>OX493400.1:0-600000 GCA_950371165.1 Lacanobia oleracea
ACAAAAGTTGCAATAATTTTGTAACTAGAACAGCTATTTTGACACGGTTTTCTGCGGGAACGTTGTCCGGTGGGCTATTACCAGCATCCCGACACGTTAAAATTGACCTACCTGAAAAATAATTTTTCAGTTCCAGTACTTGTGAAATTTTTACAAAATTTTTATACTTACCTATTTTTATTAGCACAACCCTACATCCGAATTTAGTTCTGTTTGCGGAATCGAGTTTCCACCGGTCCAACCTCGATTTCCAGGCGCTTTGCGCGAACTGAAAATTCGATCGGTCGCTGAAAACTCGATTTTTGCCTGAAAAAACTGTTTTTTGACAACCCTGCACATTTTGGTTCTTTCAAAATTCTGAAAACGGTCTAGCTAGCTCGCCCGCGCCGAGACGCGTCTTCCGACACCTCCAACGTGCGGCTGGCTCGCATAGAACTTGCTAAAAATTTTCAATTTCTATAAATAGATTCGCCAGTACTTACCTCAAAATCCACCTAAGGGAGCCCTGCTCAGACAAAAGTTGCAATAATTTTGTAACTAGAACAGCTATTTTGACACGGTTTTCTGCGGGAACGTTGTCCGGTGGGCTATTACCAGCATCCGACACGTTAAAATTGACCTACCTGAAAAATAATTTTTCAGTTCCAGTACTTGTGAAATTTTTACAAAATTTTTATACTTACCTATTTTTATTAGCACAACCCTACATCCGAATTTAGTTCTGTTTGCGGAATCGAGTTTCCACCGGTCCAACCTCGATTTCCAGGCGCTTTGCGCGAACTGAAAATTCGATCGGTCGCTGAAAACTCGATTTTGCCTGAAAAAACTGGTTTTTTGACAACCCTGCACATTTTGGTTCTTTTCAAAATTCTGAAAACGGTCTAGCTAGCTCGCCCGCGCCGAGACGCGTCTTCCGACACCTCCAACGTGCGGCTGGCTCGCATAGAACTGCTAAAAATTTTCAATTTCTATAAATAGATTCGCCAGTACTTACCTCAAAATCCACCTAAGGGAGCCCTGCTCAGACAAAAGTTGCAATAATTTTGTAACTAGAACAGCTATTTTGACACGGTTTCTGCGGGAACGTTGTCCGGTGGGCTATTACCAGCATCCCGACACGTTAAAATTGACCTACCTGAAAAATAATTTTTCAGTTCCAGTACTTGTGAAATTTTTACAAAATTTTTATACTTACCTATTTTTATTAGCACAACCCTACATCCGAATTTAGTTCTGTTTGCGGAATCGAGTTTCCACCGGTCCAACCTCGATTTCCAGGCGCTTTGCGCGAACTGAAAATTCGATCGGTCGCTGAAAACTCGATTTTTGCCTGAAAAAACTGGTTTTTTGACAACCCTGCACATTTTGGTTCTTTTCAAAATTCTGAAAACGGTCTAGCTAGCTCGCCCGCGCCGAGACGCGTCTTCCGACACCTCCAACGTGCGGCTGGCTCGCATAGAACTGCTAAAAATTTTCAATTTCTATAAATAGATTCGCCAGTACTTACCTCAAAATCCACCTAAGGGAGCCCTGCTCAGAACAAAAGTTGCAATAATTTTGTAACTAGAACAGCTATTTTGACACGGTTTTCTGCGGGAACGTTGTCCGGTGGGCTATTACCAGCATCCCGACACGTTAAAATTGACCTACCTGAAAAATAATTTTTCAGTTCCAGTACTTGTGAAATTTTTACAAAATTTTTATACTTACCTATTTTATTAGCACAACCCTACATCCGAATTTAGTTCTGTTTGCGGAATCGAGTTTCCACCGGTCCAACCTCGATTTCCAGGCGCTTTGCGCGAACTGAAAATTCGATCGGTCGCTGAAAACTCGATTTTTGCCTGAAAAAACTGGTTTTTTGACAACCCTGCACATTTTGGTTCTTTTCAAAATTCTGAAAACGGTCTAGCTAGCTCGCCCGCGCCGAGACGCGTCTTCCGACACCTCCAACGTGCGGCTGGCTCGCATAGAACTGCTAAAAATTTTCAATTTCTATAAATAGATTCGCCAGTACTTACCTCAAAATCCACCTAAGGGAGCCCTGCTCAGACAAAAGTTGCAATAATTTTGTAACTAGAACAGCTATTTTGACACGGTTTTCTGCGGGAACGTTGTCCGGTGGGCTATTACCAGCATCCCGACACGTTAAAATTGACCTACCTGAAAAATAATTTTTCAGTTCCAGTACTTGTGAAATTTTTACAAAATTTTTATACTTACCTATTTTTATTAGCACAACCCTACATCCGAATTTAGTTCTGTTTGCGGAATCGAGTTTCCACCGGTCCAACCTCGATTTCCAGGCGCTTTGCGCGAACTGAAAATTCGATCGGTCGCTGAAAACTCGATTTTTGCCTGAAAAAACTGGTTTTTTGACAACCCTGCACATTTTGGTTCTTTTCAAAATTCTGAAAACGTCTAGCTAGCTCGCCCGCGCCGAGACGCGTCTTCCGACACCTCCAACGTGCGGCTGGCTCGCATAGAACTGCTAAAAATTTTCAATTTCTATAAATAGATTCGCCAGTACTTACCTCAAAATCCACCTAAGGGAGCCCTGCTCAGACAAAAGTTGCAATAATTTTGTAACTAGAACAGCTATTTTGACACGGTTTTCTGCGGGAACGTTGTCCGGTGGGCTATTACCAGCATCCCGACACGTTAAAATTGACCTACCTGAAAAATAATTTTTCAGTTCCAGTACTTGTGAAATTTTTACAAAATTTTTATACTTACCTATTTTTATTAGCACAACCCTACATCCGAATTTAGTTCTGTTTGCGGAATCGAGTTTCCACCGGTCCAACCTCGATTTCCAGGCGCTTTGCGCGAACTGAAAATTCGATCGGTCGCTGAAAACTCGATTTTTGCCTGAAAAAACTGGTTTTTTGACAACCCTGCACATTTTGGTTCTTTTCAAAATTCTGAAAACGGTCTAGCTAGCTCGCCCGCGCCGAGACGCGTCTTCCGACACCTCCAACGTGCGGCTGGCTCGCATAGAACTGCTAAAAATTTTCAATTTCTATAAATAGATTCGCCAGTACTTACCTCAAAATCCACCTAAGGGAGCCCTGCTCAGACAAAAGTTGCAATAATTTTGTAACTAGAACAGCTATTTTGACACGGTTTTCTGCGGGAACGTTGTCCGGTGGGCTATTACCAGCATCCCGACACGTTAAAATTGACCTACCTGAAAAATAATTTTTCAGTTCCAGTACTTGTGAAATTTTTACAAAATTTTTATACTTACCTATTTTTATTAGCACAACCCTACATCCGAATTTAGTTCTGTTTGCGGAATCGAGTTTCCACCGGTCCAACCTCGATTTCCAGGCGCTTTGCGCGAACTGAAAATTCGATCGGTCGCTGAAAACTCGATTTTTGCCTGAAAAAACTGGTTTTTTGACAACCCTGCACATTTTGGTTCTTTTCAAAATTCTGAAAACGGTCTAGCTAGCTCGCCCGCGCCGAGACGCGTCTTCCGACACCTCCAACGTGCGGCTGGCTCGCATAGAACTGCTAAAAATTTTCAATTTCTATAAATAGATTCGCCAGTACTTACCTCAAAATCCACCTAAGGGAGCCCTGCTCAGACAAAAGTTGCAATAATTTTGTAACTAGAACAGCTATTTTGACACGGTTTTCTGCGGGAACGTTGTCCGGTGGGCTATTACCAGCATCCCGACACGTTAAAATTGACCTACCTGAAAAATAATTTTTCAGTTCCAGTACTTGTGAAATTTTTACAAAATTTTTATACTTACCTATTTTTATTAGCACAACCCTACATCCGAATTTAGTTCTGTTTGCGGAATCGAGTTTCCACCGTCCAACCTCGATTTCCAGGCGCTTTGCGCGAACTGAAAATTCGATCGGTCGCTGAAAACTCGATTTTTGCCTGAAAAAACTGGTTTTTTGACAACCCTGCACATTTTGGTTCTTTTCAAAATTCTGAAAACGGTCTAGCTAGCTCGCCCGCGCCGAGACGCGTCTTCCGACACCTCCAACGTGCGGCTGGCTCGCATAGAACTGCTAAAAATTTTCAATTTCTATAAATAGATTCGCCAGTACTTACCTCAAAATCCACCTAAGGGAGCCCTGCTCAGACAAAAGTTGCAATAATTTTGTAACTAGAACAGCTATTTTGACACGGTTTTCTGCGGGAACGTTGTCCGGTGGGCTATTACCAGCATCCCGACACGTTAAAATTGACCTACCTGAAAAATAATTTTCAGTTCCAGTACTTGTGAAATTTTTACAAAATTTTTATACTTACCTATTTTTATTAGCACAACCCTACATCCGAATTTAGTTCTGTTTGCGGAATCGAGTTTCCACCGGTCCAACCTCGATTCCAGGCGCTTTGCGCGAACTGAAAATTCGATCGGTCGCTGAAAACTCGATTTTTGCCTGAAAAAACTGGTTTTTTGACAACCCTGCACATTTTGGTTCTTTTCAAAATTCTGAAAACGGTCTAGCTAGCTCGCCCGCGCCGAGACGCGTCTTCCGACACCTCCAACGTGCGGCTGGCTCGCATAGAACTGCTAAAAATTTTCAATTTCTATAAATAGATTCGCCAGTACTTACCTCAAAATCCACCTAAGGGAGCCCTGCTCAGACAAAAGTTGCAATAATTTTGTAACTAGAACAGCTATTTTGACACGGTTTTCTGCGGGAACGTTGTCCGGTGGGCTATTACCAGCATCCCGACACGTTAAAATTGACCTACCTGAAAAATAATTTTTCAGTTCCAGTACTTGTGAAATTTTTACAAAATTTTTATACTTACCTATTTTTATTAGCACAACCCTACATCCGAATTTAGTTCTGTTTGCGGAATCGAGTTTCCACCGGTCCAACCTCGATTTCCAGGCGCTTTGCGCGAACTGAAAATTCGATCGGTCGCTGAAAACTCGATTTTTGCCTGAAAAAACTGGTTTTTTGACAACCCTGCACATTTTGGTTCTTTTCAAAATTCTGAAAACGGTCTAGCTAGCTCGCCCGCGCCGAGACGCGTCTTCCGACACCTCCAACGTGCGGCTGGCTCGCATAGAACTGCTAAAAATTTTCAATTTCTATAAATAGATTCGCCAGTACTTACCTCAAAATCCACCTAAGGGAGCCCTGCTCAGACAAAAGTTGCAATAATTTTGTAACTAGAACAGCTATTTTGACACGGTTTTCTGCGGGAACGTTGTCCGGTGGGCTATTACCAGCATCCCGACACGTTAAAATTGACCTACCTGAAAAATAATTTTTCAGTTCCAGTACTTGTGAAATTTTTACAAAATTTTTATACTTACCTATTTTTATTAGCACAACCCTACATCCGAATTTAGTTCTGTTTGCGGAATCGAGTTTCCACCGGTCCAACCTCGATTTCCAGGCGCTTTGCGCGAACTGAAAATTCGATCGGTCGCTGAAAACTCGATTTTTGCCTGAAAAAACTGGTTTTTTGACAACCCTGCACATTTTGGTTCTTTTCAAAATTCTGAAAACGGTCTAGCTAGCTCGCCCGCGCCGAGACGCGTCTTCCGACACCTCCAACGTGCGGCTGGCTCGCATAGAACTGCTAAAAATTTTCAATTTCTATAAATAGATTCGCCAGTACTTACCTCAAAATCCACCTAAGGGAGCCCTGCTCAGACAAAAGTTGCAATAATTTTGTAACTAGAACAGCTATTTTGACACGGTTTTCTGCGGGAACGTTGTCCGGTGGGCTATTACCAGCATCCCGACACGTTAAAATTGACCTACCTGAAAAATAATTTTTCAGTTCCAGTACTTGTGAAATTTTTACAAAATTTTTATACTTACCTATTTTTATTAGCACAACCCTACATCCGAATTTAGTTCTGTTTGCGGAATCGAGTTTCCACCGGTCCAACCTCGATTTCCAGGCGCTTTGCGCGAACTGAAAATTCGATCGGTCGCTGAAAACTCGATTTTTGCCTGAAAAAACTGGTTTTTTGACAACCCTGCACATTTTGGTTCTTTTCAAAATTCTGAAAACGGTCTAGCTAGCTCGCCCGCGCCGAGACGCGTCTTCCGACACCTCCAACGTGCGGCTGGCTCGCATAGAACTGCTAAAAATTTTCAATTTCTATAAATAGATTCGCCAGTACTTACCTCAAAATCCACCTAAGGGAGCCCTGCTCAGACAAAAGTTGCAATAATTTTGTAACTAGAACAGCTATTTTGACACGGTTTTCTGCGGGAACGTTGTCCGGTGGGCTATTACCAGCATCCCGACACGTTAAAATTGACCTACCTGAAAAATAATTTTTCAGTTCCAGTACTTGTGAAATTTTTACAAAATTTTTATACTTACCTATTTTTATTAGCACAACCCTACATCCGAATTTAGTTCTGTTTGCGGAATCGAGTTTCCACCGGTCCAACCTCGATTTCCAGGCGCTTTGCGCGAACTGAAAATTCGATCGGTCGCTGAAAACTCGATTTTTGCCTGAAAAAACTGGTTTTTTGACAACCCTGCACATTTTGGTTCTTTTCAAAATTCTGAAAACGGTCTAGCTAGCTCGCCCGCGCCGAGACGCGTCTTCCGACACCTCCAACGTGCGGCTGGCTCGCATAGAACTGCTAAAAATTTTCAATTTCTATAAATAGATTCGCCAGTACTTACCTCAAAATCCACCTAAGGGAGCCCTGCTCAGACAAAAGTTGCAATAATTTTGTAACTAGAACAGCTATTTTGACACGGTTTTCTGCGGGAACGTTGTCCGGTGGGCTATTACCAGCATCCCGACACGTTAAAATTGACCTACCTGAAAAATAATTTTTCAGTTCCAGTACTTGTGAAATTTTTACAAAATTTTTATACTTACCTATTTTTATTAGCACAACCCTACATCCGAATTTAGTTCTGTTTGCGGAATCGAGTTTCCACCGGTCCAACCTCGATTTCCAGGCGCTTTGCGCGAACTGAAAATTCGATCGGTCGCTGAAAACTCGATTTTTGCCTGAAAAAACTGGTTTTTTGACAACCCTGCACATTTTGGTTCTTTTCAAAATTCTGAAAACGGTCTAGCTAGCTCGCCCGCGCCGAGACGCGTCTTCCGACACCTCCAACGTGCGGCTGGCTCGCATAGAACTGCTAAAAATTTTCAATTTCTATAAATAGATTCGCCAGTACTTACCTCAAAATCCACCTAAGGGAGCCCTGCTCAGACAAAAGTTGCAATAATTTTGTAACTAGAACAGCTATTTTGACACGGTTTTCTGCGGGAACGTTGTCCGGTGGGCTATTACCAGCATCCCGACACGTTAAAATTGACCTACCTGAAAAATAATTTTTCAGTTCCAGTACTTGTGAAATTTTTACAAAATTTTTATACTTACCTATTTTTATTAGCACAACCCTACATCCGAATTTAGTTCTGTTTGCGGAATCGAGTTTCCACCGGTCCAACCTCGATTTCCAGGCGCTTTGCGCGAACTGAAAATTCGATCGGTCGCTGAAAACTCGATTTTTGCCTGAAAAAACTGGTTTTTTGACAACCCTGCACATTTTGGTTCTTTTCAAAATTCTGAAAACGGTCTAGCTAGCTCGCCCGCGCCGAGACGCGTCTTCCGACACCTCCAACGTGCGGCTGGCTCGCATAGAACTGCTAAAAATTTTCAATTTCTATAAATAGATTCGCCAGTACTTACCTCAAAATCCACCTAAGGGAGCCCTGCTCAGACAAAAGTTGCAATAATTTTGTAACTAGAACAGCTATTTTGACACGGTTTTCTGCGGGAACGTTGTCCGGTGGGCTATTACCAGCATCCCGACACGTTAAAATTGACCTACCTGAAAAATAATTTTTCAGTTCCAGTACTTGTGAAATTTTTACAAAATTTTTATACTTACCTATTTTTATTAGCACAACCCTACATCCGAATTTAGTTCTGTTTGCGGAATCGAGTTTCCACCGGTCCAACCTCGATTTCCAGGCGCTTTGCGCGAACTGAAAATTCGATCGGTCGCTGAAAACTCGATTTTTGCCTGAAAAAACTGGTTTTTTGACAACCCTGCACATTTTGGTTCTTTTCAAAATTCTGAAAACGGTCTAGCTAGCTCGCCCGCGCCGAGACGCGTCTTCCGACACCTCCAACGTGCGGCTGGCTCGCATAGAACTGCTAAAAATTTTCAATTTCTATAAATAGATTCGCCAGTACTTACCTCAAAATCCACCTAAGGGAGCCCTGCTCAGACAAAAGTTGCAATAATTTTGTAACTAGAACAGCTATTTTGACACGGTTTTCTGCGGGAACGTTGTCCGGTGGGCTATTACCAGCATCCCGACACGTTAAAATTGACCTACCTGAAAAATAATTTTTCAGTTCCAGTACTTGTGAAATTTTTACAAAATTTTTATACTTACCTATTTTTATTAGCACAACCCTACATCCGAATTTAGTTCTGTTTGCGGAATCGAGTTTCCACCGGTCCAACCTCGATTTCCAGGCGCTTTGCGCGAACTGAAAATTCGATCGGTCGCTGAAAACTCGATTTTTGCCTGAAAAAACTGGTTTTTTGACAACCCTGCACATTTTGGTTCTTTTCAAAATTCTGAAAACGGTCTAGCTAGCTCGCCCGCGCCGAGACGCGTCTTCCGACACCTCCAACGTGCGGCTGGCTCGCATAGAACTGCTAAAAATTTTCAATTTCTATAAATAGATTCGCCAGTACTTACCTCAAAATCCACCTAAGGGAGCCCTGCTCAGACAAAAGTTGCAATAATTTTGTAACTAGAACAGCTATTTTGACACGGTTTTCTGCGGGAACGTTGTCCGGTGGGCTATTACCAGCATCCCGACACGTTAAAATTGACCTACCTGAAAAATAATTTTTCAGTTCCAGTACTTGTGAAATTTTTACAAAATTTTTATACTTACCTATTTTTATTAGCACAACCCTACATCCGAATTTAGTTCTGTTTGCGGAATCGAGTTTCCACCGGTCCAACCTCGATTTCCAGGCGCTTTGCGCGAACTGAAAATTCGATCGGTCGCTGAAAACTCGATTTTTGCCTGAAAAAACTGGTTTTTTGACAACCCTGCACATTTTGGTTCTTTTCAAAATTCTGAAAACGGTCTAGCTAGCTCGCCCGCGCCGAGACGCGTCTTCCGACACCTCCAACGTGCGGCTGGCTCGCATAGAACTGCTAAAAGTTTTCAATTTCTATAAATAGATTCGCCAGTACTTACCTCAAAATCCACCTAAGGGAGCCCTGCTCAGACAAAAGTTGCAATAATTTTGTAACTAGAACAGCTATTTTGACACGGTTTTCTGCGGGAACGTTGTCCGGTGGGCTATTACCAGCATCCCGACACGTTAAAATTGACCTACCTGAAAAATAATTTTTCAGTTCCAGTACTTGTGAAATTTTTACAAAATTTTTATACTTACCTATTTTTATTAGCACAACCCTACATCCGAATTTAGTTCTGTTTGCGGAATCGAGTTTCCACCGGTCCAACCTCGATTTCCAGGCGCTTTGCGCGAACTGAAAATTCGATCGGTCGCTGAAAACTCGATTTTTGCCTGAAAAAACTGGTTTTTTGACAACCCTGCACATTTTGGTTCTTTTCAAAATTCTGAAAACGGTCTAGCTAGCTCGCCCGCGCCGAGACGCGTCTTCCGACACCTCCAACGTGCGGCTGGCTCGCATAGAACTGCTAAAAATTTTCAATTTCTATAAATAGATTCGCCAGTACTTACCTCAAAATCCACCTAAGGGAGCCCTGCTCAGACAAAAGTTGCAATAATTTTGTAACTAGAACAGCTATTTTGACACGGTTTTCTGCGGGAACGTTGTCCGGTGGGCTATTACCAGCATCCCGACACGTTAAAATTGACCTACCTGAAAAATAATTTTTCAGTTCCAGTACTTGTGAAATTTTTACAAAATTTTTATACTTACCTATTTTTATTAGCACAACCCTACATCCGAATTTAGTTCTGTTTGCGGAATCGAGTTTCCACCGGTCCAACCTCGATTTCCAGGCGCTTTGCGCGAACTGAAAATTCGATCGGTCGCTGAAAACTCGATTTTTGCCTGAAAAAACTGGTTTTTTGACAACCCTGCACATTTTGGTTCTTTTCAAAATTCTGAAAACGGTCTAGCTAGCTCGCCCGCGCCGAGACGCGTCTTCCGACACCTCCAACGTGCGGCTGGCTCGCATAGAACTGCTAAAAATTTTCAATTTCTATAAATAGATTCGCCAGTACTTACCTCAAAATCCACCTAAGGGAGCCCTGCTCAGACAAAAGTTGCAATAATTTTGTAACTAGAACAGCTATTTTGACACGGTTTTCTGCGGGAACGTTGTCCGGTGGGCTATTACCAGCATCCCGACACGTTAAAATTGACCTACCTGAAAAATAATTTTTCAGTTCCAGTACTTGTGAAATTTTTACAAAATTTTTATACTTACCTATTTTTATTAGCACAACCCTACATCCGAATTTAGTTCTGTTTGCGGAATCGAGTTTCCACCGGTCCAACCTCGATTTCCAGGCGCTTTGCGCGAACTGAAAATTCGATCGGTCGCTGAAAACTCGATTTTTGCCTGAAAAAACTGGTTTTTTGACAACCCTGCACATTTTGGTTCTTTTCAAAATTCTGAAAACGGTCTAGCTAGCTCGCCCGCGCCGAGACGCGTCTTCCGACACCTCCAACGTGCGGCTGGCTCGCATAGAACTGCTAAAAATTTTCAATTTCTATAAATAGATTCGCCAGTACTTACCTCAAAATCCACCTAAGGGAGCCCTGCTCAGACAAAAGTTGCAATAATTTTGTAACTAGAACAGCTATTTTGACACGGTTTTCTGCGGGAACGTTGTCCGGTGGGCTATTACCAGCATCCCGACACGTTAAAATTGACCTACCTGAAAAATAATTTTTCAGTTCCAGTACTTGTGAAATTTTTACAAAATTTTTATACTTACCTATTTTTATTAGCACAACCCTACATCCGAATTTAGTTCTGTTTGCGGAATCGAGTTTCCACCGGTCCAACCTCGATTTCCAGGCGCTTTGCGCGAACTGAAAATTCGATCGGTCGCTGAAAACTCGATTTTTGCCTGAAAAAACTGGTTTTTTGACAACCCTGCACATTTTGGTTCTTTTCAAAATTCTGAAAACGGTCTAGCTAGCTCGCCCGCGCCGAGACGCGTCTTCCGACACCTCCAACGTGCGGCTGGCTCGCATAGAACTGCTAAAAATTTTCAATTTCTATAAATAGATTCGCCAGTACTTACCTCAAAATCCACCTAAGGGAGCCCTGCTCAGACAAAAGTTGCAATAATTTTGTAACTAGAACAGCTATTTTGACACGGTTTTCTGCGGGAACGTTGTCCGGTGGGCTATTACCAGCATCCCGACACGTTAAAATTGACCTACCTGAAAAATAATTTTTCAGTTCCAGTACTTGTGAAATTTTTACAAAATTTTTATACTTACCTATTTTTATTAGCACAACCCTACATCCGAATTTAGTTCTGTTTGCGGAATCGAGTTTCCACCGGTCCAACCTCGATTTCCAGGCGCTTTGCGCGAACTGAAAATTCGATCGGTCGCTGAAAACTCGATTTTTGCCTGAAAAAACTGGTTTTTTGACAACCCTGCACATTTTGGTTCTTTTCAAAATTCTGAAAACGGTCTAGCTAGCTCGCCCGCGCCGAGACGCGTCTTCCGACACCTCCAACGTGCGGCTGGCTCGCATAGAACTGCTAAAAATTTTCAATTTCTATAAATAGATTCGCCAGTACTTACCTCAAAATCCACCTAAGGGAGCCCTGCTCAGACAAAAGTTGCAATAATTTTGTAACTAGAACAGCTATTTTGACACGGTTTTCTGCGGGAACGTTGTCCGGTGGGCTATTACCAGCATCCCGACACGTTAAAATTGACCTACCTGAAAAATAATTTTTCAGTTCCAGTACTTGTGAAATTTTTACAAAATTTTTATACTTACCTATTTTTATTAGCACAACCCTACATCCGAATTTAGTTCTGTTTGCGGAATCGAGTTTCCACCGGTCCAACCTCGATTTCCAGGCGCTTTGCGCGAACTGAAAATTCGATCGGTCGCTGAAAACTCGATTTTTGCCTGAAAAAACTGGTTTTTTGACAACCCTGCACATTTTGGTTCTTTTCAAAATTCTGAAAACGGTCTAGCTAGCTCGCCCGCGCCGAGACGCGTCTTCCGACACCTCCAACGTGCGGCTGGCTCGCATAGAACTGCTAAAAATTTTCAATTTCTATAAATAGATTCGCCAGTACTTACCTCAAAATCCACCTAAGGGAGCCCTGCTCAGACAAAAGTTGCAATAATTTTGTAACTAGAACAGCTATTTTGACACGGTTTTCTGCGGGAACGTTGTCCGGTGGGCTATTACCAGCATCCCGACACGTTAAAATTGACCTACCTGAAAAATAATTTTTCAGTTCCAGTACTTGTGAAATTTTTACAAAATTTTTATACTTACCTATTTTTATTAGCACAACCCTACATCCGAATTTAGTTCTGTTTGCGGAATCGAGTTTCCACCGGTCCAACCTCGATTTCCAGGCGCTTTGCGCGAACTGAAAATTCGATCGGTCGCTGAAAACTCGATTTTTGCAGGAAAAAACTGGTTTTTTGACAACCCTGCACATTTTGGTTCTTTTCGAAATTCTGAAAACGGTCTAGCTAGCTCGCCCGCGCCGAGACGCGTCTTCCGACACCTCCAACGTGCGGCTGGCTCGCATAGAACTGCTAAAAATTTTCAATTTCTATAAATAGATTCGCCAGTACTTACCTCAAAATCCACCTAAGGGAGCCCTGCTCAGACAAAAGTTGCAATAATTTTGTAACTAGAACAGCTATTTTGACACGGTTTTCTGCGGGAACGTTGTCCGGTGGGCTATTACCAGCATCCCGACACGTTAAAATTGACCTACCTGAAAAATAATTTTTCAGTTCCAGTACTTGTGAAATTTTTACAAAATTTTTATACTTACCTATTTTTATTAGCACAACCCTACATCCGAATTTAGTTCTGTTTGCGGAATCGAGTTTCCACCGGTCCAACCTCGATTTCCAGGCGCTTTGCGCGAACTGAAAATTCGATCGGTCGCTGAAAACTCGATTTTTGCCTGAAAAAACTGGTTTTTTGACAACCCTGCACATTTTGGTTCTTTTCAAAATTCTGAAAACGGTCTAGCTAGCTCGCCCGCGCCGAGACGCGTCTTCCGACACCTCCAACGTGCGGCTGGCTCGCATAGAACTGCTAAAAATTTTCAATTTCTATAAATAGATTCGCCAGTACTTACCTCAAAATCCACCTAAGGGAGCCCTGCTCAGACAAAAGTTGCAATAATTTTGTAACTAGAACAGCTATTTTGACACGGTTTTCTGCGGGAACGTTGTCCGGTGGGCTATTACCAGCATCCCGACACGTTAAAATTGACCTACCTGAAAAATAATTTTTCAGTTCCAGTACTTGTGAAATTTTTACAAAATTTTTATACTTACCTATTTTTATTAGCACAACCCTACATCCGAATTTAGTTCTGTTTGCGGAATCGAGTTTCCACCGGTCCAACCTCGATTTCCAGGCGCTTTGCGCGAACTGAAAATTCGATCGGTCGCTGAAAACTCGATTTTTGCCTGAAAAAACTGGTTTTTTGACAACCCTGCACATTTTGGTTCTTTTCAAAATTCTGAAAACGGTCTAGCTAGCTCGCCCGCGCCGAGACGCGTCTTCCGACACCTCCAACGTGCGGCTGGCTCGCATAGAACTGCTAAAAATTTTCAATTTCTATAAATAGATTCGCCAGTACTTACCTCAAAATCCACCTAAGGGAGCCCTGCTCAGACAAAAGTTGCAATAATTTTGTAACTAGAACAGCTATTTTGACACGGTTTTCTGCGGGAACGTTGTCCGGTGGGCTATTACCAGCATCCCGACACGTTAAAATTGACCTACCTGAAAAATAATTTTTCAGTTCCAGTACTTGTGAAATTTTTACAAAATTTTTATACTTACCTATTTTTATTAGCACAACCCTACATCCGAATTTAGTTCTGTTTGCGGAATCGAGTTTCCACCGGTCCAACCTCGATTTCCAGGCGCTTTGCGCGAACTGAAAATTCGATCGGTCGCTGAAAACTCGATTTTTGCCTGAAAAAACTGGTTTTTTGACAACCCTGCACATTTTGGTTCTTTTCAAAATTCTGAAAACGGTCTAGCTAGCTCGCCCGCGCCGAGACGCGTCTTCCGACACCTCCAACGTGCGGCTGGCTCGCATAGAACTGCTAAAAATTTTCAATTTCTATAAATAGATTCGCCAGTACTTACCTCAAAATCCACCTAAGGGAGCCCTGCTCAGACAAAAGTTGCAATAATTTTGTAACTAGAACAGCTATTTTGACACGGTTTTCTGCGGGAACGTTGTCCGGTGGGCTATTACCAGCATCCCGACACGTTAAAATTGACCTACCTGAAAAATAATTTTTCAGTTCCAGTACTTGTGAAATTTTTACAAAATTTTTATACTTACCTATTTTTATTAGCACAACCCTACATCCGAATTTAGTTCTGTTTGCGGAATCGAGTTTCCACCGGTCCAACCTCGATTTCCAGGCGCTTTGCGCGAACTGAAAATTCGATCGGTCGCTGAAAACTCGATTTTTGCCTGAAAAAACTGGTTTTTTGACAACCCTGCACATTTTGGTTCTTTTCAAAATTCTGAAAACGGTCTAGCTAGCTCGCCCGCGCCGAGACGCGTCTTCCGACACCTCCAACGTGCGGCTGGCTCGCATAGAACTGCTAAAAATTTTCAATTTCTATAAATAGATTCGCCAGTACTTACCTCAAAATCCACCTAAGGGAGCCCTGCTCAGACAAAAGTTGCAATAATTTTGTAACTAGAACAGCTATTTTGACACGGTTTTCTGCGGGAACGTTGTCCGGTGGGCTATTACCAGCATCCCGACACGTTAAAATTGACCTACCTGAAAAATAATTTTTCAGTTCCAGTACTTGTGAAATTTTTACAAAATTTTTATACTTACCTATTTTTATTAGCACAACCCTACATCCGAATTTAGTTCTGTTTGCGGAATCGAGTTTCCACCGGTCCAACCTCGATTTCCAGGCGCTTTGCGCGAACTGAAAATTCGATCGGTCGCTGAAAACTCGATTTTTGCCTGAAAAAACTGGTTTTTTGACAACCCTGCACATTTTGGTTCTTTTCAAAATTCTGAAAACGGTCTAGCTAGCTCGCCCGCGCCGAGACGCGTCTTCCGACACCTCCAACGTGCGGCTGGCTCGCATAGAACTGCTAAAAATTTTCAATTTCTATAAATAGATTCGCCAGTACTTACCTCAAAATCCACCTAAGGGAGCCCTGCTCAGACAAAAGTTGCAATAATTTTGTAACTAGAACAGCTATTTTGACACGGTTTTCTGCGGGAACGTTGTCCGGTGGGCTATTACCAGCATCCCGACACGTTAAAATTGACCTACCTGAAAAATAATTTTTCAGTTCCAGTACTTGTGAAATTTTTACAAAATTTTTATACTTACCTATTTTTATTAGCACAACCCTACATCCGAATTTAGTTCTGTTTGCGGAATCGAGTTTCCACCGGTCCAACCTCGATTTCCAGGCGCTTTGCGCGAACTGAAAATTCGATCGGTCGCTGAAAACTCGATTTTTGCCTGAAAAAACTGGTTTTTTGACAACCCTGCACATTTTGGTTCTTTTCAAAATTCTGAAAACGGTCTAGCTAGCTCGCCCGCGCCGAGACGCGTCTTCCGACACCTCCAACGTGCGGCTGGCTCGCATAGAACTGCTAAAAATTTTCAATTTCTATAAATAGATTCGCCAGTACTTACCTCAAAATCCACCTAAGGGAGCCCTGCTCAGACAAAAGTTGCAATAATTTTGTAACTAGAACAGCTATTTTGACACGGTTTTCTGCGGGAACGTTGTCCGGTGGGCTATTACCAGCATCCCGACACGTTAAAATTGACCTACCTGAAAAATAATTTTTCAGTTCCAGTACTTGTGAAATTTTTACAAAATTTTTATACTTACCTATTTTTATTAGCACAACCCTACATCCGAATTTAGTTCTGTTTGCGGAATCGAGTTTCCACCGGTCCAACCTCGATTTCCAGGCGCTTTGCGCGAACTGAAAATTCGATCGGTCGCTGAAAACTCGATTTTTGCCTGAAAAAACTGGTTTTTTGACAACCCTGCACATTTTGGTTCTTTTCAAAATTCTGAAAACGGTCTAGCTAGCTCGCCCGCGCCGAGACGCGTCTTCCGACACCTCCAACGTGCGGCTGGCTCGCATAGAACTGCTAAAAATTTTCAATTTCTATAAATAGATTCGCCAGTACTTACCTCAAAATCCACCTAAGGGAGCCCTGCTCAGACAAAAGTTGCAATAATTTTGTAACTAGAACAGCTATTTTGACACGGTTTTCTGCGGGAACGTTGTCCGGTGGGCTATTACCAGCATCCCGACACGTTAAAATTGACCTACCTGAAAAATAATTTTTCAGTTCCAGTACTTGTGAAATTTTTACAAAATTTTTATACTTACCTATTTTTATTAGCACAACCCTACATCCGAATTTAGTTCTGTTTGCGGAATCGAGTTTCCACCGGTCCAACCTCGATTTCCAGGCGCTTTGCGCGAACTGAAAATTCGATCGGTCGCTGAAAACTCGATTTTTGCCTGAAAAAACTGGTTTTTTGACAACCCTGCACATTTTGGTTCTTTTCAAAATTCTGAAAACGGTCTAGCTAGCTCGCCCGCGCCGAGACGCGTCTTCCGACACCTCCAACGTGCGGCTGGCTCGCATAGAACTGCTAAAAATTTTCAATTTCTATAAATAGATTCGCCAGTACTTACCTCAAAATCCACCTAAGGGAGCCCTGCTCAGACAAAAGTTGCAATAATTTTGTAACTAGAACAGCTATTTTGACACGGTTTTCTGCGGGAACGTTGTCCGGTGGGCTATTACCAGCATCCCGACACGTTAAAATTGACCTACCTGAAAAATAATTTTTCAGTTCCAGTACTTGTGAAATTTTTACAAAATTTTTATACTTACCTATTTTTATTAGCACAACCCTACATCCGAATTTAGTTCTGTTTGCGGAATCGAGTTTCCACCGGTCCAACCTCGATTTCCAGGCGCTTTGCGCGAACTGAAAATTCGATCGGTCGCTGAAAACTCGATTTTTGCCTGAAAAAACTGGTTTTTTGACAACCCTGCACATTTTGGTTCTTTTCAAAATTCTGAAAACGGTCTAGCTAGCTCGCCCGCGCCGAGACGCGTCTTCCGACACCTCCAACGTGCGGCTGGCTCGCATAGAACTGCTAAAAATTTTCAATTTCTATAAATAGATTCGCCAGTACTTACCTCAAAATCCACCTAAGGGAGCCCTGCTCAGACAAAAGTTGCAATAATTTTGTAACTAGAACAGCTATTTTGACACGGTTTTCTGCGGGAACGTTGTCCGGTGGGCTATTACCAGCATCCCGACACGTTAAAATTGACCTACCTGAAAAATAATTTTTCAGTTCCAGTACTTGTGAAATTTTTACAAAATTTTTATACTTACCTATTTTTATTAGCACAACCCTACATCCGAATTTAGTTCTGTTTGCGGAATCGAGTTTCCACCGGTCCAACCTCGATTTCCAGGCGCTTTGCGCGAACTGAAAATTCGATCGGTCGCTGAAAACTCGATTTTTGCCTGAAAAAACTGGTTTTTTGACAACCCTGCACATTTTGGTTCTTTTCAAAATTCTGAAAACGGTCTAGCTAGCTCGCCCGCGCCGAGACGCGTCTTCCGACACCTCCAACGTGCGGCTGGCTCGCATAGAACTGCTAAAAATTTTCAATTTCTATAAATAGATTCGCCAGTACTTACCTCAAAATCCACCTAAGGGAGCCCTGCTCAGACAAAAGTTGCAATAATTTTGTAACTAGAACAGCTATTTTGACACGGTTTTCTGCGGGAACGTTGTCCGGTGGGCTATTACCAGCATCCCGACACGTTAAAATTGACCTACCTGAAAAATAATTTTTCAGTTCCAGTACTTGTGAAATTTTTACAAAATTTTTATACTTACCTATTTTTATTAGCACAACCCTACATCCGAATTTAGTTCTGTTTGCGGAATCGAGTTTCCACCGGTCCAACCTCGATTTCCAGGCGCTTTGCGCGAACTGAAAATTCGATCGGTCGCTGAAAACTCGATTTTTGCCTGAAAAAACTGGTTTTTTGACAACCCTGCACATTTTGGTTCTTTTCAAAATTCTGAAAACGGTCTAGCTAGCTCGCCCGCGCCGAGACGCGTCTTCCGACACCTCCAACGTGCGGCTGGCTCGCATAGAACTGCTAAAAATTTTCAATTTCTATAAATAGATTCGCCAGTACTTACCTCAAAATCCACCTAAGGGAGCCCTGCTCAGACAAAAGTTGCAATAATTTTGTAACTAGAACAGCTATTTTGACACGGTTTTCTGCGGGAACGTTGTCCGGTGGGCTATTACCAGCATCCCGACACGTTAAAATTGACCTACCTGAAAAATAATTTTTCAGTTCCAGTACTTGTGAAATTTTTACAAAATTTTTATACTTACCTATTTTTATTAGCACAACCCTACATCCGAATTTAGTTCTGTTTGCGGAATCGAGTTTCCACCGGTCCAACCTCGATTTCCAGGCGCTTTGCGCGAACTGAAAATTCGATCGGTCGCTGAAAACTCGATTTTTGCCTGAAAAAACTGGTTTTTTGACAACCCTGCACATTTTGGTTCTTTTCAAAATTCTGAAAACGGTCTAGCTAGCTCGCCCGCGCCGAGACGCGTCTTCCGACACCTCCAACGTGCGGCTGGCTCGCATAGAACTGCTAAAAATTTTCAATTTCTATAAATAGATTCGCCAGTACTTACCTCAAAATCCACCTAAGGGAGCCCTGCTCAGACAAAAGTTGCAATAATTTTGTAACTAGAACAGCTATTTTGACACGGTTTTCTGCGGGAACGTTGTCCGGTGGGCTATTACCAGCATCCCGACACGTTAAAATTGACCTACCTGAAAAATAATTTTTCAGTTCCAGTACTTGTGAAATTTTTACAAAATTTTTATACTTACCTATTTTTATTAGCACAACCCTACATCCGAATTTAGTTCTGTTTGCGGAATCGAGTTTCCACCGGTCCAACCTCGATTTCCAGGCGCTTTGCGCGAACTGAAAATTCGATCGGTCGCTGAAAACTCGATTTTTGCCTGAAAAAACTGGTTTTTTGACAACCCTGCACATTTTGGTTCTTTTCAAAATTCTGAAAACGGTCTAGCTAGCTCGCCCGCGCCGAGACGCGTCTTCCGACACCTCCAACGTGCGGCTGGCTCGCATAGAACTGCTAAAAATTTTCAATTTCTATAAATAGATTCGCCAGTACTTACCTCAAAATCCACCTAAGGGAGCCCTGCTCAGACAAAAGTTGCAATAATTTTGTAACTAGAACAGCTATTTTGACACGGTTTTCTGCGGGAACGTTGTCCGGTGGGCTATTACCAGCATCCCGACACGTTAAAATTGACCTACCTGAAAAATAATTTTTCAGTTCCAGTACTTGTGAAATTTTTACAAAATTTTTATACTTACCTATTTTTATTAGCACAACCCTACATCCGAATTTAGTTCTGTTTGCGGAATCGAGTTTCCACCGGTCCAACCTCGATTTCCAGGCGCTTTGCGCGAACTGAAAATTCGATCGGTCGCTGAAAACTCGATTTTTGCCTGAAAAAACTGGTTTTTTGACAACCCTGCACATTTTGGTTCTTTTCAAAATTCTGAAAACGGTCTAGCTAGCTCGCCCGCGCCGAGACGCGTCTTCCGACACCTCCAACGTGCGGCTGGCTCGCATAGAACTGCTAAAAGTTTTCAATTTCTATAAATAGATTCGCCAGTACTTACCTCAAAATCCACCTAAGGGAGCCCTGCTCAGACAAAAGTTGCAATAATTTTGTAACTAGAACAGCTATTTTGACACGGTTTTCTGCGGGAACGTTGTCCGGTGGGCTATTACCAGCATCCCGACACGTTAAAATTGACCTACCTGAAAAATAATTTTTCAGTTCCAGTACTTGTGAAATTTTTACAAAATTTTTATACTTACCTATTTTTATTAGCACAACCCTACATCCGAATTTAGTTCTGTTTGCGGAATCGAGTTTCCACCGGTCCAACCTCGATTTCCAGGCGCTTTGCGCGAACTGAAAATTCGATCGGTCGCTGAAAACTCGATTTTTGCCTGAAAAAACTGGTTTTTTGACAACCCTGCACATTTTGGTTCTTTTCAAAATTCTGAAAACGGTCTAGCTAGCTCGCCCGCGCCGAGACGCGTCTTCCGACACCTCCAACGTGCGGCTGGCTCGCATAGAACTGCTAAAAATTTTCAATTTCTATAAATAGATTCGCCAGTACTTACCTCAAAATCCACCTAAGGGAGCCCTGCTCAGACAAAAGTTGCAATAATTTTGTAACTAGAACAGCTATTTTGACACGGTTTTCTGCGGGAACGTTGTCCGGTGGGCTATTACCAGCATCCCGACACGTTAAAATTGACCTACCTGAAAAATAATTTTTCAGTTCCAGTACTTGTGAAATTTTTACAAAATTTTTATACTTACCTATTTTTATTAGCACAACCCTACATCCGAATTTAGTTCTGTTTGCGGAATCGAGTTTCCACCGGTCCAACCTCGATTTCCAGGCGCTTTGCGCGAACTGAAAATTCGATCGGTCGCTGAAAACTCGATTTTTGCCTGAAAAAACTGGTTTTTTGACAACCCTGCACATTTTGGTTCTTTTCAAAATTCTGAAAACGGTCTAGCTAGCTCGCCCGCGCCGAGACGCGTCTTCCGACACCTCCAACGTGCGGCTGGCTCGCATAGAACTGCTAAAAATTTTCAATTTCTATAAATAGATTCGCCAGTACTTACCTCAAAATCCACCTAAGGGAGCCCTGCTCAGACAAAAGTTGCAATAATTTTGTAACTAGAACAGCTATTTTGACACGGTTTTCTGCGGGAACGTTGTCCGGTGGGCTATTACCAGCATCCCGACACGTTAAAATTGACCTACCTGAAAAATAATTTTTCAGTTCCAGTACTTGTGAAATTTTTACAAAATTTTTATACTTACCTATTTTTATTAGCACAACCCTACATCCGAATTTAGTTCTGTTTGCGGAATCGAGTTTCCACCGGTCCAACCTCGATTTCCAGGCGCTTTGCGCGAACTGAAAATTCGATCGGTCGCTGAAAACTCGATTTTTGCCTGAAAAAACTGGTTTTTTGACAACCCTGCACATTTTGGTTCTTTTCAAAATTCTGAAAACGGTCTAGCTAGCTCGCCCGCGCCGAGACGCGTCTTCCGACACCTCCAACGTGCGGCTGGCTCGCATAGAACTGCTAAAAATTTTCAATTTCTATAAATAGATTCGCCAGTACTTACCTCAAAATCCACCTAAGGGAGCCCTGCTCAGACAAAAGTTGCAATAATTTTGTAACTAGAACAGCTATTTTGACACGGTTTTCTGCGGGAACGTTGTCCGGTGGGCTATTACCAGCATCCCGACACGTTAAAATTGACCTACCTGAAAAATAATTTTTCAGTTCCAGTACTTGTGAAATTTTTACAAAATTTTTATACTTACCTATTTTTATTAGCACAACCCTACATCCGAATTTAGTTCTGTTTGCGGAATCGAGTTTCCACCGGTCCAACCTCGATTTCCAGGCGCTTTGCGCGAACTGAAAATTCGATCGGTCGCTGAAAACTCGATTTTTGCCTGAAAAAACTGGTTTTTTGACAACCCTGCACATTTTGGTTCTTTTCAAAATTCTGAAAACGGTCTAGCTAGCTCGCCCGCGCCGAGACGCGTCTTCCGACACCTCCAACGTGCGGCTGGCTCGCATAGAACTGCTAAAAATTTTCAATTTCTATAAATAGATTCGCCAGTACTTACCTCAAAATCCACCTAAGGGAGCCCTGCTCAGACAAAAGTTGCAATAATTTTGTAACTAGAACAGCTATTTTGACACGGTTTTCTGCGGGAACGTTGTCCGGTGGGCTATTACCAGCATCCCGACACGTTAAAATTGACCTACCTGAAAAATAATTTTTCAGTTCCAGTACTTGTGAAATTTTTACAAAATTTTTATACTTACCTATTTTTATTAGCACAACCCTACATCCGAATTTAGTTCTGTTTGCGGAATCGAGTTTCCACCGGTCCAACCTCGATTTCCAGGCGCTTTGCGCGAACTGAAAATTCGATCGGTCGCTGAAAACTCGATTTTTGCCTGAAAAAACTGGTTTTTTGACAACCCTGCACATTTTGGTTCTTTTCAAAATTCTGAAAACGGTCTAGCTAGCTCGCCCGCGCCGAGACGCGTCTTCCGACACCTCCAACGTGCGGCTGGCTCGCATAGAACTGCTAAAAATTTTCAATTTCTATAAATAGATTCGCCAGTACTTACCTCAAAATCCACCTAAGGGAGCCCTGCTCAGACAAAAGTTGCAATAATTTTGTAACTAGAACAGCTATTTTGACACGGTTTTCTGCGGGAACGTTGTCCGGTGGGCTATTACCAGCATCCCGACACGTTAAAATTGACCTACCTGAAAAATAATTTTTCAGTTCCAGTACTTGTGAAATTTTTACAAAATTTTTATACTTACCTATTTTTATTAGCACAACCCTACATCCGAATTTAGTTCTGTTTGCGGAATCGAGTTTCCACCGGTCCAACCTCGATTTCCAGGCGCTTTGCGCGAACTGAAAATTCGATCGGTCGCTGAAAACTCGATTTTTGCCTGAAAAAACTGGTTTTTTGACAACCCTGCACATTTTGGTTCTTTTCAAAATTCTGAAAACGGTCTAGCTAGCTCGCCCGCGCCGAGACGCGTCTTCCGACACCTCCAACGTGCGGCTGGCTCGCATAGAACTGCTAAAAATTTTCAATTTCTATAAATAGATTCGCCAGTACTTACCTCAAAATCCACCTAAGGGAGCCCTGCTCAGACAAAAGTTGCAATAATTTTGTAACTAGAACAGCTATTTTGACACGGTTTTCTGCGGGAACGTTGTCCGGTGGGCTATTACCAGCATCCCGACACGTTAAAATTGACCTACCTGAAAAATAATTTTTCAGTTCCAGTACTTGTGAAATTTTTACAAAATTTTTATACTTACCTATTTTTATTAGCACAACCCTACATCCGAATTTAGTTCTGTTTGCGGAATCGAGTTTCCACCGGTCCAACCTCGATTTCCAGGCGCTTTGCGCGAACTGAAAATTCGATCGGTCGCTGAAAACTCGATTTTTGCCTGAAAAAACTGGTTTTTTGACAACCCTGCACATTTTGGTTCTTTTCAAAATTCTGAAAACGGTCTAGCTAGCTCGCCCGCGCCGAGACGCGTCTTCCGACACCTCCAACGTGCGGCTGGCTCGCATAGAACTGCTAAAAATTTTCAATTTCTATAAATAGATTCGCCAGTACTTACCTCAAAATCCACCTAAGGGAGCCCTGCTCAGACAAAAGTTGCAATAATTTTGTAACTAGAACAGCTATTTTGACACGGTTTTCTGCGGGAACGTTGTCCGGTGGGCTATTACCAGCATCCCGACACGTTAAAATTGACCTACCTGAAAAATAATTTTTCAGTTCCAGTACTTGTGAAATTTTTACAAAATTTTTATACTTACCTATTTTTATTAGCACAACCCTACATCCGAATTTAGTTCTGTTTGCGGAATCGAGTTTCCACCGGTCCAACCTCGATTTCCAGGCGCTTTGCGCGAACTGAAAATTCGATCGGTCGCTGAAAACTCGATTTTTGCCTGAAAAAACTGGTTTTTTGACAACCCTGCACATTTTGGTTCTTTTCAAAATTCTGAAAACGGTCTAGCTAGCTCGCCCGCGCCGAGACGCGTCTTCCGACACCTCCAACGTGCGGCTGGCTCGCATAGAACTGCTAAAAATTTTCAATTTCTATAAATAGATTCGCCAGTACTTACCTCAAAATCCACCTAAGGGAGCCCTGCTCAGACAAAAGTTGCAATAATTTTGTAACTAGAACAGCTATTTTGACACGGTTTTCTGCGGGAACGTTGTCCGGTGGGCTATTACCAGCATCCCGACACGTTAAAATTGACCTACCTGAAAAATAATTTTTCAGTTCCAGTACTTGTGAAATTTTTACAAAATTTTTATACTTACCTATTTTTATTAGCACAACCCTACATCCGAATTTAGTTCTGTTTGCGGAATCGAGTTTCCACCGGTCCAACCTCGATTTCCAGGCGCTTTGCGCGAACTGAAAATTCGATCGGTCGCTGAAAACTCGATTTTTGCCTGAAAAAACTGGTTTTTTGACAACCCTGCACATTTTGGTTCTTTTCAAAATTCTGAAAACGGTCTAGCTAGCTCGCCCGCGCCGAGACGCGTCTTCCGACACCTCCAACGTGCGGCTGGCTCGCATAGAACTGCTAAAAATTTTCAATTTCTATAAATAGATTCGCCAGTACTTACCTCAAAATCCACCTAAGGGAGCCCTGCTCAGACAAAAGTTGCAATAATTTTGTAACTAGAACAGCTATTTTGACACGGTTTTCTGCGGGAACGTTGTCCGGTGGGCTATTACCAGCATCCCGACACGTTAAAATTGACCTACCTGAAAAATAATTTTTCAGTTCCAGTACTTGTGAAATTTTTACAAAATTTTTATACTTACCTATTTTTATTAGCACAACCCTACATCCGAATTTAGTTCTGTTTGCGGAATCGAGTTTCCACCGGTCCAACCTCGATTTCCAGGCGCTTTGCGCGAACTGAAAATTCGATCGGTCGCTGAAAACTCGATTTTTGCCTGAAAAAACTGGTTTTTTGACAACCCTGCACATTTTGGTTCTTTTCAAAATTCTGAAAACGGTCTAGCTAGCTCGCCCGCGCCGAGACGCGTCTTCCGACACCTCCAACGTGCGGCTGGCTCGCATAGAACTGCTAAAAATTTTCAATTTCTATAAATAGATTCGCCAGTACTTACCTCAAAATCCACCTAAGGGAGCCCTGCTCAGACAAAAGTTGCAATAATTTTGTAACTAGAACAGCTATTTTGACACGGTTTTCTGCGGGAACGTTGTCCGGTGGGCTATTACCAGCATCCCGACACGTTAAAATTGACCTACCTGAAAAATAATTTTTCAGTTCCAGTACTTGTGAAATTTTTACAAAATTTTTATACTTACCTATTTTTATTAGCACAACCCTACATCCGAATTTAGTTCTGTTTGCGGAATCGAGTTTCCACCGGTCCAACCTCGATTTCCAGGCGCTTTGCGCGAACTGAAAATTCGATCGGTCGCTGAAAACTCGATTTTTGCCTGAAAAAACTGGTTTTTTGACAACCCTGCACATTTTGGTTCTTTTCAAAATTCTGAAAACGGTCTAGCTAGCTCGCCCGCGCCGAGACGCGTCTTCCGACACCTCCAACGTGCGGCTGGCTCGCATAGAACTGCTAAAAATTGACCAACCACCCTCCCGATAGTAAATTTGTATAGTGTATAGGTGACCCGACCAACATTGACAAAATACCATTTATAACTTTTTGCCCCTATTGTGGTACTTGGTTACTTTAAGAGTGCGGGAGGCTGAAATAAAGCTGTTTTTCAGGTATTCTAACCAAATTGACAATATATTAACTTTTAGTTACTGTTATCTTTTATTTCTGACTTGGCCAAAACATTTGGCCTTTACTTTAGAGGTAATACTCATATTTACTTATCCCCCCTATACAGGGATAATTTTTACTACTTACGAACTTGCGGTTAAATTGTAGAAAACCAAAAAGTTCAGTACAAAACAAGTAAACCTTAAGGGACTAAACCAGACTTGACAGAACTTTTATAGTGACAATGATGCGCACGCCACCAAAGTCCGACGCATCGCCAACGGCGGAGAAAGGGACGAGGGCGGGTCCCTCTAGTGCCACGCAAGTGCGGAAGAGTGTGAGCGACATAGAGGCTAAAATAAAATCCCCTTTATCACAAAAGCCTAAACTCTCTGCACCGGTTGCTGAGGCGCGTGCCCTGATGCTGAAAGCGAGAGCACAGTTAGATCTATCAGGGAATATTAAAACTACTATAAAGCAGACGGTAATAGACTGTCTAAAATCGCTCTATGAGATCGTAAAGAGAACAGATAAATCGGAGCCGACAGAAGTTAAAGACAAAGAAGACAAAGAAGACAGAGGAAATAAGCAGGTCGCAGAATCTGAAGATAGAAACATTAGAATACTAAATGAAGTTCTGGAAATCAAAGAAATTCTGAAGAAGACCGAAAAAGAAGAGCTACCTGCCAAAATCGAAAAATCAAAAGTCGAGTTAATAGATAAAATTGATGCGCAGATGGTGGAAATCAAAGATCTAAAGACACAGGCTGAGAAAGTAGAAGCCCGTATGGGAAGCCTTGGAACCTATGCACAAGTCGCAGCTACACCACCGCAACCATCGGCTAGGAAAAATCTGCACTCAATTATAGTGTCGTCATCACACGAGGGCGACACTTCAGATACGGTAGTCGAGAAGATTCGAACGGCGGTTGATGCCAAGTGCTCTGGAATACGAATCGACCACCTGCGTAGATCAAAAAATCAGTCGGTGGTGATAAGTTGTTCTGAGAAGGAAGACTTGGGAAAGCTTTCAGCAAAGCTCAAGAACTCCAGGGGGGACCTGAAAGTCGAGGAGGCCATAAATAAGAACCCGCTCGTGGTCGTCAGGGATGTAATGAACTACGTAACTGACGACGACTTGGTGACGGCAATCGGATCCCAGAACGGACACCTCCTGGAGGGAGCTGAAATCAGCGAGGGTGACATCAGGGTCACATATAGGCGGAAAGCGAGGAATCCGCTGACGAGTCACGTGGTGTTGCGTGTCACACCAGTGATTTGGCGGCGGCTGACCTCGGCGGGCCGAATCCATGTTGACCTACAGAGAGTGGTTGTAAAGGACCAAAGTCCGCTGGTTCAATGCACAAAGTGCCTGGGCTACGGACACAGTAGGAAGTACTGCAAAGAGCCAGCAGTCCTCTGCAGCCACTGTGGGGATCCGCATACCAGAGCGGAGTGCCCTGGTTTCACCCTCAATGAAGAACCAAAATGCAGAAATTGCATCCATACCAAGAAGGATGCAGCGCACAATGCTTTTGACATTGAGTGCCCTACACGCAAAAAGTGGGATGCGTTGGCTAGACTGGCAATAGCGTACTGCTAAGGTTGTGTCGGGGGCCGAAGATAAAAACAATAGCATAAGATATTGTGTAATGCAGGCGAACCTCCAAAAGAAAAAACTCGCAACTGAGGAGTTCATACTCGAAGCCGGGCGCAGAAAAATAAAGTACGCTCTTGTACAGGAACCCTATATCGGGGCTAAAGGGGAAATGAAGACCTTCCCCGGAACAAGAGTCATACAGGGAACGAAAGCGACTGACAAAGTAGTCAAGGCCGCGATAGTCATCTTCGACAGTGGAGTGGAAGCAGTGGCGTGTCCGACACTGACAACCGAAAACATTGTGGTTGCAAAAATTACAGTGGAGGACACCACCTCCGTGGTAGCGTCCGTCTATTTCGAGGACTATCTCGACATTGAACCGTACCTCGACCGGCTGAGGGATATAGTAATAAAATCTGACGGTGCGAAATTGCTGATTGGGGGTGATGTGAACGCATGGAGCGCGTGGTGGGGGAGCGAAAGAGAGGACGAAAGGGGAAGAATTCTATCTGGAACCCTAAATGAACTCAACCTCCATGTGCTCAACTGCGGTAGCATCCCAACATTCGACACCATTCGTGGAGGGAAGCGATACAAGAGCTCTGTGGACATCACGGCTTGCTCAGACGATATGCTCCGGCACGTGGAAGAATGGAAGGTGGACACAGAAATGACGAGCTCGGACCACAATGCAATAATGCTTAAACTTAAGACGAAAAAAGGAATAGGGAACAAGATCAGGTACAGTACCACTAGGGTATATAACACCAAAAAGGCAAACTGGGGAACTTTTAGGCAAGAATTAGCAAAATCACTACTAGAAAATAAAATTGATACAACACATGTAGATAACATAAATAATATAGAAAGTTTAGAAAAATACATAGAAAAATTAACAAAAAATATTACAGAAACTTGTGAAAAGACAGTACCTAAAATTAAAAAAGTAGACAAAACGTACTTACCGTGGTGGAACGAAGAACTCGACCAGCTGAAGAAATCCATGTGCACAAAGAAACGCAGAATCCGTTGCGCTGCTCCGCGCCGTCGTGAGTGGGTCGTGAAGGAGTATCTGCAAGCAAAAAAGGAATATGAGTTGAGAGTGAGCAAGGCACAAACTGAAAATTGGAAAAGCTTTTGCGGAAGACAGGACAGGGAGAGTGTTTGGGATGGCATATACAGAGTCATTGCAAAGACAAGGAAGAGGCATGAAGATCTGCCAATAGTCAAAGATGGTGAGGCTTTGGGGCCGGATGGGTCCGCCAGGGCCTTGGCGGAAACCTTCTTCCCAGATGATGATGAGACTGAAGATAACTCGGAACACCGTAAGATCAGAGAGAGAGCGGCAAGGTCAGAGGAAGGCACACCAGATGATCAATTGGATCCACCCTTCACTCTTTCCGAGCTCAGGTATGCATCGAGAAGCTTCAACCCGAAGAAGGCGCCGGGCCCTGACGGACTCACGGCTGATATCTGCGAACTCATCATCAGCAACCATGAAAACTTGTTTTTGGCCACAATGAACAAATGCCTCGAACTGTCCTGTTTTCCGGAAAAGTGGAAGGAAGCCGCGATCGTTGTACTACGAAAGCCAGGAAAGGAAAACTACACCCATCCTAAATCCTACCGACCGATCGGACTCCTTCCTATCCTTGGTAAAATCCTAGAAAAAATGTTAGTGCGTAGACTAAGATTTCACATGCTTCCCCAGATAAACCCGAGGCAATACGGATTTGTGCCTCAGCGAAGTACGGAGGACGCCCTGTACGACATGGTACAATACATAGACCAAAGAATAAA
The DNA here is from genome assembly GCA_950371165.1 of Lacanobia oleracea. NCBI lineage: Eukaryota > Metazoa > Arthropoda > Insecta > Lepidoptera > Noctuidae > Lacanobia > Lacanobia oleracea. Next base: position 29,172 of record OX493400.1, read on the forward strand.
GCAGAAAAACTTAGTGATAGTTGTCTCACTAGACATAGAGGGGGCATTTGACAGTGCGTGGTGGCCAGCAATAAAAAGTCGTCTGGTAGAAAAACACTGTCCACTCAACCTGCGAAAACTGGTGGGACACTATTTAGAAAATAGAAAAGTCGCAGTGAGATATGCTGGGGCCGAATATAAAAAGAGGACCTCAAAGGGATGTGTGCAGGGATCGATTGCAGGGCCAACATTCTGGAACCTTCTCCTGGACTCGCTACTTGATGAACTGGGAGAAAGAAAAACTTACTGTCAAGCATTTGCAGACGACGTGGTCTTGATCTTCTCCGGAAAAACAGCCCTCGAACTTGAAACTGAAGCAAATGCCAGCCTGGCGCATGTGCAGCGGTGGGGTGTTCGGAATAAACTTAGGTTCGCAGCACACAAAACCCATGCCATGCTGCTAACCAACAAGCTGAGATTCGACACACCACGGCTGTGTATGGGCGGGGTTGACATTGCGCTCGTTGAGGAGATAAAACTGTTGGGAGTAACAATCGACCGGAAGATGACCTTCCGGAGCCACGTCACAAATGTCTGCAAAAAAGCTATTAATATCTTTAGGCAGTTGTCCAGTGCGGCGAGAGTAACCTGGGGATTGAATCCAGAAGTAGTGAGGACCATTTATACTGCGGTTGTGGAGCCAGTGATCCTGTATGCAGCTTGTGTGTGGGCTAGGGCTGCGGATAGGATTTACATCCAAAATCAGCTAAATACGGTACAAAGGGGCTTTGCCCAGAAAATCAGCAAATCATACAGGACGGTCTCACTGAATTCGGCTCTAATTCTGACAGGACTGCTACCACTTGACCTGAGAGTCAAGGAGGTAGCATCCCTTTACGAGGCGAAGAGAGGGAAGCCACAGCCAATTCTCGGGGACCGTCCTGTAGAGGAGAAAGCAAGCTTCTTGGCGAGGCCTCACCCAGCTGACGTGGGGGATCTCGTTTTCGATTGCCTGGAAAATGACGCGGAGGTGCAGCTGCGCTTGGGGGAGGGTACAGTACAAATCTTTACAGATGGTAGTAAAATTGAGGGAAAAGTTGGGGCTGCCCTTTCCTGGTGGAAAGGGTCAGTCGAAACTCTTAATAACAAATTTAAGCTCGAGGAGTACTGTACCGTCTTTCAGGCGGAGCTGTACGCTGTATACAGGGCGGTGGAGTTGATTTCCAAAAGTCGCGAAACTGAGTTCAATATATTCAGCGACTCCAGGTCCACTCTGGAACTATTGAAGAACGTCGACAGCTGCAATCCACTTGCTCTAGAGGTCAGAACGAAGCTTAATGTGCTGAAGCGACTTGGGAAAACCGTTCACCTCTACTGGGTTAAAGCCCACGTTGGAATACGGGGGAATGAAAGGGCAGATGAACTGGCAAGAACAGCGGCACTAAAAGTCAAAAGAAGACCAGACTTCGACAAATGTCCTCTCTCATTTATCAAGCGAACCATTAGAAGTGAGTCGATTGATAAATGGGAGACAAGATACAAAAGTGAGACCAAAGCCAGTGTCACAAAACTTTTCTTCCCCTCAGCTGCCGACGCCTACAAAATCAGCAGGACTGTGGAAATCACCTTCCACCACACACAACTTTTTACGGGACATGGGGGCTTCTCCCACTACCTTAACCGTTTTAAAAAGAAAGACTCACCAGAATGTGTATGCGACCCAGCGGAAGAGGAAACCATCCTGCACCTCATAACCGAGTGTCCCATGTTCGGTCTTGCGAGACATGACCTGGAAAATGAAATAGAGGTGGAATTAATAGGAAAGAACATAAACAAAATCATGACAGATGAAGAAAAACGAAATAAATTTTTAGATTTTTGCATAAAAATAATAAAGGTAGTTATAGATAGAAACAAAACATAGATAAGGAAAATAACACAGTAAATATACTGAGCTATATCATACTTGTGTTATACTAAAGAAATAGAAATAAAAACAAAAAATCACAAGAATGCAATCCCATCTGGCAAAGAAACCTAAAAATGAAAATGTATGACACAATCTCACACACAAACAAGTCACAGAAAATAAGCAGATATTAAAATTAACAAAAATAGAAATACAAGCCTCCGACCGAAATATCGGAGAAATGATTAAGAAAGGCAGGAGGTGGTTTTAGCCGGTAAGAGTCCGGCACTGCCCCAACCGTGTCATTCGTGAGGCGGTTGGGGCGTCCATGAGGATTTCCCCTCCTGCCACACCAAAAAAAAAAAAAAAAAAAAAAAACCTAACCTAACCTAACCTAACCTAACCTAACCACAGTGGTATTATCGAAAAGGCATGTAACGAGGCTATCCCTAGAGTAACCAAAAAAGTTAAACTAAATATCCCATGGTGGTCCGAGGAACTCGCCGCAAAGAAAAAGGAGGTCACAACAAGGAAAAACCGCATCCGCAATGCCGCACCGGTCCGTAGATCCATGGTCGTTGACGCGTACCTGAAAGCCAAAGAAGAGTATGAGTGCCTAGCCAAGAAAGCTCGAGTCGCCAGCTGGAAAAATTTCTGCGAGAAGCAAGATGGTGAAGGAGTGTGGGAGGGCATTTACAGAGTGATCAGGGGGACCACCAGGAGACAGGAAGATCTGACCCTAACTTGCGATGGTGCATTCCTGAACCCGAAGGAGTCAGCAGCCTTACTCGCCGACACCTTCTATCCAAAGGACACAGCGGAAAACGATAATGCGGACCACAGGCTCACCAGAGAAGCAGCCAGACGGGTAAACGACTGGCAGCATGGTGAGTACCATGACCCACCGTTTACGCCGCTGGAGCTGAGGGTGGCTGTGGAACGCTTTAATCCGAAGAAGGCCCCCGGAATGGATGGATTCACGGCTGACATCTGCTGTCGAGCGATCTGCCAGGACCCGGACGCATTCCTTGCCCTGTACAATAAATGCCTAGAATTGGCACACTTCCCGGACATCTGGAAAGAGGCAACGGTGGTGGTCCTCAGAAAACCGGGCAAGGATGACTATACGAACCCCAAGTCATATAGACCGATAGGTCTCCTGCCGGTCTTGGGGAAGGTCCTGGAGAGGATGGTGGTAGCGAGAGTTAAATGGCAGCTTGTGCCGCGGTTTAGTACTCGTCAGTTTGGCTTTATGCCCCAAAAGAGCACCGAGGACGCCCTCTATAATCTAATAAAACACGTACAGAACAAGTTGAGGCTGAAAAAGTTAATTGTTCTGGTGTCGTTGGATATAGAGGGCGCCTTCGATAGCGCGTGGTGGCCGGCGATTAGAGTCAGACTGGCCGAGGAAAAGTGCCCGGTAAACACCAGGAGGCTACTTGATAGTTACCTCGACGGCAGAAAAGTAAGAGTAAGGTATGCTGGGGAAGAATGCACAAGAGAGACCAATAAGGGCTGTGTTCAAGGGTCAATTGGTGGTCCCATACTGTGGAATCTCCTATTGGATCCGCTACTGCATGAGTTGGAGAAGGAGGATTACTTTGTCCAGGCCTTTGCTGACGATGTTGTTCTTGTGGTGGATGGAGACACGGCGATAGAGGTCTCCAGAAGAGCTAATGCGGCTCTCGCCCGTGCTCATAGCTGGGGTGTCAAAAACAAACTCAAGTTTGCGCCGCACAAGACTTCGGCGATGATCATTACAAACAAGCTCAAGTATGACACACCAGTTCTGAGCATGGCCGGGGTTGACATTGGCATAGTGAGGAATATAAAACTGCTGGGACTCACAATCGATGATAAGCTCACTTTTAACGAGCATACGAGGATCCTCTGCAAGAAGGTCGCAGATATCTACAAACAACTGTCACGCGCGGCCAAGGTCAGCTGGGGCCTGGACAGGGAAATAATCCAAATAATCTACACGGCAACTATAGAACCTATAGTCACCTATGCGGCTGGAGCCTGGGCTCCCGCTACGAAAAAGCTGGGAATACGGAAGAAGCTGGGATCAGTCCAACGAGGATTCGTCCAGAAGCTCTGCAAGTCCTACCGTACAGTCTCGCTCAACTCGGCTCTGGTGCTGGCGGGGATACTGCCTCTAGACCTCCGCATACAAGAGGCAGCTGCCTTGTATGAGGCAAGGAGAGGGTCGTCTCAGTTTGTGCCAGGAGACCGGGAGATTGAGGGTATGGTGGGATTTGCAGAAACGCCTCACCCTGCCAAACAAATGGCTCTGGAGTTCGTGGGCCTCGCGGACCAACTGCCGACGAACAGCAACGACGTGCAGACAGTGCGAATATACACTGACGGCAGCAAGATTGAGGGGAAGGTCGGAGCCGCATTATCCCTATGGGATAATGAAGGTGAAGTCCAGAACCTCAAACTCAGCCTTGCCGCGTACTGCACGGTCTACCAGGCGGAACTTCTGGCCATTTGCAAGGCAACGGATGAAATCTTAAAGCGCAAAGAGACGAGCTATGGGTTGTATAGTGACTCAATGTCAGCATTGCAGACACTGACAAGCCATGGCTCTCTCCATCCTCTGGCGGTCCGCGCACGAGCAAATTTGGCTCAGGCATTGACCCAGAAGAAAGCTGTGTCTTTGTTTTGGGTCAAAGCTCACGCGGGCCTGCCGGGGAATGAACGCGCGGACGAGCTGGCAAAGGAAGCAGCATTGTCGTCACGGAGGAGGCCGGACTACGACCAGTGTCCGGTTTCGTACATCAAGCGTCGAATCCGTATGGATTCGCTTGATGAATGGAATCGGAGATACGTGTCGGGCGAGACCGCCTCCGTGACGAAAATGTTTCTTCCAGATGCCATTGCTGCTTACCGTATTGTAAAACAGGTGAGGCCAGTAGGTGTACTGACGCAGATTTTAACAGGGCACGGTGGTTTCTCTGAATACTTGAATCGTTTTAAGTGTAAGGAGAGCCCATCGTGCACCTGTGATCCTGACGTGGCGGAAGCGGTCCCCCACATTATTTTGGACTGTCCAGTCTATGGTAAGGAGAGGTATAACCTAGAACAGGAAATTGGAAAAAGGTTGTGTAAAGAAGTATTAGGGGACCTAATGGTTGGCAAATATAGAAATAAATTTATAGCCTACTGTGAGAATGTAGCCCAAAAAGTGATAAATAAAAATAAATAGGTTAAGAAAACTATGTTTCTTTTATATTGTTATATAATAAGTAAGCATAGGAAATAAGTGTATTGTTAAATAGTATAAGCAGTAGGTTAAGGATATAATTTAAGCTCATTATAGAAATAAGATTGTAATTAAGTTAAGTTTAGAAAACCATGTTTTAAAAAATTGTTAGAGTTAAGTTAAGATAATAATGTATATTAAAAACCGAGTCCGATTTATTTCCCTGAGGAAAATTTTAAAAGTAATAAAGAAATAAAGGAAAAATAGAATAGAGCAGAATTAAAGTAATTTTAAAAGTGGGAGTCCCACCCACAGTATGATTGAGGATGGATAAAAGAAAGATACAGTATGCGGCATGAAAGTACGAGAGGCATGTATTGCGAGAACTAGTATGGATGGGTTTTAAGATTTAAAATAGGCGCCAATATCGTTGGCGGAGCTAGTCCGGAAAAAAAAAAAAAAAAAAAAAAAAAAAAAAAAAAAAAAAAAAAAAAAAAATTATTGTATGTAGATGGACTCACGTAGTTTTTAAGTGCATAACTATAAGCTACGTTGTAGAAATATAAGCGTAGTTTTAAGGAACGTGCCCGATGCAGGAGCACATACTGTAACTAACAAGAAATCAAAAAGTTGTAAACAATTGTAAAACAGTACACAAAGGCGCGGACCTCCAGGTCTGCGGTAATTGATTGAAATAAAAAAAAAAAAAAAAAAAAAAAAAAAAAACCTAACCTAACCTTTTTTTTTTTTTTTTTTTTTTTTTTTTTAAACTGGGAAAAAATGCATTACGCATACCCTCCCGTCGGGGGAACGGGAGGGGTATGTGGGACTCCCCGGGCTGACCCGGTATACCCACTAAAACGACCCAGCGTTATTCCCGCGTCGTCCGAGTGGAAGAGGACTGGGAGATCGGCGCAGCCTTAGCGTCCAGTCCTCCTCCGACGACAACCCGCCTAAAGCGGCGGGCCCCTCAAGTCCTCCCCGTTCAGGGGGAGGGCTGGGAATTACCGGCGGAGGTGGTGTGGAGTGCAATGCGGGCGGAGGCGCCCCCGCGCCTATCGCCCGCCCATCACCACCATGAGGAGGGAGAAGACGGCGTCTTCTCCGACCTCTTCTGCGCCTGCGGAGCGGCGCAGCGAGAGGGTCGTCCTCCCGCGCACGCTCCGCCGCCTCCTTTTGCGAGATGACATCCTCGCAAAAAGAGGCGACAGCTGCCCAGGACCCCTCACTCTCCAGCATGGCATTCACCACGCCGGGAAGTGAGAGGTCCTGTCCGATCTCCGCTGTTAGACTGCGGCGCGGCTCAGACCAAGCCGGGCACACCTCGAGGGTGTGCTGAGCCGTGTCCTCCGCCGCGCCGCAGTCGTGACACGCCGGGGTTTCCTCCCTCCCGATCCGGTGCAGGTGCTTGCCGAAACAGCCGTGGCCTGACAACACCTGCACCAGACGAAATGAGAGGAACCCGTGGGAGCGCTCGAGCCAGTCTCGCAGGACCGGACCGAGCGCGTCCAGGGTTCGGCGGCCAAAGGTGGCGGAGGCGAGGTCGTCCGTCCAATGGACGATGATGGCGTCCCCCGCCTCCCGCCGCACGGCCTCCCGCTCCTCCGCGAAGGGGCGCTCCCCGAGGGCCTTTCGCCGCGCCGTCCACTCATACACTCTGGCGAGCACCCACGCCTCCAACTCCCAAGGAGGGGTGCCCGCCAGAGCGCACGCCGCCGAAAAGCCCACGGAGCGGTAGGCCCTCGCCACCCGCAGTGCAATGGCCCTTTGGGGCCTCCGCATCATAGTAGCGTTCTCCCTCCTGTTGAGGGAGTCCGACCAGATGGGGGCCCCGTACAGGGCCATGCTCCGCAGGATGCCGGCATATAAACGCCGGCATCGTGCGTTCGGCCCCCCCAGGTTCGGGAGGAGCCAGGAGAGGGCGTCTGCAGCCCTCAGCAGGCGCGTCGACAGCCCGCTAAAGTGCGGGCCGAAGCGCCACCTGCTGTCCAACACCAGGCCCAGATACTTCATCTGGGCCTGGACGCCCACCCTGACGCCCTCCACAACAATGTGGGCGTCGGGAGGGCAGCGCTGCCGAGGCCCGTGAAAGAACACGGCCTCGGTCTTGTTCAGCGCCACCCTCAATCCCAGGCGGCGGATCCTCCCTGCCACCAAGGACCCGCCAGCCGAGGCCAAACAGGCCGCCTCCCCGAAGCTCTTCCCCCGGGCAGTAAGGAGAGTGTCATCCGCGTAGCAGATGACACTCGTGCCCTGGAGAAGAGCTCCCCGCAACAGCCAGTCAAAGCCGATGTTCCACAGGGGGGGCCCTAAGACTGACCCCTGCGGAACACCGGACTCCGCGCTGTACCTCCGCATCCTGGCCAGTTTGTCCACAAGGAGGACCTCTCGATCCTCCAAGTAGCTGGCCAGGAGGCTCCTCAAATATTGGGGCACTCCGTGGTACCGGAGTGCCTCCAATATGGTGGAGTGGGGAACGGAGTTGAAGGCGTTGGCGATGTCAAACGACACCGCCAACACTCCGTCCCCCGCCTCGACCGCCTCTTTCACCTGGCCCTTAAGAAGGGCCAGCGCGTCGATGGTGGACCGGCCCTGTCGGAAACCGAACTGGGCGTCCGACAGGTTCGGCCCTACACCCTGCAAATGACTCCTGAGCCGGCCGGCGATGATCCCCTCGAACAATTTACCGACCTCATCGAGCAGAACGATGGGCCGGTATGCCGAGGGGGAATCCGCCGGGCGTCCCTCCTTTCGGAGGAGGCACAGCTGCCCCTCCTTCCACAGTTTCGGGAACCTTCCAGCCGTAAGGCACGCGCTGAAGAGTTCCCGAAATCTGTCCTCCATTTGAGCGGCAGCTATGGCCACCACCCGTGCGGGGACGCCGTCCGGCCCAGGAGCCGTCTTCTTCGCGCGGAGGCTAAGCACCCCCGCGCGAAACTCCTCCTCCGTCACCGGAGGTGCCTCCTCTTCCTCCTGCGGAGCCGCCGACTGCGGAGGGTCCATCGCTGGAGGGGTGAAGTCGGTCCTGCGCGGAAACAGAGACCGGACCACCCCATCCAGCAACGCCGGCTCGAGGGTTTCCGTAAGTGGGGGACCATGGGGCCGCAGTTGGTTCCGCGCTGCCCTGTATGGTCTCCCATACGGATCCCTGTCGAGACCCTCCAGCATCTCGGCCCTCGCCGAGTCCTTGGCAGCGCCCATAGCCGACTTGAGGACCGCCTTTGCCTCTCGGTAAGAGGCGTAGAGGCGGTCCTCCTCTGCCTGATTACGGGCGCTGCGCCGGCGGCTCCGCGTGTAGGCCCTTCTGGCCGCCACGCAGGTGGCTCGTAGGCCCGCCAGCTCCTCTGACCACCAATAAACGGCCCGGCGGGGAGGCGGACGCCGAGACCGAGGCATGCTGGAGTTGCACACCTCGGTCAGGGATTCCCTCAGCCGGACCGCTGCGGCGTCAACGTCCGGGGCCCCAACAGGGGGCGACAGCCACTCCTGGAGGAAGGCCGCCTCCTTGGCTGCCTCCCGGTCCAGGCGAGTGAGAGCCCACCGTGGGAAGGGAGACCTGCCAGAGCGGGCAATCTCCCCACGGGGGCTCTGGGTGGAGATGTCGAACCGCACATAACGGTGGTCCGACAAGGTCTCCACCAACTCCACCCGCCAGTTCACAATGCGTGCGGCTAGCACGGGGGTGGCGAACGAAACGTCCACCACCGACCCTCCCCGTTGCCGCACACAAGTGTGGACCGCCCCCCTGTTGAGGAGGGACACGCCGCATGACGCCGCCCAAAACTCGACGGCGCGACCCCGGACGTTGCAGGAGGCGGTTGGGTTGCCCCAGGCCACCGACTTGGCGTTCAGGTCGCCCAACACCACGACCTGGCGTGGCGCCGCCCTCCCTACGGCTGCAGTGAGAATCTCTAGGAAATCCTCAAAGTCCGAGAAAGGGCGGTTTGGGGAGAAATAGACCCCAACCAGGGCCAAATCTCCCCACGCGGCGGCCACGTATCCCGGTCCCCTCTCTAAAAGCGAGAGGGGAGGGGAGTCTGTGGAAGACCGCGACACCATTGCCACCAGGCCGTCTCGGTCGCCCAGCCAATGGCCAGGGACCGAGTAAGGCTCGGCGACCACCGCCAAGTCCACCAACCACTCAGCCATGGTCTGCATCAGGAGATCCTGTGCAGCCCGGCAGTGGTTGGTGTTCGCCTGGAGGATGCGATGTTCGATTGTATCCATCAATCGGACATCGCACCCCCCTCCTCCGCAGCCACCGCCGTTCCTGCCTCGGGAACGGCGTTGCCAGCAGCAGGCCCGACTGGCACCTGCGCTTTTCCCCTCTTAAGGGGGGGGTTGCACAACCTCCCCCGCATGATGTGACCTGCTGGGCGGCCACTGGCAGCACACACTACGCAGTGTGGCGTGGCGACCATGCAGGCGGCGGCTTTGTGGCCCTCCTTGCCGCAGCGGTAGCAGGCGTCGGACCTGTCGACGGTGGACGGACAGAGGGCTCGGGTGTGTCCGATGCCGCAGCACTTGAAGCAGCGTAAAGGCTGCTCCCCAAGTGCTCGGACTGCACCCGAGCTGAAACCGACGGCGAGCCGTCCTTTGTCAAGGACGGCTTTGGCAGCGGCGACCGGGCACTCGAGCCGGATAGTGCCCATGCCGCCGCGGCCAGGCCTGATGTCCCGACCCCGCACCGCCGCGACGCCGCAGCCACCAATCGCTGCGACCGCCGCCACCACCTCCTCCTTGGTGACCGAATCGTCAAGATCGGTCACCTCGATGGCCACCAACTTGACTGGTCGGGCCACCTTGGCAGCGTCCGCGATGACCTCCTGCAGCTTGGCTGCAAAGAGGTCAGCGTTGGCGCTGCCCTCCGCCCCCGGGAACTCGAAAATACGAGCCCCGGTTTCGGTACGCCGGCAAGATAATTTGCCGATCCCCAGTTGGGCGGGATCGGCATTGGCACGCGCCCGCACCAAAATGGAAGCGTAGGTTTCCCCGCGTTCCGCAGCCTCCGCGGTGAGCGTCACCACGACGGCTGCGGACTTCGGGGGAACCAATTTCCCCTTCCCCCTCTTCTTGCCCCCGCCAGCCGCCCGCGACTGACTGGGAGGCGTGGAGACGGGGACGGCAGGTCCGGGCGTTGCCGGCCTTTTGCCCTTCCGCTTACCCTTTCTCCCACCAGTCGCCTGCGACTGGCCTGTATGTGTGGTGACGGGGACGGCAGGGACGGCCGTCGCCGTCTTTTTACCTCGGCCCTTCCCCTTCCGGACCACTTCAGTCCAACCCGGCTGGTTGGACGGAGTAGTCGAAGGGAGAAGGGCGTCCTCCCCTTGCGAGGATGGCTCCGGCTCGGCTCGCCTCTTGTCCGCCGCGAGCGGCGGTCGAAGGCGCTTCTCCGGCAGGAGCCGGTCCTCTATGCCTGCTAGGCAGGCTCTGGTGAAGGCCCTCTCCTCCATAACCACCTTGCGGATGACATCCTCAAGGTTGGTGGAGGAGGGGGCCTCCGCCGCAGGTCTCGGTTCGGCCTGAATCGGCCGAGCCATGACATCAGCCAGCTTCTGATGAAGCTGGCTGACCTCCAGCTTGAGGCGATCGACGGTCGCCTGCAATTTGCGCGATTCGTCGGTCGCCTCACGCTGGACCAACTCCTCTATAATGGCGCGCATGCTTGCGGCACGGCACTTAAGGGCCTTTTGAAAAGTGCCCTTAAGATTGGAGGACTTAGAGGCGACCTCCACGATCTCCTCCTCGTCCTCTTCCGCCATGCGCGCCAGCTCGGCCAAGGATTGGTCCCCGTATAGCACGCGGGACGCACCATACCCTGACCTGGCCCGAGCAGCACGCGCACGCTGCTCCTTCGCAGCAACGCGCTCTTCGAGCTCTTGCTGGTGCTGCGCCCGCCGAGCCAGGTCCAACTGCCGCTGGGCATCTGCGAGACCCACGACGTGGGTGTCCGCAGATGTCGTCGGCTTCTTCGCGGCCGTGGACTTCCTCGTCGAACTTGAGGAGCCCTCGGACCCTTCCTTACGGAAGGCCCGCTTTCGCGACCTGGTGTCGCCTGCGTCCGAGACGCTTATGACGGACTCGTCCGAATCGGACAGGTCCGCCCTTCCAAAGAAGCTAGCCGCAGACGGCGCGCGGCTAGCTTCAGACGCTGAAGCGTCAGATTGGCCCTGAGAAGGGCCTTTTGGTTGGCCCTGAGAAGGGCCTTTTGGTTGGCCCTGAGAAGGGCCTTTTGGTTGGCCCTGAGAAGGGCCTTTTTTAAAACGCCCGCAGGCGTCCCGCGGGGGCGTAGGCATAGCCTTCCGCAAGCTCGTAGTTAAAACCGCAAGAATATAAAATGTAGCTACGAGAGCACAGAGTTCTTTAGCCGTACCCAATCTGCCACTCCGTTACGGTGACAGATTGGGCCGTTTCCAGGGGACGCGACGAGGACGCAAACTCTGTGGGGGGTCCCCCAACCTAACCTAACCTAACCTAACCTTTTTTTTTTTTGTTTTTTTTTTTTTTTTTTTTTTTTTTTTTAAACTGGGAAAAAATGCATTACGCATACCCTCCCGTCGGGGGAACGGGAGGGGTATGTGGGACTCCCCGGGCTGACCCGGTATACCCACTAAAACGACCCAGCGTTATTCCCGCGTCGTCCGAGTGGAAGAGGACTGGGAGATCGGCGCAGCCTTAGCGTCCAGTCCTCCTCCGACGACAACCCGCCTAAAGCGGCGGGCCCCTCAAGTCCTCCCCGTTCAGGGGGAGGGCTGGGAATGACCGGCGAGGGTGGTGTGGAGTGCAATGCGGGCGGAGGCGCCCCCGCGCCTATCGCCCGCCCATCACCACCATGAGGAGGGAGAAGACGGCGTCTTCTCCGACCTCTTCTGCGCCTGCGGAGCGGCGCAGCGAGAGGGTCGTCCTCCCGCGCGCGCTCCGCCGCCTCCTTTTGCGAGATGACATCCTCGCAAAAAGAGGCGACAGCTGCCCAGGACCTCTCACTCTCCAGCATGGCGTTGACTACGCCGGGAAGCGAGAGGTCCTGTCCTATCTCCGCTGTTAGACTGCGGCGCGGCTCAAACCAAGCCGGGCACACCTCGAGGGTGTGCTGAGCCGTGTCCTCCGCCGCGCCGCAGTCGTGGCACGCCGGGGTCTCCTCCCTCCCGATCCGGTGCAGGTGCTTGCCGAAACAGCCGTGGCCTGACAACACCTGCACCAGACGGAATGAGAGGAACCCGTGGGAGCGCTCGAGCCAGTCTCGTAGGACCGGACCGAGCGCGTCCAAGGTTCGGCGGCCAAAGGTGGCGGAGGCGAGGTCATCCGTCCAATGGACGATGATGGCGTCCCTCGCCTCCCGCCGCACGGCCTCCCGCTCCTCCGCGACGGGGCGCTCCCCGAGGGCCTTTCGTCGCGCCGTCCACTCGTACACTCTGGCGAGCACCCACGCCTCCAACTCCCAAGGAGGGGTGCCCGCCAGAGCGCACGCCGCCGAAAAGCCCACCGAGCGGTAGGCCCTCGCCACCCGCAGTGCAATGGCCCTTTGGGGCCTCCGCATCAAAGTAGCGTTCTCCCTCCTGTGGAGGGAGTCCGCCCAGATGGGGGCCCCGTACAGGGCCATGCTCCGCAATATGCCGGCATACAAACGCCGGCATCGTGCGTTAGGCCCCCCCAGGTTCGGGAGGAGCCAGGAGAGGGCGTCCGCAGCCCTCAGCAGGCGCGTCGACAGCCCGCTAAAGTGCGGGCCGAAGCGCCACCTGCTGTCCAACACCAGGCCCAGATACTTCATCTGGGCCTGGACGCCCACCCTGACGCCCTCCACCATAATGTGGGCGTCTGGAGGGCAGCGCTGCCGAGGCCCGTGAAAGAACACGGCCTCGGTCTTGTTCAGCGCCACCCTCAATCCCAGGCGGCGGATCCTCCCTGCCACCAAGGACCCGCCAGCCGAGGCCAGACAGGCCGCCTCCCCGAAGCTCTTCCCCCGGGCAGTGAGGAGAGTGTCATCCGCGTAGCAGATGACACTCGTGCCCTGGAGAAGAGCTCCCCGCAACAAACCTTTTTTTTTTTTTTTTTTTTTTTTTTCCTTGCGAAGAAAATGCCTAACGCATACCACATCATCCGGGGAGACGACGTGGTTATGTGGGACTTGCACCCACTAAAAACTTCGCCTGTGCACGTACTTTCGCCTTGATGGATGGGTCGCGAGGACTGCTACGCATGACATTCGCGACCCATCCAGCGTGGCCTACTTCTGGGCTCCCTTTTCTATGCCCATTCGGGCTCCCTCTTCTTTCAGCGATGTCCGGGTGCACTTGGACATCACCACGACTCCAGGGACCTTACAGCGTGGACGATAGAGTCCCCGATCTATCGTCCGCTGGCCCCTCCTATGGCGGCATCAAGTCGGCATTTCGCCGCCTGCGCCGTCCCGTCCTTCTGCGGCGAATCGGGTCAGCAAGAGAGTCTTCCTCCCTGACCCGCTCCGCCGCTTCCTTCTGCGAGATTACGTCTTCGCAAAAAGACGCAACCGCCTCTCATACCGTCTCACTGCTGACCATACCCCTAACAACGACCGGCAGCGATAGATCTTCTCCAATTGCTGCGACCAGGACACGGCGCTGCGCTTCCCAGGCAGGGCACTGCTCGAGAGTGTGCAGAGCCGTGTCCTGGCTGCAGCCGCACTGGTGACACACGGGAGTCACCTCCCGTCTTGCCACTGTATGGAGGTATTTGCCAAAACAGCCATGCGCTCCCCGCAACAAACCTAACCTAACCTAACCTAACCTTTTTTTTTTTTTTTTTTTTTTTTTTTTTTTTAAACTGGGAAAAAATGCATTACGCATACCCTCCCGTCGGGGGAACGGGAGGGGTATGTGGGACTCCCCGGGCTGACCCGGTATACCCACTAAAACGACCCAGTGTTATTCCCGCGTCGTCCGAGTGGAAGAGGACTGGGAGATCGGCGCAGCCTTAGCGTCCAGTCCTCCTCCGACGACAACCCGCCTAAAGCGGCGGGCCCCTCAAGTCCTCCCCGTTCAGGGGGAGGGCTGGGAATGACCGGCGAGGGTGGTGTGGAGTGCAATGCGGGCGGAGGCGCCCCCGCGCCTATCGCCCGCCCATCACCACCATGAGGAGGGAGAAGACGGCGTCTTCTCCGACCTCTTCTGCGCCTGCGGAGCGGCGCAGCGAGAGGGTCGTCCTCCCGCGCACGCTCCGCCGCCTCCTTTTGCGAGATGACATCCTCGCAAAAAGAGGCGACAGCTGCCCAGGACCCCTCACTCTCCAGCATGGCATTGACCACGCCGGGAAGTGAGAGGTCCCGTCCGATCTCCGCTGTTAGACTGCGGCGCGGCTCAGACCAAGCCGGGCACACCTCGAGGGTGTGCTGAGCCGTGTCCTCCGCCGCGCCGCAGTCGTGGCACGCCGGGGTCTCCTCCCTCCCGATCCGGTGCAGGTGCTTGCCGAAACAGCCGTGGCCTGACAACACCTGCACCAGACGGAATGAGAGGAACCCGTGGGAGCGCTCGAGCCAGTCTCGCAGGACCGGACCGAGCGCGTCCAGGGTTCGGCGGCCAAAGGTGGCGGAGGCGAGGTCGTCCGTCCAATGGACGATGATGGCGTCCCTCGCCTCCCGCCGCACGGCCTCCCGCTCCTCCGCGACGGGGCGCTCCCCGAGGGCCTTTCGTCGCGCCGTCCACTCGTACACTCTGGCGAGCACCCACGCCTCCAACTCCCAAGGAGGGGTGCCCGCCAGAGCGCACGCCGCCGAAAAGCCCACCGAGCGGTAGGCCCTCGCCACCCGCAGTGCAATGGCCCTTTGGGGCCTCCGCATCAAAGTAGCGTTCTCCCTCCTGTGGAGGGAGTCCGCCCAGATGGGGGCCCCGTACAGGGCCATGCTCCGCAATATGCCGGCATACAAACGCCGGCATCGTGCGTTAGGCCCCCCCAAATTCGGGAGGAGCCACGACAGGGCGTCCGCGGCCTTCAGCAGGCGCGTCGACAGCCCGCTAAAGTGCGGGCCGAAGCGCCACCTGCTGTCCAGCACCAGGCCCAGATACTTCATCTGGGCCTGGACGTCCACCCTGACGCCCTCCACCACAATGTGGGCGTCGGGAGGGCAGCGCTGCCGAGGCCCGTGAAAGAACACGGCCTCGGTCTTGTTCAGCGCCACCCTCAATCCCAGGCGGCGGATCCTCCCTGCCACCAAGGACCCGCCAGCCGAGGCCAGACAGGCCGCCTCCCCGAAGCTCTTCCCCCGGGCAGTGAGGAGAGTGTCATCCGCGTAGCAGATGACACTCGTGCCCTGGAGAAGAGCTCCCCGCAACAGCCAGTCGAATCCGATGTTCCACAGGGGGGGCCCTAAGACTGACCCCTGCGGAACACCGGACTCGGCGCTGTATCTCCGCATCCTGGCCAGTTTGTCCACAAGGAGGACCTCTCGATCCTCCAAGTAGCTGGCCAGGAGTCTCCTCAAATATTGGGGCACTCCGTGATACCGGAGTGCCTCCAATATGGTGGAGTGGGGAACGGAGTTGAAGGCGTTGGCGATGTCAAACGACACCGCCAACACTCCGTCCCTCGCCTCGACCGCCTCTTTCACCTGGCCCTTCAAAAGGGCCAGCGCGTCGATTGTGGACCGACCCTGTCGGAACCCGAACTGGGCGTCCGACAGGTCCGGCCCCACACCCCGCAAATGGCTCCTGAGCCGGCCGGCGATGATCCCCTCGAACAATTTACCGACCTCATCGAGCAGAACGATGGGCCGGTATGCCGAGGGGGAATCCGCCGGGCGTCCCTCCTTTCGGAGGAGGCATAGCTGCCCCTCCTTCCACAGTTTCGGGAACCTTCCAGCCGCAAGGCACGCGCTGAAGAGTTCCCGAAATCTGTCCCCCATTTGAGCGGCAGCTATGGCCACCACCCGTGCGGGGACGCCGTCCGGCCCAGGAGCCGTCTTCTTCGCGCGGAGGCTAAGCACCCCCGCGCGAAACTCCTCCTCCGTCACCGGAGGTGCCTCCTCTTCCTCCTGCGGAGCCGCCGACTGCGGAGGGTCCATCGCTGGAGGGGTGAAGTCGGTCCTGCGCGGAAACAGAGACCGGACCACCCCATCCAGCAACGCCGGCTCGAGGGTCTCCGTAAGTGGGGGACCATGGGGCCGCAGTTGGTTCCGCGCCGCCCTGTATGGTCTCCCATACGGATCCCTGTCGAGACCCTCCAGCATCTCGGCCCTCGCCGAGTCCTTGGCAGCACCCATAGCTGACTTGAGGACCGCCTTTGCCTCTCGGTAAGAGGCGTAGAGGCGGTCCTCCTCTGCCTGATTACGGGCGCTGCGCCGGCGGCTCCGCGTGTAGGCCCTTCTGGCCGCCACGCAGGTGGCTCGGAGGCCTGCCAGCTCCTCCGACCACCAATAAACGGCCCGGCGGGGAGGCGGACGCCGAGACCGAGGCATGCTGGAGTTGCACACCTCGGTCAGGGATTCCCTCAGCCGGACCGCTGAGGCGTCAACGTCCGGGGCCCCAACAGGGGGCGACAGCCAGTCCTGGAGGAAGGCCGCCTCCTTGGCTGCCTCCCGGTCCAGGCGAGTGAGAGCCCACCGTGGGAAGGGAGACCTGCCAGAGCGGGCCATCTCCCCACGGGGGCTCTGGGTGGAGATGTCGAACCGCACATAACGGTGGTCCGACAAGGTCTCCACCAACTCCACCCGCCAGTTCACGATGCGTGCGGCTAGCACGGGGGTGGCGAACGAAACGTCCACCACCGACCCTCCCCGTTGCCGCACACACGTGTGGACCGCCCCCCTGTTGAGGAGGGACACGCCGCATGACGCCGCCCAAAACTCGACGGCGCGACCCCGGACGTTGCAGGAGGCGGCTGGGTTGCCCCAGGCCACCGACTTGGCGTTCAGGTCGCCCAACACCACGACCTGGCGTGGCGCCGCCCTCCCTACGGCAGCAGTGAGGATCTCCAGGAAATCCTCAAAGTCCGAGAGAGGGCGGTTAGGGGAGAAATAGACCCCAACCAGGGCCAAATCTCCCCACGCGGCGGCCACGTATCCCGGTCCCCTCTCTAAAAGCGAGAGGGGAGGGGAGTCTGTGGAAGACCGCGACACCAACGCCACCAGGCCGTCTCGGTCGCCCAGCCAATGGCCAGGGACCGAGTAAGGCTCGGCGACCACCGCCAAGTCCACCAACCACTCAGCCATGGTCTGCATCAGGAGATCCTGTGCAGCCCGGCAGTGGTTGGTGTTCGCCTGGAGGATGCGATGTTCGACTGAATCCATCAATCGGACATCGCACCCCCCTCCTCCGCAGCCACCGCCGTTCCGACCTCGGGAACGGCAGTGCTAGCAGCAGGCCCGACCGGCACCTGCGCTTTGCCCTTCTTAAGGGGGGGGTTGCATAACCTCCCCCTCATTACGTGGCCTGCTGGGCGACCGCTCGCGGCACAGACGGCGCAATGCGGCTTGGCGACCATGCAGGAGGCGGCTTTGTGGCCCTCCTTGCCGCAGCGGTAGCAGCTCTCCGACCTGTCTACCGCTGACGGGCACAAAGCTCGGGTGTGCCCGATGCCGCAGCACCTGAAGCAGCGCAGAGGCTGCTCCTCAAGGGCCCGGACTGCACCCGAGCTGAAGCCGACAAGGAGGCGTCCTTTTGCAAGGACGGCTTTGGCAGCGGCGACAGGACACTCGAGCCGGATAGTGCCCATGCCGCCGCGGCCGGGCCTGATGTCCCGGCCTTGCACCGCTGCGACGCCGCAGCCCCCAATGGCTGCGATCGCCGCCACCACCTCCTCCTTGGTGACCGAATCGTCCAAATCGGTCACCTCGATGGTTGCCGTCTTTACCGGTCGGGCCACCTTGGCAGCGTCCGCGATGACCTCCTGCAGCTTGGCTGCAAAGAGGTCAGCGCTGGCGCTGCCCTCCGCCCCCGGGAACTCGAAAATACGAGCCCCGGTTTCGGTCCGCCGGCAAGAAATCTTGCCGATCCCCAGTTGGGTGGGATCGGCATTGGCACGCGCCCGCACCAAAATGGAAGCGTAGGTTTCCCCGCGTTCCGCAGCCTCCGCGGTGAGCGTCACCACGACGGCTGCGGACTTCGGGGGAACCAATTTCCTCTTCCCCTTCTTCTTGCCCCCGCCAGCCGCCCGCGACCGACTGGGAGGCGTGGTGACGGGGACGGCAGGTCCGGGCGTTGCCGGCCTTTTCCCTTCCCCTTCCCCTTTCCCTTCTCAGTCGCCCGCGACCGGCTGGGAGTCGTGGTGGCAGGGACGGCAGGGACGGCTGTTGCCGTCTTTTTCCCCCTGCCCTTCCCCTTCCGGACCACTTCAGTCCAACCCGGCTGGTTGGACGGAGTAGTGGAAGGGAGAAGGGCGTCCTCCCCTTGCGAGGACGGCCCCGGCTCGGCTCGCCTCTTATCCGCCGCGAGCGGCGGTCGGAGGCGCTTCTCCGGCAGGAGCCGATCCTCGATACCTGCTAAGCAGGCTCTGGTGAAGGCCCTCTCCTCCATGACAACCTTGCGGATAACATCCTCAAGGTTGGTGGGGTTGGGGGCCTCCGCCGCAGGTCTCGGTTCGGCCTGACTCGGCCGAGCCGTGACATCAGCCAGCTTCTGATGAAGCTGGCCGACCTCCACCTTCAGGCGATCCACTACCGCCTGCAACTGGCGAGTCTCGTCGGTCGCCTTTCTCTTTACGAGCTCCGCAATGATGCCGCGCATGCTCGCACCTCGGCACTTAAGGGCCTTCTGGAAGGTACCCTTAAGGTTCGAGGATTTAGAGGCGACCTCCGCGATCTCCTCCTCGTCCTCCTCTGCCATCCGCTCCAGCTCGGCCAGAGAATAGTCCGCGTACAGAACGCGGGACGCGCCGTAACCGGACCTGGCCCGAGCAGCACGCGCCCGCTGCTCCTTAGCAGCGACCCTCTCCTCCAGGTCCTGCTGCTGCTGCGTCCGCCGAGCCAGGTCCAGCTGCCGCTGAGCGTCCGCGAGACCCACCACGTGGGTGTCCGCGGCTGTCGTCGGCCTCTTGGCCTTTGACCTCCTGGCTGAGCCCGAGGAGCCCTCGGACCCCTCCTTGAGGAAGGCCCGCTTCCGCGACCGACAGTCGCCCGCGTCCGAGACGCTTAAGAGGGACTCGTCGTCGGAATCCGACAAGTCCACCCTTCCAACGAAGCTAGCCGCAGACGGCGCGCGACTAGCTTCCGACGCTGAAGCGTCGGAGTGGCCCTGAGAAGGGCCTTTTGGTTGGCCCTGAGAAGGGCCTTTGGGTTGGCCCTGAGAAGGGCCTTTGGGTTGGCCCTGAGAAGGGCCTTTTAAAAACCGCCCGTAGGCGTCCCGCGAGGGCATAGGCATGACACCTTCGGCAAATTCGCAGTCAGCAAGGCAGGATAAAATGATAACTACGAGAGCACAGAGTTCTTTGGCCGTACCCAATCTGCCACTCCGTTACGGTGACAAATTGGGCCATTTCCAGGGGACGCGACGTGGACGCAAACTCTGTGGGGGGTCCCCCAACCTAACCTTTTTTTTTTTTTTTTTTTTTTTTTTTTTAAACTGGGAAAAAATGCATTACGCATACCCTCCCGTCGGGGGAACGGGAGGGGTATGTGGGACTCCCCGGGCTGACCCGGTATACCCACTAAAACGACCCAGTGTTATTCCCGCGTCGTCCGAGTGGAAGAGGACTGGGAGATCGGCGCAGCCTTAGCGTCCAGTCCTCCTCCGACGACAACCCGCCTAAAGCGGCGGGCCCCTCAAGTCCTCCCCGTTCAGGGGGAGGGCTGGGAATGACCGGCGAGGGTGGTGTGGAGTGCAATGCGGGCGGAGGCGCCCCCGCGCCTATCGCCCGCCCATCACCACCATGAGGAGGGAGAAGACGGCGTCTTCTCCGACCTCTTCTGCGCCTGCGGAGCGGCGCAGCGAGAGGGTCGTCCTCCCGCGCGCGCTCCGCCGCCTCCTTTTGCGAGATGACATCCTCGCAAAAAGAGGCGACAGCTGCCCAGGACCCCTCACTCTCCAGCATGGCGTTGACCACGCCGGGAAGCGAGAGGTCCTGTCCGATATCCGCTGTTAGACTGCGGCGCGGCTCAGACCAAGCCGGGCACACCTCGAGGGTGTGCTGAGCCGTGTCCTCTGCCGCGCCGCAGTCGTGGCACGCCGGGGTCTCCTCCCTCCCGATCCGGTGCAGGTGCTTGCCGAAACAGCCGTGGCCTGACAACACCTGCACCAGACGGAATGAGAGGAACCCGTGGGAGCGCTCGAGCCAGTCTCGCAGGACCGGCCCGAGCGCGTCCAGGGTTCGGCGGCCAAAGGTGGCGGAGGCGAGGTCGTCCGTCCAATGGACGATGATGGCGTCCCTCGCCTCCCGCCGCACGGCCTCCCGCTCCTCCGCGACGGGGCGCTCGCCCAGGGCCTTTCGCCGCGCCGTCCACTCGTACACTCTGGCGAGCACCCACGCCTCCAACTCCCAAGGAGGGGTGCCCGCCAGAGCGCACGCCGCCGAAAAGCCCACCGAGCGGTAGGCCCTCGCCACCCGCAGTGCAATGGCCCTTTGAGGCCTGCGCATCACGGTCGCATTCTCCCTCCTTTGGAGGGAGTCCGCCCAGATGGGGGCCCCGTACAGGGCCATGCTCCGCAGGATGCCAGCGTATAAACGCCGGCATCGTGCGTTGGGCCCTCCCAGGTTCGGGAGGAGCCAGGAGAGGGCGTCCGCAGCCCTCAGCAGGCGCGTCGACAGCCCGCTAAAGTGCGGGCCGAAGCGCCACCTGCTGTCCAACACCAGGCCCAGATACTTCATCTGGGCCTGGACGCCCACCCTGACGCCCTCCACCACAATGTGGGCGTCTGGAGGGCAGCGCTGCCGAGGCCAACCTAACCTTTTTTTTTTTTTTTTTTTTTTTTTTTAAACTGGGAAAAAATGCATTACGCATACCCTCCCGTCGGGGGAACGGGAGGGGTATGTGGGACTCCCCGGGCTGACCCGGTATACCCACTAAAACGACCCAGCGTTATTCCCGCGTCGTCCGAGTGGAAGAGGACTGGGAGATCGGCGCAGCCTTAGCGTCCAGTCCTCCTCCGACGACAACCCGCCTAAAGCGGCGGGCCCCTCAAGTCCTCCCCGTTCAGGGGGAGGGCTGGGAATGACCGGCGAGGGTGGTGTGGGGTGCAATGCGGGCGGAGGCGCCCCCGCGCCTATCGCCCGCCCATCACCACCATGAGGAGGGAGAAGACGGCGTCTTCTCCGACCTCTTCTGCGCCTGCGGAGCGGCGCAGCGAGAGGGTCGTCCTCCCGCGCGCGCTCCGCCGCCTCCTTTTGCGAGATGACATCCTCGCAAAAAGAGGCGACAGCTGCCCAGGACCCCTCACTCTCCAGCATGGCATTCACCACGCCGGGAAGTGAGAGGTCCTGTCCGATCTCCGCTGTTAGACTGCGGCGCGGCTCAGACCAAGCCGGGCACACCTCGAGGGTGTGCTGAGCCGTGTCCTCCGCCGCGCCGCAGTCGTGGCACGCCGGGGTTTCCTCCCTCCCGATCCGGTGCAGGTGCTTGCCGAAACAGCCGTGGCCTGACAACACCTGCACCAGACGGAATGAGAGGAACCCGTGGGAGCGCTCGAGCCAGTCTCGCAGGACCGGACCGAGAGCGTCCAGGGTTCGGCGGCCAAAGGTGGCGGAGGCGAGGTCGTCCGTCCAATGGACGATGATGGCGTCCCTCGCCTCCCGCCGCACGGCCTCCCGCTCCTCCGCGACGGGGCGCTCCCCGAGGGCCTTTCGTCGCGCCGTCCACTCGTACACTCTGGCGAGCACCCACGCCTCCAGCTCCCAAGGAGGGGTGCCCGCCAGAGCGCACGCCGCCGAAAAGCCCACCGAGCGGTAGGCCCTCGCCACCCGCAGTGCAATGGCCCTTTGTGGCCTGCGCATGGCGGTTGCGTTCTCCCTCCTGTGGAGGGAGTCCGCCCAGATGGGGGCCCCGTACAGGGCCATGCTTCGCAGGATGCCGGCATATAGGCGCCGGCATCGTGCGTTGGGCCCTCCCAGGTTGGGGAGGAGCCAGGAGAGGGCGTCCGCAGCCCTCAGCAGGCGCGTCGACAGCCCGCTAAAGTGCGGGCCGAAGCGCCACCTGCTGTCCAACACCAGGCCCAGATACTTCATCTGGGCCTGGACGCCCACCCTGACGCCCTCCACCACAATGTGGGCGTCGGGAGGGCAGCGCTGCCGAGGCCCGTGAAAGAACACGGCCTCGGTCTTGTTCAGCGCCACCCTCAATCCCAGGCGGCGGATCCTCCCTGCCACCAAGGACCCGCCAGCCGAGGCCAGACAGGCCGCCTCCCCGAAGCTCTTCCCCCGGGCAGTGAGGAGAGTGTCATCCGCGTAGCAGATGACACTCGTGCCCTGGAGAAGAGCTCCCCGCAACAGCCAGTCAAAGCCGATGTTCCACAGGGGGGGTCCTAAGACTGACCCCTGCGGAACACCGGACTCCGCGCTGTATCTCCGCATCCTGGCCAGTTTGTCCACAAGGAGGACCTCTCGATCCTCCAAGTAGCTGGCCAGGAGGCTCCTCAAATATTGGGGTACTCCGTGGTACCGGAGTGCCTCCAATATGGTGGAGTGGGGAACGGAGTTGAAGGCGTTGGCGATGTCAAACGACACCGCCAACACTCCGTCCCCCGCCTCGACCGCCTCTTTCACCTGGCCCTTCAAAAGGGCCAGCGCGTCGATTGTGGACCGACCCTGTCGGAAACCGAACTGGGCGTCCGACAGGTCCGGCCCTACACCCTGCAAATGGCTCCTGAGCCGGCTGGCGATGATCCCCTCGAACAATTTACCGACCTCATCGAGCAGAACGATGGGCCGGTATGCCGAGGGGGAATCCGCCGGGCGTCCCTCCTTTCGGAGGAGGCATAGCTGCCCCTCCTTCCACAGTTTCGGGAACCTTCCAGCCGTAAGGCACGCGCTGAAGAGTTCCCGAAACCTGTCCTCCATTTGAGCGGCAGCTATGGCCACCACCCGTGCTGGGACGCCGTCCGGCCCAGGAGCCGTCTTCTTCGCGCGGAGGCTAAGAACCCCCGCGCGAAACTCCTCCTCCGTCACCGGAGGTGCCTCCTCCTCCTCCTGCGGAGCCGCCGACTGCGGAGGGTCCATCGCTGGAGGGGTGAAGTCGGTCCTGCGCGGAAACAGAGACCGGACCACCCCATCCAGCAACGCCGGCTCGAGGGTCTCCGTAAGTGGGGGAGCATGGGGCCGCAGTTGGTTCCGCGCCGCCCTGTATGGTCTCCCATACGGATCCCTGTCGAGACCCTCCAGCATCTCGGCCCTCGCCGAGTCCTTGGCAGCGCCCATAGCCGACTTGAGGACCGCCTTTGCCTCTCGGTAAGAGGCGTAGAGGCGGTCCTCCTCTGCCTGATTACGGGCGCTGCGCCGGCGGCTCCGCGTGTAGGCCCTTCTGGCCGCCACGCAAGTGGCCCGGAGGCCCGCCAGCTCCTCTGACCACCAATAAACGGCCCGGCGGGGAGGCGGACGCCGAGACCGAGGCATGCTGGAGTTGCACACCTCGGTCAGGGATTCCCTCAGCCGGACCGCTGCGGCGTCAACGTCCGGGGCCCCAACAGGGGGCGACAGCCAGTCCTGGAGGAAGGCCGCCTCCTTGGCTGCCTCCCGGTCCAGGCGAGTGAGAGCCCACCGTGGGAAGGGAGACCTGCCAGAGCGGGCCATCTCCCCACGGGGGCTCTGGGTGGAGATGTCGAACCGCACATAACGGTGGTCCGACAAGGTCTCCACCAACTCCACCCGCCAGTTCACGATGCGTGCGGCTAGCACGGGGGTGGCGAATGAAACGTCCACCACCGACCCTCCCCGTTGCCGCACACACGTGTGGACCGCCCCCCTGTTGAGGAGGGACACACCGCATGACGCCGCCCAAAATTCGACGGCGCGTCCCCGGACGTTGCAAGAGGCAGCTGGATTGCCCCAGGCCACCGACTTGGCGTTCAGGTCGCCCAACACCACGACCTGGCGTGGCGCCGCCCTCCCTACGGCTGCAGTGAGGATCTCCAGGAAATCCTCAAAGTCCGAGAGAGGGCGGTTTGGGGAGAAATAGACCCCAACCAGGGCCAAATCTCCCCACGCGGCGGCCACGTATCCCGGTCCCCTCTCTAAAAGCGAGAGGGGAGGGGAGTCTGTGGAAGACCGCGACACCATTGCCACCAGGCCGTCTCGGTCGCCCAGCCAATGGCCAGGGACCGAGTAAGGCTCGGCGACCACCGCCAAGTCCACCAACCACTCAGCCATGGTCTGCATCAGGAGATCCTGTGCAGCCCGGCAGTGGTTGGTGTTCGCCTGGAGGATGCGATGTTCGATCGACATCAATCGGACATCGCACCCCCCTCCTCCGCAGCCACCGCCGTTCCTGCCTCGGGAACGGCGTTGCCAGCAGCAGGCCCGACTGGCACCTGCGCTTTTCCCCTCTTAAGGGGGGGGTTGCATAACCTCCCCCGCATGATGTGACCTGCTGGGCGGCCACTGGCAGCACACACTACGCAGTGTGGCGTGGCGACCATGCAGGCGGCGGCTTTGTGGCCCTCCTTGCCGCAGCGGTAGCAGGCGTCGGACCTGTCGACGGTGGACGGACAGAGGGCTCGGGTGTGTCCGATGCCGCAGCACTTGAAGCAGCGCAAAGGCTGCTCCCCAAGTGCTCGGACTGCACCCGAGCTGAATCCGACGGCGAGCCGACCTTTCTCAAGGACGGCTTTGGCAGCGACGACCGGGCACTCGAGCCGGATAGTGCCCATGCCGCCGCGGCCAGGCCTGATGTCCCGACCCCGTACCTCCGCGACGCTGCAACCCCCGATCGCTGCGACCGCCGCTACCACCTCCTCCTTGGTGACCGAGTCGTCAAGATCGGTCACCTCGAAGGCAGCCGACTTGACTGGTCGGGCCACCTTGGCAGCGTCCGCGATGACCTCCTGCAGCTTGGCTGCAAAGAGGTCAGCGCTGGCGCTGCCCTCCGCCCCCGGGAACTCGAAAATTCGAGCCCCGGTTTCCGTCCGCCGGCAAGAAACTTTGCCGATCCCCAATTGGGTAGGATCGGCATTTGCTCGCGCCCGCAACAGGATCGACGCGTAAGTTTCCCCGCGTTCCGCAGCCTCCGCGGTGAGTGTCACCACGACGGCTGCGGACTTTGGGGGAACGAGTTTCCCCTTCCTCTTCTTCTTGCCCCTGCCAGCCGCCTGCGACTGACTTGGAGGCGTGGTGGCGGGGACGGCAGGGGCGGCCGCTGCCGCCTTTCTGCCTTTCCCCTTCCTCCCCCTCCCCCCAGTCGCCTGCGACTGGCCGGGATGCGTAGAGGCGGGGACGGCAGAGACGGCCGTCGCCGTCTTTTTCCCCTTACCCTTCCCCTTCCCCTTCCGGACCACTTCAGTCCAACCCGGCTGGTTGGACGGAGTGGTGGAAGGGAGAAGGGCATCCTCCACTTGCGAGGACGGCCCCGGCTCGGCTCGCCTCTTGTCCGCCGCGAGCGGCGGTCGGAGGCGCTTCTCCGGCAGGAGCCGGTCCTCTATGCCTGCTAGGCAGGCTCTGGTGAAGGCCCGCTCCTCCATAACCACCTTGCGGATGACATCCTCAAGGTTGGTGGAGGAGGGGGCCTCCGCCGCAGGTCTCGGTTCGGCCTGACTCGGCCGGGCCATGACATCAGCCAGCTTCTGATGAAGCTGGCTGACCTCCAGCTTGAGGCGATCGACGGTCGCCTGCAATTGGCGAGTCTCGTCGCTCGTCTTGCGCTCCACGAGCTCCGCAACGATGCCGCGCATGCTCGCAGCACGGCACTTAAGGGCCTTTTGAAAGGTGCCCTTAAGGTTTGAGGACTTGGAGGCGACCTCCGCGATCTCCTCCTCGTCCTCCTCCGCCATGCGCGCCAGCTCGGCCAAGGAGTAGTCCGAGTAAAGCACGCGGGACGCACCGTACCCGGACTTGGCCCGAGCAGCACGCACCCGCTGCTCCTTAGCAGCAACCTGCTCCTCCAGGTCCTGCTGCTGCTGCGCCCGCCGAGCCAAGTCCAGATGCCGCTGAGCGTCCGCGAGACCCACTACGTGGGTGTCTGCGGCTTTCGTCGGCCTCTTGGCCTTGGACCTCCTTGCTGAGCTCGAGGAGCCCTCGGACCCTTCCTTAAGGAAGGCCCGCTTACGCGACCTTGAGTCGCCTGCGTCCGAGACGCTAAGTAGGGACTCGTCGTCGGAATCTGACGGGTCCACCCTTCCGAAGAAGCTAGCCGCAGACGGCGCGCGGCTAGCTTCAGACGCTGAAGCGTCAGATTGGCCCTGAGAAGGGCCTTTTGGTTGGCCCTGAGAAGGGCCTTTGGGTTGGCCCTGAGAAGGGCCTTTTTTAAAACGCCCGCAGGCGTCCCGCGGGGGCGTAGGCATAGCCTTCCGCATGTTCGCAGTCAACAACGCAATTAAAATGAAGCTACGAGATCACAGAGCACTTTAGCCGTACCCAGTCTGCCACTCCGTTACGGTGACAAACTGGGCCGTTTCCAGGGGACGCGACGTGGACGCAAGCTCTGTGGGGGGTCCCCCAGGCCAACCTAACCTAACCTAACCTTTTTTTTTTTTTTTTTTTTTTTTTTTTTTTTTAAACTGGGAAAAAATGCATTACGCATACCCTCCCGTCGGGGGAACGGGAGGGGTATGTGGGACTCCCCGGGCTGACCCGGTATACCCACTAAAACGACCCAGTGTTATTCCCGCGTCGTCCGAGTGGAAGAGGACTGGGAGATCGGCGCAGCCTTAGCGTCCAGTCCTCCTCCGACGACAACCCGCCTAAAGCGGCGGGCCCCTCAAGTCCTCCCCGTTCAGGGGGAGGGCTGGGAATGACCGGCGGAGGTGGTGTGGAGTGCAATGCGGGCGGAGGCGCCCCCGCGCCTATCGCCCGCCCATCACCACCATGAGGAGGGAGAAGACGGCGTCTTCTCCGACCTCTTCTGCGCCTGCGGAGCGGCGCAGCGAGAGGGTCGTCCTCCCGCGCGCGCTCCGCCGCCTCCTTTTGCGAGATGACATCCTCGCAAAAAGAGGCGACAGCTGCCCAGGACCCCTCACTCTCCAGCATGGCGTTGACCACGCCGGGAAGCGAGAGGTCCTGTCCGATCTCCGCTGTTAGACTGCGGCGCGGCTCAGACCAAGCCGGGCACACCTCGAGGGTGTGCTGAGCCGTGTCCTCCGCCGCGCCGCAGTCGTGGCACGCCGGGGTTTCCTCCCTCCCGATCCGGTGCAGGTGCTTGCCGAAACAGCCGTGGCCTGACAACACCTGCACCAGACGGAATGAGAGGAACCCGTGGGAGCGCTCGAGCCAGTCTCGCAGGACCGGCCCGAGCGCGTCCAGGGTTCGGCGGCCAAAGGTGGCGGAGGCGAGGTCCTCTGTCCAATGGACGATGATGGCGTCCCTCGCCTCCCGCCGCACGGCCTCCCGCTCCTCCGCGACGGGGCGCTCCCCGAGGGCCTTTCGCCGCGCCGTCCACTCGTACACTCTGGCGAGCACCCACGCCTCCAGCTCCCAAGGAGGGGTGCCCGCCAGAGCGCACGCCGCCGAAAAGCCCACCGAGCGGTAGGCCCTCGCCACCCGCAGTGCAATGGCCCTTTGTGGCCTGCGCATGGCGGTTGCGTTCTCCCTCCTGTTGAGGGAGTCCGCCCAGATGGGGGCCCCGTACAGGGCCATGCTTCGCAGGATGCCGGCATATAGGCGCCGGCATCGTGCGTTGGGCCCTCCCAGGTTGGGGAGGAGCCAGGAGAGGGCGTCCGCAGCCCTCAGCAGGCGCGTCGACAGCCCGCTGAAGTGCGGGCCGAAGCGCCACCTGCTGTCCAACACCAGGCCCAGATACTTCATCTGGGCCTGGACGCCCACCCTGACGCCTTCGACCACAATGTGGGCGTCGGGAGGGCAGCGCTGCCGAGGCCCGTGAAAGAACACGGCCTCGGTCTTGTTCAGCGCCACCCTCAATCCCAGGCGGCGGATCCTCCCTGCCACCAAGGACCCGCCAGCCGAGGCCAGACAGGCCGCCTCCCCGAAGCTCTTCCCCCGGGCAGTAAGGAGAGTGTCATCCGCGTAACAGATGACACTCGTGCCCTGGAGAAGAGCTCCCCGCAACAGCCAGTCGAAGCCGATGTTCCACAGGGGGGGTCCTAAGACTGACCCCTGCGGAACACCGGACTCCGCGCTGTACCTCCGCATCCTGGCCAGTTTGTCCACAAGGAGGACCTCTCGATCCTCCAAGTAGCTGGCCAGGAGGCTCCTCAAGTATTGGGGCACTCCGTGATACCGGAGTGCCTCCAATATGGTGGAGTGGGGAACGGAGTTGAAGGCGTTGGCGATGTCAAACGACACCGCCAACACTCCGTCCCCCGCCTCGACCGCCTCTTTCACCTGGCCCTTAAGAAGGGCCAGCGCGTCGATGGTGGACCGGCCCTGTCGGAAACCGAACTGGGCGTCCGACAAGTCCGGCCCTACACCCTGCAGATGGCTCCTGAGCCGGCCGGCGATGATCCCCTCGAACAATTTACCGACCTCATCGAGCAGAACGATGGGCCGGTATGCCGAGGGGGAATCCGCCGGGCGTCCCTCCTTTCGGAGGAGGCATAGCTGCCCCTCCTTCCACAGTTTCGGGAACCTTCCAGCCGTAAAGCACGCGCTGAAGAGTTCCCGAAACCTGTCCTCCATTTGAGCGGCAGCTATTGCCACCACCCGTGCAGGGACACCATCCGGCCCAGGAGCCGTCTTCTTCGCGCGGAGGCTAAGAACCCCCTTGCGAAACTCCTCCTCCGTCACTGGAGGTGCCTCCTCCTCCTCTTGCTCTTGCGGAGCCGCCGACTGTGGAGGGTCCATCGCTGGAGGGGCGAAGTCGGTCCTGCGCGGAAACAGAGACCGGACCACCCCATCCAGCAACGCCGGCTCGAGGGTTTCCGTCAATGGGGGACCATGGGGCCGCAGTTGGTTCCGCGCCGCCCTATATGGTCTCCCATACGGATCCCTATCGAGACCCTCCAGCATCTCGGCCCTCGCCGAGTCCTTGGCAGCGCCCATAGCCGACTTGAGGACCGCCTTTGCCTCTCGGTAAGAGGCGTAGAGGCGGTCCTCCTCTGCCTGATTACGGGCGCTGCGCCGGCGGCTCCGCGTGTAGGCCCTTCTGGCCGCCACGCAGGTGGCTCGGAGGCCCGCCAGCTCCTCTGACCACCAATATACGGCCCGGCGGGGAGGCGGACGCCGAGACCGAGGCATGCTGGAGTTGCACACCTCGGTCAAGGATTCCCTCAGCCGGACCGCTGCGGCGTCAACGTCCGGGGCCCCAACAGGGGGCGACAGCCAGTCTTGGAGGAAGGCCGCCTCCTTGGCTGCCTCCCGGTCCAGGCGAGTGAGAGCCCACCGTGGGAAAGGAGACCTGCCAGAGCGGGCCATCACCCCACGGGGGCTCTGGGTGGAGATGTCGAACCGCACATAACGGTGGTCCGACAAGGTCTCCACCAACTCCACCCGCCAGTTCACAATGCGTGCGGCCAGCACGGGGGTGGCGAACGAAACGTCCACCACCGACCCTCCCCGTTGCCGCACACACGTGTGGACCGCCCCCCTGTTGAGGAGAGACACACCGCATGACGCCGCCCAAAATTCGACGGCGCGTCCCCGGACGTTGCAAGAGGCAGCTGGATTGCCCCAGGCCACCGACTTGGCGTTCAGGTCGCCCAACACCACGACCTGGCGTGGCGCCGCCCTCCCTACGGCTGCAGTGAGGATCTCCAGGAAATCCTCAAAGTCCGAGAGAGGGCGGTTTGGGGAGAAATAGACCCCAACCAGGGCCAAATCCCCCCACGCGGCGGCCACGTATCCCGGTCCCCTCTCTAAAAGCGAGAGGGGAGGGGAGTCTGTGGAAGACCGCGACACCAACGCCACCAGGCCGTCTCGGTCGCCCAGCCAATGGCCAGGGACCGAGTAAGGCTCGGCGACCACCGCCAAGTCCACCAACCACTCAGCCATGGTCTGCATCAGGAGATCCTGTGCAGCCCGGCAGTGGTTGGTGTTCGCCTGGAGGATGCGATGTTCGATTGTATCCATCAATCGGACATCGCACCCCCCTCCTCCGCAGCCACCGCCGTTCCTACCTCGGGAACGGCAGTGCTAGCAACAGGCCCGACCGGCACCTGCGCTTTACCCCTCTGAGGGGGAGGAATGCACAACCTCCCCCTCATCACATGGCCTGCCGGGCGTCCCCTTGCGGCACAGACGGCGCAGTGCGGCTTGGCGACCGCGCAGGAGGCGGCTTTGTGGCCCTCTGTGCCGCAGCGGTAGCAGGTCTCCGACCTGTCCACCGCCGACGGGCACAGGGCTCGGGTGTGGCCGATGCCGCAGCACCTGAAGCAGCGCAGAGGCTGCTCCTCAAGGGCCCGGACTGCACCCGAGCTGAAGCCGACGCAGAGCCGACCCCTGCTAACGACCGCTTTTGCAACGGCGACTGGGCACTCGAGCCGAATAGTGCCCATGCCGCCGCGGCCGGGCCTGAT
This sequence comes from Lacanobia oleracea, assembly GCA_950371165.1. NCBI lineage: Eukaryota > Metazoa > Arthropoda > Insecta > Lepidoptera > Noctuidae > Lacanobia > Lacanobia oleracea. Next base: position 59,776 of record OX493400.1, read on the forward strand.
GTCCCGGCCTTGCACCGCTGCGACGCCGCAGCCCCCAATGGCTGCGACCGCCGCCACCACTTCCTCCTTGGTGACCGAGTCATCAAGACCGGTCACTTCGATGGTCGCCGACTTCACCGGTCGGGCCACCTTGGCAGCGTCTGCGATGACCTCCTGCAGCTTGGCTGCAAAGAGGTCAGCGTTGGCGCTGCCCTCCGCCCCCGGGAACTCGAATATTCGAGCCCCGGTTTCGGTCCGCCTGCAAGAAAGCTTGCCGATCCCCAGTTGGGCGGGATCGGCATTGGCACGCGCCCGCACCAAAATGGAGGCGTAGGTTTCCCCGCGTTCCGCAGCCTCCGCGGTGAGCGTCACCACGACGGCTGCGGACCTCGGGGGAACCAATTTCCCCTTTCCCGTCTTCTTGCTCCCGCCAGCCGCCCGCGACTGACTGGGAGGCGTGGTGACGGGGACGGCAGGTCCGGGCGTTGCCGGCCTTTTGCCCTTCCCCTTCCCCTTTCCCTTCTCAGTCGCCCGCGACCGGCTGGGAGTCGTGGTGGCAGGGACGGCAGGGACGGCTGTTGCCGTCTTTTTCCCCCTGCCCTTCCCCTTCCGGGCCACTTCGGTCCAACCCTGCTGGTTGGACGGAGTGGTGGAAGGGAGAAGGGCGTCATCCTCTTGCGAGGACGGCCCCGGCTCGGCCCGCCTCTTGTCCGCCGCAAGCGGTGGTCGGAGGCGCTTCTCCGGCAAGAGCCGGTCCTCAATGCCTGCCAAGCAGGCTCTGGTGAAGGCCCTCTCCTCCATAACCACCTTGCGGATGACATCCTCAAGGTTGGTGGAGGAGGGGGCCTCCGCCGCAGGTCTTGGATCAGCCTGACTTGGCCGAGCCATGACATCAGCCAGCTTCTGATGAAGCTGGCTGACTTCCAGCTTGAGGCGATCGACGGTCGCCTGCAATTTGCGCGATTCGTCGGTCGCCTCACGCTGGACCAACTCCTCTATGATGGCGCGCATGCTTGCGGCACGGCACTTAAGGGCCTTTTGAAAAGTGCCCTTAAGATTAGAGGACTTGGAGGCGACCTCCGCGATCTCCTCCTCGTCCTCTTCCGCCATGCGCGCCAGTTCGGCCAAGGACTGGTCCGCGTATAGCACGCGGGACGCGCCGTAACCGGACTTGGCCCGAGCAGCACGCGCCCGCTGCTCCTTTGCAGCGACCCTCTCCTCCAGGTCCTGCTGCTGCTGCGTCCGCCGAGCCAAGTCCAGCTGCCGCTGGGCGTCCGCGAGACCCACCAAGTGGGTGTCCGCGGCTGTCGTCGGCCTCTTGGCCTTCGACCTCCTGGCTGAGCCCGAGGAGCCCTCGGACCCCTCCTTGAGGAAGGCCCGCTTTCGCGACCGGGAGTCGCCCGCGTCCGAGACGCTGATAACGGACTCGTCGTCGGAATCCGTCATGTCCCTTCCGAAGAAGCTAGCCGCAGACGGCGCGCGGCTAGCTTCAGACGCTGACGCGTCGGAGTGGCCCTGAGAAGGGCCTTTTGGTTGGCCCTGAGAAGGGCCTTTGGGTTGGCCCTGAGAAGGGCCTTTGGGTTGGCCCTGAGAAGGGCCTTTTAAAAACCGCCCGGAGGCGTCCCGCGGGGGTTTTGGCATAGCCACAGCAGGTTCGCAACAAACAGGCAACAATAAAATATGTAGCTACGAAGGTACAGAGCTCTTTGGCCGTACCCAGTCTGCCACTCCGTTACGGTGACAAACTGGGCCGTTTCCAGGGGACGCGACGTGGACGCAAGCTCTGTGGGGGGTCCCCCCCCCCAACCTAACCTTTTTTTTTTTTTTTTTTTTTTTTTTTTTTTTTTTTTTTTTTTTTTTTTAAACTGGGAAAAAATGCATTACGCATACCCTCCCGTCGGGGGAACGGGAGGGGTATGTGGGACTCCCCGGGCTGACCCGGTATACCCACTAAAACGACCCAGTGTTATTCCCGCGTCGTCCGAGTGGAAGAGGACTGGGAGATCGGCGCAGCCTTAGCGTCCAGTCCTCCTCCGACGACAACCCGTCTAAAGCGGCGGGCCCCTCAAGTCCTCCCCGTTCAGGGGGAGGGCTGGGAATGACCGGCGGAGGTGGTGTGGAGTGCAATGCGGGCGGAGGCGCCCCCGCGCCTATCGCCCGCCCATCACCACCATGAGGAGGGAGAAGACGGCGTCTTCTCCGACCTCTTCTGCGCCTGCGGAGCGGCGCAGCGAGAGGGTCGTCCTCCCGCGCGCGCTCCGCCGCCTCCTTTTGCGAGATGACATCCTCGCAAAAAGAGGCGACAGCTGCCCAGGACCCCTCACTCTCCAGCATGGCGTTGACCACGCCGGGAAGCGAGAGGTCCTGTCCGATCTCCGCTGTTAGACTGCGACGCGGCTCAGACCAAGCCGGGCACACCTCGAGGGTGTGCTGAGCCGTATCCTCCGCCGCGCCGCAGTCGTGGCACGCCGGGGTCTCCTCCCTCCCGATCCGGTGCAGGTGCTTGCCGAAACAGCCGTGGCCTGACAACACCTGCACCAGACGGAATGAGAGGAACCCGTGGGAGCGCTCGAGCCAGTCCCGCAGGACCGGACCGAGCGCGTCCAGGGCTCGGCGGCCAAAGGTGGCGGAGGCGAGGTCGTCCGTCCAATGGACGATGATGGCGTCCCTCGCCTCCCGCCGCACGGCCTCCCGCTCCTCCGCGACGGGGCGCTCTCCTAGGGCCTTTCGTCGCGCCGTCCACTCGTACACTCTGGCGAGCACCCACGCCTCCAACTCCCAAGGAGGGGTGCCCGCCAGAGCGCACGCCGCCGAAAAGCCCACTGAGCGGTAGGCCCTCGCCACCCGCAGTGCAATGGCCCTTTGGGGCCTGCGCATGGCAGTTGCGTTCTCCCTCCTGTTGAGGGAGTCCGCCCAGATGGGGGCCCCGTACAGGGCCATGCTCCGCAGGATGCCGGCATATAAACGCCGGCATCGTGCGTTCGGCCCCCCCAAGTTCGGGAGGAGCCAGGAGAGGGCGTCCGCAGCCCTCAGCAGGCGCGTCGACAGCCCGCTAAAGTGCGGGCCGAAGCGCCACCTGCTGTCCAACACCAGGCCCAGATACTTCATCTGGGCCTGGACGCCCACCCTGACGCCCTCCACCATAATGTGGGCGTCTGGAGGGCAGCGCTGCCGAGGCCCGTGAAAGAACACGGCCTCGGTCTTGTTCAGCGCCACCCTCAATCCCAGGCGGCGGATCCTCCCTGCCACCAAGGACCCGCCAGCCGAGGCCAGACAGGCCGCCTCCCCGAAGCTCTTCCCCCGGGCAGTAAGGAGAGTGTCATCCGCGTAGCAGATGACACTCGTGCCCCGGAGAAGAGCTCCCCGCAACAGCCAGTCAAAGCCGATGTTCCACAGGGGGGAACCTAACCTAACCTTTTTTTTTTTTTTTTTTTTTTTTTTTTTTTTTATGCTGGGAAAAAATGCATTACGCATACCCTCCCGTCGGGGGAACGGGAGGGGTATGTGGGACTCCCCGGGCTGACCCGGTATACCCACTAAAACGACCCAGCGTTATTCCCGCGTCGTCCGAGTGGAAGAGGACTGGGAGATCGGCGCAGCCTTAGCGTCCAGTCCTCCTCCGACGACAACCCGCCTAAAGCGGCGGGCCCCTCAAGTCCTCCCCAATCAGGGGGAGGGCTGGGAATTACCGGCGGAGGTGGTGTGGAGTGCAATGCGGGCGGAGGCGCCCCCGCGCCTATCGCCCGCCCATCACCACCATGAGGAGGGAGAAGACGGCGTCTTCTCCGACCTCTTCTGCGCCTGCGGAGCGGCGCAGCGAGAGGGTCGTCCTCCCGCGCACGCTCCGCCGCCTCCTTTTGCGAGATGACATCCTCGCAAAAAGAGGCGACAGCTGCCCAGGACCCCTCACTCTCCAGCATGGCATTCACCACGCCGGGAAGCGAGAGGTCCTGTCCGATCTCCGCTGTTAGACTGCGGCGCGGCTCAGACCAAGCCGGGCACACCTCGAGGGTGTGCTGAGCCGTGTCCTCCGCCGCGCCGCAGTCGTGACACGCCGGGGTTTCCTCCCTCCCGATCCGGTGCAGGTGCTTGCCGAAACAGCCGTGGCCTGACAACACCTGCACCAGACGGAATGAGAGGAACCCGTGGGAGCGCTCGAGCCAGTCTCGCAGGACCGGACCGAGCGCGTCCAGGGTTCGGCGGCCAAAGGTGGCGGAGGCGAGGTCGTCCGTCCAATGGACGATGATGGCGTCCCTCGCCTCCCGCCGCACGGCCTCCCGCTCCTCCGCGACGGGGCGCTCCCCGAGGGCCTTTCGCCGCGCCGTCCACTCGTACACTCTGGCGAGCACCCACGCCTCCAACTCCCAAGGAGGGGTGCCCGCCAGAGCGCACGCCGCCGAAAAGCCCACCGAGCGGTAGGCCCTCGCCACCCGCAGTGCAATGGCCCTTTGTGGCCTGCGCATGGCGGTTGCGTTCTCCCTCCTGTGGAGGGAGTCCGCCCAGATGGGGGCCCCGTACAGGGCCATGCCTCGCAGGATGCCGGCATATAGGCGCCGGCATCGTGCGTTGGGCCCTCCCAGGTTGGGGAGGAGCCAGGAGAGGGCGTCCGCAGCCCTCAGCAGGCGCGTCGACAGCCCGCTAAAGTGCGGGCCGAAGCGCCACCTGCTGTCCAACACCAGGCCCAGATACTTCATCTGGGCCTGGACGCCCACCCTGACGCCCTCCACCATAATGTGGGCGTCTGGAGGGCAGCGCTGCCGAGGCCCGTGAAAGAACACGGCCTCGGTCTTGTTCAGCGCCACCCTCAATCCCAGGCGGCGGATCCTCCCTGCCACCAAGGACCCGCCAGCTGAGGCCAGACAGGCCGCCTCCCCGAAGCTCTTCCCCCGGGCAGTAAGGAGAGTGTCATCCGCGTAGCAGATGACACTCGTGCCCCGGAGAAGAGCTCCCCGCAACAGCCAGTCAAAGCCGATGTTCCACAGAGGGGGTCCTAAGACTGACCCCTGCGGAACACCGGACTCCGCGCTGTACCTCCGCATCCTGGCCAGTTTGTCCACAAGGAGGACCTCTCGATCCTCCAAGTAGCTGGCCAGGAGGCTCCTCAAGTATTGGGGCACTCCGTGATACCGGAGTGCCTCCAATATGGTGGAGTGGGGAACGGAGTTGAAGGCGTTGGCGATGTCAAACGACACCGCCAACACTCCGTCCCCCGCCTCGACCGCCTCTTTCACCTGGCCCTTCAAAAGGGCCAGCGCGTCGATGGTGGACCGGCCCTGTCGGAAACCGAACTGGGCGTCCGACAGGTCCGGCCCTACACCCTGCAGATGGCTCCTGAGCCGGCCGGCGATGATCCCCTCGAACAATTTACCGACCTCATCGAGCAGAACGATGGGCCGGTATGCCGAGGGGGAATCCGCCGGGCGTCCCTCCTTTCGGAGGAGGCATAGCTGCCCCTCCTTCCACAGTTTCGGGAACCTTCCAGCCGTAAGGCATGCGCTGAAGAGTTCCCGAAACCTGTCCTCCATCTGAGCGGCAGCTATGGCCACCACCCGTGCGGGGACGCCGTCCGGCCCAGGAGCCGTTTTCTTCGCGCGGAGGCTAAGCACCCCCGCGCGAAACTCCTCCTCCGTCACCGGAGGTGCCTCCTCCTCCACCTCCGGAGCCGCCGACTGTGGAGGGTCCATTGCTGGTGGGGCGAAGTCGGTCCTGCGCGGAAACAGAGACCGGACCACCCCATTCAGCAACGCCGGCTCGAGGGTCTCCGTCAATGGGGACCATGGGGCCGCAGTTGGTTCCGCGCCGCCCTGTATGGTCTCCCATACGGATCCCTGTCGAGACCCTCCAGCATCTCGGCCCTCGCCGAGTCCTTGGCAGCGCCCATAGCCGACTTGAGGACCGCCTTTGCCTCTCGGTAAGAGGCGTAGAGGCGGTCCTCCTCTGCCTGATTACGGGCGCTGCGCCGGCGGCTCCGCGTGTAGGCCCTTCTGGCCGCCACGCAAGTGGCCCGGAGGCCTGCCAGCTCCTCCGACCACCAATACACGGCCCGGCGGGGAGGCGGACGCCGAGACCGAGGCATGCTGGAGTTGCACACCTCGGTCAAGGATTCCCTCAGCCGGACCGCTGCGGCGTCAACGTCCGGGGCCCCAACAGGGGGCGACAGCCAGTCTTGGAGGAAGGCCGCCTCCTTGGCTGCCTCCCGGTCCAAGCGAGTGAGAGCCCACCGTGGGAAGGGAGACCTGCCAGAGCGGGCCATCTCCCCACGGGGGCTCTGGGTGGAGATGTCGAACCGCACATAACGGTGGTCCGACAAGGTCTCCACCAACTCCACCCGCCAGTTCACAATGCGTGCGGCTAGCACGGGGGTGGCGAACGAAACGTCCACCACCGACCCTCCCCGTTGCCGCACACACGTGTGGACCGCCCCCCTGTTGAGGAGGGACACGCCGCATGACGCCGCCCAAAACTCGACGGCGCGACCCCGGACGTTGCAGGAGGCGGCTGGGTTGCCCCAGGCCACCGACTTGGCGTTCAGGTCGCCTAACACCACGACCTGGCGTGGCGCCGCCCTCCCTACGGCTGCAGTGAGAATCTCCAGGAAATCCTCAAAGTCCGAGAGAGGGCGGTTAGGGGAGAAATAGACCCCAACCAGGGCCAAATCTCCCCACGCGGCGGCCACGTATCCCGGTCCCCTCTCTAAAAGCGAGAGGGGAGGGGAGTCTGTGGAAGACCGCGACACCAACGCCACCAGGCCGTCTCGGTCGCCCAGCCAATGGCCAGGGACCGAGTAGGGCTCGGCGACCACCGCCAAGTCCACCAACCACTCAGCCATGGTCTGCATCAGGAGATCCTGTGCAGCCCGGCAGTGGTTGGTGTTCGCCTGGAGGATGCGATGTTCGATTGTATCCATCAATCGGACATCGCACCCCCCTCCTCCGCAGCCACCGCCGTTCCTACCTCGGGAACGGCAGTGCTAGCAACAGGCCCGACCGGCACCTGCGCTTTACCCCTCTGAGGGGGAGGATTGCACAACCTCCCCCTCATCACATGGCCTGCCGGGCGTCCCCTCGCGGCACAGACGGCGCAGTGCGGCTTGGCGACCGCGCAGGAGGCGGCTTTGTGGCCCTCTGTGCCGCAGCGGTAGCAGGTCTCCGACCTGTCCACCGCCGACGGGCACAGGGCTCGGGTGTGGCCGATGCCGCAGCACCTGAAGCAGCGCAGAGGCTGCTCCTCAAGGGCCCGGACTGCACCCGAGCTGAAGCCGACGCAGAGCCGACCCCTGCTAACGACCGCTTTTGCAACGGCGACTGGGCACTCGAGCCGAATAGTGCCCATGCCGCCGCGGCCGGGCCTGATGTCCCGGCCTTGCACCGCTGCGACGCCGCAGCCCCCAATGGCTGCGATCGCCGCCACCACCTCCTCCTTGGTGACCGAATCGTCCAAATCGGTCACCTCGATGGTCGCTGTCTTTATGGGTCGGGCCACCTTAGCAGCGTCCGCGATGACCTCTTGCAGCTTGGCTGCAAAGAGGTCAGCGTTGGCGCTGCCCTCCGCCCCCGGGAACTCGAAAATACGAGCCCCGGTTTCGGTCCGCCTGCATGATACTTTGCTGATCCCCAATTGGGTGGGATCGGCGTTAGTACGCGCCCGCACCAGGATTGAGGCGTAGGTCTCACCCCGCTCCGCAGCCTCCGCGGTGAGCGTCACCACGACGGCTGCGGTCTTCGGGGGAACCAGTTTCCCCTTTCCCCTCCTTTTCCCTTTACTCCTGCCAGCCGTCCGCGACTGAGTAGGAGGCGTGGCGGGGACGACAGGTGCGGCCGTTGCCCTCTTTCCGCCCTTCCCCTTCCCCTTTCCCTTTCCAGTCGCCTGCGACCGGCTGGGAGTCATGGTGGCAGGGACGGCAGGGACGGCTGTCACCGTCTTCTTACCTCGGCCCTTCCCCTTCCGGACCACTTCAGTCCAACTCGGCTGGTTGGACGGAGTAGTGGAAGGGAGAAGGGCGTCCTCCCCTTGCGAGGACGGCCCCGGCTCGCCACGCCTCCTGTCCGCCGCGAGCGGCGGTCGGAGGCGCTTCTCCGGCAGGAGCCGGTCCTCTATACCGGCCAGGCAGGCTCTGGTGAAGGTCCTCTCCTCCAAAACCACCTTGCGGATGACATCCTCAAGGTTGGTGGAGGAGGGGGCCTCCGCCGCAGGTCTCGGTTCGGCCTGAATTGGCCGAGCCATGACATCAGCCAGCTTCTGATGAAGCTGGCTGACTTCCAGCTTGAGGCGATCGACGGTCGCCTGCAATTTGCGCGATTCGTCGGTCGCCTTGCGCTTCACGAGCTCCGCAATGACGCTGCGCATGCTTGCAGCTCGGAACTTTAGGGCCTTTTGAAAGGTACCCTTCAGATTGGAGGACTTGGAGGCGACCTCCGCGATCTCCTCCTCGTCCTCCTCCGCCATCCGCTCCAGGTCGGCCAATGTGTAGTCCGCGTACAACACGCGGGACGCGCCGTAACCGGACTTGGCCCGAGCAGCACGCGCCCGCTGCTCCTTAGCAGCGACCCTCTCCTCCAGGTCCTGCTGCTGCTGCGTCCGCCGAGCCAAGTCCAGCTGCCGCTGGGCGTCCGCGAGACCCACCACGTGGGTGTCCGCGGCTGTCGTCGGCCTCTTGGCCTTCGACCTCCTGGCTGAGCCCGAGGAGCCCTCGGACCCCTCCTTAAGGAAGGCCCGCTTCCGCGACCGACAGTCGCCCGCGTCCGAGACGCTTAAGAGGGACTCGTCGTCGGAATCCGACAAGTCCACCCTTCCAACGAAGCTAGCCGCAGACGGCGCGCGACTAGCTTCCGACGCTGAAGCGTCGGAGTGGCCCTGAGAAGGGCCTTTTGGTTGGCCCTGAGAAGGGCCTTTGGATTGGCCCTGAGAAGGGCCTTTGGGTTGGCCCTGAGAAGGGCCTTTTAAAAACCGCCCGGAGGCGTCCCGCGGGGGTTTCGGCATAGCCACAGCAGGATCGTAGTAACACGCAAGATAAAATTCTACGAAAGCACAGAGCTCTTTGGCCGTACCCAGTCTGCCACTCCGTTACGGTGACAAACTGGGCCGTTTCCAGGGGACGCGACGAGGACGCAAGCTCTGTGGGGGGTCCCCCAACCTAACCTTTTTTTTTTTTTTTTTTTTTTTTAAACTGGGAAAAAATGCATTACGCATACCCTCCCGTCGGGGGAACGGGAGGGGTATGTGGGACTCCCCGGGCTGACCCGGTATACCCACTAAAACGACCCAGTGTTATTCCCGCGTCGTCCGAGTGGAAGAGGACTGGGAGATCGGCGCAGCCTTAGCGTCCAGTCCTCCTCCGACGACAACCCGCCTAAAGCGGCGGGCCCCTCAAGTCCTCCCCGTTCAGGGGGAGGGCTGGGAATTAACGGCGAGGGTGGTGTGGAGTGCAATGCGGGCGGAGGCGCCCCCGCGCCTATCGCCCGCCCATCACCACCATGAGGAGGGAGAAGACGGCGTCTTCTCCGACCTCTTCTGCGCCTGCGGAGCGGCGCAGCGAGAGGGTCGTCCTCCCGCGCGCGCTCCGCCGCCTCCTTTTGCGAGATGACATCCTCGCAAAAAGAGGCGACAGCTGCCCAGGACCCCTCACTCTCCAGCATGGCGTTGACCACGCCGGGAAGTGAGAGGTCCTGTCCGATCTCCGCTGTTAGACTGCGACGCGGCTCAGACCAAGCCGGGCACACCTCGAGGGTGTGCTGAGCCGTATCCTCCGCCGCGCCGCAGTCGTGGCACGCCGGGGTCTCCTCCCTCCCGATCCGGTGCAGGTGCTTGCCGAAACAGCCGTGGCCTGACAACACCTGCACCAGACGGAATGAGAGGAACCCGTGGGAGCGCTCGAGCCAGTCTCGCAGGACCGGACCGAGCGCGTCCAACGTACGGCGGCCAAAGGTGGCGGAGGCGAGGTCCTCCGTCCAATGGACGATGATGGCGTCCCTCGCCTCCCGCCGCACGGCCTCCCGCTCCTCCGCGACGGGGCGCTCGCCGAGGGCCCTTCGCCGCGCCGTCCACTCGTACACTCTGGCGAGCACCCACGCCTCCAGCTCCCAAGGAGGGGTGCCCGCCAGAGCGCACGCCGCCGAAAATCCCACCGAGCGGTAGGCCCTCGCCACCCGCAGTGCAATGGCCCTTTGGGGCCTCCGCATCATAGTAGCGTTCTCCCTCCTGTGAAGGGAGTCCGCCCAGATGGGGGCCCCGTACAGGGCCATGCTCCGCAGGATGCCGGCATACAAACGCCGGCATCGTGCATTGGGCCCCCCCAGATTCGGGAGGAGCCATGACAAGGCGTCCGCAGCCTTCAGCAGGCGCGTCGACAGCCCGCTGAAGTGCGGGCCGAAGCGCCACCTGCTGTCCAACACCAGGCCCAGATACTTTATCTGGGCCTGGACGCCCACCCTGACGCCCTCCACCACAATGTGGGCGTCTGGAGGGCAGCGCTGCCGAGGCCCGTGAAAGAACACGGCCTCGGTCTTGTTCAGCGCCACCCTCAATCCCAGGCGGCGGATCCTCCCTGCCACCAAGGACCCGCCAGCCGAGGCCAGACAGGCCGCCTCCCCGAAGCTCTTCCCCCGGGCAGTGAGGAGAGTGTCATCCGCGTAGCAGATGACACTCGTGCCCTGGAGAAGAGCTCCCCGCAACAGCCAGTCGAAGCCGATGTTCCACAGGGGGGGTCCTAAGACTGACCCCTGCGGAACACCGGACTCCGCGCTGTATCTCCGCATCCTGGCCAGTTTGTCCACAAGGAGGACCTCTCGATCCTCCAAGTAGCTGGCCAGGAGGCTCCTCAAGTATTGGGGCACTCCGTGATACCGGAGTGCCTCCAATATGGTAGAGTGGGGAACGGAGTTGAAGGCGTTGGCTATGTCGAACGACACTGCCAACACTCCGTCCCCCGCCTCGACCGCCTCTTTCACCTGGCCCTTAAGAAGGGCCAGCGCGTCGATGGTGGACCGGCCCTGTCGGAAACCGAACTGGGCGTCCGACAGGTCCGGCCCTACACCCTGCAGATGGCTCCTGAGTCGGCCGGCGATGATCCCCTCGAACAATTTACCGACCTCATCGAGCAGAACGATGGGCCGGTATGCCGAGGGGGAATCCGCCGGGCGTCCCTCCTTTCGGAGGAGGCATAGCTGCCCCTCCTTCCACAGTTTCGGGAACCTTCCAGCCGTAAAGCACGCGCTGAAGAGTTCCCGAAACCTGTCCTCCATTTGAGTGGCAGCTATGGCCACCACCCGTGCGGGGACGCCGTCCGGCCCAGGAGCCGTCTTCTTCGCGCGGAGGCTAAGAACCCCCGCGCGAAACTCCTCCTCCGTCACCAGAGGTGCCTCCTCCTCCTCCTGCGGAGCCGCCGACTGCGGAGGGTCCATCGCTGGAGGGGTGAAGTCGGTCCTGCGCGGAAACAGAGACCGGACCACCCCATCCAGCAGCGCCGGCTCGAGGGTCTCCGTAAGTGGGGGACCATGGGGCCGCAGCTGATTGCGCGCCGCCTTGTATGGTCTCCCATACGGATCCCTGTCGAGACCCTCCAGCATCTCGGCCCTCGCCGAGTCCTTGGCAGCGCCCATAGCCGACTTGAGGACCGCCTTTGCCTCTCGGTAAGAGGCGTAGAGGCGGTCCTCCTCTGCCTGACTACGAGCGCTGCGCCGGCGGCTCCGCGTGTAGGCCCTTCTGGCCGCCACGCAAGTGGCCCGGAGGCCCGCCAGCTCCTCTGACCACCAATAAACGGCCCGGCGGGGAGGCGGACGCCGAGACCGAGGCATGCTGGAGTTGCACACCTCGGTCAGGGATTCCCTCAGCCGGACCGCTGCGGCGTCAACGTCCGGGGCCCCAACAGGGGGCGACAGCCAGTCCTGGAGGAAGGCCGCCTCCTTGGCTGCCTCCCGGTCCAGGCGAGTGAGAGCCCACCGTGGGAAGGGAGACCTGCCAGAGCGGGCCATCTCCCCACGGGGGCTCTGGGTGGAGATGTCGAACCGCACATAACGGTGGTCCGACAAGGTCTCCACCAACTCCACCCGCCAGTTCACAATGCGTGCGGCTAGCACGGGGGTGGCGAACGAAACGTCCACCACCGACCCTCCCCGTTGCCGCACACACGTGTGGACCGCCCCCCTGTTGAGGAGGGACACACCGCATGACGCCGCCCAAAATTCGACGGCGCGTCCCCGGACGTTGCAAGAGGCAGCTGGATTGCCCCAGGCCACCGACTTGGCGTTCAGGTCGCCCAACGCCACGACCTGGCGTGGCGCCGCCCTCCCTACGGCTGCAGTGAGGATCTCCAAGAAATCCTCAAAGTCCGAGAGAGGGCGGTTTGGGGAGAAATAGACCCCAACCAGGGCCAAATCCCCCCACGCGGCGGCCACGTATCCCGGTCCCCTCTCTAAAAGCGAGAGGGGAGGGGAGTCTGTGGAAGACCGCGACACCAACGCCACCAGGCCGTCTCGGTCGCCCAGCCAATGGCCAGGGACCGAGTAGGGCTCGGCGACCACCGCCAAGTCCACCAACCACTCAGCCATGGTCTGCATCAGGAGATCCTGTGCAGCCCGGCAGTGGTTGGTGTTCGCCTGGAGGATGCGATGTTCGATTGTATCCATCAATCGGACATCGCACCCCCCTCCTCCGCAGCCACCGCCGTTCCGACCTCGGTAACGACAGTGCTAGCAGCAGGCCCGGCCGGCACCTGCGCTTTGCCCTTCTTAAGGGGGGGGTTGCACAACCTCCCCCTCATTACGTGGCCTGCTGGGCGACCACTGGCAGCACACACCACGCAGTGTGGCTTGGCGACCGTGCAGGCTGCGGCTTTGTGGCCCTCCTTGCCGCAGCGGTAGCAGGCGTCGGACCTGTCGACGGTGGACGGACAGAGGGCTCGGGTGTGTCCGATGCCGCAGCACTTGAAGCAGCGTAAAGGCTGCTCCCCAAGTGCTCGGACTGCACCCGAGCTGAAACCGACGGCGAGCCGTCCTTTCTCAAGGACGGCTTTGGCAGCGGCGACCGGGCACTCGAGCCGGATAGTGCCCATGCCGCCGCGGCCAGGCCTGATGTCCCGACCTCGCACCGCTGCGACGCCGCAGCCCCCAATGGCTGCGACCGCCGCCACCACCTCCTCCTTGGTGACCGAGTCATCAAGACCGGTCACTTCGATGGTCGCCGACTTCACCGGTCGGGCCACCTTGGCAGCGTCTGCGATGACCTCCTGCAGCTTGGCTGCAAAGAGGTCAGCGCTGGCGCTGCCCTCCGCCCCCGGGAACTCGAATATTCGAGCCCCGGTTTCGGTCCGCCTGCAAGAAAGCTTGCCGATCCCCAGTTGGGCGGGATCGGCATTGGCACGCGCTCGCACCAAAATAGAGGCGTAGGTCTCCCCGCGTTCCGCAGCCTCCGCGGTGAGCGTCACCACGACGGCTGCGGACCTCGGGGGAACCAATTTCCCCTTCCACTTCTTCTTGCTCCCGCCAGCCGTCCGCGACTGACTGGGAGGCGTGGTGACGGGGACGGCAGGTCCGGGCGTTGCCGGCCTTTTGCCCTTCCCCTTCCCCTTTCCCTTCTCAGTCGCCCGCGACCGGCTGGGAGTCGTGGTGGCAGGGACGGCAGGGACGGCTGTTGCCGTCTTTTTCCCCCTGCCCTTCCCCTTCCGGGCCACTTCGGTCCAACCCTGCTGGTTGGACGGAGTGGTGGAAGGGAGAAGGGCGTCTTCCCCTTGCGAGGACGGCCCCGGCTCGCCACGCCTCTTGTCAGCCGCGAGCGGCGGTCGGAGGCGCTTCTCCGGCAGGAGCCGGTCCTCTATTCCTGCTAGGCAGGCTCTGGTGAAGGCCCTCTCCTCCATAACCACCTTGCGGATGACATCCTCAAGGTTGGTAGAGGAGGGGGCCTCCGCCGCAGGTCTTTCTTCAGCCTGGTATGGCCGAGCCGTGACATCAGCCAGCTTCTGGTGAAGCTGGCTGACCTCCAGCCTGAGGCGATCGACGGTCGCCTGCAATTTGCGCGATTCGTTGGTCGCCTCACGCTGGACCAACTCCTCTATGATGGCGCGCATGCTTGCGGCACGGCACTTAAGGGCCTTCTGAAAAGTGCCCTTAAGATTAGAGGACTTGGAGGCGACCTCCGCGATCTCCTCCTCGTCCTCTTCCGCCATGCGCGCCAGTTCGGCCAATGACTGGTCCGCGTATAGAACGCGGGACGCGCCGTAACCGGACTTGGCCCGAGCAGCACGCGCCCGCTTCTCCTTAGCAGCGACCCGCTCTTCTAGGTCCTGCTGCTGCTGCGTCCGCCGAGCCAAGTCCAGCTGCCGCTGGGCGTCCGCGAGACCCACTACGTGGGTGTCCGCGGCTGTCGTTAGCCTCTTGGCCTTCGACCTCCTGGCTGAGCCCGAGGAGCCCTCGGACCCCTCTTTGAGGAAGGCCCGCTTCCGCGACTGGGAGTCGCCCGCGTCCGAGACGCTGATGACAGACTCGTCGTCGGAATCTGTCATATCCCTTCCGAAGAAGCTAGCCGCAGACGGCGCGCGGCTAGCTTCGGACGCTGACGCGTCGGAGTGGCCCTGAGAAGGGCCTTTTGGCTGGCCCTGAGAAGGGCCTTTTGGTTGGCCCTGAGAAGGGCCTTTGGGTTGGCCCTGAGAAGGGCCTTTTTTAAAACGCCCGCAGGCGTCCCGCGGGGGCGTAGGCATAGCCTTCCGCAAGCTCGTAGATAAAACCGCAAGAATATAAAATGTAGCTACGAGAGCACAGAGTTCTTTAGCCGTACCCAATCTGCCACTCCGTTACGGTGACAGATTGGGCCGTTTCCAGGGGACGCGACGAGGACGCAAACTCTGTGGGGGGTCCCCCAACCTAACCTAACATTTTTTTTTTTTTTTTTTTTTTTTTAAACTGGGAAAAAATGCATTACGCATACCCTCCCGTCGGGGGAACGGGAGGGGTATGTGGGACTCCCCGGGCTGACCCGGTATACCCACTAAAACGACCCAGTGTTATTCCCGCGTCGTCCGAGTGGAAGAGGACTGGGAGATCGGCGCAGCCTTAGCGTCCAGTCCTCCTCCGACGACAACCCACCTAAAGCGGCGGGCCCCTCAAGTCCTCCCCGTTCAGGGGGAGGGCTGGGAATTACCGGCGAGGGTGGTGTGGAGTGCAATGCGGGCGGAGGCGCCCCCGCGCCTATCGCCCGCCCATCACCACCATGAGGAGGGAGAAGACGGCGTCTTCTCCGACCTCTTCTGCGCCTGCGGAGCGGCGCAGCGAGAGGGTCGTCCTCCCGCGCGCGCTCCGCCGCCTCCTTTTGCGAGATGACATCCTCGCAAAAAGAGGCGACAGCTGCCCAGGACCCCTCACTCTCCAGCATGGCGTTGACCACGCCGGGAAGTGAGAGGTCCTGTCCGATCTCCGCTGTTAGACTGCGGCGCGGCTCAGACCAAGCCGGGCACACCTCGAGGGTGTGCTGAGCCGTGTCCTCCGCCGCGCCGCAGTCGTGGCACGCCGGGGTCTCCTCCCTCCCGATCCGGTGCAGGTGCTTGCCGAAACAGCCGTGGCCTGACAACACCTGCACCAGACGGAATGAGAGGAAACCATGGGAGCGCTCGAGCCAGTCTCGCAGGACCGGACCGAGCGCGTCCAACGTACGGCGGCCAAAGGTGGCGGAGGCGAGGTCCTCCGTCCAATGGACGATGATGGCGTCCCTCGCCTCCCGCCGCACGGCCTCCCGCTCTTCCGCGACAGGGCGCTCCCCGAGGGCCTTTCGCCGCGCCGTCCACTCGTACACTCTGGCGAGCACCCACGCCTCCAACTCCCAAGGAGGGGTGCCCGCCAGAGCGCACGCCGCCGAAAAGCCCACGGAGCGGTAGGCCCTCGAACCTAACCTAACCTTTTTTTTTTTTTTTTTTTTTTTTTTTTTAAACTGGGAAAAAATGCATTACGCATACCCTCCCGTCGGGGGAACGGGAGGGGTATGTGGGACTCCCCGGGCTGACCCGGTATACCCACTAAAACGACCCAGTGTTATTCCCGCGTCGTCCGAGTGGAAGAGGACTGGGAGATCGGCGCAGCCTTAGCGTCCAGTCCTCCTCCGACGACAACCCGCCTAAAGCGGCGGGCCCCTCAAGTCCTCCCCGTTCAGGGGGAGGGCTGGGAATGACCGGCGGAGGTGGTGTGGAGTGCAATGCGGGCGGAGGCGCCCCCGCGCCTATCGCCCGCCCATCACCACCATGAGGAGGGAGAAGACGACGTCTTCTCCGACCTCTTCTGCGCCTGCGGAGCGGCGCAGCGAGAGGGTCGTCCTCCCGCGCGCGCTCCGCCGCCTCCTTTTGCGAGATGACATCCTCGCAAAAAGAGGCGACAGCTGCCCAGGACCCCTCACTCTCCAGCATGGCGTTGACCACGCCGGGAAGTGAGAGGTCCTGCCCAATCTCCGCTGTTAGACTGCGACGCGGCTCAGACCAAGCCGGGCACACCTCGAGGGTGTGCTGAGCCGTATCCTCCGCCGCGCCGCAGTCGTGGCACGCCGGGGTCTCCTCCCTCCCGATCCGGTGCAGGTGCTTGCCGAAACAGCCGTGGCCTGACAACACCTGCACCAGACGGAATGAGAGGAACCCGTGGGAGCGCTCGAGCCAGTCTCGCAGGACCGGACCGAGCGCGTCCAGGGTTCGGCGGCCAAAGGTGGCGGAGGCGAGGTCGTCCGTCCAATGGACGATGATGGCGTCCCTCGCCTCCCGCCGCACGGCCTCCCGCTCCTCCGCGACGGGGCGCTCCCCGAGAGCCTTTCGCCGCGCCGTCCACTCATACACTCTGGCGAGCACCCACGCCTCCAACTCCCAAGGAGGGGTGCCCGCCAGAGCGCACGCCGCCGAAAAGCCCACGGAGCGGTAGGCCCTCGCCACCCGCAGTGCAATGGCCCTTTGGGGCCTCCGCATCATAGTAGCGTTCTCCCTCCTGTTGAGGGAGTCCGACCAGATGGGGGCCCCGTACAGGGCCATGCTCCGCAGGATGCCGGCATATAAACGCCGGCGTCGTGCGTTCGGCCCCCCCAGGTTCGGGAGGAGCCAGGAGAGGGCGTCCGCAGCCCTCAGCAAGCGCGTCGACAGCCCGCTAAAGTGCGGGCCGAAGCGCCACCTGCTGTCCAGCACCAGGCCCAGATACTTCATCTGGGCCTGGACGTCCACCCTGACGCCCTCCACCACAATGTGGGCGTCGGGAGGGCAGCGCTGCCGAGGCCCGTGAAAGAACACGGCCTCGGTCTTGTTCAGCGCCACCCTCAATCCCAGGCGGCGGATCCTCCCTGCCACCAAGGACCCGCCAGCCGAGGCCAAACAGGCCGCCTCCCCGAAGCTCTTCCCCCGGGCAGTAAGGAGAGTGTCATCCGCGTAGCAGATGACACTCGTGCCCTGGAGAAGAGCTCCCCGCAACAGCCAGTCGAAGCCGATGTTCCACAGGGGGGGTCCTAAGACTGACCCCTGCGGAACACCGGACTCCGCGCTGTACCTCCGCAACCTGGCCAGTTTGTCCACAAGGAGGACCTCTCGATCCTCCAAGTAACTGGCCAGGAGGCTCCTCAAGTATTGGGGCACTCCGTGATACCGGAGTGCCTCCAATATGGTGGAGTGGGGAACGGAGTTGAAGGCGTTGGCTATGTCGAACGACACTGCCAACACTCCGTCCCCCGCCTCCACCGCCCCTTTCATCTGGCCCTTAAGAAGGGCCAGCGCGTCGATGGTGGACCGGCCCTGTCGGAAACCGAACTGGGCGTCCGACAGGTTCGGCCCTACACCCTGCAAATGGCTCCTGAGCCGGCCGGCGATGATCCCCTCGAACAATTTACCGACCTCATCGAGCAGAACGATGGGCCGGTATGCCGAGGGGGAATCCGCCGGGCGTCCCTCCTTTCGGAGGAGGCATAGCTGCCCCTCCTTCCACAGTTTCGGGAACCTTCCAGCCGCAAAGCACGCGCTGAAGAGTTCCCGAAACCTGTCCTCCATTTGAGCGGCAGCTATGGCCACCACCCGTGCGGGGACGCCGTCCGGCCCAGGAGCCGTCTTCTTCGCGCGGAGGCTAAGAACCCCCGCGCGAAACTCCTCCTCCGTCACTGGAGGTGCCTCCTGCTCCTCCTGCGGAGCCGCCGACTGTGGAGGGTCCATCGCTGGAGGGGTGAAGTCGGTCCTGCGCGGAAACAGAGACCGGACCACCCCATCCAGCAACGCCGGCTCGAGGGTCTCCGTAAGTGGGGGACCATGGGGCCGCAGTTGGTTCCGCGCCGCCCTGTATGGTCTCCCATACGGATCCCTGTCGAGACCCTCCAGCATCTCGGCCCTCGCCGAGTCCTTGGCAGCGCCCATAGCCGACTTGAGGACCGCCTTTGCCTCTCGGTAAGAGGCGTAGAGGCGGTCCTCCTCTGCCTGATTACGGGCGCTGCGCCGGCGGCTCCGCGTGTAGGCCCTTCTGGCCGCCACGCAGGTGGCTCGTAGGCCCGCCAGCTCCTCTGACCACCAATAAACGGCCCGGCGCGGAGGCGGACGCCGAGACCGAGGCATGCTGGAGTTGCAAACCTTTTTTTTTTTTTTTTTTTTTTTTAAACTGGGAAAAAATGCATTACGCATACCCTCCCGTCGGGGGAACGGGAGGGGTATGTGGGACTCCCCGGGCTGACCCGGTATACCCACTAAAACGACCCAGCGTTATTCCCGCGTCGTCCGAGTGGAAGAGGACTGGGAGATCGGCGCAGCCTTAGCGTCCAGTCCTCCTCCGACGACAACCCGCCTAAAGCGGCGGGCCCCTCAAGTCCTCCCCGTTCAGGGGGAGGGCTGGGAATGACCAGCGGAGGTGGTGTGGAGTGCAATGCGGGCGGAGGCGCCCCCGCGCCTATCGCCCGCCCATCACCACCATGAGGAGGGAGAAGACGGCGTCTTCTCCGACCTCTTCTGCGCCTGCGGAGCGGCGCAGCGAGAGGGTCGTCCTCCCGCGCGCGCTCCGCCGCCTCCTTTTGCGAGATGACATCCTCGCAAAAAGAGGCGACAGCTGCCCAGGACCCCTCACTCTCCAGCATGGCGTTGACCACGCCGGGAAGCGAGAGGTCCTGTCCGATCTCCGCTGTTAGACTGCGACGCGGCTCAGACCAAGCCGGGCACACCTCGAGGGTGTGCTGAGCCGTGTCCTCCGCCGCGCCGCAGTCGTGGCACGCCGGGGTTTCCTCCCTCCCGATCCGGTGCAGGTGCTTGCCGAAACAGCCGTGGCCTGACAACACCTGCACCAGACGGAATGAGAGGAACCCGTGGGAGCGCTCGAGCCAGTCTCGCAGGACCGGCCCGAGCGCGTCCAGGGTTCGGCGGCCAAAGGTGGCGGAGGCGAGGTCCTCCGTCCAATGGACGATGATGGCGTCCCTCGCCTCCCGCCGCACGGCCTCCCGCTCGTCCGCGACGGGGCGCTCGCCCAGGGCCTTTCGCCGCGCCGTCCACTCGTACACTCTGGCGAGCACCCACGCCTCCAACTCCCAAGGAGGGGTGCCCGCCAGAGCGCACGCCGCCGAAAAGCCCACCGAGCGGTAGGCCCTCGCCACCCGCAGTGCAATGGCCCTTTGAGGCCTGCGCATCACGGTCGCATTCTCCCTCCTTTGGAGGGAGTCCGCCCAGATGGGGGCCCCGTACAGGGCCATGCTCCGCAGGATGCCGGCGTATAAACGCCGGCATCGTGCGTTGGGCCCTCCCAGGTTCGGGAGGAGCCAGGAGAGGGCGTCCGCAGCCCTCAGCAGGCGCGTCGACAGCCCGCTAAAGTGCGGGCCGAAGCGCCACCTGCTGTCCAACACCAGGCCCAGATACTTCATCTGGGCCTGGACGCTCACCCTGACGCCCTCCACCACAATGTGGGCGTCTGGAGGGCAGCGCTGCCGAGGCCCGTGGAAGAACACGGCCTCGGTCTTGTTCAGCGCCACCCTCAATCCCAGGCGGCGGATCCTCCCTGCCACCAAGGACCCGCCAGCCGAGGCCAGACAGGCCGCCTCCCCGAAGCTCTTCCCCCGGGCAGTGAGGAGAGTGTCATGTGGGGGGGTCCTAAGACTGACCCCTGCGGAACACCGGACTCCGCGCTGTACCTCCGCAACCTGGCCAGTTTGTCCACAAGGAGGACCTCTCGATCCTCCAAGTAACTGGCCAGGAGGCTCCTCAAGTATTGGGGCACTCCGTGATACCGGAGTGCCTCCAATATGGTGGAGTGGGGAACGGAGTTGAAGGCGTTGGCTATGTCGAATGACACCGCCAACACTCCGTCCCCCGCCTCGACCGCCTCTTTCACCTGGCCCTTAAGAAGGGCCAGCGCATCGATGGTGGACCGGCCCTGTCGGAAACCAAACTGGGCGTCCGACAGGTCCGGCCCTACACCCCGCAAATGGCTCCTGAGCCGGCCGGCGATGATCCCCTCAAACAATTTACCGACCTCATCGAGCAGAACGATGGGCCGGTATGCCGAGGGGGAATCCGCCGGGCGTCCCTCCTTTCGGAGGAGGCACAGCTGCCCCTCCTTCCACAGTTTCGGGAACCTTCCAGCCGTAAAGCACGCGCTGAAGAGTTCCCGAAACCTGTCCTCCATTTGAGCGGCAGCTATGGCCACCACCCGTGCGGGGACGCCGTCCGGCCCAGGAGCCGTCTTCTTCGCGCGGAGGCTAAGCACCCCCGCGCGAAACTCCTCCTCCGTCACCGGAGGTGCCTCCTCTTCCTCCTGCGGAGCCGCCGACTGCGGAGGGTCCATCGCTGGAGGGGCGAAGTCGGTCCTGCGCGGAAACAGAGACCGGACCACCCCATCCAGCAACGCCGGCTCGAGGGTCTCCGTCAATGGGGGACCATGGGGCCGCAGCTGGTTGCGCGCCGCCTTGTATGGTCTCCCATACGGATCCCTGTCGAGACCCTCCAGCATCTCGGCCCTCGCCGAGTCCTTGGCAGCGCCCATAGCCGACTTGAGGACCGCCTTTGCCTCTCGGTAAGAGGCGTAGAGGCGGTCCTCCTCTGCCTGATTACGAGCGCTGCGCCGGCGGCTCCGCGTGTAGGCCCTTCTGGCCGCCACGCAAGTGGCCCGGAGGCCCGCCAGCTCCTCTGACCACCAATAAACGGCCCGGCGGGGAGGCGGACGCCGAGACCGGGGCATGCTGGAGTTGCACACCTCGGTCAGGGATTCCCTCAGCCGGACCGCTGCGGCGTCAACGTCCGGTGCCCCAACAGGGGGCGACAGCCAGTCCTGGAGGAAGGCCGCCTCCTTGGCTGCCTCCCGGTCCAGGCGAGTGAGAGCCCACCGTGGGAAGGGAGACCTGCCAGAGCGGGCCATCTCCCCACGGGGGCTCTGGGTGGAGATGTCGAACCGCACATAACGGTGGTCCGACAAGGTCTCCACCAACTCCACCCGCCAGTTCACAATGCGTGCGGCTAGCACGGGGGTGGCGAACGAAACGTCCACCACCGACCCTCCCCGTTGCCGCACACACGTGTGGACCACCCCCCTGTTGAGGAGGGACACACCGCAAGACGCCGCCCAAAATTCGACGGCGCGTCCCCGGACGTTGCAAGAGGCAGCTGGATTGCCCCAGGCCACCGACTTGGCGTTCAGGTCGCCCAACACCACGACCTGGCGTGGCGCCGCCCTCCCTACGGCTGCAGTGAGTATCTCCAAGAAATCCTCAAAGTCCGAGAGAGGGCGGTTTGGGGAGAAATAGACCCCAATAAAGGCGAAATCTCCCCACGCGGCGGCCACGTATCCCGGTCCCCTCTCTAAGAGCGAGAGGGGAGGGGAGTCTGTGGAAGACCGTGACACCAGCGCCACCAGGCCGTCTCGGTCGCCCAGCCAATGACCAGGGACCGAGTAAGGCTCGGCGACCACCGCCAAGTCCACCAACCACTCAGCCATTGTCTGCATCAGGAGATCCTGTGCAGCCCGGCAGTGGTTGATGTTCGCCTGGAGGATGCGATGTTCGATTGTATCCATCAATCGGACATCGCACCCCCCTCCTCCGCAGCCACCGCCGTTCCGACCTCGGGAACGGCAGTGCTAGCAGCAGGCCCGGCCGGCACCTGCGCTTTGCCCTTCTTAAGGGGGGGGTTGCACAACCTCCCCCTCATTACGTGGCCTGCTGGGCGGCCACTGGCAGCACACACCACGCAGTGTGGCTTGGCGACCGTGCAGGCGGCGGCTTTGTGGCCCTCCTTGCCGCAGCGGTAGCAGGCGTCGGACCTGTCGACGGTGGACGGACAGAGGGCTCGGGTGTGTCCGATGCCGCAGCACCTGAAGCAGCGCAAAGGCTGCTCTCCAAGTGCTCGGACTGCACCCGAGCTGAAGCCGACGGCGAGCCGTCCTTTTTCAAGGACGGCTTTGGCAGCGGCGACCGGACACTCGAGCCGGATAGTGCCCATGCCGCCGCGGCCAGGCCTGATGTCCCGACCCCGCACCGCCGCGACGTCGCAGCCACCAATCGCTGCGACCGCCGCCACCACCTCCTCCTTGGTGACCGAATCGTCAAGATCGGTCACCTCGATGGCCGCCAACTTGACTGGTCGGGCCACCTTGGCAGCGTCCGCGATGACCTCTTGCAGCTTGGCTGCAAAGAGGTCAGCGTTGGCGCTACCCTCCGCCCCCGGGAACTCGAAAATACGAGCCCCGGTTTCGGTTCGTCTGCATGAAACCTTGTCGATCCCCAATTGGGTGGGATCGGCATGAGAACGTGCCCGCACCAGGATTGAGGCGTAGGTCTCACCCCGCTCCGCAGCCTCCGCGGTGAGCGTCACCACGACGGCTGCGGTCTTCGGGGGAACTAGTTTCCCCTTTCCCCTCCTTTTCCCTTTACTCCTGCCAGCCGTTCGCGACTGAGTGGGAGGTGTGGGAGGCGTGTTGGCGGGGACGGCAGGTGCGGCCGTTGCCGTCTTTCCGCCCTTCCCCTTCCCCTTTCCCTTTCCAGTCCCCTGCGACCGGCTGGGAGTCGTGGTGGCAGGGACTGCAGGGACGGCTGTCACCGGTTTCTTACCTCGGCCCTTTCCCTTCCGGACCACTTCAGTCCAACCCGGCTGGTTGGACGGAGTAGTGGAAGGGAGAAGGGCGTCCTCCCTGGAGTTGCAAACCTCGGTCAAGGATTCCCTCAGCCGGACCGCTGCGGCGTCAACGTCCGGGGCCCCAACAGGGGGCGACAGCCAGTCTTGGAGGAAGGCCGCCTCCTTGGCTGCCTCCCGGTCCAGGCGAGTGAGAGCCCACCGTGGGAAAGGAGACCTGCCAGAGCGGGCCATCTCCCCACGGGGGCTCTGGGTGGAGATGTCGAACCGCACATAACGGTGGTCCGACAAGGTCTCCACCAACTCCACCCGCCAGTTCACAATGCGTGCGGCCAGCACGGGGGTGGCGAACGAAACGTCCACCACCGACCCTCCCCGTTGCCGCACACACGTGTGGACCGCCCCCCTGTTGAGGAGGGACACGCCGCATGACGCCGCCCAAAACTCGACGGCGCGACCCCGGACGTTGCAGGAGGCGGCTGGGTTGCCCCAGGCCACCGACTTGGCGTTCAGGTCGCCCAACACCACGACCTGGCGTGGCGCCGCCCTCCCTACGGCTGCAGTGAGGATCTCCAGGAAATCCTCAAAGTCCGAGAGAGGGCGGTTTGGGGAGAAATAGACCCCAACCAGGGCCAAATCCCCCCACGCGGCGGCCACGTATCCCGGTCCCCTCTCTAAAAGCGAGAGGGGAGGGGAGTCCGTGGAAGACCGCGACACCAACGCCACCAGGCCGTCTCGGTCGCCCAGCCAATGGCCAGGGACCGAGTAGGGCTCGGCGACCACCGCCAAGTCCACCAACCACTCAGCCATGGTCTGCATCAGGAGATCCTGTGCAGCCCGGCAGTGGTTGGTGTTCGCCTGGAGGATGCGATGTTCGATCGACATCAATCGGACATCGCACCCCCCTCCTCCGCAGCCACCGCCGTTCCTGCCTCGGGAACGGCGTTGCCAGCAGCAGGCCCGACTGGCACCTGCGCTTTTCCTCTCTTAAGGGGGGGGTTACACAACCTCCCCCGCATGATGTGACCTGCTGGGCGGCGGATTGCCCCAGGCCACCGACTTGGCGTTCAGGTCGCCCAACACCACGACCTGGCGTGGCGCCGCCCTCCCTACGGCTGCAGTGAGTATCTCCAAGAAATCCTCAAAGTCCGAGAGAGGGCGGTTTGGGGAGAAATAGACCCCAATAAAGGCGAAATCTCCCCACGCGGCGGCCACGTATCCCGGTCCCCTCTCTAAGAGCGAGAGGGGAGGGGAGTCTGTGGAAGACCGCGACACCAGCGCCACCAGGCCGTCTCGGTCGCCCAGCCAATGACCAGGGACCGAGTAAGGCTCGGCGACCACCGCCAAGTCCACCAACCACTCAGCCATTGTCTGCATCAGGAGATCCTGTGCAGCCCGGCAGTGGTTGATGTTCGCCTGGAGGATGCGATGTTCGATTGTATCCATCAATCGGACATCGCACCCCCCTCCTCCGCAGCCACCGCCGTTCCGACCTCGGGAACGGCAGTGCTAGCAGCAGGCCCGGCCGGCACCTGCGCTTTGCCCTTCTTAAGGGGGGGGTTGCACAACCTCCCCCTCATTACGTGGCCTGCTGGGCGGCCACTGGCAGCACACACCACGCAGTGTGGCTTGGCGACCGTGCAGGCGGCGGCTTTGTGGCCCTCCTTGCCGCAGCGGTAGCAGGCGTCGGACCTGTCGACGGTGGACGGACAGAGGGCTCGGGTGTGTCCGATGCCGCAGCACCTGAAGCAGCGCAAAGGCTGCTCTCCAAGTGCTCGGACTGCACCCGAGCTGAAGCCGACGGCGAGCCGTCCTTTTTCAAGGACGGCTTTGGCAGCGGCGACCGGACACTCGAGCCGGATAGTGCCCATGCCGCCGCGGCCAGGCCTGATGTCCCGACCCCGCACCGCCGCGACGTCGCAGCCACCAATCGCTGCGACCGCCGCCACCACCTCCTCCTTGGTGACCGAATCGTCAAGATCGGTCACCTCGATGGCCGCCAACTTGACTGGTCGGGCCACCTTGGCAGCGTCCGCGATGACCTCTTGCAGCTTGGCTGCAAAGAGGTCAGCGTTGGCGCTACCCTCCGCCCCCGGGAACTCGAAAATACGAGCCCCGGTTTCGGTTCGTCTGCATGAAACCTTGTCGATCCCCAATTGGGTGGGATCGGCATGAGAACGTGCCCGCACCAGGATTGAGGCGTAGGTCTCACCCCGCTCCGCAGCCTCCGCGGTGAGCGTCACCACGACGGCTGCGGTCTTCGGGGGAACTAGTTTCCCCTTTCCCCTCCTTTTCCCTTTACTCCTGCCAGCCGTTCGCGACTGAGTGGGAGGTGTGGGAGGCGTGTTGGCGGGGACGGCAGGTGCGGCCGTTGCCGTCTTTCCGCCCTTCCCCTTCCCCTTTCCCTTTCCAGTCCCCTGCGACCGGCTGGGAGTCGTGGTGGCAGGGACTGCAGGGACGGCTGTCACCGGTTTCTTACCTCGGCCCTTTCCCTTCCGGACCACTTCAGTCCAACCCGGCTGGTTGGACGGAGTAGTGGAAGGGAGAAGGGCGTCCTCCCTGGAGTTGCAAACCTCGGTCAAGGATTCCCTCAGCCGGACCGCTGCGGCGTCAACGTCCGGGGCCCCAACAGGGGGCGACAGCCAGTCTTGGAGGAAGGCCGCCTCCTTGGCTGCCTCCCGGTCCAGGCGAGTGAGAGCCCACCGTGGGAAAGGAGACCTGCCAGAGCGGGCCATCTCCCCACGGGGGCTCTGGGTGGAGATGTCGAACCGCACATAACGGTGGTCCGACAAGGTCTCCACCAACTCCACCCGCCAGTTCACAATGCGTGCGGCCAGCACGGGGGTGGCGAACGAAACGTCCACCACCGACCCTCCCCGTTGCCGCACACACGTGTGGACCGCCCCCCTGTTGAGGAGGGACACGCCGCATGACGCCGCCCAAAACTCGACGGCGCGACCCCGGACGTTGCAGGAGGCGGCTGGGTTGCCCCAGGCCACCGACTTGGCGTTCAGGTCGCCCAACACCACGACCTGGCGTGGCGCCGCCCTCCCTACGGCTGCAGTGAGGATCTCCAGGAAATCCTCAAAGTCCGAGAGAGGGCGGTTTGGGGAGAAATAGACCCCAACCAGGGCCAAATCCCCCCACGCGGCGGCCACGTATCCCGGTCCCCTCTCTAAAAGCGAGAGGGGAGGGGAGTCCGTGGAAGACCGCGACACCAACGCCACCAGGCCGTCTCGGTCGCCCAGCCAATGGCCAGGGACCGAGTAGGGCTCGGCGACCACCGCCAAGTCCACCAACCACTCAGCCATGGTCTGCATCAGGAGATCCTGTGCAGCCCGGCAGTGGTTGGTGTTCGCCTGGAGGATGCGATGTTCGATCGACATCAATCGGACATCGCACCCCCCTCCTCCGCAGCCACCGCCGTTCCTGCCTCGGGAACGGCGTTGCCAGCAGCAGGCCCGACTGGCACCTGCGCTTTTCCTCTCTTAAGGGGGGGGTTACACAACCTCCCCCGCATGATGTGACCTGCTGGGCGGCCACTGGCAGCACACACTACGCAGTGTGGCGTGGCGACCATGCAGGCGGCGGCTTTGTGGCCCTCCTTGCCGCAGCGGTAGCAGGCGTCGGACCTGTCGACGGTGGACGGACAGAGGGCTCGGGTGTGTCCGATGCCGCAGCACTTGAAGCAGCGCAAAGGCTGCTCCCCAAGTGACCGGACTGCACCCGAGCTGAATCCGACGGCGAGCCGACCTTTCTCAAGGACGGCTTTGGCAGCGACGACCGGGCACTCGAGCCGGATAGTGCCCATGCCGCCGCGGCCAGGCCTGATGTCCCGACCCCGTACCTCCGCGACGCTGCAACCCCCGATCGCTGCGACCGCCGCCACCACCTCCTCCTTGGTGACCGAGTCGTCAAGGTCGGCTACCTCGATGGCAGCCGACTTGACTGGTCGGGCCACCTTGGCAGCGTCCGCGATGACCTCCTGCAGCTTGGCTGCAAAGAGGTCAGCGCTGGCGCTGCCCTCCGCCCCCGGGAACTCGAAAATTCGAGCCCCGGTTTCCGTCCGCCGGCAAGAAACTTTGCCGATCCCCAATTGGGTAGGATCGGCATTTGCACGCGCCCGCAACAGGATCGACGCGTAAGTTTCCCCGCGTTCCGCAGCCTCCGCGGTGAGTGTCACCACGACGGCTGCGGACTTTGGGGGAACGAGTTTCCCCTTCCTCTTCTTCTTGCCCCTGCCAGCCGTCCGCGACTGACTTGGAGGCGTGGTGGCGGGGACGGCAGGGGCGGCCGCTGCCGCCTTTCTGCCTTTCCTCTTCCTCCCCCTCCCCCCAGTCGCCTGTGACTGGCCGGGATGCGTAGAGGCGGGGACGGCAGAGACGGCCGACGCCGTCTTTTTCCCCTTACCCTTCCCCTTCCCCTTCCGGACCACTTCAGTCCAACCCGGCTGGTTGGACGGAGTGGTGGAAGGGAGAAGGGCATCCTCCACTTGCGAGGACGGCCCCGGCTCGGCTCGCCTCTTGTCCGCCGCGAGTGGCGGTCGGATGCGCTTCTCCGGCAGGAGCCGGTCCTCTATGCCTGCTAGGCAGGCTCTGGTGAAGGCCCGCTCCTCCATAACCACCTTGCGGATGACATCCTCAAGGTTGGTGGAGGAGGGGGCCTCCGCCGCAGGTCTCGGTTCGGCCTGACTCGGCCGGGCCATGACATCAGCCAGCTTCTGATGAAGCTGGCTGACCTCCAGCTTGAGGCGATCGACGGTCGCCTGCAATTGGCGAGTCTCGTCGCTCGCCTTGCGCTCCACGAGCTCCGCAACGATGCCGCGCATGCTCGCAGCACGGCACTTAAGGGCCTTTTGAAAGGTGCCCTTAAGGTTTGAGGACTTGGAGGCGACCTCCGCGATCTCCTCCTCGTCCTCCTCCGCCATGCGCGCCAGCTCGGCCAAGGAGTAGTCCGAGTAAAGCACGCGGGACGCACCGTACCCGGACTTGGCCCGAGCAGCACGCACCCGCTGCTCCTTAGCAGCAACCTGCTCCTCCAGGTCCTGCTGCTGCTGCGCCCGCCGAGCCAAGTCCAGATGCCGCTGAGCGTCCGCGAGACCCACTACGTGGGTGTCTGCGGCTTTCGTCGGCCTCTTGGCCTTGGACCTCCTTGCTGAGCTCGAGGAGCCCTCGGACCCTTCCTTAAGGAAGGCCCGCTTACGCGACCTTGAGTCGCCTGCGTCCGAGACGCTAAGTAGGGACTCGTCGTCGGAATCTGACGGGTCCACCCTTCCGAAGAAGCTAGCCGCAGACGGCGCGCGGCTAGCTTCAGACGCTGAAGCGTCAGTTTGGCCCTGAGAAGGGCCTTTTGGTTGGCCCTGAGAAGGGCCTTTGGGTTGGCCCTGAGAAGGGCCTTTTTTAAAACGCCCGCAGGCGTCCCGCGGGGGCGTAGGCATAGCCTTCCGCATGTTCGCAGTCAACAACGCAATTAAAATGAAGCTACGAGATCACAGAGCACTTTAGCCGTACCCAGTCTGCCACTCCGTTACGGTGACAAACTGGGCCGTTTCCAGGGGACGCGACGTGGACGCAAGCTCTGTGGGGGGTCCCCCAACCTAACCTTTTTTTTTTTTTTTTTTTTTTATGCTGGGAAAAAATGCGTTACGCATACCCTCCCGTCGGGGGAACGGGAGGGGTATGTGGGACTCCCCGGGCTGACCCGGTATACCCACTAAAACGACCCAGCGTTATTCCCGCGTCGTCCGAGTGGAAGAGGACTGGGAGATCGGCGCAGCCTTAGCGTCCAGTCCTCCTCCGACGACAACCCGCCTAAAGCGGCGGGCCCCTCAAGTCCTCCCCGTTCAGGGGGAGGGCTGGGAATTAACGGCGAGGGTGGTGTGGAGTGCAATGCGGGCGGAGGCGCCCCCGCGCCTATCGCCCGCCCATCACCACCATGAGGAGGGAGAAGACGGCGTCTTCTCCGACCTCTTCTGCGCCTGCGGAGCGGCGCAGCGAGAGGGTCGTCCTCCCGCGCGCGCTCCGCCGCCTCCTTTTGCGAGATGACATCCTCGCAAAAAGAGGCGACAGCTGCCCAGGACCCCTCACTCTCCAGCATGGCGTTGACCACGCCGGGAAGCGAGAGGTCCTGTCCGATCTCCGCTGTTAGACTGCGGCGCGGCTCAGACCAAGCCGGGCACACCTCGAGGGTGTGCTGAGCCGTGTCCTCTGCCGCGCCGCAGTCGTGGCACGCCGGGGTCTCCTCCCTCCCGATCCGGTGCAGGTGCTTGCCGAAACAGCCGTGGCCTGACAACACCTGCACCAGACGGAATGAGAGGAACCCGTGGGAGCGCTCGAGCCAGTCTCGCAGGACCGGCCCGAGCGCGTCCAGGGTTCGGCGGCCAAAGGTGGCGGAGGCGAGGTCCTCCGTCCAATGGACGATGATGGCGTCCCTCGCCTCCCGCCGCACGGCCTCCCGCTCCTCCGCGACGGGGCGCTCGCCCAGGGCCTTTCGCCGCGCCGTCCACTCGTACACTCTGGCGAGCACCCACGCCTCCAACTCCCAAGGAGGGGTGCCCGCCAGAGCGCACGCCGCCGAAAAGCCCACGGAGCGGTAGGCCCTCGCCACCCGCAGTGCAATGGCCCTTTGGGGCCTCCGCATCATAGTAGCGTTCTCCCTCCTGTT
Source organism: Lacanobia oleracea (assembly GCA_950371165.1). Lineage (NCBI taxonomy): Eukaryota > Metazoa > Arthropoda > Insecta > Lepidoptera > Noctuidae > Lacanobia > Lacanobia oleracea. The sequence goes on from OX493400.1 coordinate 89,441, forward strand.
GAGGGAGTCCGACCAGATGGGGGCCCCGTACAGGGCCATACTCCGCAAGAAACCTAACCTAACCTTTTTTTTTTTTTTTTTTTTTTTTTTTTTTAAACTGGGAAAAAATGCATTACGCATACCCTCCCGTCGGGGGAACGGGAGGGGTATGTGGGACTCCCCGGGCTGACCCGGTATACCCACTAAAACGACCCAGTGTTATTCCCGCGTCGTCCGAGTGGAAGAGGACTGGGAGATCGGCGCAGCCTTAGCGTCCAGTCCTCCTCCGACGACAACCCGCCTAAAGCGGCGGGCCCCTCAAGTCCTCCCCGTTCAGGGGGAGGGCTGGGAATTACCGGCGGAGGTGGTGTGGAGTGCAATGCGGGCGGAGGCGCCCCCGCGCCTATCGCCCGCCCATCACCACCATGAGGAGGGAGAAGACGGCGTCTTCTCCGACCTCTTCTGCGCCTGCGGAGCGGCGCAGCGAGAGGGTCGTCCTCCCGCGCACGCTCCGCCGCCTCCTTTTGCGAGATGACATCCTCGCAAAAAGAGGCGACAGCTGCCCAGGACCCCTCACTCTCCAGCATGGCATTCACCACGCCGGGAAGTGAGAGGTCCTGTCCGATCTCCGCTGTTAGACTGCGGCGCGGCTCAGACCAAGCCGGGCACACCTCGAGGGTGTGCTGAGCCGTGTCCTCCGCCGCGCCGCAGTCGTGACACGCCGGGGTTTCCTCCCTCCCGATCCGGTGCAGTGCTTGCCGAAACAGCCGTGGCCTGACAACACCTGCACCAGACGGAATGAGAGGAACCCGTGGGAGCGCTCGAGCCAGTCTCGCAGGACCGGACCGAGCGCGTCCAGGGTTCGGCGGCCAAAGGTGGCGGAGGCGAGGTCCTCCGTCCAATGGACGATGATGGCGTCCCTCGCCTCTCGCCGCACGGCCTCCCGCTCCTCCGCGACTGGGCGCTCCCCGAGGGCCTTTCGCCGCGCCGTCCACTCGTACACTCTGGCGAGCACCCACGCCTCCAGCTCCCAAGGAGGGGTGCCCGCCAGAGCGCACGCCGCCGAAAAGCCCACCGAGCGGTAGGCCCTCGCCACCCGCAGTGAACCTAACCTTTTTTTTTTTTTTTTTTTTTTAAACTGGGAAAAAATGCATTACGCATACCCTCCCGTCGGGGGAACGGGAGGGGTATGTGGGACTCCCCGGGCTGACCCGGTATACCCACTAAACTAACCCAGCGGCATTCCCGCCTCGTCCGAGTGGAAGAGGACTGGGAGATCGGCGCAGCCTTAGCGTCCAGTCCTCCTCCGACGACAACCCGCCTATAGCGGCGGGCCCCTCTAGTCCTCCCCGTTCAGGGGGAGGGCTGGGAATGACCGGCGGAGGTGGTGTGGAGTGCAATGCGGGCGGAGGCGCCCCCGCGCCTATCGCCCGCCCATCACCACCATGAGGAGGGAGAAGACGGCGTCTTCTCCGACCTCTTCTCCGCCTACGGAGCGGCGCAGCGAGAGGGTCGTCCTCCCGCGCGCGCTCCGCCGCCTCCTTTTGCGAGATGACATCCTCGCAAAAAGAGGCGACTGCTGCCCAGGACCCCTCACTCTCCAGCATGGCGTTGACCACGCCGGGAAGTGAGAGGTCCTGTCCGATCTCCGCTGTTAGACTGCGGCGCGGCTCAGACCAAGCCGGGCACACCTCGAGGGTGTGCTGAGCCGTGTCCTCCGCCGCGCCGCAGTCGTGGCACGCCGGGGTTTCCTCCCTCCCGATCCGGTGCAGGTGCTTGCCGAAACAGCCGTGGCCTGACAACACCTGCACCAGACGGAATGAGAGGAACCCGTGGGAGCGCTCGAGCCAGTCTCGCAGGACCGGCCCGAGCGCGTCCAGGGTTCGGCGGCCAAAGGTGGCGGAGGCGAGGTCGTCCGTCCAATGGACGATGATGGCGTCCCTCGCCTCCCGCCGCACGGCCTCCCGCTCCTCCGCGACGGGGCGCTCCCCGAGGGCCTTTCGTCGCGCCGTCCACTCGTACACTCTGGCGAGCACCCACGCCTCCAACTCCCAAGGAGGGGTGCCCGCCAGAGCGCACGCCGCCGAAAAGCCCACCGAGCGGTAGGCCCTCGCCACCCGCAGTGCAATGGCCCTTTGGGGCCTGCGCATTACTGTCGCATTCTCCCTCCTCTGCAGGGAGTCTGCCCAAATGGGGGCCCCGTACAGGGCCATGCTCCGCAGGATGCCGGCATATAGGCGCCGGCATCGTGCGTTGGGCCCCCCCAGGTTCGGGAGGAGCCAGGAGAGGGCGTCCGCAGCCCTCAGCAGGCGCGTCGACAGCCCGCTAAAGTGCGGGCCGAAGCGCCACCTGCTGTCCAACACCAGGCCCAGATACTTCATCTGGGCCTGGACGCCCACCCTGACGCCCTCCACCACAATGTGGGCGTCTGGAGGGCAGCGCTGCCGAGGCCCGTGAAAGAACACTGCCTCGGTCTTGTTCAGCGCCACCCTCAATCCCAGGCGGCGGATCCTCCCTGCCACCAAGGACCCGCCAGCCGAGGCCAGACAGGCCGCCTCCCCGAAGCTCTTCCCCCGGGCAGTAAGGAGAGTGTCATCCGCGTAGCAGATGACACTCGTGCCCTGGAGAAGAGCTCCCCGCAACAGCCAGTCGAAGCCGATGTTCCACAGGGGGGGCCCTAAGACTGACCCCTGCGGAACACCGGACTCCGCGCTGTATCTCCGCATCCTGGCCAGTTTATCCACAAGGAGGACCTCTCGGTCCTCCAAGTAGCTGGCCAGGAGGCTCCTCAAGTATTGGGGCACTCCGTGGTACCGGAGTGCCTCCAATATGGTGGAGTGGGGAACGGAGTTGAAGGCGTTGGCGATGTCAAACGACACCGCCAACACTCCGTCCCCCGCCTCGACCGCCTCTTTCACCTGGCCCTTAAGAAGGGCCAGCGCGTCGATGGTGGACCGGCCCTGTCGGAAACCGAACTGGGCGTCCGACAGGTCCGGCCCTACACCCTGCAAATGGCTCCTGAGCCGGCCGGCGATGATCCCCTCGAACAATTTACCGACCTCATCGAGCAGAACGATGGGCCGGTATGCCGAGGGGGAATCCGCCGGGCGTCCCTCCTTTCGGAGGAGGCATAGCTGCCCCTCCTTCCACAGTTTCGGGAACCTTCCAGCCGTAAAGCACGCGCTGAAGAGTTCCCGAAACCTGTCCTCCATTTGAGCGGCAGCTATGGCCACCACCCGTGCGGGGACGCCGTCCGGCCCAGGAGCCGTCTTCTTCGCGCGGAGGCTAAGAACCCCCGCGCGAAACTCCTCCTCCGTCACTGGAGGTGCCTCCTCCTCCTCCTGCGGAGCCGCCGACTGTGGAGGGTCCATAGCTGGAGGGGTGAAGTCGGTCCTGCGCGGAAACAGAGACCGGACCACCCCATCCAGCAACGCCGGCTCGAGGGTTTCCGTCAATGGGGGACCATGGGGCCGCAGTTGGTTCCGCGCCGCCCTGTATGGTCTCCCATACGGATCCCTGTCGAGACCCTCCAGCATCTCGGCCCTCGCCGAGTCCTTGGCAGCGCCCATAGCCGACTTGAGGACCGCCTTTGCCTCTCGGTAAGAGGCGTAGAGGCGGTCCTCCTCTGCCTGATTACGGGCGCTACGCCGGCGGCTCCGCGTGTAGGCCCTTCTGGCCGCCACGCAGGTGGCTCGTAGGCCCGCCAGCTCCTCTGACCACCAATAAACGGCCCGGCGGGGAGGCGGACGCCGAGACCGAGGCATGCTGGAGTTGCACACCTCGGTCAAGGATTCCCTCAGCCGGACCGCTGCGGCGTCAACGTCCGGGGCCCCAACAGGGGGCGACAGCCAGTCTTGGAGGAAGGCCGCCTCCTTGGCTGCCTCCCGGTCCAGGCGAGTGAGAGCCCACCGTGGGAAAGGAGACCTGCCAGAGCGGGCCATCTCCCCACGGGGGCTTTGGATGGAGATGTCGAACCGCACATAACGGTGGTCCGACAAGGTCTCCACCAACTCCACCCGCCAGTTCACAATGCGTGCGGCCAGCACGGGGGTGGCGAACGAAACGTCCACCACCGACCCTCCCCGTTGCCGCACACACGTGTGGACCGCCCCCCTGTTGAGGAGGGACACACCGCATGACGCCGCCCAAAATACGACGGCGCGTCCCCGGACGTTGCAAGAGGCAGCTGGATTGCCCCAGGCCACCGACTTGGCGTTCAGGTCGCCCAACACCACGACCTGGCGTGGCGCCGCCCTCCCTACGGCTGCAGTGAGGATCTCCAGGAAATCCTCAAAGTCCGAGAGAGGGCGGTTTGGGGAGAAATAGACCCCAACCAGGGCCAAATCTCCCCACGCGGCGGCCACGTATCCCGGTCCCCTCTCTAAAAGCGAGAGGGGAGGGGAGTCTGTGGAAGACCGCGACACCATTGCCACCAGGCCGTCTCGGTCGCCCAGCCAATGGCCAGGGACCGAGTAAGGCTCGGCGACCACCGCCAAGTCCACCAACCACTCAGCCATGGTCTGCATCAGGAGGTCCTGTGCAGCCCGGCAGTGGTTGGTGTTCGCCTGGAGGATGCGATGTTCGATTGTATCCATCAATCGGACATCGCACCCCCCTCCTCCGCAGCCACCGCCGTTCCAGCTTCGGGAACGGCGATTCTAGCAGCAGGCCCTACTGGCACCTGCGCTTTGCCCCTCTTAGGGGGGGGGTTGCACAACCTCCCCCGCATGATGTGACCTGCTGGGCGGCCACTGGCAGCACACACCACGCAGTGTGGCGTGGCGACCGTGCAGGCGGCGGCTTTGTGGCCCTCCTTGCCGCAGCGGTAGCAGGCGTCGGACCTGTCGACGGTGGACGGACAGAGGGCTCGGGTGTGTCCGATGCCGCAACACCTGAAGCAGCGCAAAGGCTGCTCCCCAAGTGCTCGTACCACACCCGAACTGAAGCCAACGGCGAGCCGTCCTTTGTCAAGGACGGCTTTGGCAGCGGCGACCGGGCACTCGAGCCGGATAGTGCCCATGCCGCCGCGGCCAGGCCTGATGTCCCGACCCCGCACCGCCGCGACGCCGCAGCCACCAATCGCTGCGACCGCCGCCACCACCTCCTCCTTGGTGACCGAATCGTCAAGATCGGTCACCTCGATGGCCACCAACTTGACTGGTCGGGCCACCTTGGCAGCGTCCGCGATGACCTCCTGCAGCTTGGCTGCAAAGAGGTCAGCGTTGGCGCTGCCCTCCGCCCCCGGGAACTCGAAAATACGAGCCCCGGTTTCGGTACGCCGGCAAGATAATTTGCCGATCCCCAGTTGGGCGGGATCGGCATTGGCACGCGCCCGCACCAAAATGGAAGCGTAGGTTTCCCCGCGTTCCGCAGCCTCCGCGGTGAGCGTCACCACGACGGCTGCGGACTTCGGGGGAACCAATTTCCCCTTGCCCTTCTTCTTGTTGCCCCCGCCAGCAACCCGCGACTGACTGGGAGGCGTGGTGACGGGGACGGCAGGTCCGGGCGTTGCCGACCTTTTGCCCTTCCGCTTTCCCTTTCTCCCACCAGTCGCCTGCGACTGGCCTGTATGTGTGGTGGCGGGGACGGCAGGGACAGCCGTCGCCGTCTTCTTACCTCGGCCCTTCCCCTTCCGGACCACTTCAGTCCAACCCGGCTGGTTGGACGGAGTAGTCGAAGGGAGAAGGGCGTCCTCCCCTTGCGAGGACGGCCCCGGCTCAGTTCGCCTCTTGTCCGCCGCGAGCGGCGGTCGAAGGCGCTTCTCCGGCAGGAGCCGGTCCTCTATGCCTGCTAGGCAGGCTCTGGTGAAGGCCCTCTCCTCCATGACAACCTTGCGGATGACATCCTCAAGGTTGGTGGGGGTGGGGGCCTCCGCCGCAGGTCTTGGTTCGGTCTGCTGTGGCCGGGCCGTGGCTTCAGCTAGCTTTGTGTGGAGCTGGCTGACCTCCGCCTGCAAGCGATCGACGGTCGCCTGCAGTTGCCGCGTTTCTTCGGTGGTCTTGCGTTGGACTAGCTCCAACACAATGCCACGCATGCTCGCGGCCCGGCTCTTAAGGGCCTTCTGGAAGGTCCCTTTTAGATTGGAGGACTTGGAGGCGACCTCCGCGATCTCCTCCTCGTCCTCCTCCGCCAACCGTTCCAGGTCGGCTACAGAGTAGTCCGCGTACAGGACGCGGGACGCGCCGTAACCGGACTTTGCTCGGGCGGCGCGCGCCCGCTGCTCCTTGGCAGCAACCTGCTCTTCTAGGTCCTGCTGTTTCTGTGCCCGCCGAGCCAGGTCCAACTGGCGTTGGGCGGTCGCGAGACCCACATCATGTGTGTCTGCGGCTGTCGTCGGCTTTTTGGCCTTCGACTTCCTCACCGAACCCGAGCCCGAGGAGCCTTCTGACCCTCCCTTACGATACGCACGCTTACGCGACCGTGAATCGCCCGCATCTGAGACGCTTATAATGGACTCATTTTCGGAGTCCGAAACGTCGTCCGCTCTTCCAAAGAAGCTAGCCGCAGACGGCGCGCGGCTAGCCTCTGACGCCGAAGCGTCGGAGTGGCCCTGAGAAGGGCCTTTTGGTTGGCCCTGAGAAGGGCCTTTGGGTTGGCCCTGAGAAGGGCCTTTTTGAAAACGCCCGCAGGCGTCCCGCGGGGGCATAGGCATAGCCTTCCGCATGTTCGCAATTAAAAAGGCAAGATAAAAACAGTAATTACGAGATCACAGAGAACTTTGGCCGTACCCAGTATGCCACTCCGTTACGGTGACAAACTGGGCCGTTTCCAGGGGACGCGACGTGGACGCAAACTCTGTGGGGGGTCCCCCAACCTAACCTAACCTTTTTTTTTTTTTTTTTTAAACTGGGAAAAAATGCTTTACGCATACCCTCCCGTCGGGGGAACGGGAGGGGTATGTGGGGCTCCCCGGGCTGACCCGGTATACCCACTAAAACGACCCAGTGTTATTCCCGCGTCGTCCGAGTGGAAGAGGACTGGGAGATCGGCGCAGCCTTAGCGTCCAGTCCTCCTCCGACGATAACCCGCCTAAAGCGGCGGGCCCCTCAAGTCCTCCCCGTTCAGGGGGAGGGCTGGGAATGACCGGCGAGGGTGGTGTGGAGTGCAATGCGGGCGAAGGCGCCCCCGCGCCTGTCGCCCGCCCATCACCACCATGAGGAGGGAGAAGACGGCGTCTTCTCCGACCTCTTCTGCGCCTGCGGAGCGGCGCAGCGAGAGGGTCGTCCTCCCGCGCGCGCTCCGCCGCCTCCTTTTGCGAGATGACATCCTCGCAAAAAGAGGCGACAGCTGCCCAGGACCCCTCACTCTCCAGCATGGCATTCACCACGCCGGGAAGCGAGAGGTCCTGTCCTATCTCCGCTGTTAGACTGCGACGCGGCTCAGACCAAGCCGGGCACACCTCGAGGGTGTGCTGAGCCGTGTCCTCCGCCGCGCCGCAGTCGTGGCACGCCGGGATCTCCTCCCTCCCGATCCGGTGCAGGTGCTTGCCGAAACAGCCGTGGCCTGACAATACCTGCACCAGGCGGAAAGAGAGGAAACCGTGGGAGCGCTCGAGCCAGTCTCGCAGGACCGGACCGAGCGCGTCCAGGGTTCGGCGGCCAAAGGTGGCGGAGGCGAGGTCCTCCGTCCAATGGACGATGATGGCGTCCCTCGCCTCTCGCCGCACGGCCTCCCGCTCCTCCGCGACGGGGCGCTCCCCGAGGGCCTAACCTAACCTAACCTTTTTTTTTTTTTTTTTTTTTTTTTTAAACTGGGAAAAAATGCATTTCGCATACCCTCCCGTCGGGGGAACGGGAGGGGTATGTGGGACTCCCCGGGCTGACCCGGTATACCCACTAAAACGACCCAGTGTTATTCCCGCGTCGTCCGAGTGGAAGAGGACTGGGAGATCGGTGCAGCCTTAGCGTCCAGTCCTCCTCCGACGACAACCCGCCTAAAGCGGCGGGCCCCTCAAGTCCTCCCCGATCAGGGGGAGGGCTGGGAATGACCGGCGAGGGTGGTGTGGAGTGCAATGCGGGCGAAGGCGCCCCCGCGCCTGTCGCCCGCCCATCACCACCATGAGGAGGGAGAAGACGGCGTCTTCTCCGACCTCTTCTGCGCCTGCGGAGCGGCGCAGCGAGAGGGTCGTCCTCCCGCGCGCGCTCCGCCGCCTCCTTTTGCGAGATGACATCCTCGCAAAAAGAGGCGACAGCTGCCCAGGACCCCTCACTCTCCAGCATGGCGTTGACCACGCCGGGAAGTGAGAGTTCCCGCCCGATCTCCGCTGTTAGACTGCGACGCGGCTCAGACCAAGCCGGGCACACCTCGAGGGTGTGCTGAGCCGTGTCCTCCGCCGCGCCGCAGTCGTGGCACGCCGGGGTCTCCTCCCTCCCGATCCGGTGCAGGTGCTTGCCGAAACAGCCGTGGCCTGACAACACCTGCACCAGACGGAATGAGAGGAACCCGTGGGAGCGCTCGAGCCAGTCTCGCAGGACCGGACCGAGCGCGTCCAACGTTCGGCGGCCAAAGGTGGCGGAGGCGAGGTCGTCCGTCCAATGGACGATGATGGCGTCCCTCGCCTCCCGCCGCACGGCCTCCCGGTCCTCCGCGACGGGGCGCTCCCCTAGGGCCTTCCGCCGCGCCGCCCACTCGTACACTCTGGCGAGCACCCACGCCTCCAACTCCCAAGGAGGGGTGCCCGCCAGAGCGCACGCCGCCGAAAAGCCCACCGAGCGGTAGGCCCCCGCCACCCGCAGTGCAATGGCCCTTTGTGGCCTGCGCATGGCGGTTGCGTTCTCCCTCCTGTGGAGGGAGTCCGCCCAGATGGGGGCCCCGTACAGGGCCATGCTCCGCAGGATGCCGGCATATAAACGCCGGCATCGTGCGTTCGGCCCCCCCAAGTTCGGGAGGAGCCAGGAGAGGGCGTCCGCAGCCCTCAGCAGGCGCGTTGACAGCCCGCTAAAGTGCGGGCCGAAGCGCCACCTGCTGTCCAGCACCAGGCCCAGATACTTCATCTGGGCCTGGACGCCCACCCTGACGCCTTCGACCACAATGTGGGCGTCGGGAGGGCAGCGCTGCCGAGGCCCGTGAAAGAACACGGCCTCGGTCTTGTTCAGCGCCACCCCCAATCCCAGGCGGCGGATCCTCCCTGCCACCAAGGACCCGCCAGCCGAGGCCAGACAGGCCGCCTCCCCGAAGCTCTTCCCCCGGGCAGTAAGGAGAGTGTCATCCGCGTAGCAGATGACACTCGTGCCCTGGAGAAGAGCTCCCCGCAACAGCCAGTCAAAGCCAATGTTCCACAGGGGGGGCCCTAAGACTGACCCCTGCGGAACACCGGACTCCGCGCTGTATCTCCGCATCCTGGCCAGTTTATCCACAAGGAGGACCTCTCGGTCCTCCAAGTAGCTGGCCAGGAGGCTCCTCAAGTATTGGGGCACTCCGTGGTACCGGAGTGCCTCCAATATGGTGGAGTGGGGAACGGAGTTGAAGGCGTTGGCGATGTCAAACGACACCGCCAACACTCCGTCCCCCGCCTCGACCGCCTCTTTCACCTGGCCCTTAAGAAGGGCCAGCGCGTCGATGGTGGACCGGCCCTGTCGGAAACCGAACTGGGCGTCCGACAGGTCCGGCCCTACACCCTGCAAATGGCTCCTGAGCCGGCCGGCGATGATCCCCTCGAACAATTTACCGACCTCATCGAGCAGAACGATGGGCCGGTATGCCGAGGGGGAATCCGCCGGGCGTCCCTCCTTTCGGAGGAGGCATAGCTGCCCCTCCTTCCACAGTTTCGGGAACCTTCCAGCCGTAAAGCACGCGCTGAAGAGTTCCCGAAACCTGTCCTCCATTTGAGCGGCAGCTATGGCCACCACCCGTGCGGGGACGCCGTCCGGCCCAGGAGCCGTCTTCTTCGCGCGGAGGCTAAGAACCCCCGCGCGAAACTCCTCCTCCGTCACTGGAGGTGCCTCCTCCTCCTCCTGCGGAGCCGCCGACTGTGGAGGGTCCATAGCTGGAGGGGTGAAGTCGGTCCTGCGCGGAAACAGAGACCGGACCACCCCATCCAGCAACGCCGGCTCGAGGGTTTCCGTCAATGGGGGACCATGGGGCCGCAGTTGGTTCCGCGCCGCCCTGTATGGTCTCCCATACGGATCCCTGTCGAGACCCTCCAGCATCTCGGCCCTCGCCGAGTCCTTGGCAGCGCCCATAGCCGACTTGAGGACCGCCTTTGCCTCTCGGTAAGAGGCGTAGAGGCGGTCCTCCTCTGCCTGATTACGGGCGCTACGCCGGCGGCTCCGCGTGTAGGCCCTTCTGGCCGCCACGCAGGTGGCTCGTAGGCCCGCCAGCTCCTCTGACCACCAATAAACGGCCCGGCGGGGAGGCGGACGCCGAGACCGAGGCATGCTGGAGTTGCACACCTCGGTCAAGGATTCCCTCAGCCGGACCGCTGCGGCGTCAACGTCCGGGGCCCCAACAGGGGGCGACAGCCAGTCTTGGAGGAAGGCCGCCTCCTTGGCTGCCTCCCGGTCCAGGCGAGTGAGAGCCCACCGTGGGAAAGGCGACCTGCCAGAGCGGGCCATCTCCCCACGGGGGCTCTGGGTGGAGATGTCGAACCGCACATAACGGTGGTCCGACAAGGTCTCCACCAACTCCACCCGCCAGTTCACAATGCGTGCGGCCAGCACGGGGGTGGCGAACGAAACGTCCACCACCGGCCCTCCCCGTTGCCGCACACACGTGTGGACCGCCCCCCTATTGAGGAGGGACACACCGCATGACGCCGCCAACCTAACCTTTTTTTTTTTTTTTTTTTTTTTTTTTTTAAACTGGGAAAAAATGCATTACGCATACCCTCCCGTCGGGGGAACGGGAGGGGTATGTGGGACTCCCCGGGCTGACCCGGTATACCCACTAAAACGACCCAGTGTTATTCCCGCGTCGTCCGAGTGGAAGAGGACTGGGAGATCGGCGCAGCCTTAGCGTCCAGTCCTCCTCCGACGACAACCCGCCTAAAGCGGCGGGCCCCTCAAGTCCTCCCCAATCAGGGGGAGGGCTGGGAATTACCGGCGGAGGTGGTGTGGAGTGCAATGCGGGCGGAGGCGCCCCCGCGCCTATCGCCCGCCCATCACCACCATGAGGAGGGAGAAGACGGCGTCTTCTCCGACCTCTTCTGCGCCTGCGGAGCGGCGCAGCGAGAGGGTCGTCCTCCCGCGCACGCTCCGCCGCCTCCTTTTGCGAGATGACATCCTCGCAAAAAGAGGCGACAGCTGCCCAGGACCCCTCACTCTTCAGCATGGCATTCACCACGCCGGGAAGCGAGAGGTCCTGTCCGATCTCCGCTGTTAGACTGCGACGCGGCTCAGACCAAGCCGGGCACACCTCGAGGGTGTGCTTAGCCGTGTCCTCTGCCGCGCCGCAGTCGTGGCACGCCGGGGTCTCCTCCCTCCCGATCCGGTGCAGGTGCTTGCCGAAACAGCCGTGGCCTGACAACACCTGCACCAGACGGAATGAGAGGAACCCGTGGGAGCGCTCGAGCCAGTCTCGCAGGACCGGACCGAGCGCGTCCAACGTTCGGCGGCCAAAGGTGGCGGAGGCGAGGTCGTCCGTCCAATGGACGATGATGGCGTCCCTCGCCTCCCGCCGCACGGCCTCCCGCTCCTCCGCGACGGGGCGCTCTCCTAGGGCCTTTCGCCGCGCCGTCCACTCGTACACTCTGGCGAGCACCCACGCCTCCAACTCCCAAGGTGGGGTGCCCGCCAGAGCGCACGCCGCCGAAAAGCCCACCGAGCGGTAGGCCCTCGCCACCCGCAGTGCAATGGCCCTTTGTGGCCTGCGCATGGCGGTTGCGTTCTCCCTCCTGTGGAGGGAGTCCGCCCAGATGGGGGCCCCGTACAGGGCCATGCTTCGCAGGATGCCGGCATATAGGCGCCGGCATCGTGCGTTGGGCCCTCCCAGGTTGGGGAGGAGCCAGGAGAGGGCGTCCGCAGCCCTCAGCAGGCGCGTCGACAGCCCGCTAAAGTGTGGGCCGAAGCGCCACCTGCTGTCCAACACCAGGCCCAGATACTTCATCTGGGCCTGGACGCCCACTCTGACGCCCTCCACCATAATGTGGGCGTCTGGAGGGCAGCGCTGCCGAGGCCCGTGAAAGAACACGGCCTCGGTCTTGTTCAGCGCCACCTTCAATCCCAGGCGGCGGATCCTCCCTGCCACCAAGGACCCGCCAGCCGAGGCCAGACAGGCCGCCTCCCCGAAGCTCTTCCCCCGGGCAGTAAGGAGAGTGTCATCCGCATAGCAGATGACACTCGTGCCCCGGAGAAGAGCTCCCCGCAACAGCCAGTCAAAGCCGATGTTCCACAGGGGGGGTCCTAAGACTGACCCCTGCGGAACACCGGACTCCGCGCTATACCTCCGCATCCTGGCCAGTTTGTCCACAAGGAGGACCTCTCGATCCTCCAAGTAGCTGGCCAGGAGGCTCCTCAAGTATTGGGGCACTCCGTGATACCGGAGTGCCTCCAATATGGTGGAGTGGGGAACGGAGTTGAAGGCGTTGGCTATGTCGAATGACACCGCCAACACTCCGTCCCCCGCCTCGACCGCCTCTTTCACCTGGCCCTTAAGAAGGGCCAGCGCGTCGATGGTGGACCGGCCCTGTCGGAAACCGAACTGGGCGTCCGACAGGTCCGGCCCTACACCCTGCAAATGGCTCCTGAGCCGGCCGGCGATGATCCCCTCGAACAATTTACCGACCTCATCGAGCAGAACGATGGGCCGGTATGCCGAGGGGGAATCCGCCGGGCGTCCCTCCTTTCGGAGGAGGCATAGCTGCCCCTCCTTCCACAGTTTCGGGAACCTTCCAGCCGCAAAGCACGCGCTGAAGAGTTCCCGAAACCTGTCCTGCATTTGAGCGGCAGCTATGGCCACCACCCGTGCGGGGACGCCGTCCGGCCCAGGAGCCGTCTTCTTCGCGCGGAGGCTAAGAACCCCCGCGCGAAATTCCTCCTCCGTTACTGGAGGCACCTCTTCCTCCTCCTGCGGAGCCGCCGCCTGCGGAGGGTCCATCGCTGGAGGGGTGAAGTCGGTCCCGCGCGGAAACAGAGACCGGACCACCCCATCCAGCAACGCCGGCTCGAGGGTCTCCGTAAGTGGGGGACCATGGGGCCGCAGCTGATTGCGCGCCGCCTTGTATGGTCTCCCATACGGATCCCTGTCGAGACGCTCCAGCATCTCGGCCCTCGCCGAGTCCTTGGCAGCGCCCATAGCCGACTTGAGGACCGCCTTTGCCTCTCGGTAAGAGGCGTAGAGGCGGTCCTCCTCTGCCTGACTACGAGCGCTGCGCCGGCGGCTCCGCGTGTAGGCCCTTCTGGCCGCCACGCAAGTGGCCCGGAGGCCCGCCAGCTCCTCTGACCACCAATAAACGGCCCGGCGGGGAGGCGGACGCCGAGACCGAGGCATGCTGGAGTTGCACACCTCGGTCAGGGATTCCCTCAGCCGGACCGCTGCGGCGTCAACGTCCGGGGCCCCAACAGGGGGCGACAGCCAGTCCTGGAGGAAGGCCGCCTCCTTGGCTGCCTCCCGGTCCAGGCGAGTGAGAGCCCACCGTGGGAAGGGAGACCTGCCAGAGCAGGCCATCTCCCCACGGGGGCTCTGGGTGGAGATGTCGAACCGCACATAACGGTGGTCCGACAAGGTCTCCACCAACTCCACCCGCCAGTTCACCATGCGTGCAGCTAGCACGGGGGTGGCGAACGAAACGTCCACCACCGACCCTCCCCGTTGCCGCACGCACGTGTGGACCGCCCCCCTGTTGAGGAGGGACACACCGCATGACGCCGCCCAAAATTCGACGGCGCGTCCCCGGACGTTGCAAGAGGCAGCTGGATTGCCCCAGGCCACCGACTTGGCGTTCAGGTCGCCCAACACCACGACCTGGCGTGGCGCCGCCCTCCCTACGGCTGCAGTGAGGATCTCCAAGAAATCCTCAAAGTCCGAGAGAGGGCGGTTTGGGGAGAAATAGACCCCAACCAGGGCCAAATCCCCCCACGCGGCGGCCACGTATCCCGGTCCCCTCTCTAAAAGCGAGAGGGGAGGGGAGTCTGTGGAAGACCGCGACACCAACGCCACCAGGCCGTCTCGGTCGCCCAGCCAATGGCCAGGGACCGAGTAGGGCTCGGCGACCACCGCCAAGTCCACCAACCACTCAGCCATGGTCTGCATCAGGAGATCCTGTGCAGCCCGGCAGTGGTTGGTGTTCGCCTGGAGGATGCGATGTTCGATTGTATCCATCAATCGGACATCGCACCCCCCTCCTCCGCAGCCATCGCCGTTCCAGCCTCGGGAACGGCGATGCTAGCAGCAGGCCCTACTGGCACCTGCGCTTTGCCCTTCTTAAGGGGGGGTTGCACAACCTCCCCCTCATTACGTGGCCTGCTGGGCGGCCACTGGCAGCACACACCACGCAGTGTGGCTTGGCGACCGTGCAGGAGGCGGCTTTATGGCCCTCCTTGCCGCAGCGGTAGCAGGTCTCTGACCTGTCCACCGCCGACGGGCACAGGGCTCGGGTGTGCCCGATGCCGCAGCACCGGAAGCAGCGCAGAGGCTGCTCCTCTAGGGCCCGGACTGCACCCGAGCTAAAGCCGACAAGGAGGCGTCCTTTTGCAAGGACGGCTTTGGCAGCGGCGACTGGGCACTCGAGCCGGATAGTGCCCATGCCGCCGCGGCCAGGCCTGATGTCCCGGCCTTGCACCGCTGCGACGCCGCAGCCCCCAATGGCTGCGACCGCCGCCACCACCTCCTCCTTGGTGACCGAGTCGTCAAGACCGGTCACCTCGATGGTCGCCGACTTCACCGGTCGGGCCACCTTGGCAGCGTCCGCGATGACCTCTTGCAGCTTAGCTGCAAAGAGGTCAGCGTTGGCGCTGCCCTCCGCCCCCGGGAACTCGAATATTCGAGCCCCGGTTTCGGTCCGCCGGCAAGAAACCTTGTCGATCCCCAATTGGGTGGGATCGGCATTTGCACGCGCCCGCACCAAAATTGACGCGTACGTCTCGCCTCGCTCCGCGGCCTCCGCGGTGAGTGTCACCACGACGGCCGCGGACTTTGGGGGAACAAGTTTCCCCTTTCCCTTCTTGCCCCTGCCAGCCGCCCGCGACTGACTGGGAGGCGTGGTGACGGGGACGGCAGGTCCGGGCTTTGCCGGCCTTTTGCCCTTCCCCTTCCCCTTTCCCTTCTCAGTCGCCTGCGACCGGCTGGGAGTCGTGGTGGCAGGGACGGCAGGGACGACTGTTGCCGTCTTTTTCCCCTTGCCCTTCCCCTTCCGGGCCACTTCGGTCCAACCCTGCTGGTTGGACGGAGTGGTGGAAGGGAGAAGGGCGTCATCCTCTTGCGAGGACGGCCCCGGCTTGGCCCGCCTCTTGTCCGCCGCAAGCGGTGGTCGGAGGCGCTTCTCCGGCAAGAGCCGGTCCTCAATGCCTGCCAAGCAGGCTCTAGTGAAGGCCCTCTCCTCCATAACCACCTTGCGGATGATATCCTCAAGGTTGGTGGGGGTGGGGGCCTCCGCCGCAGGTCTTGGTTCGGCCTGAATGGGACGAGCCGTGACATCAGCCAGCTTCTGATGAAGCTGGCTGACCTCTGATTGCAGGCGATCTACTTTCGCCTGCAATTGGCGAGTCTCGTCGCTCGCCTTGCGCTCCACGAGCTCCGCAACGATGCCGCGCATGCTCGCAGCACGGACCTTAAGGGCCTTCTGAAACGTGCCCTTAAGGTTTGAGGACTTGGAGGCGACCTCCGCGATCTCCTCCTCGTCCTCTTCCGCCATGCGCGCCAGCTCGGCCAACGAGTAGTCCGAGTAATGCACGCGGGACGCACCGTACCCGGACTTGGCCCGAGCAGCACGCGCCCGCTGCTCCTTTGCAGCAACCTGCTCCTCCAGGTCCTGCTGCTGCTGCGCCCGCCGAGCCAAGTCCAGATGCCGCTGAGCGTCCGCGAGACCCACTACGTGTGTGTCTGCGGCTTTCGTCGGCCTTTTGGCTTTCGTCCTCCTTGCTGAGCTCGAGGAGCCCTCGGACCCTTCCTTAAGGAAGGCCCGCTTTCGCGACCTTGAGTCGCCTGCGTCCGAGACGCTAATTAGGGACTCGTCGTCGGAATCTGACGGATCCACCCTTCCAACGAAGCTAGCCGCAGACGGCGCGCGGCTAGCTTCAGACGCTGAAGCGTCAGAGTGGCCCTGAGAAGGGCCTTTTGGTTGGCCCTGAGAAGGGCCTTTGGGTTGGCCCTGAGAAGGGCCTTTGGGTTGGCCCTGAGAAGGGCCTTTTAAAAACCGCCCGTAGGCGTCCCGCGAGGGCATAGGCATGACGCCTTCGGCAAATTCGCAGTATACAAGGCACGATAAAATAAAACAGTAACTGCGAGATCACAGAGAACTTTGGCCGTACCCAGTATGCCACTCCGTTACGGTGACAAACTGGGCCGTTTCCAGGGGACGCGACGTGGACGCAAACTCTGTGGGGGGTCCCCCAACCTAACCTTTTTTTTTTTTTTTTTTTTTTTTTAAACTGGGAAAAAATGCATTACGCATACCCTCCCGTCGGGGGAACGGGAGGGGTATGTGGGACTCCCCGGGCTGACCCGGTATACCCACTAAAACGACCCAGTGTTATTCCCGCGTCGTCCGAGTGGAAGAGGACTGGGAGATCGGCGCAGCCTTAGCGTCCAGTCCTCCTCCGACGACAACCCGCCTAAAGCGGCGGGCCCCTCAAGTCCTCCCCGTTCAGGGGGAGGGCTGGGAATGACCGGCGGAGGTGGTGTGGAGTGCAATGCGGGCGGAGGCGCCCCCGCGCCTATCGCCCGCCCATCACCACCATGAGGAGGGAGAAGACGACGTCTTCTCCGACCTCTTCTGCGCCTGCGGAGCGGCGCAGCGAGAGGGTCGTCCTCCCGCGCGCGCTCCGCCGCCTCCTTTTGCGAGATGACATCCTCGCAAAAAGAGGCGACAGCTGCCCAGGACCCCTCACTCTCCAGCATGGCGTTGACCACGCCGGGAAGTGAGAGGTCCTGTCCGATCTCCGCTGTTAGACTGCGGCGCGGCTCAGACCAAGCCGGGCACACCTCGAGGGTGTGCTGAGCCGTGTCCTCCGCCGCGCCGCAGTCGTGGCACGCCGGGGTTTCCTCCCTCCCGATCCGGTGCAGGTGCTTGCCGAAACAGCCGTGGCCTGACAACACCTGCACCAGACGGAATGAGAGGAACCCGTGGGAGCGCTCGAGCCAGTCTCGCAGGACCGGCCCGAGCGCGTCCAGGGTTCGGCGGCCAAAAGTGGCGGAGGCGAGGTCCTCCGTCCAATGGACGATGATGGCGTCCCTCGCCTCCCGCCGCACGGCCTCCCGCTCCTCCGCGACGGGGCGCTCGCCCAGGGCCTTTCGCCGCGCCGTCCACTCGTACACTCTGGCGAGCACCCACGCCTCCAACTCCCAAGGAGGGGTGCCCGCCAGAGCGCACGCCGCCGAAAAGCCCACCGAGCGGTAGGCCCTCGCCACCCGCAGTGCAATGGCCCTTTGGGGCCTCCGCATCAAAGTAGCGTTCTCCCTCCGGTTGAGGGAGTCCGCCCAGATGGGGGCCCCGTACAGGGCCATGCTCCGCAGGATGCCGGCATATAGGCGCCGGCATCGTGCGTTCGGCCCCCCCAGGTTCGGGAGGAGCCAGGAGAGGGCGTCTGCAGCCCTCAGCAGGCGCGTCGACAGCCCGCTAAAGTGCGGGCCGAAGCGCCACCTGCTGTCCAACACCAGGCCCAGATACTTCATCTGGGCCTGGACGCCCACCCTGACGCCCTCCACCACAATGTGGGCGTCGGGAGGGCAGCGCTGCCGAGGCCCGTGAAAGAACACGGCCTCGGTCTTGTTCAGCGCCACCCTCAATCCCAGGCGGCGGATCCTCCCTGCCACCAAGGACCCGCCAGCCGAGGCCAGACAGGCCGCCTCCCCGAAGCTCTTCCCCCGGACAGTAAGGAGAGTGTCATCCGCGTAGCAGATGACACTCGTGCCCTGGAGAAGAGCTCCCCGCAACAGCCAGTCAAAGCCGATGTTCCACAGGGGGGGCCCTAAGACTGACCCCTGCGGAACACCGGACTCCGCGCTGTATCTCCGCATCCTGGCCAGTTTGTCCACAAGGAGGACCTCTCGATCCTCCAAGTAGCTGGCCAGGAGGCTCCTCAAATATTGGGGCACTCCGTGGTACCGGAGTGCCTCCAATATGGTGGAGTGGGGAACGGAGTTGAAGGCGTTGGCGATGTCAAACGACACCGCCAACACTCCGTCCCCCGCCTCGACCGCCTCTTTCACCTGGCCCTTAAGAAGGGCCAGCGCGTCGATGGTGGACCGGCCCTGTCGGAAACCGAACTGGGCGTCCGACAGGTCCAGCCCTACACCCTGCAAATGGCTCCTGAGCCGGCCGGCGATGATCCCCTCGAACAATTTACCGACCTCATCGAGCAGAACGATGGGCCGGTATGCCGAGGGGGAATCCGCCGGGCGTCCCTCCTTTCGGAGGAGGCATAGCTGCCCCTCCTTCCACAGTTTCGGGAACCTTCCAGCCGTAAGGCACGCGCTGAAGAGTTCCCGAAATCTGTCCTCCATTTGAGCGGCAGCTATGGCCACCACCCGTGCGGGGACGCCGTCCGGCCCAGGAGCCGTCTTCTTCGCGCGGAGGCTAAGCACCCCCGCGCGAAACTCCTCCTCTGTCACCGGAGGTGCCTCCTCTTCCTCCTGCGGAGCCGCCGACTGCGGAGGGTCCATCGCTGGAGGGGTGAAGTCGGTCCTGCGCGGAAACAGAGACCGGACCACCCCATCCAGCAACGCCGGCTCGAGGGTCTCCGTAAGTGGGGGACCATGGGGCCGCAGTTGGTTCCGCGCCGCCCTGTATGGTCCCCCATACGGATCCCTGTCGAGACCCTCCAGCATCTCGGCCCTCGCCGAGTCCTTGGCAGCGCCCATAGCCGACTTGAGGACCGCCTTTGCCTCTCGGTAAGAGGCGTAGAGGCGGTCCTCCTCTGCCTGATTACGGGCGCTGCGCCGGCGGCTCCGCGTGTAGGCCCTTCTGGCCGCCACGCAAGTGGCCCGGAGGCCTGCCAGCTCCTCCGACCACCAATACACGGCCCGGCGGGGAGGCGGACGCCGAGACCGAGGCATGCTGGAGTTGCACACCTCGGTCAAGGATTCCCTCAGCCGGACCGCTGCGGCGTCAACGTCCGGGGCCCCAACAGGGGGCGACAGCCAATCCGAGAAGACCGAGTCGTCAAGACCGGTCACCTCTATGGTTGCCGACTTTACCGGTCGGGCCACCTTGGCAGCGTCCGCGATGACCTCTTGCAGCTTGGCTGCAAAGAGGTCAGCGTTGGCGCTGCCCTCCGCCCCCGGGAACTCGAATATTCGAGCCCCGGTTTCGGTCCGCCTGCAAGAAAGCTTGCCGATCCCCAGTTGGGCGGGATCGGCATTGGCACGCGCTCGCACCAAAATGGAGGCGTAGGTTTCCCCGCGTTCCGCAGCCTCCGCGGTGAGCGTCACCACGACGGCTGCGGACCTCGGGGGAACCAATTTCCTCTTCCCTTTCTTCTTGCTCCCGCCAGCCGCCAGCGACTGACCGGGAGGCGTGGTGACGGGGACGGCAGGTCCGGGCGTTGCCGGCCTTTTGCCCTTCCCCTTCCCCTTTCCCTTCTCAGTCGCCCGCGACCGGCTGGGAGTCGTGGTGGCAGGGACGGCAGGGACGGCTGTTGCCGTCTTTTTCCCCCTGCCCTTCCCCTTCCGGACCACTTCAGTCCAACCCGGCTGGTTGGACGGAGTAGTCGAAGGGAGAAGGGCGTCTTCCCCTTGCGAGGACGGCCCCGGCTCGCCACGCCTCTTGTCAGCCGCAAGCGGCGGTCGGAGGCGCTTCTCCGGCAGGAGCCGGTCCTCTATGCCTGCTAGGCAGGCTCTGGTGAAGGCCCTCTCCTCCATAACCACCTTGCGGATGACATCCTCAAGGTTGGTGGAGGTGGGGGCCTCCGCCGCAGGTCTTGGATCAGCCTGACTTGGCTGAGCCATGACATCAGCCAGCTTCTGATGAAGCTGGCTGACTTCCAGCTTGAGGCGATCGACGGTCGCCTGCAATTTGCGCGATTCGTCGGTCGCCTCACGCTGGACCAACTCCTCTATGATGGCGCGCATGCTTGCGGCACGGCACTTAAGGGCCTTTTGGAAAGTGCCCTTAAGATTAGAGGACTTGGAGGCGACCTCCGCGATCTCCTCCTCGTCCTCTTCCGCCATGCGCGCCAGTTCGGCCAAGGACTGGTCCGCGTATAGCACGCGGGACGCGCCGTAACCGGACTTGGCCCGAGCAGCACGCGCCCGCTGCTCCTTTGCAGCGACCCTCTCCTCCAGGTCCTGCTGCTGCTGCGTCCGCCGAGCCAAGTCCAGCTGCCGCTGGGCGTCCGCGAGACCCACCACGTGGGTGTCCGCGGCTGTCGTCGGCTTCTTGGCCCTGGGCTTCCTCGCCGAACTCGAGGAGCCCTCGGACCCTTCCTTGCGGAAGGCCCGCTTTCGCGACCTGAGGTCGCCTGCGTCCGAGACGCTTATGACGGACTCGTCCGAATCGGACAGGTCCGCCCTTCCGAAGAAGCTAGCCGCAGACGGCGCGCGGCTAGCTTCAGACGCTGACGCGTCGGAGTGGCCCTGAGAAGGGCCTTTTGGTTGGCCCTGAGAAGGGCCTTTTGGTTGGCCCTGAGAAGGGCCTTTGGGTTGGCCCTGAGAAGGGCCTTTTAAAAACCGCCCGGAGGCGTCCCGCGGGGGTTTCGGCATAGCCACAGCAGGATCGTAGCAACACGCAAGATAAAATTCTACGAAAGCACAGAGCTCTTTGGCCGTACCCAGTCTGCCACTCCGTTACGGTGACAAACTGGGCCGTTTCCAGGGGACGCGACGAGGACGCAAGCTCTGTGGGGGGTCCCCCAACCTAACCTAACCTTTTTTTTTTTTTTTTTTTTAAACTGCGAAAAAATGCATTACGCATACCCTCCCGTCGGGGGAACGGGAGGGGTATGTGGGACTCCCCGGGCTGACCCGGTATACCCACTAAAACGACCCAGTGTTATTCCCGCGTCGTCCGAGTGGAAGAGGACTGGGAGATCGGCGCAGCCTTAGCGTCCAGTCCTCCTCCGACGACAACCCGCCTAAAGCGGCGGGCCCCTCAAGTCCTCCCCGTTCAGGGGGAGGGCTGGGAATTACCGGCGAGGGTGGTGTGGAGTGCAATGCGGGCGGAGGCGCCCCCGCGCCTATCGCCCGCCCATCACCACCATGAGGAGGGAGAAGACGTCGTCTTCTCCGACCTCTTCTGCGCCTGCGGAGCGGCGCAGCGAGAGGGTCGTCCTCCCGCGCGCGCTCCGCCGCCTCCTTTTGCGAGATGACATCCTCGCAAAAAGAGGCGACAGCTGCCCAGGACCCCTCACTCTCCAGCATGGCATTCACTACGCCGGGAAGCGAGAGGTCCTGTCCTATCTCCGCTGTTAGACTGCGGCGCGGCTCAGACCAAGCCGGGCACACCTCGAGGGTGTGCTGAGCCGTGTCCTCCGCCGCGCCGCAGTCGTGGCACGCCGGGGTCTCCTCCCTCCCGATCCGGTGCAGGTGCTTGCCGAAACAGCCGTGGCCTGACCACACCTGCACCAGACGGAATGAGAGGAAACCGTGGGAGCGCTCGAGCCAGTCTCGCAGGACCGGACCGAGCGCGTCCAGGGTTCGGCGGCCAAAGGTGGCGGAGGCGAGGTCGTCCGTCCAATGGACGATGATGGCGTCCCTCGCCTCCCGCCGCACGGCCTCCCGCTCCTCCGCGACGGGGCGCTCCCCGAGGGCCTTTCGTCGCGCCGTCCACTCGTACACTCTGGCGAGCACCCACGCCTCCAGCTCCCAAGGAGGGGTGCCCGCCAGAGCGCACGCCGCCGAAAATCCCACCGAGCGGTAGGCCCTCGCCACCCGCAGTGCAATGGCCCTTTGTGGCCTGCGCATGGCGGTTGCGTTCTCCCTCCTGTGGAGGGAGTCCGCCCAGATGGGGGCCCCATACAGGGCCATGCTTCGCAGGATGCCGGCATATAGGCGCCGGCATCGTGCGTTGGGCCCTCCCAGGTTGGGGAGGAGCCAGGAGAGGGCGTCCGCAGCCAACCTAACCTAACCTAACCTTTTTTTTTTTTTTTTTTTTTTTTTATGCTGGGAAAAAATGCATTACGCATACCCTCCCGTCGGGGGAACGGGAGGGGTATGTGGGACTCCCCGGGCTGACCCGGTATACCCACTAAAACGACCCAGCGTTATTCCCGCGTCGTCCGAGTGGAAGAGGACTGGGAGATCGGCGCAGCCTTAGCGTCCAGTCCTCCTCCGACGACAACCCGCCTAAAGCGGCGGGCCCCTCAAGTCCTCCCCGTTCAGGGGGAGGGCTGAGAATTAACGGCGAGGGTGGTGTGGAGTGCAATGCGGGCGGAGGCGCCCCCGCGCCTATCGCCCGCCCATCACCACCATGAGGAGGGAGAAGACGGCGTCTTCTCCGACCTCTTCTGCGCCTGCGGAGCGGCGCAGCGAGAGGGTCGTCCTCCCGCGCGCGCTCCGCCGCCTCCTTTTGCGAGATGACATCCTCGCAAAAAGAGGCGACAGCTGCCCAGGACCCCTCACTCTCCAGCATGGCGTTGACCACGCCGGGAAGTGAGAGGTCCTGTCCGATCTCCGCTGTTAGACTGCGACGCGGCTCAGACCAAGCCGGGCACACCTCGAGGGTGTGCTGAGCCGTATCCTCCGCCGCGCCGCAGTCGTGGCACGCCGGGGTCTCCTCCCTCCCGATCCGGTGCAGGTGCTTGCCGAAACAGCCGTGGCCTGACAACACCTGCACCAGACGGAATGAGAGGAAACCATGGGAGCGCTTGAGCCAGTCTCGCAGGACCGGACCGAGCGCGTCCAGGGTTCGGCGGCCAAAGGTGGCGGAGGCGAGGTCGTCCGTCCAATGGACGATGATGGCGTCCCTCGCCTCCCGCCGCACGGCCTCCCGCTCCTCCGCGACGGGGCGCTCCCCGAGGGCCTTTCGCCGCGCCGTCCACTCGTACACTCTGGCGAGCACCCACGCCTCCAACTCCCAAGGAGGGGTGCCCGCCAGAGCGCACGCCGCCGAAAAGCCCACCGAGCGGTAGGCCCTCGCCACCCGCAGTGCAATGGCCCTTTGGGGCCTCCGCATCAAAGTAGCGTTCTCCCTCCTGTGGAGGGAGTCCGCCCAGATGGGGGCCCCGTACAGGGCCATGCTCCGCAATATGCCGGCATACAAACGCCGGCATCGTGCGTTAGGCCCCCCCAAATTTGGGAGGAGCCACGACAGGGCGTCCGCGGCCTTCAGCAGGCGCGTCGACAGCCCGCTAAAGTGCGGGCCGAAGCGCCACCTGCTGTCCAGCACCAGGCCCAGATACTTCATCTGGGCCTGGACGTCCACCCTGACGCCCTCCACCACAATGTGGGCGTCGGGAGGGCAGCGCTGCCGAGGCCCGTGAAAGAACACGGCCTCGGTCTTGTTCAGCGCCACCCTCAATCCCAGGCGGCGGATCCTCCCTGCCACCAAGGACCCGCCAGCCGAGGCCAGACAGGCCGCCTCCCCGAAGCTCTTCCCCCGGGCAGTGAGGAGAGTGTCATCCGCGTAGCAGATGACACTCGTGCCCTGAAGAAGAGCTCCCCGCAACAGCCAGTCGAATCCGATGTTCCACAGGGGAGGCCCTAAGACTGACCCCTGCGGAACACCGGACTCGGCGCTGTATCTCCGCATCCTGGCCAGTTTGTCCACAAGGAGGACCTCTCGATCCTCCAAGTAGCTGGCCAGGAGTCTCCTCAAATATTGGGGCACTCCGTGATACCGGAGTGCCTCCAATATGGTGGAGTGGGGAACGGAGTTGAAGGCGTTGGCGATGTCGAACGACACCGCCAACACTCCGTCCCCCGCCTCGACCGCCTCTTTCACCTGGCCCTTCAAAAGGGCCAGCGCGTCGATTGTGGACCGACCCTGTCGGAACCCGAACTGGGCGTCCGACAGGTCCGGCCCCACACCCCGCAAATGGCTCCTGAGCCGGCCGGCGATGATCCCCTCGAACAATTTACCGACCTCATCGAGCAGAACGATGGGCCGGTATGCCGAAGGGGAATCCGCCGGGCGTCCCTCCTTTCGGAGGAGGCATAGCTGCCCCTCCTTCCACAGTTTCGGGAACCTTCCAGCCGTAAAGCACGCGCTGAAGAGTTCCCGAAACCTGTCCTCCATTTGAGTGGCAGCTATGGCCACCACCCGTGCGGGGACGCCGTCCGGCCCAGGAGCCGTCTTCTTCGCGCGGAGGCTAAGAACCCCCGCGCGAAATTCCTCCTCCGTTACTGAAGGCACCTCTTCCTCCTCCTGCGGAGCCGCCGCCTGCGGAGGGTCCATCGCTGGTGGGGTAAAGTCGGTCCTGCGCGGAAACAGAGACCGGACCACCCCATCCAGCAACGCCGGCTCGAGGGTCTCCGTAAGTGGGGGACCATGGGGCCGCAGCTGATTGCGCGCCGCCTTGTATGGTCTCCCATACGGATCCCTGTCGAGACCCTCCAGCATCTCGGCCCTCGCCGAGTCCTTGGCAGCGCCCATAGCCGACTTGAGGACCGCCTTTGCCTCTCGGTAAGAGGCGTAGAGGCGGTCCTCCTCTGCCTGACTACGAGCGCTGCGCCGGCGGCTCCGCGTGTAGGCCCTTCTGGCCGCCACGCAAGTGGCCCGGAGGCCCGCCAGCTCCTCTGACCACCAATAAACGGCCCGGCGGGGAGGCGGACGCCGAGACCGAGGCATGCTGGAGTTGCACACCTCGGTCAGGGATTCCCTCAGCCGGACCGCTGCGGCGTCAACGTCCGGGGCCCCAACAGGGGGCGACAGCCAGTCCTGGAGGAAGGCCGCCTCCTTGGCTGCCTCCCGGTCCAGGCGAGTGAGAGCCCACCGTGGGAAGGGAGACCTGCCAGAGCGGGCCATCTCCCCACGGGGGCTCTGGGTGGAGATGTCGAACCGCACATAACGGTGGTCCGACAAGGTCTCCACCAACTCCACCCGCCAGTTCACGATGCGTGCGGCTAGCACGGGGGTGGCGAACGAAACGTCCACCACCGACCCTCCCCGTTGCCGCACACACGTGTGTACTGCCCCCCTGTTGAGGAGGGACACACCGCATGACGCCGCCCAAAATTCGACGGCGCGTCCCCGGACGTTGCAAGAGGCAGCTGGATTGCCCCAGGCCACCGACTTGGCGTTCAGGTCGCCCAACACCACGACCTGGCGTGGCGCCGCCCTCCCTACGGCTGCAGTGAGGATCTCCAAGAAATCCTCAAAGTCCGAGAGAGGGCGGTTTGGGGAGAAATAGACCCCAACCAGGGCCAAATCCCCCCACGCGGCGGCCACGTATCCCGGTCCCCTCTCTAAAAGCGAGAGGGGAGGGGAGTCTGTGGAAGACCGCGACACCATTGCCACCAGGCCGTCTCGGTCGCCCAGCCAATGGCCAGGGACCGAGTAAGGCTCGGCGACCACCGCCAAGTCCACCAACCACTCAGCCATGGTCTGCATCAGGAGATCCTGTGCAGCCCGGCAGTGGTTGGTGTTCGCCTGGAGGATGCGATGTTCGATTGTATCCATCAATCGGACATCGCACCCCCCTCCTCCGCAGCCACCGCCGTTCCGACCTCGGGAACGGCAGTGCTAGCAGCAGGCCCGGCCGGCACCTGTGCTTTGCCCTTCTTAAGGGGGGGGTTGCACAACCTCCCCCTCATTACGTGGCCTGCTGGGCGGCCATTGGCAGCACACACCACGCAGTGTGGCTTGGCGACCGTGCAGGCTGCGGCTTTGTGGCCCTCCTTGCCGCAGCGGTAGCAGGCGTCGGACCTGTCGACGGTGGACGGACAGAGGGCTCGGGTGTGTCCGATGCCGCAGCACCTGAAGCAGCGCAAAGGCTGCTCTCCAAGTGCTCGGACTGCACCCGAGCTGAAGCCGACGGCGAGCCGTCCTTTTTCAAGGACGGCTTTGGCAGCGGCGACCGGACACTCGAGCCGGATAGTGCCCATGCCGCCGCGGCCAGGCCTGATGTCCCGACCCCGCACCGCCGCGACGTCGCAGCCACCAATCGCTGCGACCGCCGCCACCACCTCCTCCTTGGTGACCGAATCGTCAAGATCGGTCACCTCGATGGCCGCCAACTTGACTGGTCGGGCCACCTTGGCAGCGTCCGCGATGACCTCTTGCAGCTTGGCTGCAAAGAGGTCAGCGCTGGCGCTGCCCTCCGCCCCCGGGAACTCGAAAATACGAGCCCCGGTTTCGGTTCGCCTGCATGAAACCTTGTCGATCCCCAATTGGGTGGGATCGGCATTAGAACGTGCCCGCACCAGGATTGAGGCGTAGGTCTCACCCCGCTCCGCAGCCTCCGCGGTGAGCGTCACCACGACGGCTGCGGTCTTCGGGGGAACTAGTTTCCCCTTTCCCCTCCTTTTCCCTTTACTCCTGCCAGCCGTCCGCGACTGAGTGGGAGGTGTGGGAGGCGTGGTGGCGGGGACGGCAGATGCGGCCGTTGCCGTCTTTCCGCCCTTCCCCTTCCCCTTTCCCTTTCCAGTCCCCTGCGACGAGCTGGGAGTCGTGGTGGCAGGGACGGCAGGGACGGCTGTCACCGTCTTCTTACCTCGGCCCTTTCCCTTCCGGACCACTTCAGTCCAACCCGGCTGGTTGGACGGAGTAGTGGAAGGGAGAAGGGCGTCCTCCCCTTGTGAGGACGGCCCCGGCTCGCCACGCCTCCTGTCCGCCGCAAGCGGCGGTCGGAGGCGCTTCTCCGGCAGGAGCCGGTCCTCTATACCCGCAAGGCAGGCTCTGGTGAAGGTCCTCTCCTCCAAAACCACCTTGCGGATAATGTCCTCAAGGTCGGTGGGGGTGGGGGCCTCCGCCGCAGGGCTCGGTTCGGCCTGCTGTGGCCGGGCCGTGGCTTCAGCCAGCTTCTTGTGAAGCTGGCTGACCTCCGCCTGCAAGCGA
Organism: Lacanobia oleracea; assembly: GCA_950371165.1. Classification (NCBI taxonomy): domain Eukaryota; kingdom Metazoa; phylum Arthropoda; class Insecta; order Lepidoptera; family Noctuidae; genus Lacanobia; species Lacanobia oleracea. The sequence goes on from OX493400.1 coordinate 116,445, forward strand.
TTGACTGTCGCCTGCAGTTGCCGCGTTTCGTCGGAGGTCTTGCGTTGGACCAGCTCCAACACTATTCCGCGCATGCTCGCGGCCCGACTCTTAAGGGCCTTCTGGAAGGTCCCTTTAAGGTTGGAGGACTTGGAGGCGACCTCCGCGATCTCCTCCTCGTCCTCCTCCGCCATCCGTTCCAGGTCGGCTACGGTGTAGTCCGCGTACAGGACGCGGGACGCGCCGTAACCGGACTTTGCTCGGGCGGTGCGCGCCCGCTGCTCCTTAGCAGCAACCTGCTCTTCAAGGTCCTGCTGTTTCTGTGCCCGCCGAGCCAGGTCCAACTGGCGTTGGGCGGTCGCGAGACCCACATCGTGTGTGTCTGCGGCTGTCGTCGGCTTTTTGGCCTTCGACTTCCTCGCCGAACCAGAGCCCGAGGAGCCTTCTGAACCTCCCTTCCGATACGCACGCTTCCGCGACCGGGAATCGCCCGCATCTGAGACGCTTATAATAGACTCATATTCGGAGTCCGAAACGTCGTCCGCTCTTCCAAAGAAGCTAGCCGCAGACGGCGCGCGGCTAGCCTCTGACGCCGAAGCGTCGGAGTGGCCCTGAGAAGGGCCTTTTGGTTGGCCCTGAGAAGGGCCTTTGGGTTGGCCCTGAGAAGGGCCTTTTTGAAAACGCCCGCAGGCGTCCCGCGGGGGCATAGGCATAGCCTTCCGCATGTTCGCAATTAAAAAGGCAAGATAAAACAGTAATTACGAGATCACAGAGAACTTTGGCCGTGCCCAGTATGCCACTCCGTTACGGTGACAAACTGGGCCGTTTCCAGGGGACGCGACGTGGACGCAAACTCTGTGGGGGGTCCCCCACAGAGTTTTTTTTTTTTTTTTTTTTTTTTTTTTTAACTGGGAAAAAATGCATTACGCATACCCTCCCGTCGGGGGAACGGGAGGGGTATGTGGGACTCCCCGGGCTGACCCGGTATACCCACTAAAACGACCCAGTGTTATTCCCGCGTCGTCCGAGTGGAAGAGGACTGGGAGATCGGCGCAGCCTTAGCGTCCAGTCCTCCTCCGACGACAACCCGCCTAAAGCGGCGGGCCCCTCAAGTCCTCCCCGTTCAGGGGGAGGGCTGGGAATGACCGGCGAGGGTGGTGTGGAGTGCAATGCGGGCGAAGGCGCCCCCGCGCCTGTCGCCCGCCCATCACCACCATGAGGAGGGAGAAGACGGCGTCTTCTCCGACCTCTTCTGCGCCTGCGGAGCGGCGCAGCGAGAGGGTCGTCCTCCCGCGCGCGCTCCGCCGCCTCCTTTTGCGAGATGACATCCTCGCAAAAAGAGGCGACAGCTGCCCAGGACCCCTCACTCTCCAGCATGGCGTTGACCACGCCGGGAAGTGAGAGGTCCTGTCCGATCTCCGCTGTTAGACTGCGGCGCGGCTCAGACCAAGCCGGGCACACCTCGAGGGTGTGCTGAGCCGTGTCCTCCGCCGCGCCGCAGTCGTGGCACGCCGGGGTTTCCTCCCTCCCGATCCGGTGCAGGTGCTTGCCGAAACAGCCGTGGCCTGACAACACCTGCACCAGACGGAATGAGAGGAACCCGTGGGAGCGCTCGAGCCAGTCTCGCAGGACCGGCCCGAGCGCGTCCAGGGTTCGGCGGCCAAAGGTGGCGGAGGCGAGGTCCTCCGTCCAATGGAAGATGATGGCGTCCCTCGCCTCCCGCCGCACGGCCTCCCGCTCCTCCGCGACGGGGCGCTCACCCAGGGCCTTTCGCCGCGCCGTCCACTCGTACACTCTGGCGAGCACCCACGCCTCCAACTCCCAAGGAGGGGTGCCCGCCAGAGCGCACGCCGCCGAAAAGCCCACCGAGCGGTAGGCCCTCGCCACCCGCAGTGCAATGGCCCTTTGAGGCCTGCGCATCACGGTCGCATTCTCCCTCCTTTGGAGGGAGTCCGCCCAGATGGGGGCCCCGTACAGGGCCATGCTCCGCAGGATGCCGGCGTATAAACGCCGGCATCGTGCGTTGGGCCCTCCCAGGTTCGGGAGGAGCCAGGAGAGGGCGTCCGCAGCCCTCAGCAGGCGCGTCGACAGCCCGCTAAAGTGCGGGCCGAAGCGCCACCTGCTGTCCAACACCAGGCCCAGATACTTCATCTGGGCCTGGACGCCCACCCTGACGCCCTCCACCACAATGTGGGCGTCTGGAGGGCAGCGCTGCCGAGGCCCGTGGAAGAACACGGCCTCGGTCTTGTTCAGCGCCACCCTCAATCCCAGGCGGCGGATCCTCCCTGCCACCAAGGATCCGCCAGCCGAGGCCAGACAGGCCGCCTCCCCGAAGCTCTTCCCCCGGGCAGTGAGGAGAGTGTCATCCGCGTAGCAGATGACACTCGTGCCCGGGAGAAGAGCTCCCCGCAACAGCCAGTCAAAGCCGATGTTCCACAGGGGGGGTCCTAAGACTGACCCCTGCGGAACACCGGACTCCGCGCTGTACCTCCGCATCCTGGCCAGTTTGTCCACAAGGAGGACCTCTCGATCCTCCAAGTAGCTGGCCAGGAGGCTCCTCAAGTATTGGGGCACTCCGTGATACCGGAGTGCCTCCAATATGGTGGAGTGGGGAACGGAGTTGAAGGCGTTGGCTATGTCGAATGACACCGCCAACACTCCGTCCCCCGCCTCGACCGCCGCTTTCACCTGGCCCTTAAGAAGGGCCAGCGCGTCGATGGTGGACCGGCCCTGTCGGAAACCGAACTGGGCGTCCGACAGGTCCGGCCCTACACCCTGCAAATGGCTCCTGAGCCGGCCGGCGATGATCCCCTCGAACAATTTACCGACCTCATCGAGCAGAACGATGGGCCGGTATGCCGAGGGGGAATCCGCCGGGCGTCCCTCCTTTCGGAGGAGGCACAGCTGCCCCTCCTTCCACAGTTTCGGGAACCTTCCAGCCGTAAGGCACGCGCTGAAGAGTTCCCGAAATCTGTCCTCCATTTGAGCGGCAGCTATGGCCACCACCCGTGCGGGGACGCCGTCCGGCCCAGGAGCCGTCTTCTTCGCGCGGAGGCTAAGCACCCCCGCGCGAAACTCCTCCTCCGTCACCGGAGGTGCCTCCTCTTCCTCCTGCGGAGCCGCCGACTGCGGAGGGTCCATCGCTGGAGGGGTGAAGTCGGTCCTGCGCGGAAACAGAGACCGGACCACCCCATCCAGCAACGCCGGCTCGAGGGTCTCCGTAAGTGGGGGACCATGGGGCCGCAGTTGGTTCCGCGCCGCCCTGTATGGTCTCCCATACGGATCCCTGTCGAGACCCTCCAGCATCTCGGCCCTCGCCGAGTCCTTGGCAGCGCCCATAGCCGACTTGAGGACCGCCTTCGCCTCTCGGTAAGAGGCGTAGAGGCGATCCTCTTCTGCCTGATTACGGGCGCTGCGCCGGCGGCTCCGCGTGTAGGCCCTTCTGGCCGCCACGCAAGTGGCCCGGAGGCCTGAACCTAACCTAACCTAACCTTTTTTTTTTTTTTTTTTTTTTAAACTGGGAAAAAATGCGTTACGCATACCCTCCCGTCGGGGGAACGGGAGGGGTATGTGGGACTCCCCGGGCTGACCCGGTATACCCACTAAAACGACCCAGTGTTATTCCCGCGTCGTCCGAGTGGAAGAGGACTGGGAGATCGGCGCAGCCTTAGCGTCCAGTCCTCCTCCGACGACAACCCGCCTAAAGCGGCGGGCCCCTCAAGTCCTCCCCGTTCAGGGGGAGGGCTGGGAATGACCGGCGAGGGTGGTGTGGAGTGCAATGCGGGCGGAGGCGCCCCCGCGCCTATCACCCGCCCATCACCACCATGAGGAGGGAGAAGACGACGTCTTCTCCGACCTCTTCTGCGCCTGCGGAGCGGCGCAGCGAGAGGGTCGTCCTCCCGCGCGCGCTCCGCCGCCTCCTTTTGCGAGATGACATCCTCGCAAAAAGAGGCGACAGCTGCCCAGGACCCCTCACTCTCCAGCATGGCGTTGACCACGCCGGGAAGTGAGAGGTCCTGTCCGATCTCCGCTGTTAGACTGCGACGCGGCTCAGACCAAGCCGGGCACACCTCGAGGGTGTGCTGAGCCGTGTCCTCCGCCGCGCCGCAGTCGTGGCACGCCGGGGTCTCCTCCCTCCCGATCCGGTGCAGGTGCTTGCCGAAACAGCCGTGGCCTGACAACACCTGCACCAGACGGAATGAGAGGAACCCGTGGGAGCGCTCGAGCCAGTCTCGCAGGACCGGACCGAGCGCGTCCAGGGCTCGGCGGCCAAAGGTGGCGGAGGCGAGGTCGTCCGTCCAATGGACGATGATGGCGTCCCTCGCCTCCCGCCGCACGGCCTCCCGCTCCTCCGCGACGGGGCGCTCCCCGAGGGCCTTTCGTCGCGCCGTCCACTCGTACACTCTAGCGAGCACCCACGCCTCCAACTCCCAAGGAGGGGTGCCCGCCAGAGCGCACGCCGCCGAAAAGCCCACCGAGCGATAGGCCCTTGCCACCCGCAGTGCAATGGCCCTTTGGGGCCTCCGCATCATAGTAGCGTTCTCCCTCCTGTGAAGGGAGTCCGCCCAGATGGGGGCCCCGTACAGGGCCATGCTCCGCAGGATGCCGGCATACAAACGCCGGCATCGTGCATTGGGCCCCCCCAGATTCGGGAGGAGCCATGACAAGGCGTCCGCAGCCTTCAGCAGGCGCGTCGACAGCCCGCTGAAGTGCGGGCCGAAGCGCCACCTGCTGTCCAGCACCAGGCCCAGATACTTCATCTGGGCCTGGACGCCCACCCTGACGCCCTCCACCACAATGTGGGCGTCTGGAGGGCAGCGCTGCCGAGGCCCGTGAAAGAACACGGCCTCGGTCTTGTTCAGCGCCACCCTCAATCCCAGGCGGCGGATCCTCCCTGCCACCAAGGACCCGCCAGCCGAGGCCAGACAGGCCGCCTCCCCGAAGCTCTTCCCCCGGGCAGTGAGGAGAGTGTCATCCGCGTAGCAGATGACACTCGTGCCCTGGAGAAGAGCTCCCCGCAACAGCCAATCGAATCCGATGTTCCACAGGGGGGGCCCTAAGACAGACCCCTGCGGAACACCGGACTCCGCGCCGTATCTCCGCAACCTGGCCAGTTTGTCCACAAGGAGGACCTCTCGATCCTCCAAGTAGCTGGCCAGGAGCCTCCTCAAGTATTGGGGCACTCCGTGGTCCGACAAGGTCTCCACCAACTCCACCCGCCAGTTCACGATGCGTGCGGCTAGCACGGGGGTGGCGAACGAAACATCTACCACCGACCCTCCCCGTTGCCGCACACATGTGTGGACCGCCCCCCTGTTGAGGAGGGACACGCCGCATGACGCCGCCCAAAACTCGACGGCGCGACCCCGGACGTTGCAGGAGGCGGCTGGGTTGCCCCAGGCCACCGACTTGGCGTTCAGGTCGCCCAACACCACGACCTGGCGTGGCGCCGCCCTCCCTACGGCTGCAGTGAGGATCTCCAGGAAATCCTCAAAGTCCGAGAGAGGGCGGTTTGGGGAGAAATAGACCCCAACCAGGGCCAAATCTCCCCACGCGGCGGCCACGTATCCCGGTCGGAGTCTGTGGAAGACCGCGACACCAACGCCACCAGGCCGTCTCGGTCGCCCAGCCAATGGCCAGGGACCGAGTAGGGCTCGGCGACCACCGCCAAGTCCACCAACCACTCAGCCATGGTCTGCATCAGGAGATCCTGTGCAGCCCGGCAGTGGTTGGTGTTCGCCTGGAGGATGCGATGTTCGATTGTATCCATCAATCGGACATCGCACCCCCCTCCTCCGCAGCCACCGCCGTTCCTGCCTCAGGAACGGCGTTGCCAGCAGCAGGCCCGACTGGCACCTGCGCTTTTCCCCTCTTAAGGGGGGGGTTGCACAACCTACCCCGCATGATGTGACCTGCTGGGCGGCCACTGGCAGCACACACTACGCAGTGTGGCGTGGCGACCATGCAGGCGGCGGCTTTGTGGCCCTCCTTGCCGCAGCGGTATCAGGCGTCAGACCTGTCGACGGTGGACGGACAGAGGGCTCGGGTGTGTCCGATGCCGCAGCACTTGAAGCAGCGCAATGGCTGCTCCCCAAGTGCTCGGACTGCACCCGAGCTGAAGCCGACGGCGAGCCGTCCTTTCTCAAGGACGGCTTTGGCAGCGACGACCGGGCACTCGAGCCGGATAGTGCCCATGCCGCCGCGGCCAGGCCTGATGTCCCGACCCCGTACCTCTGCGACGCTGCAACCCCCGATCGCAGCGACCGCCGCCACCACCTCCTCCTTGGTGACCGAGTCGTCAAGGTCGGCTACCTCGATGGCAGCCAACTTGACTGGTCGGGCCACCTTGGCAGCGTCCGCGATGACCTCCTGCAGCTTGGCTGCAAAGAGGTCAGCGCTTGCACTGCCCTCCGCCCCCGGGAACTCGAAAATTCGAGCCCCGGTTTCCGTCCGCCGGCAAGATAATTTGCCGATCCCCAATTGGGTAGGATCGGCATTTGCACGCGCCCGCAACAAGATTGACGCGTAAGTTTCCCCGCGTTCCGCAGCCTCCGCGGTGAGTGTCACCACGACGGCTGCGGACTTTGGGGGAACGAGTTTCCCCTTCCTCTTCTTCTTGCCCCTGCCAGCCGCCTGCGACTGACTTGGAGGCGTGGTGGCGGGGACGGCAGGGACGGCCGCTGCCGCCTTTCTGCCCTTCCCCTTCCTCCCCCTCCCCCCAGTCGCCTGCGACTGGCCGGGATGCGTAGAGGCGGGGACGGCAGAGACAGCCGTCGCCGTCTTTTTCCCCTTACCCTTCCCCTTCCCCTTCCGGACCACTTCAGTCCAACCCGGCTGGTTGGACGGAGTGGTGGAAGAGAGAAGGGCATCCTCCACTTGCGAGGACGGCCCCGGCTCGGCTCGCCTCTTGTCCGCCGCGAGCGGCGGTCGGAGGCGCTTCTCCGGCAGGAGCCGGTCCTCTATGCCTGCTAGGCAGGCTCTGGTGAAGGCCCGCTCCTCCATAACCACCTTGCGGATGACATCCTCAAGGTTGGTGGAGGAGGGGACCTCCGCCGCAGGTCTCGGTTCGGCCTGAACCGGCCGAGCCATGACATCAGCCAGCTTCTGATGAAGCTGGCTGACCTCCAGCTTGAGGCGATCGACGGTCGCCTGCAATTGCCGCGTTTCTTCGGTGGTATTGCGCTGGACCAACTCCAACACAATACCACGAAGGCTCGCAGCCCGGCACTTAAGGGCCTTCTGGAAAGTGCCCTTAAGATTTGAGGATTTAGAGGCGACTTCCACGATCTCCTCCTCGTCCTCCTCCGCCATTCGCTCCAGCTCCGCCACGGATTGGTCTGCGTATAGTACGCGGGACGCTCCGTACCCGGACTTGGCCCGAGCGGCACGCACCCGCTGCTCCTTTGCAGCGACCCGCTCCTCCAGGTCCTGCTGGTGCTGCGCCCGCCGAGCCAGGTCTAACTGGCGTTGTGCATCCTCGAGACCCACTACGTGGGTATCTGCGGCTGTCGTCGGCTTTTTGGCCTTTGACCTCCTGGCTGAGCCCGAGGAGCCCTCGGACCCCTCCTTGAGGAAGGCCCGCTTCCGCGACCGGGAGTCGCCCGCGTCCGAAACGCTGATGAGGGACTCATCCGAATCGGACAGGTCCGCCCTTCCAAAGAAGCTAGCCGCAGACGGCGCGCGGCTAGCTTCAGACGCTGAAGCGTCAGAGTGGCCCTGAGAAGGGCCTTTTGGTTGGCCCTGAGAAGGGCCTTTGGGTTGGCCCGAAAAGGGCCTTTTTTAAAACGCCCGCAGGCGTCCCGCGGGGGCATAGGCATAGCCTTCCGCATGTTCGCAGTTAAAACGCAAGATAAAAACAGCAACTACGAGATCACAGAGCACTTTAGCCGTACCCAATCTGCCACTCCGTTACGGTGACAGATTGGGCCGTTTCCAGGGGACGCGACGTGGACGCAAGCTCTGTGGGGGGTCCCCCAACCTAACCTTTTTTTTTTTTTTTTTTAAGCTGGGAAAAAATGCATTACGCATACCCTCCCGTCGGGGGAACGGGAGGGGTATGTGGGACTCCCCGGGCTGACCCGGTATACCCACTAAAATAACCCAGCGGCATTCCCGCCTCGTCCGAGTGGAAGAGGACTGGGAGATCGGCGCAGCCTTAGCGTCCAGTCCTCCTCCGACGATAACCCGCCTAAAGCGGCGGGCCCCTCAAGTCCTCCCCGTTCAGGGGGAGGGCTGGGAATGACCAGCGGAGGTGGTGTGGTGTGCAATGCGGGCGGAGGCGCCCCCGCGCCTATCGCCCGCCCATCACCACCATGAGGAGGGAGAAAACGGCGTCTTCTCCGACCTCTTCTCCGCCTACGGAGCGGCGCAGCGAGAGGGTCGTCCTCCCGCGCGCGCTCCGCCGCCTCCTTTTGCGAGATGACATCCTCGCAAAAAGAGGCGACAGCTGCCCAGGACCTCTCACTCTCCAGCATGGCGTTGACCACGCCGGGAAGCGAGAGGTCCCGTCCTATCTCCGCTGTTAGACTGCGGCGCGGCTCAAACCAAGCCGGGCACACCTCGAGGGTGTGCTGAGCCGTGTCCTCCGCCGCGCCGCAGTCGTGGCACGCCGGGGTCTCCTCCCTCCCGATCCGGTGCAGGTGCTTGCCGAAACAGCCGTGGCCTGACAACACCTGCACCAGACGGAATGAGAGGAACCCGTGGGAGCGCTCGAGCCAGTCTCGTAGGACCGGACCGAGCGCGTCCAAGGTTCGGCGGCCAAAGGTGGCGGAGGCGAGGTCATCCGTCCAATGGACGATGATGGCGTCCCTCGCCTCCCGCCGCACGGCCTCCCGCTCCTCCGCGACGGGGCGCTCCCCGAGGGCCTTTCGTCGCGCCGTCCACTCGTACACTCTGGCGAGCACCCACGCCTCCAACTCCCAAGGAGGGGTGCCCGCCAGAGCGCACGCCGCCGAAAAGCCCACCGAGCGGTAGGCCCTCGCCACCCGCAGTGCAATGGCCCTTTGGGGCCTCCGCATCAAAGTAGCGTTCTCCCTCCTGTGGAGGGAGTCCGCCCAGATGGGGGCCCCGTACAGGGCCATGCTCCGCAATATGCCGGCATACAAACGCCGGCATCGTGCGTTAGGCCCCCCCAGGTTCGGGAGGAGCCAGGAGAGGGCGTCCGCAGCCCTCAGCAGGCGCGTCGACAGCCCGCTAAAGTGCGGGCCGAAGCGCCACCTGCTGTCCAACACCAGGCCCAGATACTTCATCTGGGCCTGGACGCCCACCCTGACGCCCTCCACCATAATGTGGGCGTCTGGAGGGCAGCGCTGCCGAGGCCCGTGAAAGAACACGGCCTCGGTCTTGTTCAGCGCCACCCTCAATCCCAGGCGGCGGATCCTCCCTGCCACCAAGGACCCGCCAGCCGAGGCCAGACAGGCCGCCTCCCCGAAGCTCTTCCCCCGGGCAGTGAGGAGAGTGTCATCCGCGTAGCAGATGACACTCGTGCCCTGGAGAAGAGCCCCCCGTAACAGCCAGTCGAAGCCGATGTTCCACAGGGGGGGCCCTAAGACAGACCCCTGCGGAACACCGGACTCCGCGCCGTACCTCCGCAACCTGGCCAGTTTGTCCACAAGGAGGACCTCTCGATCCTCCAAGTAGCTGGCCAGGAGGCTCCTCAAATATTGGGGCACTCCGTGGTACCGGAGTGCCTCCAATATGGTGGAGTGGGGAACGGAGTTGAAGGCGTTGGCTATGTCGAACGACACTGCCAACACTCCGTCCCCCGCCTCCACCGCCCCTTTCACCTGGCCCTTAAGAAGGGCCAGCGCGTCGATGGTGGACCGGCCCTGTCGGAAACCGAACTGGGCGTCTGACAGGTCCGGCCCTACACCCTGCAAATGGCTCCTGAGCCGGCTGGCGATGATCCCCTCGAACAATTTACCGACCTCATCGAGCAGAACGATGGGCTGGTATGCCGAGGGGGAATCCGCCGGGCGTCCCTCCTTTCGGAGGAGGCACAGCTGCCCCTCCTTCCACAGTTTCGGGAACCTTCCAGCCGTAAAGCACGCGCTGAAGAGTTCCCGAAACCTGTCCTCCATTTGAGTGGCAGCTATGGCCACCACCCGTGCGGGGACGCCGTCCGGCCCAGGAGCCGTCTTCTTCGCGCGGAGGCTAAGAACCCCCGCGCGAAACTCCTCCTCCGTCACCGGAGGTGCATCCTCTTCCTCCTCCTGCGGAGCCGCCGACTGCGGAGGGTCCATCGCTGGAGGGGTGAAGTCGGTCCTGCGCGGAAACAGAGACCGGACCACCCCATCCAGCAACGCCGGCTCGAGGGTTTCCGTCAATGGGGGACCATGGGGCCGCAGTTGGTTCCGCGCCGCCCTATATGGTCTCCCATACGGATCCCTGTCGAGACCCTCCAGCATCTCGGCCCTCGCCGAGTCCTTGGCAGCGCCCATAGCCGACTTGAGGACCGCCTTTGCCTCTCGGTAAGAGGCGTAGAGGCGGTCCTCCTCTGCCTGATTACGGGCGCTGCGCCGGCGGCTCCGCGTGTAGGCCCTTCTGGCCGCCACGCAAGTGGCCCGGAGGCCCGCCAGCTCCTCTGACCACCAATAAACGGCCCGGCGGGGAGGCGGACGCCGAGACCGAGGCATGCTGGAGTTGCACACCTCGGTCAGGGATTCCCTCAGCCGGACCGCTGCGGCGTCAACGTCCGGGGCCCCAACAGGGGGCGACAGCCAGTCAAAGGCACTCGAGCCGAATTGTGCCCATGCCGCCGCGGCCGGGCCTGATGTCCCGGCCTTGCACCGCTGCGACGCCGCAGCCCCCAATGGCTGCGACCGCCGCCACCACCTCCTCTTTGGTGACCGAGTCATCAAGACCGGTCACCTCGATGGCCGCCGACTTGACGGGTCGGGCCACCTTGGCAGCGTCTGCGATGACCTCTTGCAGCTTGGCTGCAAAGAGGTCAGCGTTGGCGCTGCCCTCCGCCCCCGGGAACTCGAATATTCGAGCCCCGGTTTCGGTCCGCCGGCAAGAAACCTTGCTGATCCCCAATTGGGTGGGATCGGCATTGGCTCGCGCCCGCACCAAAATGGAAGCGTAGGTTTCCCCACGTTCCGCAGCCTCCGCGGTGAGTGTCACAACGACGGCTGCGGACTTTGGGGGAACGAGTTTCCCCTTCCTCTTCTTGGTCGCCTGCGACTGGCTGGGAGGCGTGGTGGCTGGGACAGTAGGGGCGGCCATTGCCGCCTTTCTGCCCTTGGCCTTCCCCATCCCCTTTCCCTTTTCAGTCGCCTGCGACCGGCTGGGAGTCGTGGTGGCAGGGACGGCAGGGACGGCTGTTGCCGTCTTTTTCCCCCTGCCCTTCCCCTTCCGGACCACTTCGGTCCAACCCTGCTGGTTGGACGGAGTGGTGGAAGGCAGAAGGGCGTCCTCCCCTTGCGAGGACGGCCCCGGCTCGGCCCGCCTTTTGTCCGCCGCAAGCGGTGGTCGGAGGCGCTTCTCCGGCAGGAGCCGGTCCTCTATGCCCGCAAGGCAGGCTCTTGTGAAGGCCCGCTCCTCCATGACAACCTTGCGGATGACATCCTCAAGGTTGGTGGAGGAGGAGGCCTCCGCCGCAGGTCTCGGTTCGGCCTGACTCGGCCGAGCCGTGACATCAGCCAGCTTCTGATGAAGCTGGCTGACCTCCAGCTTGAGGCGATCGACGGTCGCCTGCAATTGACGGGTCTCGTCATTCGCCTTGCGCTCCACGAGCTCCGCGACGATGCCGCGCATGCTCGCAGCACGGAACTTAAGGGCCTTTTGGAAAGTGCCCTTAAGATTCGAGGACTTGGAGGCAACCTCAACGATCTCCTCCTCGTCCTCTTCCGCCATGCGCGCCAGCTCGGCCAATGAGGAGTCCGAGTACAGCACGCGAGACGCACCGTACCCGGACTTGGCCCGAGCAGCACGCGCCCGCTGCTCCTTCGCAGCAACCCGCTCCTCGAGTTCCTGCTGGTGCTGCGCCCGCCGAGCCAGGTCCAGCTGGCGTTGGGCGTCCGCGAGACCCACATCGTGGGTGTCTGCAGCCGTCGTCAGCCGTTTCGCCTTGGACTTCCTCGCCGAACTCGAGGAGCCCTCGGACCCTTCCTTGCGGAAGGCCCGCTTTCGCGACTTAGGGTCGCCTGCGTCTGAGACGCTAAAGTCGGACTCGTCCGAATCGGACAGGTCCGCCCTTCCGAAGAAGCTAGCCGCAGATGGCGCGCGGCTAGCTTCCGACGCTGAAGCGTCGGAGTGGCCCTGAGAAGGGCCTTTTGGTTGGCCCTGAGAAGGGCCTTTGGGTTGGCCCTGAGAAGGGCCTTTGGGTTGGCCCTGAGAAGGGCCTTTTAAAAACCGCCCGGAGGCGTCCCGCGAGGGCATAGGCATGACGCCTTCGGCAAATACGCAGTCAACAAGGCACGATAAAAGAAAACAGTAACTGCGAGATCACAGAGAACTTTGGCCGTACCCAGTATGCCACTCCGTTACGGTGACAAACTGGGCCGTTTCCAGGGGACGCGACGTGGACGCAAACTCTGTGGGGGGTCCCCCATCCTAACCTTTTTTTTTTTTTTTTTTTTTTTTTTTTTTTTTTTTTTAAACTGGGGAAAAATGCATTACGCATACCCTCCCGTCGGGGGAACGGGAGGGGTATGTGGGACTCCCCGGGCTGACCCGGTATACCCACTAAAACGACCCAGTGTTATTCCCGCGTCGTCCGAGTGGAAGAGGACTGGGAGATCGGCGCAGCCTTAGCGTCCAGTCCTCCTCCGACGACAACCCGCCTAAAGCGGCGGGCCCCTCAAGTCCTCCCCGTTCAGGGGGAGGGCTGGGAATTACCGGCGGAGGTGGTGTGGAGTGCAATGCGGGCGGAGGCGCCCCCGCGCCTATCGCCCGCCCATCACCACCATGAGGAGGGAGAAGACGGCGTCTTCTCCGACCTCTTCTGCGCCTGCGGAGCGGCGCAGCGAGAGGGTCGTCCTCCCGCGCACGCTCCGCCGCCTCCTTTTGCGAGATGACATCCTCGCAAAAAGAGGCGACAGCTGCCCAGGACCCCTCACTCTCCAGCATGGCATTCACCACGCCGGGAAGCGAGAGGTCCTGTCCGATCTCCGCTGTTAGACTGCGGCGCGGCTCAGACCAAGCCGGGCACACCTCGAGGGTGTGCTGAGCCGTGTCCTCCGCCGCGCCGCAGTCGTGACACGCCGGGGTTTCCTCCCTCCCGATCCGGTGCAGGTGCTTGCCGAAACAGCCGTGGCCTGACAACACCTGCACCAGACGGAATGAGAGGAACCCGTGGGAGCGCTCGAGCCAGTCTCGCAGGACCGCACCGAGCGCGTCCAACGTTCGGCGGCCAAAGGTGGCGGAGGCGAGGTCGTCCGTCCAATGGACGATGATGGCGTCCCTCGCCTCCCGCCGCACGGCCTCCCGCTCCTCCGCGACGGGGCGCTCTCCTAGGGCCTTTCGCCGCGCCGTCCACTCGTACACTCTGGCGAGCACCCACGCCTCCAACTCCCAAGGAGGGGTGCCCGCCAGAGCGCACGCCGCCGAAAAGCCCACTGAGCGGTAAGCCCTCGCCACCCGCAGTGCAATGGCCCTTTGGGGCCTGCGCATGGCAGTTGCGTTCTCCCTCCTGTTGAGGGAGTCCGCCCAGATGGGGGCCCCGTACAGGGCCATGCTCCGCAGGATGCCGGCATATAAACGCCGGCATCGTGCGTTCGGCCCCCCCAAGTTCGGGAGGAGCCAGGAGAGGGCGTCCGCAGCCCTCAGCAGGCGCGTCGACAGCCCACTAAAGTGCGGGCCGAAGCGCCACCTGCTGTCCAACACCAGGCCCAGATACTTCATCTGGGCCTGGACGCCCACCCTGACGCCCTCCACCACAATGTGGGCGTCGGGAGGGCAGCGCTGCCGAGGCCCGTGAAAGAACACGGCCTCGGTCTTGTTCAGCGCCACCCTCAATCCCAGGCGGCGGATCCTCCCTGCCACCAAGGACCCGCCAGCCGAGGCCAGACAGGCCGCCTCCCCAAAGCTCTTCCCCCGGGCAGTGAGGAGAGTGTCATCCGCGTAGCAGATGACACTCGTGCCCTGGAGAAGAGCTCCCCGCAACAGCCAGTCGAAGCCGATGTTCCACAGGGGGGGGCCTAAGACTGACCCCTGCGGAACACCGGACTCCGCGCTGTATCTCCGCATCCTGGCCAGTTTGTCCACAAGGAGGACCTCTCGATCCTCCAAGTAGCTGGCCAGGAGGCTCCTCAAATATTGGGGCACTCCGTGGTACCGGAGTGCCTCCAATATGGTGGAGTGGGGAACGGAGTTGAAGGCGTTGGCGATGTCAAACGACACCGCCAACACTCTGTCCCCTGCCTCGACCGCCTCTTTCACCTGGCCCTTAAGAAGGGCCAGCGCGTCGATGGTGGACCGGCCCTGTCGGAAACCGAACTGGGCGTCCGACAGGTCCGGCCCTACACCCTGCAAATGGCTCCTGAGCCGGCCGGCGATGATCCCCTCGAACAATTTACCGACCTCATCGAGCAGAACGATGGGCCGGTATGCCGAGGGGGAATCCGCCGGGCGTCCCTCCTTTCGGAGGAGGCATAGCTGCCCCTCCTTCCACAGTTTCGGGAACCTTCCAGCCGCAAAGCACGCGCTGAAAAGTTCCCGAAATCTGTCCTCCATTTGAGTGGCAGCTATGGCCACCACCCGTGCGGGGACGCCGTCCGGCCCAGGAGCCGTCTTCTTCGCGCGGAGGCTAAGAACCCCCGCGCGAAACTCCTCCTCCGTCACCGGAGGTGCCTCCTCCTCCTCCTGCGGAGCAGCCGACTGCAGAGGGTCCATCGCTGGAGGGGTGAAGTCGGTCCTGCGCGGAAACAGAGACCGGACCACCCCATCCAGCAACGCCGGCTCGAGGGTCTCCGTAAGTGGGGGACCATGGGGCCGCAGTTGGTTCCGCGCCGCCCTGTATGGTCTCCCATACGGATCCCTGTCGAGACCCTCCAGCATCTCGGCCCTAGCCGAGTCCTTGGCAGCGCCCATAGCCGACTTGAGGACCGCCTTTGCCTCTCGGTAAGAGGCGTAGAGGCGGTCCTCCTCTGCCTGATTACGGACGCTGCGCCGGCGGCTCCGCGTGTAGGCCCTTCTGGCCGCCACGCAGGTGGCCCGTAGGCCCGCCAGCTCCTCTGACCACCAATAAACGGCCCGGCGCGGAGGCGGACGCCGAGACCGAGGCATGCTGGAGTTGCACACCTCGGTCAAGGATTCCGTCAGCCGGACCGCTGCGGCGTCAACGTCCGGGGCCCCAACAGGGGGCGACAGCCAGTCCTGGAGGAAGGCCGCCTCCTTGGCTGCCTCCCGGTCCAGGCGAGTGAGAGCCCACCGTGGGAAAGGAGACCTGCCAGAGCGGGCCATCTCCCCACGGGGGCTCTGGGTGGAGATGTCGAACCGCACATAACGGTGGTCCGACAAGGTCTCCACAAACTCCACCCGCCAGTTCACAATGCGTGCGGCCAGCACGGGGGTGGCGAACGAAACGTCCACCACCGACCCTCCCCGTTGCCGCACACACGTGTGGACCGCCCCCCTGTTGACGAGGGACACACCGCATGACGCCGCCCAAAATTCGACGGCGCGTCCCCGGACGTTGCAAGAGGCAGCTGGATTGCCCCAGGCCACCGACTTGGCGTTCAGGTCACCCAACACCACGACCTGGCGTGGCGCCGCCCTCCCTACGGCTGCAGTGAGGATCTCCAGGAAATCCTCAAAGTCCGAGAGAGGGCGGTTTGGGGAGAAATAGACCTCAACCAGGGCCAAATCCCCCCACGCGGCGGCCACGTATCCCGGTCCCCTCTCTAAAAGCGAGAGGGGAGGGGAGTCTGTGGAAGACCGCGACACCAACGCCACCAGGCCGTCTCGGTCGCCCAGCCAATGGCCAGGGACCGAGTAAGGCTCGGCGACCACCGCCAAGTCCACCAACCACTCAGCCATGGTCTGCATCAGGAGATCCTGTGCAGCCCGGCAGTGGTTGGTGTTCGCCTGGAGGATGCGATGTTCGATTGAATCCATCAATCGGACATCGCACCCCCCTCCTCCGCAGCCACCGCCGTTCCAACCTCGGGAACGGCAGTGCTAGCAACAGGCCCGACCGGCACCTGCGCTTTGCCTTTCTTAAGGGGGGGGTTGCACAACCTCCCCCTCATCACGTGGCCTGCTGGGCGACCGCTCGCGGCACAGACGGCGCATTGCGGCTTGGCGACCGTGCAGGAGGCGGCTTTGTGGCCCTCCTTGCCGCAGCGGTAGCAGGTCTGCGACCTGTCAACCGCTGACGGGCACAGGGCTCGGGTGTGCCCGATGCCGCAGCACCGGAAGCAGCGCAGAGGCTGCTCCTCTAGGGCCCGGACTGCACCCGAGCTAAATCCGACAAGGAGGCGTCCTTTGTCAAGGACGGCTTTGGCAGCGGCGACAGGGCACTCGAGCCGAATAGTGCCCATGCCGCCGCGGCCGGGCCTGATGTCCCGGCCTTGCACCGCTGCGACGCCGCAGCCCCCAATGGCTGCGACCGCCGCCACCACCTCCTCCTTGGTGACCGAGTCGTCAAGACCGGTCACCTCGATGGTCGCCGACTTCACCGGTCGGGCCACCTTGGCAGCGTCCGCGATGACCTCTTGCAGCTTGGCTGCAAAGAGGTCAGCGTTGGCGCTGCCCTCCGCCCCCGGGAACTCGAATATTCGAGCCCCGGTTTCGGTCCGCCGGCAAGAAACCTTGTCGATCCCCAATTGGGTGGGATCGGCATTTGCACGCGCCCGCACCAAAATGGAAGCGTAGGTTTCCCCGCGTTCCGCAGCCTCCGCGGTGAGCGTCACCACGACGGCTGCGGACCTCGGGGGAACCAATTTCCCCTTCCCATTCTTTTTGCCCCCGCCAGCCGCCCGCGACTGACTGGGAGGCGTGGTGACGGGGACGGCAGGTCCGGGCGTTGCCGGCCTTTTGCCCTTCCGCTTACCCTTTCTCCCACCAGTCGCCTGCGACTGGCCTGTATGTGTGGTGGCGGGGACGGCAGGGACGGCCGTCGCCGTCTTTTTCCCCTTACCCTTCCCCTTCCCCTTCCGGACCACTTCAGTCCAACCCGGCTGGTTGGACGGAGTAGTCGAAGGGAGAAGGGCGTCCTCCCCTTGCGAGGATGGCCCCGGCTCGGCTCGCCTCTTGTCCGCCGCGAGCGGCGGTCGAAGGCGCTTCTCCGGCAGGAGCCGGTCCTCTATGCCCGCTAGGCAGGCTCTGGTGAAGGCCCTCTCCTCCATAACCACCTTGCGGATGACATCCTCAAGGTTGGTGGAGGAGGGGGCCTCCGCCGCAGGTCTCGGTTCGGCCTGAATCGGCCGAGCCATGACATCAGCCAGCTTCTGATGAAGCTGGCTGACCTCCAGCTTGAGGCGATCGACGGTCGCCTGCAATTTGCGCGATTCGTCGGTCGCCTCACGCTGGACCAACTCCTCGATAATGGCGCGCATGCTTGCGGCACGGCACTTAAGGGCCTTCTGAAAAGTGCCCTTAAGATTAGAGGACTTGGAGGCGACCTCCGCGATCTCCTCCTCGTCCTCTTCCGCCATGCGCGCCAGTTCGGCCAAGGACTGGTCCGCGTATAGCACGCGGGACGCGCCGTAACCGGACTTGGCCCGAGCAGCACGCGCCCGCTGCTCCTTTGCAGCGACCCTCTCCTCCAGGTCCTGCTGCTGCTGCGTCCGCCGAGCCAAGTCCAGCTGCCGCTGGGCGTCCGCGAGACCCACCACGTGGGTGTCCGCGGCTGTCGTCGGCCTCTTGGCCTTCGACCTCCTGGCTGAGCCCGAGGAGCCCTCGGACCCCTCCTTGAGGAAGGCCCGCTTCCGCGACCGGGAGTCGCCCGCGTCCGAGACGCTGATGACAGACTCGTCGTCGGAATCTGTCATGTCCCTTCCGAAGAAGCTAGCCGCAGACGGCGCGCGGCTAGCTTCGGACGCTGACGCGTCGGAGTGGCCCTGAGAAGGGCCTTTTGGTTGGCCCTGAGAAGGGCCTTTGGGTTGGCCCTGAGAAGGGCCTTTTAAAAACCGCCCGGAGGCGTCCCGCGGGGGTTTTGGCATAGCCACAGCAGGTTCGTAGAAAGCAGGCAACAATAAAACACGTAGCTACGAAGGTACAGAGCTCTTTGGCCGTACCCAGTCTGCCACTCCGTTACGGTGACAAACTGGGCCGTTTCCAGGGGACGCGACGTGGACGCAAGCTCTGTGGGGGGTCCCCCAACCTAACCTTACCTAACCTAACCTTTTTTTTTTTTTTTTTTTTTTTTTTTTAAACTGGGAAAAAATGCATTACGCATACCCTCCCGTCGGGGGAACGGGAGGGGTATGTGGGACTCCCCGGGCTGACCCGGTATACCCACTAAAACGACCCAGTGTTATTCCCGCGTCGTCCGAGCGGAAGAGGACTGGGAGATCGGCGCAGCCTTAGCGTCCAGTCCTCCTCCGACAACAACCCGCCTACAGCGGCGGGCCCCTCAAGTCCTCCCCGTTCAGGGGGAGGGCTGGGAATGACCGGCGAGGGTGGTGTGGAGTGCAATGCGGGCGGAGGCGCCCCCGCGCCTATCGTCCGCCCATCACCACCATGAGGAGGGAGAAGACGGCGTCTTCTCCGACCTCTTCTGCGCCTGCGGAGCGGCGCAGCGAGAGGGTCGTCCTCCCGCGCGCGCTCCGCCGCCTCCTTTTGCGAGATGACATCCTCGCAAAAAGAGGCGACAGCTGCCCAGGACCCCTCACTCTCCAGCATGGCGTTGACCACGCCGGGAAGCGAGAGGTCCTGTCCGATCTCCGCTGTTAGACTGCGGCGCGGCTCAGACCAAGCCGGGCACACCTCGAGGGTGTGCTGAGCCGTGTCCTCCGCCGCGCCGCAGTCGTGGCACGCCGGGGTCTCCTCCCTCCCGATCCGGTGCAGGTGCTTGCCGAAACAGCCGTGGCCTGACAATACCTGCACCAGACGGAATGAGAGGAAACCGTGGGGGCGCTCGAGCCAGTCTCGTAGGACCGGACCGAGCGCGTCCAAGGTTCGGCGGCCAAAGGTGGCGGAGGCGAGGTCGTCCGTCCAATGGACGATGATGGCGTCCCTCGCCTCCCGCCGCACGGCCTCCCGCTCCTCCGCGACGGGGCGCTCGCCCAGGGCCTTTCGCCGCGCCGTCCACTCGTACACTCTGGCGAGCACCCACGCCTCCAGCTCCCAAGGAGGGGTGCTCGCAAGAGCGCACGCCGCCGAAAAGCCCACCGAGCGGTAGGCCCTCGCCACCCGCAGTGCAATGGCCCTTTGAGGCCTGCGCATAACGGTCGCATTCTCCCTCCTTTGGAGGGAGTCCGCCCAGATGGGGGCCCCGTACAGGGCCATGCTCCGCAGGATGCCGGCGTATAAACGCCGGCATCGTGCGTTCGGCCCCCCCAGGTTCGGGAGGAGCCAGGAGAGGGCGTCCGCAGCCCTCAGCAGGCGCGTCGACAGCCCGCTAAGGTGCGGGCCGAAGCGCCACCTGCTGTCCAACACCAGGCCCAGATACTTCATCTGGGCCTGGACGCCCACCCTGACGCCCTCCACCACAATGTGGGCGTCTGGAGGGCAGCGCTGCCGAGGCCCGTGAAAGAACACGGCCTCGGTCTTGTTCAGCGCCACCCTCAATCCCAGGCGGCGGATCCTCCCTGCCACCAAGGACCCGCCAGCCGAGGCCAGACAGGCCGCCTCCCCGAAGCTCTTCCCCCGGGCAGTGAGGAGAGTGTCATCCGCGTAGCAGATGACACTCGTGCCCTGGAGAAGAGCTCCCCGCAACAGCCAATCGAATCCGATGTTCCACAGGGGGGGCCCTAAGACAGACCCCTGCGGAACACCGGACTCCGCGCTGTATCTCCGCATCCTGGCCAGTTTGTCCACAAGGAGGACCTCTCGATCCTCCAAGTAGCTGGCCAGGAGGCTCCTCAAATATTGGGGCACTCCGTGGTACCGGAGTGCCTCCAATATGGTGGAGTGGGGAACGGAGTTGAAGGCGTTGGCGATGTCAAACGACACTGCCAACACTCCGTCCCCCGCCTCGACCGCCTCTTTCACCTGGCCCTTAAGAAGGGCCAGCGCGTCGATGGTGGACCGGCCCCGTCGGAAACCGAACTGGGCGTCCGACAGGTTCGGCCCTACACCCTGCAAATGGCTCCTGAGCCGGCCGGCGATGATCCCCTCGAACAATTTACCGACCTCATCGAGCAGAACGATGGGCCGGTATGCCGAGGGGGAATCCGCCGGGCGTCCCTCCTTTCGGAGGAGGCACAGCTGCCCCTCCTTCCACAGTTTCGGGAACCTTCCAGCCGTAAGGCACGCGCTGAAGAGTTCCCGAAATCTGTCCTCCATTTGAGCGGCAGCTATGGCCACCACTCGTGCGGGGACGCCGTCCGGCCCAGGAGCCGTCTTCTTCGCGCGGAGGCTAAGCACCCCCGCGCGAAACTCCTCCTCCGTCACCGGAGGTGCCTCCTCTTCCTCCTGCGGAGCCGCCGACTGCGGAGGGTCCATCGCTGGAGGGGTGAAGTCGGTCCTGCGCGGAAACAGAGACCGGACCACCCCATCCAGCAACGCCGGCTCGAGGGTCTCCGTAAGTGGGGGACCATGGGGCCGCAGTTGGTTCCGCGCTGCCCTGTATGGTCTCCCATACGGATCCCTATCGAGACCCTCCAGCATTTCGGCCCTCGCCGCGTCCTTGGCAGCGCCCATAGCCGACTTGAGGACCGCCTTCGCCTCTCGGTAAGAGTCGTAGAGGCGGTCCTCGTCTGCTTGGTTACGGGCGCTACGCCGTCGACTCCTTGTATAGGCCCTTCTGGCCGCCACGCAGGTGGCCCGGAGGCCCGCCAGCTCCTCTGACCACCAATAAACGGCCCGGCGGGGAGGCGGACGCCGAGACCGAGGCATGCTGGAGTTGCACACCTCGGTCAGGGATTCCCTCAGCCGGACCGCTGCGGCGTCAACGTCCGGGGCCCCAACAGGGGGCGACAGCCAGTCCTGGAGGAAGGCCGCCTCCTTGGCTGCCTCCCGGTCCAGGCGAGAGAGAGCCCACCGTGGGAAGGGAGACCTGCCAGAGCGGGCCATCTCCCCACGGGGGCTCTGGGTGGAGATGTCGAACCGCACATAACGGTGGTCCGACAAGGTCTCCACCAACTCCACCCGCCAGTTCACGATGCGTGCGGCTAGCACGGGGGTGGCGAACGAAACGTCCACCACCGACCCTCCCCGTTGCCGCACACACGTGTGGACCGCCCCCCTGTTGAGGAGGGACACGCCGCATGACGCCGCCCAAAACTCGACGGCGCGACCCCGGACGTTGCAGGAGGCGGCTGGATTGCCCCAGGCCACCGACTTGGCGTTCAGGTCGCCCAACACCACGACCTGGCGTGGCGCCGCCCTCCCTACGGCTGCAGTGAGGATCTCCAAGAAATCCTCAAAGTCCGAGAGAGGGCGGTTTGGGGAGAAATAGACCCCAACCAGGGCCAAATCTCCCCACGCGGCGGCCACGTATCCCGGTCCCCTCTCTAAAAGCGAGAGGGGAGGGGAGTCCGTGGAAGACCGCGACACCAACGCCACCAGGCCGTCTCGGTCGCCCAACCAATGGCCAGGGACCGAGTAGGGCTCGGCGACCACCGCCAAGTCCACCAACCACTCAGCCATGGTCTGCATCAGGAGATCCTGTGCAGCCCGGCAGTGGTTGGTGTTCGCCTGGAGGATGCGATGTTCGATTGTATCCATCAATCGGACATCGCACCCCCCTCCTCCGCAGCCACCGCCGTTCCTGCCTCAGGAACGGCAATGCTAACAGCAGGCCCGACCGGCACCTGCGCTTTACCCCTCTGAGGGGGAGGATTGCACAACCTCCCCCTCATCACATGGCCTGCCGGGCGTCCCCTTGCGGCACAGACGGCGCAGTGCAGCTTGGCGACCGCGCAGGAGGCGGCTTTGTGGCCCTCCGTGCCGCAGCGGTAGCAGGTCTCCGACCTGTCCACCGCTGACGGGCACAGGGCCCGGGTGTGCCCGATGCCACAGCACCTGAAGCAGCGTAGAGGCTGTTCTCCAAGTGCTCGGACTGCACCCGAGCTGAAGCCGACGGCGAGCCGTCCTTTGTCAAGGACGGCTTTGGCAGCGGCGACAGGGCACTCGAGCCGAATAGTGCCCATGCCGCCGCGGCCGGGCCTGATGTCCCGGCCTTGCACCGCTGCGACGCCGCAGCCCCCAATGGCTGCGACCGCCGCCACCACCTCCTCCTTGGTGACCGAGTCGTCAAGACCGGTCACCTCGATGGTCGCCGACTTCACCGGTCGGGCCACCTTGGCAGCGTCCGCGATGACCTCTTGCAGCTTGGCTGCAAAGAGGTCAGCGTTGGCGCTGCCCTCCGCCCCCGGGAACTCGAATATTCGAGCCCCGGTTTCGGTCCGCCGGCAAGAAACCTTGTCGATCCCCAATTGGGTGGGATCGGCATTTGCACGCGCCCGCACCAAAATGGAAGCGTAGGTTTCCCCGCGTTCCGCAGCCTCCGCGGTGAGCGTCACCACGACGGCTGCGGACTTCGGGGGAACCAATTTCTCCTTCCCATTCTTTTTGCCCCCGCCAGCCGCCCGCGACTGACTGGGAGGCGTGGTGACGGGGACGGCAGGTCCGGGCGTTGCCGGCCTTTTGCCCTTCCGCTTACCCTTTCTCCCACCAGTCGCCTGCGACTGGCCTGTATGTGTGGTGGCGGGGACGGCAGGGACGGCCGTCGCCGTCTTTTTCCCCTTCCCCTTCCGGACCACTTCAGTCCAACCCGGCTGGTTGGACGGAGTAGTCGAAGGGAGAAGGGCGTCCTCCCCTTGCGAGGATGGCCCCGGCTCGGCTCGCCTCTTGTCCGCCGCGAGCGGCGGTCGAAGGCGCTTCTCCGGCAGGACCCGTCCTCTCCTCGTCTCTCCTCCATAACCACCTTGCGGATGACATCCTCAAGGTTGGTGGAGGAGGGGGCCTCCGCCGCAGGTCTCGGTTCGGCCTGAATCGGCCGAGCCATGACATCAGCCAGCTTCTGATGAAGCTGGCTGACCTCCAGCTTGAGGCGATCGACGGTCGCCTGCAATTTGCGCGATTCGTCGGTCGCCTCACGCTGGACCAACTCCTCTACAATGGCGCGCATGCTTGCGGCACGGCACTTAAGGGCCTTTTGGAAAGTGCCCTTAAGATTAGAGGACTTGGAGGCGACCTCCGCGATCTCCTCCTCGTCCTCTTCCGCCATGCGCGCCAGTTCGGCCAATGACTGGTCCGCGTATAGTACGCGGGACGCGCCGTAACCGGACTTGGCCCGAGCAGCACGCGCCCGCTGCTCCTTCGCAGCAACACGCTCTTCCAGCTCTTGCTGGTGCTGCGTCCGCCGAGCCAGGTCCAACTGCCGCTGGGCATCTGCGAGACCCACGACGTGGGTGTCCGCAGATGTCGTCAGCCTCTTGGCCTTCGACCTCCTGGCTGAGCCCGAGGAGCCCTCGGACCCCTCCTTGAGGAAGGCCCGCTTTCGCGACCGACAGTCGCCCGCGTCTGAGACGCTTAAGAGGGACTCGTCGTCGGAATCCGACAAATCCACCCTTCCAACGAAGCTAGCCGCAGACGGCGCGCGACTAGCTTCCGACGCTGAAGCGTCAGAGTGGCCCTGAGAAGGGCCTTTTGGTTGGCCCTGAGAAGGGCCTTTGGGTTGGCCCTGAGAAGGGCCTTTGGGTTGGCCCTGAGAAGGGCCTTTTAAGAAACGCCCGCAGGCGTCCCGCGGGGGCACAGGCATAGCCTTCCGCATGATCGTAGACAAAACCGCAAGATAAAACAAGTGTAGCTACGAAGGTACAGAGCTCTTTGGCCGTACCCAGTCTGCCACTCCGTTACGGTGACAAACTGGGCCGTTTCCAGGGGACGCGACGTGGACGCAAGCTCTGTGGGGGGTCCCCCATACCTAACCTAACCTTTTTTTTTTTTTTTTTTTTTAAACTGGGAAAAAATGCATTACGCATACCCTCCCGTCGGGGGAACGGGAGGGGTATGTGGGACTCCCCGGGCTGACCCGGTATACCCACTAAAACGACCCAGTGTTATTCCCGCGTCGTCCGAGTGGAAGAGGACTGGGAGATCGGCGCAGCCTTAGCGTCCAGTCCTCCTCCGACGACAACCCGCCTAAAGCGGCGGGCCCCTCAAGTCCTCCCCGTTCAGGGGGAGGGCTGGGAATGACCGGCGGAGGTGGTGTGGAGTGCAATGCGGGCGGAGGCGCCCCCGCGCCTATCGCCCGCCCATCACCACCATGAGGAGGGAGAAGACGGCGTCTTCTCCGACCTCTTCTGCGCCTGCGGAGCGGCGCAGCGAGAGGGTCGTCCTCCCGCGCGAGCTCCGCCGCCTCCTTTTGCGAGATGACATCCTCGCAAAAAGAGGCGACTGCTGCCCAGGACCCCTCACTCTCCAGCATGGCGTTGACCACGCCGGGAAGCGAGAGGTCCTGTCCGATCTCCGCTGATAGACTGCGGCGCGGCTCAGACCAAGCCGGGCACACCTCGAGGGTGTGCTGAGCCGTGTCCTCCGCCGCGCCGCAGTCGTGGCACGCCGGGGTCTCCTCCCTCCCGATCCGGTGCAGGTGCTTGCCGAAACAGCCGTGGCCTGACAACACCTGCACCAGACGGAATGAGAGGAACCCGTGGGAGCGCTCGA
Source organism: Lacanobia oleracea (assembly GCA_950371165.1). NCBI lineage: Eukaryota > Metazoa > Arthropoda > Insecta > Lepidoptera > Noctuidae > Lacanobia > Lacanobia oleracea. The sequence continues at coordinate 141,147 of OX493400.1, forward strand.
GCCAGTCTCGCAGGACCGGACCGAGCGCGTCCAGGGCTCGGCGGCCAAAGGTGGCGGAGGCGAGGTCGTCCGTCCAATGGACGATGATGGCGTCCCTCGCCTCCCGCCGCACGGCCTCCCGCTCCTCCGCGACGGGGCGCTCCCCGAGGGCCTTTCGTCGCGCCGTCCACTCGTACACTCGAGCGAGCACCCACGCCTCCAACTCCCAAGGAGGGGTGCCCGCCAGAGCGCACGCCGCCGAAAAGCCCACCGAGCGGTAGGCCCTCGCCACCCGCAGTGCAATGGCCCTTTGGGGCCTCCGCATCAAAGTAGCGTTCTCCCTCCTGTGGAGGCAGTCCGCCCAGATGGGGGCCCCGTACAGGGCCATGCTCCGCAGGATGCCGGCATATAAACGCCGGCATCGTGCGTTCGGCCCCCCCAAGTTCGGGAGGAGCCAGGAGAGGGCGTCCGCAGCCCTCAGCAGGCGCGTCGACAGCCCGCTAAAGTGCGGGCCGAAGCGCCACCTGCTGTCCAACACCAGGCCCAGATACTTCATCTGGGCCTGGACGCCCACCCTGACGCCCTCCACCACAATATGGGCGTCTGGAGGGCAGCGCTGCCGAGGCCCGTGAAAGAACACGGCCTCGGTCTTGTTCAGCGCCACCCTCAATCCCAGGCGGCGGATCCTCCCTGCCACCAAGGACCCGCCAGCCGAGGCCAGACAGGCCGCCTCCCCGAAGCTCTTCCCCCGGGCAGTGAGGAGAGTGTCATCCGCGTAGCAGATGACACTCGTGCCCTGGAGAAGAGCTCCCCGCAACAGCCAATCGAATCCGATGTTCCACAGGGGGGGCCCTAAGACAGACCCCTGCGGAACACCGGACTCCGCGCCGTATCTCCGCAACCTGGCCAGTTTGTCCACAAGGAGGACCTCTCGATCCTCCAAGTAGCTGGCCAGGAGTCTCCTCAAATATTGGGGCACTCCGTGATACCGGAGTGCCTCCAATATGGTGGAGTGGGGAACGGAGTTGAAGGCGTTGGCTATGTCGAACCGACACCGCCAACACTCCGTCCCCCGCCTCGACCGCCTCTTTCACCTGGCCCTTCAAAAGGGCCAGCGCGTCGATTGTGGACCGACCCTGTCGGAACCCGAACTGGGCGTCCGACAGGTCCGGCCCCACACCCCTCAAATGGCTCCTGAGCCGGCCGGCGATGATCCCCTCGAACAATTTACCGACCTCATCGAGCAGAACGATGGGCCGGTATGCCGAGGGGGAATCCGCCGGGCGTCCCTCCTTTCGGAGGAGGCATAGCTGCCCCTCCTTCCACAGTTTCGGGAACCTTCCAGCCGTAAGGCACGCGCTGAAGAGCTCCCGAAATCTGTCCTCCATTTGAGCGGCAGCTATGGCCACCACCCGTGCGGGGACGCCGTCCGGCCCAGGAGCCGTCTTCTTCGCGCGGAGGCTAAGCACCCCCGCGCGAAACTCCTCCTCCGTCACTGGAGGTACCTCCTCCTCTGGCGGAGCCGCCGCCTGCGGAGGGTCCATCGTTGGTGGGGTGAAGTCGGTCCTGCGCGGAAACAGAGACCGGACCACCCCATCCAGCAACGCCGGCTCGAGGGTCTCCGTAAGTGGGGGACCATGGGGCCGCAGTTGGTTCCGCGCCGCCCTGTATGGTCTCCCATACGGATCCCTGTCGAGACCCTCCAGCATCTCGGCCCTCGCCGAGTCCTTGGCAGCGCCCATAGCCGACTTGAGGACCGCCTTTGCCTCTCGGTAAGAGGCGTAGAGGCGGTCCTCCTCTGCCTGATTACGGGCGCTGCGCCGGCGGCTCCGCGTGTAGGCCCTTCTGGCCGCCACGCAGGTGGCTCGTAGGCCCGCCAGCTCCTCTGACCACCAATAAACGGCCCGGCGGGGAGGCGGACGCCGAGACCGAGGCATGCTGGAGTTGCAAACCTCGGTCAAGGATTCCCTCAGCCGGACCGCTGCGGCGTCAACGTCCGGGGCCCCAACAGGGGGCGACAGCCAGTCTTGGAGGAAGGCCGCCTCCTTGGCTGCCTCCCGGTCCAAGCGAGTGAGAGCCCACCGTGGGAAAGGAGACCTGCCAGAGCGGGCCATCTCCCCACGGGGGCTCTGGGTGGAGATGTCGAACCGCACATAACGGTGGTCCGACAAGGTCTCCACCAACTCCACCCGCCAGTTCACAATGCGTGCGGCCAGCACGGGGGTGGCGAACGAAACGTCCACCACCGACCCTCCCCGTTGCCGCACACACGTGTGGACCGCCCCCCTGTTGACGAGGGACACACCGCATGACGCCGCCCAAAATTCGACGGCGCGTCCCCGGACGTTGCATGAGGCAGCTGGATTGCCCCAGGCCACCGACTTGGCGTTCAGGTCGCCCAACACCACGACCTGGCGTGGCGCCGCCCTCCCTACGGCTGCAGTGAGGATCTCCAGGAAATCCTCAAAGTCCGAGAGAGGGCGGTTTGGGGAGAAATAGACCCCAACCAGGGCCAAATCCCCCCACGCGGCGGCCACGTATCCCGGTCCCCTCTCTAAAAGCGAGAGGGGAGGGGAGTCTGTGGAAGACCGCGACACCAACGCCACCAGGCCGTCTCGGTCGCCCAGCCAATGGCCAGGGACCGAGTAGGGCTCGGCGACCACCGCCAAGTCCACCAACCACTCAGCCATGGTCTGCATCAGGAGATCCTGTGCAGCCCGGCAGTGGTTGGTGTTCGCCTGGAGGATGCGATGTTCGATTGTATCCATCAATCGGACATCGCACCCCCCTCCTCCGCAGCCACCGCCGTTCCAGCCTCGGGAACGGCGATGCTAGCAGCAGGCCCGACCGGCACCTGCGCTTTGCCCTTCTTAAGGGGGGGGTTGCATAACCTCCCCCTCATAACGTGGCCTGCTGGGCGACCACTGGCAGCACACACTACACAGTGCGGCTTGGCGACCGTGCAGGAGGCGGCTTTGTGGCCCTCCTTGCCGCAGCGGTAGCAGGTCTCTGACCTGTCCACCGCTGACGGGCACAGGGCTCGGGTGTGCCCGATGCCGCAGCACCGGAAGCAGCGCAGAGGCTGCTCCTCTAGGGCCCGGACTGCACCCGAGCTAAAGCCGACAAGGAGGCGTCCTTTTGAAAGGACGGCTTTGGCAGCGGCGACAGGGCACTCGAGCCGAATAGTGCCCATGCCGCCGCGGCCGGGCCTGATGTCCCGGCCTTGCACCGCTGCGACGCCGCAGCCCCCAATGGCTGCGACCGCCGCCACCACCTCCTCCTTGGTGACCGAGTCGTCAAGACCGGTCACCTCTATGGTTGCCGACTTCACCGGTCGGGCCACCTTGGCAGCGTCCGCGATGACCTCTTGCAGCTTGGCTGCAAAGAGGTCAGCGTTGGCGCTGCCCTCCGCCCCCGGGAACTCGAATATTCGAGCCCCGGTTTCGGTCCGCCTGCAAGAAAGCTTGCCGATCCCCAGTTGGGCGGGATCGGCATTGGCACGCGCCCGCACCAAAATGGAGGCGTAGGTTTCCCCGCGTTCCGCAGCCTCCGCGGTGAGCGTCACCACGACGGCTGCGGACCTCGGGGGAACCAATTTCCTCTTTCCCTTCTTCTTGCTCCCGCCAGCCGCCCGCGACTGACTGGGAGGCGTGGTGACGGGGACGGCAGGTCCGGGCGTTGCCGGCCTTTTGCCCTTCCCCTTCCCCTTTCCCTTCTCAGTCGCCCGCGACCGGCTGGGAGTCGTGGTGGCAGGGACGGCAGGGACGGCTGTTGCCGTCTTTTTCCCCCTGCCCTTCCCCTTCCGGGCCACTTCGGTCCAACCTTGCTGGTTGGACGGAGTGGTGGAAGGGAGAAGGGCGTCAGCCTCTTGCGAGGACGGCCCCGGCTCGGCCCGCCTCTTGTCCGCCGCAAGCGGTGGTCGGAGGCGCTTCTCCGGCAAGAGCCGGTCCTCAATGCCTGCCAAGCAGGCTCTAGTGAAGGCCCTCTCCTCCATTACCACCTTGCGGATGATATCCTCAAGGTTGGTGGGGGTAGGGGCCTCCGCCGCAGGTCTTGGTTCGGCCTGACTTGGCCGAGCCATGACATCAGCCAGCTTCTGATGAAGCTGGCTGACCTCAAGCTTGAGGCGATCGACGGTCGCTTGCAATTTGCGCGATTCGTCGGTCGCCTCACGCTGGACCAACTCCTCGATAATGGCGCGCATGCTTGCGGCACGGCACTTAAGGGCCTTTTGAAAAGTGCCCTTAAGATTAGAGGACTTGGAGGCGACCTCCGCGATCTCCTCCTCGTCCTCTTCCGCCATGCGCGCCAGTTCGGCCAAGGACTGGTCCGCGTATAGCACGCGGGACGCGCCGTAACCGGACCTGGCCCGAGCAGCACGCGCCCGCTGCTCCTTTGCAGCGACCCTCTCCTCCAGGTCCTGCTGCTGCTGCGTCCGCCGAGCCAAGTCCAGCTGCCGCTGGGCGTCCGCGAGACCGACCAGGTGGGTGTCCGCGGCTGTCGTCGGCCTCTTGGCCTTCGACCTCCTGGCTGAGCCCGAGGAGCCCTCGGACCCCTCCTTGAGGAAGGCCCGCTTCCGCGACCGGGAGTCGCCCGCGTCCGAGACGCTGATGACAGACTCGTCGTCGGAATCTGTCATGTCCCTTCCGAAGAAGCTAGCCGCAGACGGCGCGCGGCTAGCTTCGGACGCTGACGCGTCGGAGTGGCCCTGAGAAGGGCCTTTTGGTTGGCCCTGAGAAGGGCCTTTTGGTTGGCCCTGAGAAGGGCCTTTGGGTTGGCCCTGAGAAGGGCCTTTTAAAAACCGCCCGGAGGCGTCCCGCGGGGGTTTTGGCATAGCCACAGCAGGTTCGTAGAAAGCAGGCAACAATAAAATACGTAGCTACGAAGGTACAGAGCTCTTTGGCCGTACCCAGTCTGCCACTCCGTTACGGTGACAAACTGGGCCGTTTCCAGGGGACGCGACGTGGACGCAAGCTCTGTGGGGGGTCCCCCTACCTAACCTAACCTTTTTTTTTTTTTTTTTTTTTTTTTATGCTGGGAAAAAATGCATTACGCATACCCTCCCGTCGGGGGAACGGGAGGGGTATGTGGGACTCCCCGGGCTGACCCGGTATACCCACTAAAACGACCCAGCGTTATTCCCGCGTCGTCCGAGTGGAAGAGGACTGGGAGATCGGCGCAGCCTTAGCGTCCAGTCCTCCTCCGACGACAACCCGCCTAAAGCGGCGGGCCCCTCAAGTCCTCCCCGTTCAGGGGGAGGGCTGGGAATTACCGGCGGAGGTGGTGTGGAGTGCAATGCGGGCGGAGGCGCCCCCGCGCCTATCGCCCGCCCATCACCACCATGAGGAGGGAGAAGACGGCGTCTTCTCCGACCTCTTCTGCGCCTGCGGAGCGGCGCAGCGAGAGGGTCGTCCTCCCGCGCACGCTCCGCCGCCTCCTTTTGCGAGATGACATCCTCGCAAAAAGAGGCGACAGCTGCCCAGGACCCCTCACTCTCCAGCATGGCATTCACCACGCCGGGAAGTGAGAGGTCCTGTCCGATCTCCGCTGTTAGACTGCGGCGCGGCTCAGACCAAGCCGGGCACACCTCGAGGGTGTGCTGAGCCGTGTCCTCCGCCGCGCCGCAGTCGTGACACGCCGGGGTTTCCTCCCTCCCGATCCGGTGCAGGTGCTTGCCGAAACAGCCGTGGCCTGACAACACCTGCACCAGACGGAATGAGAGGAACCCGTGGGAGCGCTCGAGCCAGTCTCGCAGGACCGGACCGAGCGCGTCCAGGGTTCGGCGGCCAAAGGTGGCGGAGGCGAGGTCGTCCGTCCAATGGACGATGATGGCGTCCCTCGCCTCCCGCCGCACGGCCTCCCGCTCCTCCGCGACGGGGCGCTCCCCGAGGGCCCTTCGCCGCGCCGTCCACTCGTACACTCTGGCGAGCACCCACGCCTCCAGCTCCCAAGGAGGGGTGCCCGCCAGAGCGCACGCCGCCGAAAAGCCCACCGAGCGGTAGGCCCTCGCCACCCGCAGTGCAATGGCCCTTTGTGGCCTGCGCATGGCGGTTGCGTTCTCCCTCCTGTGGAGGGAGTCCGCCCAGATGGGGGCCCCGTACAGGGCCATGCTTCGCAGGATGCCGGCATATAGGCGCCGGCATCGTGCGTTGGGCCCTCCCAGGTTGGGGAGGAGCCAGGAGAGGGCGTCCGCAGCCCTCAGCAGGCGCGTCGACAGCCCGCTAAAGTGCGGGCCGAAGCGCCACCTGCTGTCCAACACCAGGCCCAGATACTTCATCTGGGCCTGGACGCCCACCCTGACGCCCTCCACCATAATGTGGGCGTCTGGAGGGCAGCGCTGCCGAGGCCCGTGAAAGAACACGGCCTCGGTCTTGTTCAGCGCCACCCTCAATCCCAGGCGGCGGATCCTCCCTGCCACCAAGGACCCGCCAGCCGAGGCCAGACAGGCCGCCTCCCCGAAGCTCTTCCCTCGGGCAGTAAGGAGAGTGTCATCCGCGTAGCAGATGACACTCGTGCCCTGGAGAAGAGCTCCCCGCAACAGCCAGTCAAAGCCGATGTTCCACAGGGGGGGTCCTAAGACTGACCCCTGCGGAACACCGGACTCCGCGCTGTACCTCCGCATCCTGGCCAGTTTGTCCACAAGGAGGACCTCTCGATCCTCCAAGTAGCTGGCCAGGAGGCTCCTCAAGTATTGGGGCACTCCGTGATACCGGAGTGCCTCCAATATGGTGGAGTGGGGAACGGAGTTGAAGGCGTTGGCGATGTCAAACGACACCGCCAACACTCCGTCCCCCGCCTCGACCGCCTCTTTCACCTGGCCCTTAAGAAGGGCCAGCGCGTCGATGGTGGACCGGCCCTGTCGGAAACCGAACTGGGCGTCCGACAAGTCCGGCCCTACATCCTGCAGATGGCTCCTGAGCCGGCCGGCGATGATCCCCTCGAACAATTTACCGACCTCATCGAGCAGAACGATGGGCCGGTATGCCGAGGGGGAATCCGCCGGGCGTCCCTCCTTTCGGAGGAGGCATAGCTGCCCCTCCTTCCACAGTTTCGGGAACCTTCCAGCCGTAAAGCACGCGCTGAAGAGTTCCCGAAACCTGTCCTCCATTTGAGCGGCAGCTATTGCCACCACCCGTGCAGGGACACCATCCGGCCCAGGAGCCGTCTTCTTCGCGCGGAGGCTAAGAACCCCCGCGCGAAACTCCTCCTCCGTCACTGGAGGTGCCTCCTCCTCCTCTTGCTCTTGCGGAGCCGCCGACTGTGGAGGGTCCATCGCTGGAGGGGCGAAGTCGGTCCTGCGCGGAAACAGAGACCGGACCACCCCATCCAGCAACGCCGGCTCGAGGGTTTCCGTCAATGGGGGACCATGGGGCCGCAGTTGGTTCCGCGCCGCCCTATATGGTCTCCCATACGGATCCCTGTCGAGACCCTCCAGCATCTCGGCCCTCGCCGAGTCCTTGGCAGCGCCCATAGCCGACTTGAGGACCGCCTTTGCCTCTCGGTAAGAGGCGTAGAGGCGGTCCTCTTCTGCCTGATTACGGGCGCTGCGCCGGCGGCTCCGCGTGTAGGCCCTTCTGGCCGCCACGCAAGTGGCCCGGAGGCCCGCCAGCTCCTCCGACCACCAATAAACGGCCCGGCGGGGAGGCGGACGCCGAGACCGAGGCATGCTGGAGTTGCACACCTCGGTCAGGGATTCCCTCAGCCGGACCGCTGCGGCGTCAACGTCCGGGGCCCCAACAGGGGGCGACAGCCAGTCCTGGAGGAAGGCCGCCTCCTTGGCTGCCTCCCGGTCCAGGCGAGTGAGAGCCCACCGTGGGAAGGGAGACCTGCCAGAGCGGGCGATCTCCCCACGGGGGCTCTGGGTGGAGATGTCGAACCGCACATAACGGTGGTCCGACAAGGTCTCCACCAACTCCACCCGCCAGTTCACAATGCGTGCGGCTAGCACGGGGGTGGTGAACGAAACGTCCACCACCGACCCTCCCCGTTGCCGCACACAAGTGTGGACCGCCCCCCTGTTGAGGAGGGACACGCCGCATGACGCCGCCCAAAACTCGACGGCGCGACCCCGGACGTTGCAGGAGGCGGCTGGGTTGCCCCAGGCCACCGACTTGGCGTTCAGGTCGCCCAACACCACGACCTGGCGTGGCGCCGCCCTCCCTACGGCTGCAGTGAGAATCTCTAGAAAATCCTCAAAGTCCGAAAGAGGGCGGTTTGGGGAGAAATAGACCCCAACCAGGGCCAAATCTCCCCACGCGGCGGCCACGTATCCCGGTCCCCTCTCTAAAAGCGAGAGGGGAGGGGAGTCTGTGGAAGACCGCGACACCATTGCCACCAGGCCGTCTCGGTCGCCCAGCCAATGGCCAGGGACCGAGTAAGGCTCGGCGACCACCGCCAAGTCCACCAACCACTCAGCCATGGTCTGCATCAGGAGATCCTGTGCAGTCCGGCAGTGGTTGGTGTTCGCCTGGAGGATGCGATGTTCGATCGACATCAATCGGACATCGCACCCCCCTCCTCCGCAGCCACCGCCGTTCCTGCCTCGGGAACGGCGTTGCCAGCAGCAGGCCCGACTGGCACCTGCGCTTTTCCTCTCTTAAGGGGGGGGTTGCACAACCTCCCCCGCATGATGTGACCTGCTGGGCGGCCACTGGCAGCACACACTACGCAGTGTGGCGTGGCGACCATGCAGGCGGCGGCTTTGTGGCCCTCCTTGCCGCAGCGGTAGCAGGCGTCGGACCTGTCGACGGTGGACGGACAGAGGGCTCGGGTGTGTCCGATGCCGCAGCACTTGAAGCAGCGCAAAGGCTGCTCCCCAAGTGCTCGGACTGCACCCGAGCTGAAGCCGACGGCGAGCCGTCCTTTCTCAAGGACGGCTTTGGCAGCGACGACCGGGCACTCGAGCCGGATAGTGCCCATGCCGCCGCGGCCAGGCCTGATGTCCCGACCCCGTACCTCCGCGACGCTGCAACCCCCGATCGCTGCGACCGCCGCCACCACCTCCTCCTTGGTGACCGAGTCGTCAAGGTCGGCTACCTCGATGGCAGCCGATTTGACTGGTCGGGCCACCTTGGCAGCGTCCGCGATGACCTCCTGCAGCTTGGCTGCAAAGAGGTCAGCGCTGGCGCTGCCCTCCGCCCCCGGGAACTCGAATATTCGAGCCCCGGTTTCCGTCCGCCGGCAAGAAACTTTGCCGATCCCCAACTGGGTAGGATCGGCATTTGCACGCGCCCGCAACAATATCGACGCGTAAGTTTCCCCGCGTTCCGCAGCCTCCGCGGTGAGTGTCACCACGACGGCTGCGGACTTTGGGGGAACGAGTTTCCCCTTCCTCTTCTTCTTGTTGCCCCTGCCAGCCGCCTGCGACTGACTTGGAGGCGTGGTGGCGAGGACGGCAGGGGCGGCCGCTGCCACCTTTCCGCCCTTCCCCTTCCTCCCCCTCCCCGCAGTCGTCTGCGACTGGCCGGGATGTGTAGAGGCGGGGACGGCAGAGACGGCCGTCGCCGTCTTTTTCCCCTTACCCTTCCCCTTCCCCTTCCGGACCACTTCAGTCCAACCCGGCTGGTTGGACGGAGTGGTGGAAGGGAGAAGGGCATCCTCCATTTGCGAGGACGGCCCCGGCTCGGCTCGCCTCTTGTCCGCCGCGAGCGACGGTCGGAGGCGCTTCTCCGGCAGGAGCCGGTCCTCTATGCCTGCTAGGCAGGCTCTGGTGAAGGCCCGCTCCTCCATAACCACCTTGCGGATGACATCCTCAAGGTTGGTGGAGGAGGGGGCCTCCGCCGCAGGTCTCGGTTCGGCCTGAATCGGCCGAGCCATGACATCAGCCAGCTTCTGATGAAGCTGGCTGACCTCCAGCTTGAGGCGATCGACGGTCGCCTGCAATTGCCGCGTTTCTTCGGTGGTATTGCGCTGGACCAACTCCAACACAATACCACGAAGGCTCGCAGCCCGGCACTTAAGGGCCTTTTGGAAAGTGCCCTTAAGATTTGAGGACTTAGAGGCGACCTCCATGATCTCCTCCTCGTCCTCCTCCGCCATTCGCTCCAGCTCCGCCACGGATTGGTCCGCGTATAGTACGCGGGACGCTCCGTACCCGGACTTGGCCCGAGCGGCACGCACCCGCTGCTCCTTTGCAGCGACCCGCTCCTCCAGGTCCTGCTGGTGCTGCGCCCGCCGAGCCAGGTCTAACTGGCGTTGTGCATCCTCGAGACCCACTACGTGGGTATCTGCGGCTGTCGTCGGCTTTTTGGCCTTTGACCTCCTGGCTGAGCCCGAGGAGCCCTCGGACCCCTCCTTGAGGAAGGCCCGCTTCCGCGACCGGGAGTCGCCCGCGTCCGAAACGCTGATGAGGGACTCATCCGAATCGGACAGGTCCGCCCTTCCAAAGAAGCTAGCCGCAGACGGCGCGCGGCTAGCTTCAGACGCTGAAGCGTCAGAGTGGCCCTGAGAAGGGCCTTTTGGTTGGCCCTGAGAAGGGCCTTTGGGTTGGCCCTGAAAAGGGCCTTTTTTAAAACGCCCGCAGGCGTCCCGCGGGGGCATAGGCATAGCCTTCCGCATGTTCGCAGTTAAAACGCAAGATAAAAACAGCAACTACGAGATCACAGAGCACTTTAGCCGTACCCAGTCTGCCACTCCGTTACGGTGACAAACTGGGCCGTTTCCAGGGGACGCGACGTGGACGCAAGCTCTGTGGGGGGTCCCCCACCTTTTTTTTTTTTTTTTTTTTTTTTAAACTGGGAAAAAATGCATTACGCATACCCTCCCGTCGGGGGAACGGGAGGGGTATGTGGGACTCCCCGGGCTGACCCGGTATACCCACTAAAACGACCCAGTGTTATTCCCGCGTCGTCCGAGTGGAAGAGGACTGGGAGATCGGCGCAGCCTTAGCGTCCAGTCCTCCTCCGACGACAACCCGCCTAAAGCGGCGGGCCCCTCAAGTCCTCCCCGTTCAGGGGGAGGGCTGGGAATGACCGGCGAGGGTGGTGTGGAGTGCAATGCGGGCGGAGGCGCCCCCGCGCCTATCGCCCGCCCATCACCACCATGAGGAGGGAGAAGACGGCGTCTTCTCCGACCTCTTCTGCGCCTGCGGAGCGGCGCAGCGAGAGGGTCGTCCTCCCGCGCGCGCTCCGCCGCCTCCTTTTGCGAGATGACATCCTCGCAAAAAGAGGCGACTGCTGCCCAGGACCCCTCACTCTCCAGCATGGCGTTGACCACGCCGGGAAGTGAGAGGTCCTGTCCGATCTCCGCTGTTAGACTGCGGCGCGGCTCAGACCAAGCCGGGCACACCTCGAGGGTGTGCTGAGCCGTGTCCTCCGCCGCGCCGCAGTCGTGGCACGCCGGGGTCTCCTCCCTCCCGATCCGGTGCAGGTGCTTGCCGAAACAGCCGTGGCCTGACAACACCTGCACCAGACGGAATGAGAGGAAACCATGGGAGCGCTCGAGCCAGTCTCGCAGGACCGGACCGAGCGCGTCCAGGGTTCGGCGGCCAAAGGTGGCGGAGGCGAGGTCCTCCGTCCAATGGACGATGATGGCGTCCCTCGCCTCTCGCCGCACGGCCTCCCGCTCCTCCGCGACGGGGCGCTCCCCGAGGGCCTTTCGCCGCGCCGTCCACTCGTACACTCTGGCGAGCACCCACGCCTCCAGCTCCCAAGGAGGGGTGCCCGCCAGAGCGCACGCCGCCGAAAAGCCCACCGAGCGGTAGGCCCTCGCCACCCGCAGTGCAATGGCCCTTTGTGGCCTGCGCATGGCGGTTGCGTTCTCCCTCCTGTGGAGGGAGTCCGCCCAGATGGGGGCCCCGTACAGGGCCATGCTTCGCAGGATGCCGGCATATAGGCGCCGGCATCGTGCGTTGGGCCCTCCCAGGTTGGGGAGGAGCCAGGAGAGGGCGTCCGCAGCCCTCAGCAGGCGCGTCGACAGCCCGCTAAAGTGCGGGCCGAAGCGCCACCTGCTGTCCAACACCAGGCCCAGATACTTCATCTGGGCCTGGACGCCCACCCTGACGCCCTCCACCATAATGTGGGCGTCTGGAGGGCAGCGCTGCCGAGGCCCGTGAAAGAACACGGCCTCGGTCTTGTTCAGCGCCACCCTCAATCCCAGGCGGCGGATCCTCCCTGCCACCAAGGACCCGCCAGCCGAGGCCAGACAGGCCGCCTCCCCGAAGCTCTTCCCCCAGGCAGTAAGGAGAGTGTCATCCGCGTAGCAGATGACACTCGTGCCCTGGAGAAGAGCTCCCCGCAACAGCCAGTCAAAGCCGATGTTCCACAGGGGGGGTCCTAAGACTGACCCCTGCGGAACACCGGACTCCGCGCTGTACCTCCGCATCCTGGCCAGTTTGTCCACAAGGAGGACCTCTCGATCCTCCAAGTAGCTGGCCAGGAGGCTCCTCAAGTATTGGGGCACTCCGTGATACCGGAGTGCCTCCAATATGGTGGAGTGGGGAACGGAGTTGAAGGCGTTGGCGATGTCAAACGACACCGCCAACACTCCGTCCCCCGCCTCGACCGCCTCTTTCACCTGGCCCTTAAGAAGGGCCAGCGCGTCGATGGTGGACCGGCCCTGTCGGAAACCGAACTGGGCGTCCGACAAGTCCGGCCCTACATCCTGCAGATGGCTCCTGAGCCGGCCGGCGATGATCCCCTCGAACAATTTACCGACCTCATCGAGCAGAACGATGGGCCGGTATGCCGAGGGGGAATCCGCCGGGCGTCCCTCCTTTCGGAGGAGGCATAGCTGCCCCTCCTTCCACAGTTTCGGGAACCTTCCAGCCGTAAAGCACGCGCTGAAGAGTTCCCGAAACCTGTCCTCCATTTGAGCGGCAGCTATTGCCACCACCCGTGCAGGGACACCATCCGGCCCAGGAGCCGTCTTCTTCGCGCGGAGGCTAAGAACCCCCGCGCGAAACTCCTCCTCCGTCACTGGAGGTGCCTCCTCCTCCTCTTGCTCTTGCGGAGCCGCCGACTGTGGAGGGTCCATCGCTGGAGGGGCGAAGTCGGTCCTGCGCGGAAACAGAGACCGGACCACCCCATCCAGCAACGCCGGCTCGAGGGTTTCCGTCAATGGGGGACCATGGGGCCGCAGTTGGTTCCGCGCCGCCCTATATGGTCTCCCATACGGATCCCTGTCGAGACCCTCCAGCATCTCGGCCCTCGCCGAGTCCTTGGCAGCGCCCATAGCCGACTTGAGGACCGCCTTTGCCTCTCGGTAAGAGGCGTAGAGGCGGTCCTCTTCTGCCTGATTACGGGCGCTGCGCCGGCGGCTCCGCGTGTAGGCCCTTCTGGCCGCCACGCAAGTGGCCCGGAGGCCCGCCAGCTCCTCCGACCACCAATAAACGGCCCGGCGGGGAGGCGGACGCCGAGACCGAGGCATGCTGGAGTTGCACACCTCGGTCAGGGATTCCCTCAGCCGGACCGCTGCGGCGTCAACGTCCGGGGCCCCAACAGGGGGCGACAGCCAGTCCTGGAGGAAGGCCGCCTCCTTGGCTGCCTCCCGGTCCAGGCGAGTGAGAGCCCACCGTGGGAAGGGAGACCTGCCAGAGCGGGCGATCTCCCCACGGGGGCTCTGGGTGGAGATGTCGAACCGCACATAACGGTGGTCCGACAAGGTCTCCACCAACTCCACCCGCCAGTTCACAATGCGTGCGGCTAGCACGGGGGTGGCGAACGAAACGTCCACCACCGACCCTCCCCGTTGCCGCACACAAGTGTGGACCGCCCCCCTGTTGAGGAGGGACACGCCGCATGACGCCGCCCAAAACTCGACGGCGCGACCCCGGACGTTGCAGGAGGCGGCTGGGTTGCCCCAGGCCACCGACTTGGCGTTCAGGTCGCCCAACACCACGACCTGGCGTGGCGCCGCCCTCCCTACGGCTGCAGTGAGAATCTCTAGAAAATCCTCAAAGTCCGAAAGAGGGCGGTTTGGGGAGAAATAGACCCCAACCAGGGCCAAATCTCCCCACGCGGCGGCCACGTATCCCGGTCCCCTCTCTAAAAGCGAGAGGGGAGGGGAGTCTGTGGAAGACCGCGACACCATTGCCACCAGGCCGTCTCGGTCGCCCAGCCAATGGCCAGGGACCGAGTAAGGCTCGGCGACCACCGCCAAGTCCACCAACCACTCAGCCATGGTCTGCATCAGGAGATCCTGTGCAGTCCGGCAGTGGTTGGTGTTCGCCTGGAGGATGCGATGTTCGATCGACATCAATCGGACATCGCACCCCCCTCCTCCGCAGCCACCGCCGTTCCTGCCTCGGGAACGGCGTTGCCAGCAGCAGGCCCGACTGGCACCTGCGCTTTTCCTCTCTTAAGGGGGGGGTTGCACAACCTCCCCCGCATGATGTGACCTGCTGGGCGGCCACTGGCAGCACACACTACGCAGTGTGGCGTGGCGACCATGCAGGCGGCGGCTTTGTGGCCCTCCTTGCCGCAGCGGTAGCAGGCGTCGGACCTGTCGACGGTGGACGGACAGAGGGCTCGGGTGTGTCCGATGCCGCAGCACTTGAAGCAGCGCAAAGGCTGCTCCCCAAGTGCTCGGACTGCACCCGAGCTGAAGCCGACGGCGAGCCGTCCTTTCTCAAGGACGGCTTTGGCAGCGACGACCGGGCACTCGAGCCGGATAGTGCCCATGCCGCCGCGGCCAGGCCTGATGTCCCGACCCCGTACCTCCGCGACGCTGCAACCCCCGATCGCTGCGACCGCCGCCACCACCTCCTCCTTGGTGACCGAGTCGTCAAGGTCGGCTACCTCGATGGCAGCCGATTTGACTGGTCGGGCCACCTTGGCAGCGTCCGCGATGACCTCCTGCAGCTTGGCTGCAAAGAGGTCAGCGCTGGCGCTGCCCTCCGCCCCCGGGAACTCGAATATTCGAGCCCCGGTTTCCGTCCGCCGGCAAGAAACTTTGCCGATCCCCAACTGGGTAGGATCGGCATTTGCACGCGCCCGCAACAATATCGACGCGTAAGTTTCCCCGCGTTCCGCAGCCTCCGCGGTGAGTGTCACCACGACGGCTGCGGACTTTGGGGGAACGAGTTTCCCCTTCCTCTTCTTCTTGTTGCCCCTGCCAGCCGCCTGCGACTGACTTGGAGGCGTGGTGGCGAGGACGGCAGGGGCGGCCGCTGCCACCTTTCCGCCCTTCCCCTTCCTCCCCCTCCCCGCAGTCGTCTGCGACTGGCCGGGATGTGTAGAGGCGGGGACGGCAGAGACGGCCGTCGCCGTCTTTTTCCCCTTACCCTTCCCCTTCCCCTTCCGGACCACTTCAGTCCAACCCGGCTGGTTGGACGGAGTGGTGGAAGGGAGAAGGGCATCCTCCATTTGCGAGGACGGCCCCGGCTCGGCTCGCCTCTTGTCCGCCGCGAGCGACGGTCGGAGGCGCTTCTCCGGCAGGAGCCGGTCCTCTATGCCTGCTAGGCAGGCTCTGGTGAAGGCCCGCTCCTCCATAACCACCTTGCGGATGACATCCTCAAGGTTGGTGGAGGAGGGGGCCTCCGCCGCAGGTCTCGGTTCGGCCTGAATCGGCCGAGCCATGACATCAGCCAGCTTCTGATGAAGCTGGCTGACCTCCAGCTTGAGGCGATCGACGGTCGCCTGCAATTGCCGCGTTTCTTCGGTGGTATTGCGCTGGACCAACTCCAACACAATACCACGAAGGCTCGCAGCCCGGCACTTAAGGGCCTTGTGGAAAGTGCCCTTAAGATTTGAGGACTTAGAGGCGACCTCCATGATCTCCTCCTCGTCCTCCTCCGCCATTCGCTCCAGCTCCGCCACGGATTGGTCCGCGTATAGTACGCGGGACGCTCCGTACCCGGACTTGGCCCGAGCGGCACGCACCCGCTGCTCCTTTGCAGCGACCCGCTCCTCCAGGTCCTGCTGGTGCTGCGCCCGCCGAGCCAGGTCTAACTGGCGTTGTGCATCCTCGAGACCCACTACGTGGGTATCTGCGGCTGTCGTCGGCTTTTTGGCCTTTGACCTCCTGGCTGAGCCCGAGGAGCCCTCGGACCCCTCCTTGAGGAAGGCCCGCTTCCGCGACCGGGAGTCGCCCGCGTCCGAAACGCTGATGAGGGACTCATCCGAATCGGACAGGTCCGCCCTTCCAAAGAAGCTAGCCGCAGACGGCGCGCGGCTAGCTTCAGACGCTGAAGCGTCAGAGTGGCCCTGAGAAGGGCCTTTTGGTTGGCCCTGAGAAGGGCCTTTGGGTTGGCCCTGAAAAGGGCCTTTTTTAAAACGCCCGCAGGCGTCCCGCGGGGGCATAGGCATAGCCTTCCGCATGTTCGCAGTTAAAACGCAAGATAAAAACAGCAACTACGAGATCACAGAGCACTTTAGCCGTACCCAGTCTGCCACTCCGTTACGGTGACAAACTGGGCCGTTTCCAGGGGACGCGACGTGGACGCAAGCTCTGTGGGGGGTCCCCCACCTAACCTAACCTAACCTAACCTAACCAGTTCCCCCCCAGCTCTCGTGGCGGTCGGATCGTTTTCCAGTGAGCTCCACGTTTAAAAATACAAAAAGTGGTAAAAAGTTATCCGATTTTGACGAGTGAAGTGTGTATCGGTCGGGCTAAGCGCAAGGAATACGCCTACATATTGTTTTTAACCCGGACTGCAGTGACTTAGTGAAAACATCTGAAAAACCTTACAACTTTGAGGTTAAACAGCGAGGAAGAACCTTAAACCACGAACGCTGCAGAAACAAGATCGACAACCCTGCCTTTTTATTGAAGGTAGGGGTGAAGATTGACGCCGCACATCATCCTGACTATCCTGAAGCCAAAAAACCCCAGCGCTTCAGGAGTTATAAAGAAAAAACAAAAACCACGTGGTGCTGAAAACACCGAAAACGACGAGCCAGGCGCCTGAAAATTTGCAGCCAGCATCTTTATGAACAGCACAATCGGTATTTAAAATTATTTTAACTTTATTTACCATAACCGATTTTTAAGAAGAGTTACAAAATCAGAAAATAACACATCTGTATCTCCGGACCTGAGTGAGATATCGAAAAAATTCAACAGCAGTTCTTGGCGCTCTTCTTAGAAAAACCTAGATTGTGAATATTAGATTTTTAGTTTTATTATTTTTTAAGTTATAGGCAAAATTCTAAAAATAACAGTTTTCCTAAAATTTTTCAACTTTTCTTTTACTTTTCAAAAATTTTTAGTATTGTATCGTGTAGCTTGTTAGTTTTTATATTTTTTAACGTTTTTTCCAGATTTTTCGGTTCAGTGGTTCAAGAGATATTGAATTTTTACTGTTTTTCGGCTTTTATTCAAAATTAAATAGAAAAAATCGGTTTTTGACCCTGGGGATGGGTTCAATAAACATATTGCACCTTATATAAGCCCAAACTTGGACGGTATACTCTTAAAATTGAGAATTTTGACAAAATCCCCACTTTTAGGTTTTTGTTTTTGAAAATTAAAATAGCGATATCTCGGGAACCGCTGAGCTTAGAGGATTCAGATTTTCGGTATAAGATGTGGCAGGTAGCCTAGAATAGGGACATATGGTTTTCAGGCGTTTTTGGGCGACTGAGTTTTTTACCGCTGAAACAACTTTCAGGAGATACCCGAAGTGACGCCGAGCTGTGCACCCAAAACCCTGACTCCCTTTTTTTTTTTTTTTTTTCAATTTTCATGACACTCACGAATGCGCGCTTAGCACCAATCGAAAGCTCGTACTTTTACGCACAATTTGACAGTAAACACGATATGAAATGGCTAAAAAATACCACTTATATGATTTTTTGCAAAAAATTTCTGCGCGGAGCAGCCTTTGGCACGTGTTATCGTCGCGGGGGGAGACCGCGGACTCTGGTTAGGTTAGGTTAGGTTAGGTTAGGTTTGCGAGATGACATCCTCGCAAAAAGAGGCGACAGCTGCCCAGGACCCCTCACTCTCCAGCATGGCATTCACCACGCCGGGAAGCGAGAGGTCCTGTCCGATCTCCGCTGTTAGACTGCGACGCGGCTCAGACCAAGCCGGGCACACCTCGAGGGTGTGCTGAGCCGTGTCCTCCGCCGCGCCGCAGTCGTGGCACGCCGGGGTCTCCTCCCTCCCGATCCGGTGCAGATGCTTGCCGAAACAGCCGTGGCCTGACAACACCTGCACCAGACGGAATGAGAGGAACCCGTGGGAGCGCTCGAGCCAGTCTCGCAGGACCGGACCGAGCGCGTCCAAGGTTCGGCGGCCAAAGGTGGCGGAGGCGAGGTCCTCCGTCCAGTGGACGACGATAGCGTCCCTCGCCTCCCGCCGCACGGCCTCCCGCTCCTCCGCGACGGGGCGCTCGCCCAGGGCCTTTCGCCGCGCCGTCCACTCGTACACTCTGGCGAGCACCCACGCCTCCAGCTCCCAAGGAGGGGTGCCCGCCAGAGCGCACGCCGCCGAAAAGCCCACCGAGCGGTAGGCCCTCGCCACCCGCAGTGCAATGGCCCTTTGAGGCCTGCGCATAACGGTCGCATTCTCCCTCCTTTGGAGGGAGTCCGCCCAGATGGGGGCCCCGTATAGGGCCATGCTCCGCAGGATGCCAGCGTATAAACGCCGGCATCGTGCGTTGGGCCCTCCCAGGTTCGGGAGGAGCCAGGAGAGGGCGTCCGCAGCCCTCAGCAGGCGCGTCGACAGCCCGCTAAAGTGCGGGCCGAAGCGCCACCTGCTGTCCAACACCAGGCCCAGATACTTCATCTGGGCCTGGACGCCCACCCTGACGCCCTCCACCACAATGTGGGCATCTGGAGGGCAGCGCTGCCGAGGCCCGTGAAAGAACACGGCCTCGGTCTTGTTCAGCGCCACCCTCAATCCCAGGCGGCGGATCCTCCCTGCCACCAAGGACCCGCCAGCCGAGGCCAGACAGGCCGCCTCCCCGAAGCTCTTCCCCCGGGCAGTGAGGAGAGTGTCATCCGCGTAGCAGATGACACTCGTGCCCTGGAGAAGAGCTCCCCGCAACAGCCAGTCGAAGCCGATGTTCCACAGGGGGGGCCCTAAGACTGACCCCTGCGGAACACCGGACTCCGCGCTGTATCGCCGCATCCTGGCCAGTTTGTCCACAAGGAGGACCTCTCGATCCTCCAAGTAGCTGGCCAGGAGGCTCCTCAAATATTGGGGCACTCCGTGGTACCGGAGTGCCTCCAATATGGTGGAGTGGGGAACGGAGTTGAAGGCGTTGGCTATGTCGAACGACACCGCCAACACCCCGTCCCCCGCCTCCACCGCCCCTTTCACCTGGCCCTTCAAAAGGGCCAGCGCGTCGATGGTGGACCGGCCCTGTCGGAAACCGAACTGGGCGTCCGACAGGTTCGGCCCTACACCCTGCAAATGGCTCCTGAGCCGGCCGGCGATGATCCCCTCGAACAATTTACCGACCTCATCGAGCAGAACGATGGGCCGGTATGCCGAGGGGGAATCCGCCGGGCGTCCCTCCTTTCGGAGGAGGCATAGCTGCCCCTCCTTCCACAGTTTCGGGAACCTTCCAGCCGTAAGGCACGCGCTGAAGAGTTCCCGAAATCTGTCCTCCATTTGAGCGGCAGCTATGGCCACCACCCGTGCGGGGACGCCGTCCGGCCCAGGAGCCGTCTTCTTCGCGCGGAGGCTAAGCACCCCCGCGCGAAACTCCTCCTCCGTCACTGGAGGTACCTCCTCCTCTGGCGGAGCCGCCGCTTGCGGAGGGTCCATCGTTGGTGGGGTGAAGTCGGTCCTGCGCGGAAACAGAGACCGGACCACCCCATCCAGCAACGCCGGCTCGAGGGTCTCCGTAAGTGGGGGACCATGGGGCCGCAGTTGGTTCCGCGCCGCCCTGTATGGTCTCCCATACGGATCCCTATCGAGACCCTCCAGCATTTCGGCCCTCGCCGCGTCCTTGGCAGCGCCCATAGCCGACTTGAGGACCGCCTTCGCCTCTCGGTAAGAGTCGTAGAGGCGGTCCTCGTCTGCTTGGTTACGGGCGCTACGCCGTCGACTCCTTGTATAGGCCCTTCTGGCCGCCACGCAGGTGGCCCGGAGGCCCGCCAGCTCCTCTGACCACCAATAAACGGCCCGGCGGGGAGGCGGACGCCGAGACCGAGGCATGCTGGAGTTGCACACCTCGGTCAGGGATTCCCTCAGCCGGACCGCTGCGGCGTCAACGTCCGGGGCCCCAACAGGGGGCGACAGCCAGTCCTGGAGGAAGGCCGCCTCCTTGGCTGCCTCCCGGTCCAGGCGAGTGAGAGCCCACCGTGGGAAGGGAGACCTGCCAGAGCGGGCCATCTCCCCACGGGGGCTCTGGGTGGAGATGTCGAACCGCACATAACGGTGGTCCGACAAGGTCTCCACCAACTCCACCCGCCAGTTCACAATGCGTGCGACTAGCACGGGGGTGGCGAACGAAACGTCCACCACCGACCCTCCCCGTTGCCGCACACACGTGTGGACCGGCCCCCTGTTGAGGAGGGACACGCCGCATGACGCCGCCCAAAACTCGACGGCGCGACCCCGGACGTTGCAGGAGGCGGCTGGGTTGCCCCAGGCCACCGACTTGGCGTTCAGGTCGCCCAACACCACGACCTGGCGTGGCGCCGCCCTCCCTACGGCTGCAGTGAGGATCCTCAAAGTCCGAGAGAGGGCGGTTTGGGGAGAAATAGACCCCAACCAGGGCCAAATCTCCCCACGCGGCGGCCACGTATCCCGGTCCCCTCTCTAAAAGCGAGAGGGGAGGGGAGTCTGTGGAAGACCGCGACACCAACGCCACCAGGCCGTCTCGGTCGCCCAGCCAATGGCCAGGGACCGAGTAAGGCTCGGCGACCACCGCCAAGTCCACCAACCACTCAGCCATGGTCTGCATCAGGAGATCCTGTGCAGCCCGGCAGTGGTTGGTGTTCGCCTGGAGGATGCGATGTTCGATTGTATCCATCAATCGGACATCGCACCCCCCTCCTCCGCAGCCACCGCCGTTCCAGCTTCGGGAACGGCGATTCTAGCAGCAGGCCCTACTGGCACCTGCGCTTTGCCCCTCTTAGGGGGGGGGTTGCACAACCTCCCCCGCATGATGTGACCTGCTGGGCGGCCACTGGCAGCACACACCACGCAGTGTGGCGTGGCGACCGTGCAGGCGGCGGCTTTGTGGCCCTCCTTGCCGCAGCGGTAGCAGGCGTTGGATCTGTCGACGGTGGACGGACAGAGGGCTCGGGTGTGTCCGATGCCGCAACACCTGAAGCAGCGCAAAGGCTGCTCCCCAAGTGCTCGGACTGCACCCGAGCTGAAGCCGACGGCGAGCCGTCCTTTCTCAAGGACGGCTTTGGCAGCGACGACCGGGCACTCGAGCCGGATAGTGCCCATGCCGCCGCGGCCAGGCCTGATGTCCCGACCCCGCACCTCTGCGACGCTGCAACCCCCGATCGCTGCGACCGCCGCCACCACCTCCTCCTTGGTGACCGAGTCGTCAAGGTCGGCTACCTCGATGGCAGCCGACTTGACTGGTCGGGCCACCTTGGCAGCGTCCGCGATGACCTCTTGCAGCTTGGCTGCAAAGAGGTCAGCGCTGGCGCTGCCCTCCACCCCCGGGAACTCGAAAATTCGAGCCCCGGTTTCCGTCCGCCGGCAAGAAACTTTGCGGATCCCCAATTGGGTAGGATCGGCATTTGAACGCGCCCGCAACAAGATCGACGCGTAAGTTTCCCCGCGTTCCGCAGCCTCCGCGGTGAGTGTCACCACGACGGCTGCGGACTTTGGGGGAACGAGTTTCCCCTTCCTCTTCTTCTTGCCCCTGCCAGCCGCCTGCGACTGACTTGGAGGCGTGGTGGCGGGGACGGCAGGGGCGGCCGCTGCCGCCTTTCTGCCCTTCCCCTTCCTCCCCCTTCCACCAGTCGCCTGCGACTGGCCTGTATGTGTGGTGGCGGGGACGGCAGGGACGGCCGTCGCCGTCTTTTTACCTCGGCCCTTCCCCTTCCGGACCACTTCAGTCCAACCCGGCTGGTTGGACGGAGTAGTCGAAGGGAGAAGGGCGTCCTCCCCTTGCGAGGATGGCCCCGGCTCGGCTCGTCTCTTGTCCGCCGCGAGCGGCGGTCGAAGGCGCTTCTCCGGCAGGAGCCGGTCCTCTATGCCTGCTAGGCAGGCTCTGGTGAAGGCCCTCTCCTCCATAACCACCTTGCGGATGACATCTTCAAGGTTGGTGGAGGAGGGGGCCTCCGCCGCACGTCTCGGTTCGGCCTGAATCGGCCGAGCCATGACATCAGCCAGCTTCTGATGAAGCTGGCTGACCTCCAGCTTGAGGCGATCGACGGTCGCCTGCAATTTGCGCGATTCGTCGGTCGCCTCACGCTGGACCAACTCCTCTATAATGCCGCGCATGCTCGCAGCACCCCAACCTAACCTTTTTTTTTTTTTTTTTTTTAAACTGGGAAAAAATGCATTACGCATACCCTCCCGTCGGGGGAACGGGAGGGGTATGTAAGAAAGAAAGAAAGAAAGAAAACTAATTTATTTGGCACACACGAAATCACACAATGTTTGTAACAACAAAAGGAAATGCAAAATTTATTATAAAAACAAAAACATCGTGTGCCCCGCGGCTGCGCCAAATAGGTCCAGTTCAGCAAAATGCCAGACAACTAGGCGCTGCCTGACGCTGGTTTTCAACTGCACCTTATGTTGAAGTGTACGGATGTAAACCAGTTTTGTAGGGTATTAAATAGAGTACAAATTAATATAGATATAATATGCTAAAGTGTAGTTAACGATACATAAATATAATTTAGTGTCCAGTGATAAATAATACACAAAAAAAAAAAAAAAAACAAAGGATAGAAAACAATTGAAACAAGAAGCAAATAATTCTGGAAATTAACAGAAAGAAAGAAAGAAGGTGGGCGTCACTTTTCAATTATAATAATTATCCAATAAAGACACAAACCGAATCCTTTCAGCTGAGAATTGGCCTGACATCATATTAATGACAGGTTCAAGTGCATTATGTCTAGTTTCCGTTGCGCGTCTATTAAATACTGCCGTAAGCGTCTTCTAAAGGCACCGATTGTGTTTAGTACTCTAATAGGCGGCGGTAGATTATTCCATATTTTGGATGCTGCGTAACGGAAACTGCCCCTGAATGCTGCTGTACTGTGGGGATGCGATGAAAGTTGCTGCGAACATTGCCTTCTCTCACATTCTCGTCTGCTTGCTATCCAGCTCAGCTTGCTGTAGAGGTAGTCTGGCTTTTGAAATTTTACGACACCGAACAACAGACAGGCCAAGTGTAGTTTACGTCTCGATTTCATTTTAAGAGAGAAGTGTTTGTTCAGGAAAGGCGTTACGTGGCTTCTGGGAGGAATCTTGTAGCAAAACCGAGCACAGGCGTTTTGAACCCTCTGAATGAGCTGGTCTGTACGAGCCAGTAGGCGCGGGCCGTACACCGTGTCTGCATAGTTTAGCCTGGACAAAACCAGACTTTCTACAAGCTGTTCCCGAAGGGATTCAGATAGATACGGCCTCATTTTATACAGAACTTTTAGGCGATAGAAGCAGTTTCGCACTGAGTCTGCGATATGTTTTTCGAAGCGAAGGTCCTTGTCCATAATAAGGCCAAGGTTTCGCGCTTCATACACTCGGTCAATTGGTTTGCCCATGAGTTCGACCACGAAATTTGCGGGTAGTTTAGCTAACTGCTGTCTTGTGCCAAGAACCATGAATTTGGTTTTGTTAGGGTTCAGTGACAGACAATTATCTTCGGACCAGGCGGCGATTCTGCAAAGGTCCTCATTGAGGTCTTTTATAGCACTATCGTACTCTTCTGGATAAAATGATATATAAAGTTGAACGTCATCGGCGTATATGTGGTACCTACATTTCTGAAGACATTTTATTATATCGGCGCAGTACAATATAAAAAGAATCGGTCCTAATATAGAGCCTTGCGGGACTCCTCTCTCTATACAACTGAGTGCTGATCTAAGTGTGGTGCCATCCCCCAAACGTAAATCTACAAGTTGCTTCCTATCACTTAGGTAGCTCTGGAACCATCGAGCAGCGTCAGGGTCGAAACCGTAATAAGTTAACTTGGATAGTAGTAATGGTATATTTATTGCGTCAAATGCCCGGGAAAAATCGAGTAAAACCAGCAATGTACACATCCCCTTATCCTGGGCCGATAGCACATTATCAGTTACATCCAGTAAAGCAGTAGAGGTACTTCGTTGCTTTCTGAAACCTGATTGTAAGTCTGGTAATATACTATTTTGTTCCAAGAAAAGTGTCAACTGGTGGCTAACGACCTTTTCCAGTACCTTCGCAAAACATGGCAAGATGCTAATGGGCCGCAGGTCTTTCAAACTAGTAGGATTAGAATTTTTTGGTAAAGGTCTAACGGAGGCAATCTTCCATTGCTCGGGGAATGTAGACGTTAATATGGAGCGGTTTATAATTTCTGTAATAACATGTAGCGTGTGCGGCAGAGTCATAGCAATCATGTCCAGAGTAATGTTGTCGTAGCCTTCAGCATTACTTTTAAGGTTGTTGAGAATGCGCGAGATGTCAGCCTGCTCCACTGGAACGATAGTAAAAGTGGCATCACCATGCCTATGATTGTTGTAGTAATTAATAAGTTCCAAGCTTGCCACGGCGTTACCAGGGACAGTCAAAAAGCTGTTATTAATTAAGTCAGGATCTGCAAAATGCGACGGAAGGTCTTGTCTTGACTTAGTGGCCATCAAAGTGGATTTAAGGTTTTTCCATAATAGTTTTGGGTTTTTAATATTATTATTTATATTATGTTTATAGTACGCCATTTTTTCGTTATACAAAGAACTCACTACCAAAGCTTTTAATTGTTTGTAGTATTCACCTTTTGATTTAGACTTTGTTTTTCGGTAACTAGTCAGTGCGTCATCCCGTAATCGCATCATTAATTTAATCGTATCAGTTATCCACGGATACGATTTTTCTTTAATAGTGCATGTCTTAACCGGTGCGTGAACATCGAACAGGAAGATTATTTGTCGGTTAAAAAAATGCACCATATCGTTCACATGTTCAAATGTTGCAATGTTTTCAAGACATAGACTTAGCAAATCCATGCCAAAGTTGTCGACGCAAATGCTTTTTAGTGGCCTAAATTTCGTGACGTATGGTTTAAACTTATCTCGCTTCACATTAAACTCCCCCACTATGACAGAGTGGCCGTTGATTGAACTAATAGATTCAACAGACGTATATCTAGCTTGTAGGTCGGTACATAGAAGATCAATGAGAGTTTCGCTGGTATCTGTGAAGTGAGTAGGGGTTGTGACCAACTGACTAAGGCTGAGGCTATTCAGAAACTCGTTAAGTTTTTTAGTCTTTATTCCATTTGCATCGAGCAAGTTAACATTAAAATCACCGAGCAATATGTAGTGATCACAATGCCCTAATGAGCTTAGGGAATCTGTCACGGCATCCAGAAAAAGCACAAGGTCAAACCAAGGTGGACGGTACGCGGTACCAATAGCAATTTTTCTGCCGTTTACTGCGAGCGTAAGCCACATTTGTTCGACTGATTCGAACCTGGGATCGACCGCGATAGCACAAGTACGCGCGCTCAGTCCCCGCCGCAGGTAGAAGCCCACACCCCCACCACGACCCGAGCGTACACTCGCCGGCCGCGGCGTGTGACGCAGACGGTAGCCCGGCACCACGGGCGCGCGCCCCTCCTCCCCCGGTCGCAACCAAGTCTCGTTAATGGCCATAACATCAAAACAATGCCTGTCGAGAACACCAATCAAGTCATCGTGCCCCGTACCCAACGAACCAGCATTAAGAAATCCAACTTTAAAAAACTTGTCTTTAGTCATCATTAAGATAGTAAAAAATAAATCCGTCATTATATAATTTTAACAACATCCCTACCGATTCAATTGTTTCAATAAATTCATAATAAAATAGTAGTATTAGATTTTTTGCAATTACAATTAAAATCACTATTAATATGGTGTAAATTGTGATAGGAATATAACGAAAAATAACTGTAAATAATAAATTTGTAAATATTAGGTTTATAAGTACCAAGTTCATAAAGTTAAGCAGTAGTTTTGTAATAGATAGGTGTGGATACAAATATAGTGTAGTGATATAAAACTGGTTTCCTTGTACATGTACCTTAATGCGGTGCGCCGCGAGACACACACTTACAGATATGAAATAATATAATAGGTGGCAGCAATGCAAACATAACATACTTAACATACATAACATATTTTTAAAATCAGCGGCATATAGTATATCAGACTGAAGGACAATAGTCCGCTTGACAGTTTCAGAACATAAGTAACCTAACATAACATAAGTATAACTAGCAAGAGCAGAAGAAATCAAAATAAACTGAAACAAAATAGTTACACTTTTAACTACTGACTTTTCCCTCGTTACTTGGTACCGTTTGGAAGATACGCTGTAAGTCAGCCTCACAGCGAATGTGAGTAGTGGCGTCCCCGGGCTTGTACCGGGCAAGTATACGGCCGCGCTTCTCCCACACAAATTGCCAACCGAAGCGACTGCCGGCCTCACGAGCGTTTCGAAACAACTCACGGTTTATTTTCGTAAGGCGCTCGTTCACGTAGAAGCGCTTCGCAGGGCCAGGCAAACCGAGGTCGGCTGAAGTCATCCCGCGTCGCACTCGCGCCCCCTCCAGCAGCTCGTCCCGTAGGTCGCGGCGCGCCAGGCGCACGACGAGAAAGCGCGGGCGGGTCTCCACCGGCGCAGTCGCCTGTGTGGCGTTTATGCGCCTGCCTCCAACACGCTCGGCGCTGACAATGTCGCGCGCCTCAATGTTGACGCCAATCTTCGCAGCCACCAACATGATTGTGTGAGTGGGATTTTCGCCACTTACCTCCGGTAGGTTTGATATTTGGAGATCATTACTGAGCAACTCCTGGTCACGATCGTTTATATCGCTTCTTAATTGAGTAATCAGCTGATCCACCTCCGACGAACGCGATGGTTGAGGCTGAGCCAGTTTTGCCTCCACTAGAGCCACCCTTTCCTCCAAATGACACATTCTGTCATTCGTACCATTCAGAGATGATCTTAGGTCTGATAGATCATCACGCAACCGCTGGAATTCTGTTCTAACTGACTTTAAAAATTCCTCTTTAAATAATCTTAGCTCTGCCCTCAAGATATTGAGGTTGAGCTCCTGTGAAGCATCGAGGGCAGTTGTATTTATGGGGCTGGTATCCATTTGCGTAACAGAGCTTTCTTCACGTGCAGCTGGTCGCCCCCTTACCGGCGTGTCGGCCCGGTTATCCCTAACAACATTCTTATTGCACTCGGGGCAGTGCCAGGGGGTAGCTATTGGGCCGGTATTCGGTATCCCCACGCATGCACGATGGTACCAGCACCTGCACTTGGTACAATTTGCCGCCTCAGTTGATGACAAGAATTTGCCACAGCCACCACACTTAGCCATTATGTAAACAGAAGCTCTGTTTACGTCTCAGAAAGCAATCGATCCGTTCAGTACGTTCACACCTCAGGCAACAGATGGCGCTGTATTAAGAAACGCGTTTATGGATTTTTTATGGTGAGTACGGCACGGGTGAACACCTGTGGTGTCAGTCACTTTGTCAACGTAACGGCGCGCACACACGGGAAGTTTGGGCACAGTTTATTAGCTTCAGTATGAAAATAGTGTTAACTTTATTTAGGGTTTCGGGTACCCAAACATTAACTTGGAATCTAGTTATTGTTTTTAAAATTATAATTATTATATTTTACACAGCACACAAGGACTGGTTAACACTGTGACTTGGAATTTGCACTTATACAACAATTTTCTCAGCAAAATATATGAAAAACTGTCAGTTACTTTTATTTAATCGAGAGAAGTACACAAAGAGCTTATGGCTGATTGACATCCGCAACGTCACTCGTATGTGGGACTCCCCGGGCTGACCCGGTATACCCACTAAAACGACCCAATGTTATTCCCGCGTCGTCCGAGTGGAAGAGGACTGGGAGATCGGCGCAGCCTTAGCGTCCAGTCCTCCTCCGACGACAACCCGCCTAAAGCGGCGGGCCCCTCAAGTCCTCCCCGTTCAGGGGGAGGGCTGGGAATGACCGGCGAGGGTGGTGTGGAGTGCAATGCGGGCGGAGGCGCCCCCGCGCCTATCGCCCGCCCATCACCACCATGAGGAGGGAGAAGACGGCGTCTTCTCCGACCTCTTCTGCGCCTGCGGAGCGGCGCAGCGAGAGGGTGTGCTGAGCCGTGTCCTCCGCCGCGCCGCAGTCGTGGCACGCCGGGGTCTCCTCCCTCCCGATCCGGTGCAGGTGCTTGCCGAAACAGCCGTGGCCTGACAACACCTGCACCAGACGGAATGAGAGGAACCCGTGGGAGCGCTCGAGCCAGTCTCGCAGGACCGGACCGAGCGCGTCCAGGGCTCGGCGGCCAAAGGTGGCGGAGGCGAGGTCGTCCGTCCAATGGACGATGATGGCGTCCCTCGCCTCCCGCCGCACGGCCTCCCGCTCCTCCGCGACGGGGCGCTCCCCGAGGGCCTTTCGCCGCGCCGTCCACTCGTACACTCTGGCGAGCACCCACGCCTCCAGCTCCCAAGGAGGGGTGCCCGCCAGAGCGCACGCCGCCGAAAAGCCCACCGAGCGGTAGGCCCTCGCCACCCGCAGTGCAATGGCCCTTTGAGGCCTGCGCATGGCAGTTGCGTTCTCCCTCCTGTAGAGGCAGTCCGCCCAGATGGGGGCCCCGTATAGGGCCATGCTCCGCAGGATGCCGGCGTATAAACGCCGGCATCGTGCGTTGGGCCCTCCCAGGTTGGGGAGGAGCCAGGAGAGGGCGTCCGCAGCCCTCAGCAGGCGCGTCGACAGCCCGCTAAAGTGCGGGCCGAAGCGCCACCTGCTGTCCAACACCAGGCCCAGATACTTCATCTGGGCCTGGACGCCCACCCTGACGCCCTCCACCACAATGTGGGCGTCTGGAGGGCAGCGCTGCCGAGGCCCGTGAAAGAACACGGCCTCGGTCTTGTTCAGCGCCACCCTCAATCCCAGGCGGCGGATCCTCCCTGCCACCAAGGACCCGCCAGCCGAGGCCAGACAGGCCGCCACCCCGAAGCTCTTCCCCCGGGCAGTGAGGAGAGTGTCATCCGCGTAGCAGATGACACTCGTGCCCTGGAGAAGAGCTCCCCGCAACAGCCAGTCAAAGCCGATGTTCCACAGGGGGGATCCTAAGACTGACCCCTGCGGAACACCGGACTCCGCGCTGTACCTCCGCATCCTGGCCAGTTTGTCCACAAGGAGGACCTCTCGATCCTCCAAGTAGCTGGCCAGGAGGCTCCTCAAGTATTGGGGCACTCCGTGGTACCGGAGTGCCTCCAATATGGTGGAGTGGGGAACGGAGTTGAAGGCGTTGGCGATGTCAAACGACACCGCCAACACTCCGTCCCCCGCCTCGACCGCCTCTTTCACCTGGCCCTTAAGAAGGGCCAGCGCGTCGATGGTGGACCGGCCCTGTCGGAAACCGAACTGGGCGTCCGACAGGTTCGGCCCTACACCCCGCAAATGGCTCCTGAGCCGGCCGGCGATGATCCCCTCGAACAATTTACCGACCTCATCGAGCAGAACGATGGGCCGGTATGCCGAGGGGGAATCCGCCGGGCGTCCCTCCTTTCGGAGGAGGCACAGCTGCCCCTCCTTCCACAGTTTCGGGAACCTTCCAGCCGTAAGGCACGCGCTGAAGAGTTCCCGAAATCTGTCCTCCATTTGAGCGGCAGCTATGGCCACCACCCGTGCGGGGACGCCGTCCGGCCCAGGAGCCATCTTCTTCGCGCGGAGGCTAAGCACCCCCGCGTGAAACTCCTGCTCCGTAACGGGAGGCACCTCCTCCTGCGCCTGCGGAGCCGCCGACTGCGGAGGGTCCATTGCTGGTGGGGTGAAGTCGGTCCTGCGCGGAAACAGAGACCGGACCACCCCATCCAGCAACGCCGGCTCGAGGGTCTCCGTAAGTGGGGGACCATGGGGCCGCAGTTGGTTCCGCGCCGCCCTGTATGGTCTCCCATACGGATCCCTGTCAAGACCCTCCAGCATCCCGGCCCTTGCCGAGTCCTTGGCAGCGCCCATAGCTGACTTGAGGACCGCCTTTGCCTCTCGGTAAGAGGCGTAGAGGCGGTCCTCCTCTGCCTGACTACGGGCGCTGCGCCGGCAGCTCCGCGTGTAGGCCCTTCTGGCCGCCACGCAAGTGGCCCGGAGGCCTGCCAGCTCCTCCGACCACCAATAAACGGCCCGGCGGGGAGGCGGACGCCGAGACCGAGGCATGCTGGAGTTGCACACCTCGGTCAGGGATTCCCTCAGCCGGACCGCTGCGGCGTCAACGTCCGGGGCCCCAACAGGGGGCGACAGCCAGTCTTGGAGGAAGGCCGCCTCCTTGGCTGCCTCCCGGTCCAGGCGAGTGAGAGCCCACCGTGGGAAGGGAGACCTGCCAGAGCGGGCCATCTCCCCACGGGGGCTCTGGGTGGAGATGTCGAACCGCACATAACGGTGGTCCGACAAGGTCTCCACCAACTCCACCCGCCAGTTCACGATGCGTGCGGCTAGCACGGGGGTGGCGAACGAAACGTCCACCACCGACCCTCCCCGTTGCCGCACACACGTGTGGACCGCACCCCTGTTGAGGAGGGATACACCGCATGACGCCGCCCAAAATTCGACGGCGCGTCCCCGGACGTTGCAAGAGGCAGCTGGATTGCCCCAGGCCACCGACTTGGCGTTTAGGTCGCCCAACACCACGACCTGGCGTGGCGCCGCCCTCCCTACGGCTGCAGTGAGGATCTCCAAGAAATCCTCAAAGTCCGAGAGAGGGCGGTTTGGGGAGAAATAGACCCCAACCAGGGCCAAATCTCCCCACGCGGCGGCCACGTATCCCGGTCCCCTCTCTAAAAGCGAGAGGGGAGGGGAGTCTGTGGAAGACCGCGACACCAACGCCACCAGGCCGTCTCGGTCGCCCAACCAATGGCCAGGGACCGAGTAGGGCTCGGCGACCACCGCCAAGTCCACCAACCACTCAGCCATGGTCTGCATCAGGAGATCCTGTGCAGCCCGGCAGTGGTTGGTGTTCGCCTGGAGGATGCGATGTTCGATTGTATCCATCAATCGGACATCGCACCCCCCTCCTCCGCAGCCACCGCCGTTCCTGCCTCAGGAACGGCGATGCTAGCAGCAGGCCTGACTTGCACCTGCGCTTTACCCCTCTGAGGGGGAGGATTGCACAACCTCCCCCTCATCACATGGCCTGCTGGGCGTCCTCTCGCGGCACAGACGGCGCAGTGCGGCTTGGCGACCGTGCAGGAGGCGGCTTTGTGGCCCTCCTTGCCGCAGCGGTAGCAGCTCTCCGACCTGTCCACCGCTGACGGGCACAAAGCTCGGGTGTGCCCGATGCCGCAGCACCGGAAGCAGCGCAGAGGCTGCTCCTCAAGGGCCCGGACTGCACCCGAGCTGAAGCCGACAAGGAGGCGTCCTTTTGCAAGGACGGCATTGGCAGCGGCGACAGGGCACTCGAGCCGAATAGTGCCCATGCCGCCGCGGCCGGGCCTGATGTCCCGGCCTTGCACCGCTGCGGCGCCGCAGCCCCCAATGGCTGCGACCGCCGCTACCACCTCCTCCTTGGTGACCGAGTCGTCAAGACCGGTCACCTCGATGGTCGCCGACTTCACCGGTCGGGCCACCTTGGCAGCGTCCGCGATGACCTCTTGCAGCTTGGCTGCAAAGAGGTCAGCGTTGGCGCTGCCCTCCGCCCCCGGGAACTCGAATATTCGAGCCCCGGTTTCGGTCCGCCGGCAAGAAACCTTGTCGATTCCCAATTGGGTGGGATCGGCATTTGCACGCGCCCGCACCAAAATGGAAGCGTAGGTTTCCCCGCGTTCCGCAGCCTCCGCGGTGAGCGTCACCACGACGGCCGCGGACCTCGGGGGAACCAATTTCCTCTTCCCCTTCTTCTTGCTCCCGCCAGCCACCCGCGACTGACTGGGAGGCGTGGTGACGGGGACGGCAGGTCCGGGCGTTGCCGGCCTTTTGCCCTTCCCCTTCCCCTTTCCCTTCTCAGTCGCCCGCGACCGGCTGGGAGTCGTGGTGGCAGGGACGGCAGGGACGGCTGTTGCCGTCTTTTTCCCCCTGCCCTTCCCCTTCCGGGCCACTTCGGTCCAACCCTGCTGGTTGGACGGAGTGGTGGAAGGGAGAAGGGCGTCATCCTCTTGCGAGGACGGCCCCGGCTCGGCCCGCCTCTTGTCCGCCGCAAGCGGTGGTCGGAGGCGCTTCTCCGGCAAGAGCCGGTCCTCAATGCCTGCCAAGCAGGCTCTAGTGAAGGCCCTCTCCTCCATTACCACCTTGCGGATGATATCCTCAAGGTTGGTGGGGGTGGGGGCCTCCGCCGCAGGTCTTGGATCAGCCTGACTTGGCCGAGCCATGACATCAGCCAGCTTCTGATGAAGCTGGCTGACTTCCAGCTTGAGGCGATCGACGGTCGCCTGCAATTTGCGCGATTCGTCGGTTGCCTCACGCTGGACCAACTCCTCTATGATGGCGCGCATGCTTGCGGCACGGCACTTAAGGGCCTTTTGAAAAGTGCCCTTAAGATTAGAGGACTTAGAGGCGACCTCCGCGATCTCCTCCTCGTCCTCTTCCGCCATGCGCGCCAGTTCGGCCAAGGACTGGTCCGCGTATAGCACGCGGGACGCGCCGTAACCGGACTTGGCCCGAGCAGCACGCGCCCGCTGCTCCTTAGCAGCGACCCGCTCCTCTAGGTCCTGCTGCTGCTGCGTCCGCCGAGCCAAGTCCAGCTGCCGCTGGGCGTCCGCGAGACCCACCACGTGGGTGTCCGCGGCTGTCGTCGGCTTCTTGGCCCTAGGCTTCCTCGCCGAACTCGAGGAGCCCTCGGACCCTTCCTTGCGGAAGGCCCGCTTTCGCGACCTGAGGTCGCCTGCGTCCGAGACGCTTATGACGGACTCGTCCGAATCGGACAGGTCCGCCCGTCCGAAGAAGCTAGCCGCAGACGGCGCGCGGCTAGCTTCAGACGCTGAAGCGTCGGATTGGCCCTGAGAAGGGCCTTTTGGTTGGCCCTGAGAAGGGCCTTTGGGTTGGCCCTGAGAAGGGCCTTTGGGTTGGCCCTGAGAAGGGCCTTTTAAAAACCGCCCGGAGGCGTCCCGCGGGGGTTTCGGCATAGCCACAGCAGGATCGTAGAACACAGGCAATAAAATAAGTAGCTACGAAGGTACAGAGCTCTTTGGCCGTACCCAGTCTGCCACTCCGTTACGGTGACAAACTGGGCCGTTTCCAGGGGACGCGACGAGGACGCAAGCTCTGTGGGGGGTCCCCCACCCCAACCTAACCTTTTTTTTTTTTTAAACTGGGAAAAAATGCATTACGCATACCCTCCCGTCGGGGGAACGGGAGGGGTATGTGGGACTCCCCGGGCTGACCCGGTATACCCACTAAAACGACCCAGTGTTATTCCCGCGTCGTCCGAGTGGAAGAGGACTGGGAGATCGGCGCAGCCTTAGCGTCCAGTCCTCCTCCGACGACAACCCGCCTAAAGCGGCGGGCCCCTCAAGTCCTCCCCGTTCAGGGGGAGGGCTGGGAATTAACGGCGAGGGTGGTGTGGAGTGCAATGCGGGCGGAGGCGCCCCCGCGCCTATCGCCCGCCCATCACCACCATGAGGAGGGAGAAGACGGCGTCTTCTCCGACCTCTTCTGCGCCTGCGGAGCGGCGCAGCGAGAGGGTCGTCCTCCCGCGCACGCTCCGCCGCCTCCTTTTGCGAGATGACATCCTCGCAAAAAGAGGCGACTGCTGCCCAGGACCCCTCACTCTCCAGCATGGCGTTGACCACGCCGGGAAGTGAGAGGTCCTGTCCGATCTCCGCTGTTAGACTGCGGCGCGGCTCAGACCAAGCCGGGCACACCTCGAGGGTGTGCTGAGCCGTGTCCTCCGCCGCGCCGCAGTCGTGGCACGCCGGGGTCTCCTCCCTCCCGATTCGGTGCAGGTGCTTGCCGAAACAGCCGTGGCCTGACAACACCTGCACCAGACGGAATGAGAGGAAACCGTGGGAGCGCTCGAGCCAGTCTCGCAGGACCGGACCGAGCGCGTCCAGGGTTCGGCGGCCAAAGGTGGCGGAGGCGAGGTCGTCCGTCCAATGGACGATGATGGCGTCCCTCGCCTCCCGCCGCACGGCCTCCCGCTCCTCCGCGACGGGGCGCTCGCCCAGGGCCTTTCGCCGCGCCGTCTACTCGTACACTCTGGCGAGCACCCACGCCTCCAACTCCCAAGGAGGGGTGCCCGCCAGAGCGCACGCCGCCGAAAAGCCCACGGAGCGGTAGGCCCTCGCCACCCGCAGTGCAATGGCCCTTTGGGGCCTCCGCATCATAGTAGCGTTCTCCCTCCTGTTGAGGGAGTCCGACCAGATGGGGGCCCCGTACAGGGCCATGCTCCGCAGGATGCCGGCATATAAACGCCGGCATCGTGCGTTCGGCCCCCCCAGGTTCGGGAGGAGCCAGGAGAGGGCGTCCGCAGCCCTCAGCAGGCGCGTCGACAGCCCGCTAAAGTGCGGGCCGAAGCGCCACCTGCTGTCCAGCACCAGGCCCAGATACTTCATCTGGGCCTGGACGCCCACCCTGACGCCTTCGACCACAATGTGGGCGTCGGGAGGGCAGCGCTGCCGAGGCCCGTGAAAGAACACGGCCTCGGTCTTGTTCAGCGCCACCCCCAATCCCAGGCGGCGGATCCTCCCTGCCACCAAGGACCCGCCAGCCGAGGCCAGACAGGCCGCCTCCCCGAAGCTCTTCCCCCGGGCAGTAAGGAGAGTGTCATCCGCGTAGCAGATGACACTCGTGCCCTGGAGAAGAGCTCCCCGCAACAGCCAGTCAAAGCCAATGTTCCACAGGGGGGGTCCTAAGACTGACCCCTGCGGAACACCGGACTCCGCGCTGTACCTCCGCATCCTGGCCAGTTTGTCCACAAGGAGGACCTCTCGATCCTCCAAGTAGCTGGCCAGGAGGCTCCTCAAGTATTGGGGCACTCCGTGATACCGGAGTGCCTCCAATATGGTGGAGTGGGGAACGGAGTTGAAGGCGTTGGCGATGTCAAACGACACCGCCAACACTCCGTCCCCCGCCTCGACCGCCTCTTTCACCTGGCCCTTAAGAAGGGCCAGCGCGTCGATGGTGGACCGGCCCTGTCGGAAACCGAACTGGGCGTCCGACAAGTCCGGCCCTACACCCTGCACATGGCTCCTGAGCCGGCCGGCGATGATCCCCTCGAACAATTTACCGACCTCATCGAGCAGAACGATGGGCCGGTATGCCGAGGGGGAACCCCAACCTTTTTTTTTTTTTTTTTTTTTTTTTATGCTGGGAAAAAATGCATTACGCATACCCTCCCGTCGGGGGAACGGGAGGGGTATGTGGGACTCCCCGGGCTGACCCGGTATACCCACTAAAACGACCCAGCGTTATTCCCGCGTCGTCCGAGTGGAAGAGGACTGGGAGATCGGCGCAGCCTTAGCGTCCAGTCCTCCTCCGACGACAACCCGCCTAAAGCGGCGGGCCCCTCAAGTCCTCCCCGTTCAGGGGGAGGGCTGGGAATGACCGGCGAGGGTGGTGTGGAGTGCAATGCGGGCGGAGGCGCCCCCGCGCCTATCGCCCGCCCATCACCACCATGAGGAGGGAGAAGACGGCGTCTTCTCCGACCTCTTCTGCCCCTGCGGAGCGGCGCAGCGAGAGGGTCGTCCTCCCGCGCGCGCTCCGCCGCCTCCTTTTGCGAGATGACATCCTCGCAAAAAGAGGCGACAGCTGCCCAGGACCCCTCACTCTCCAGCATGGCGTTGACCACGCCGGGAAGCGAGAGGTCCCGTCCGATCTCCGCTGTTAGACTGCGGCGCGGCTCAGACCAAGCCGGGCACACCTCGAGGGTGTGCTGAGCCGTGTCCTCTGCCGCGCCGCAGTCGTGGCACGCCGGGGTCTCCTCCCTCCCGATCCGGTGCAGGTGCTTGCCGAAACAGCCGTGGCCTGACAACACCTGCACCAGACGGAATGAGAGGAACCCGTGGGAGCGCTCGAGCCAGTCTCGCAGGACCGGCCCGAGCGCGTCCAGGGTTCGGCGGCCAAAGGTGGCGGAGGCGAGGTCGTCCGTCCAATGGACGATGATGGCGTCCCTCGCCTCCCGCCGCACGGCCTCCCGCTCCTCCGCGACGGGGCGCTCGCCCAGGGCCTTTCGCCGCGCCGTCCACTCGTACACTCTGGCGAGCACCCACGCCTCCAACTCCCAAGGAGGGGTGCCCGCCAGAGCGCACGCCGCCGAAAAGCCCACCGAGCGGTAGGCCCTCGCCACCCGCAGTGCAATGGCCCTTTGAGGCCTGCGCATCACGGTTGCATTCTCCCTCCTTTGGAGGGAGTCCGCCCAGATGGGGGCCCCGTACAGGGCCATGCTCCGCAGGATGCCAGCGTATAAACGCCGGCATCGTGCGTTGCGCCCTCCCAGGTTCGGGAGGAGCCAGGAGAGGGCGTCCGCAGCCCTCAGCAGGCGCGTCGACAGCCCGCTAAAGTGCGGGCCGAAGCGCCACCTGCTGTCCAACACCAGGCCCAGATACTTCATCTGGGCCTGGACGCCCACCCTGACGCCCTCCACCACAATGTGGGCGTCTGGAGGGCAGCGCTGCCGAGGCCCGTGGAAGAACACGGCCTCGGTCTTGTTCAGCGCCACCCTCAATCCCAGGCGGCGGATCCTCCCTGCCACCAAGGACCCGCCAGCCGAGGCCAGACAGGCCGCCTCCCCGAAGCTCTTCCCCCGGGCAGTGAGGAGAGTGTCATCCGCGTAGCAGATGACACTCGTGCCCTGGAGAAGAGCTCCCCGCAACAGCCAGTCGAAGCCGATGTTCCACAGGGGGGGCCCTAAGACTGACCCCTGCGGAACACCGGACTCCGCGCTGTATCTCCGCATCCTGGCCAGTTTGTCCACAAGGAGGACCTCTCGATCCTCCAAGTAGCTGGCCAGGAGGCTCCTCAAATATTGGGGCACTCCGTGGTACCGGAGTGCCTCCAATATGGTGGAGTGGGGAACGGAGTTGAAGGCGTTGGCTATGTCGAACGACACTGCCAACACTCCGTCCCCCGCCTCCACCGCCCCTTTCACCTGGCCCTTAAGAAGGGCCAGCGCGTCGATGGTGGACCGGCCCTGTCGGAAACCGAACTGGGCGTCCGACAGGTCCGGCCCTACACCCTGCAAATGGCTCCTGAGCCGGCCGGCGATGATCCCCTCGAACAATTTACCGACCTCATCGAGCAGAACGATGGGCCGGTATGCCGAGGGAGAATCCGCCGGGCGTCCTTCCTTTCGGAGGAGGCATAGCTGCCCCTCCTTCCACAGTTTCGGGAACCTTCCAGCCGTAAAGCACGCGCTGAAGAGCTCCCGAAATCTGTCCTCCATTTGAGCGGCAGCTATAGCTACCACTCGTGCGGGGACGCCGTCCGGCCCAGGAGCCGTCTTCTTCGCGCGGAGGCTAAGAACCCCCGCGCGAAACTCCTCCTCCGTCACCGGAGGTGCCTCCTCCTCCTCCTCCTGCGGAGCCGCCGACTGCGGAGGGTCCATCGCTGGTGGGGCGAAGTCGGTCCTGCGCGGAAACAGAGACCGGACCACCCCATCCAGCAACGCCGGCTCGAGGGTCTCCGTAAGTGGGGGACCATGGGGCCGCAGTTGGTTCCGCGCCGCCCTGTATGGTCTCCCATACGGATCCCTGTCGAGACCCTCCAGCATCTCGGCCCTCGCCGAGTCCTTGGCAGCGCCCATAGCCGACTTGAGGACCGCCTTTGCCTCTCGGTAAGAGGCGTAGAGGCGGTCCTCCTCTGCCTGATTACGGGCGCTGCGCCGGCGGCTCCGCGTGTAGGCCCTTCTGGCCGCCACGCAGGTGGCTCGTAGGCCCGCCAGCTCCTCTGACCACCAATAAACGGCCCGGCGGGGAGGCGGACGCCGAGACTGAGGCATGCTGGAGTTGCACACCTCGGTCAAGGATTCCCTCAGCCGGACCGCTGCGGCGTCAACGTCCGGGGCCCCAACAGGGGGCGACAGCCAGTCTTGGAGGAAGGCCGCCTCCTTGGCTGCCTCCCGGTCCAGGCGAGTGAGAGCCCACCGTGGGAAAGGAGACCTGCCAGAGCGGGCCATCTCCCCACGGGGGCTCTGGGTGGAGATGTCGAACCGCACATAACGGTGGTCCGACAAAGTCTCCACCAACTCCACCCGCCAGTTCACAATGCGTGCGGCCAGCACGGGGGTGGCGAACGAAACGTCCACCACCGACCCTCCCCGTTGCCGCACACACGTGTGGACCGCCCCCCTGTTGAGAAGGGACACACCGCATGACGCCGCCCAAAATTCGACGGCGCGTCCCCGGACGTTGCAAGAGGCAGCTGGATTGCCCCAGGCCACCGACTTGGCGTTCAGGTCGCCCAACACCACGACCTGGCGTGGCGCCGCCCTCCCTACGGCTGCAGTGAGGATCTCCAGGAAATCTTCAAAGTCCGAGAGAGGGCGGTTTGGGGAGAAATAGACCCCAACCAGGGCCAAATCTCCCCACGCGGCGGCCACGTATCCCGGTCCCCTCTCTAAAAGCGAGAGGGGAGGGGAGTCTGTGGAAGACCGCGACACCATTGCCACCAGGCCGTCCCGGTCGCCCAGCCAATGGCCAGGGACCGAGTAAGGCTCGGCGACCACCGCCAAGTCCACCAACCACTCAGCCATGGTCTGCATCAGGAGATCCTGTGCAGCCCGGCAGTGGTTGGTGTTCGCCTGGAGGATGCGATGTTCGATTGTATCCATCAATCGGACATCGCACCCCCCTCCTCCGCAGCCACCACCGTTCCTGCCTCAGGAACGGCGATGGTAACAGCAGGCACGACCGGCACCTGCGCTTTACCCCTCTGAGGGGGAGGATTGCACAACCTCCCCCTCATCACATGGCCTGCCGGGCGTCCCCTTGCGGCACAGACGGCGCAGTGCAGCTTGGCGACTGCGCAGGAGGCGGCTTTGTGGCCCTCCGTGCCGCAGCGGTAGCAGGTCTCCGACCTGTCCACCGCTGACGGGCACAGGGCCCGGGTGTGCCCGATGCCACAGCACCTGAAGCAGCGCAGAGGCTGTTCTCCAAGTGCTCGGACTGCACCCGAGCTGAAGCCGACGGCGAGCCGTCCTTTTGCAAGGACGGCTTTGGCAGCGGCGACAGGGCACTCGAGCCGAATAGTGCCCATGCCGCCGCGGCCGGGCCTGATGTCCCGGCCTTGCACCGCTGCGACGCCGCAGCCCCCAATGGCTGCGACCGCCGCCACCACCTCCTCCTTGGTGACCGAGTCGTCAAGACCGGTCACCTCGATGGTCGCCGACTTCACCGGTCGGGCCACCTTGGCAGCGTCCGCGATGACCTCTTGCAGCTTGGCTGCAAAGAGGTCAGCGTTGGCGCTGCCCTCCGCCCCCGGGAACTCGAATATTCGAGCCCCGGTTTCGGTCCGCCGGCAAGAAACCTTGTCGATCCCCAATTGGGCGGGATCGGCATTTGCACGCGCCCGCACCAAAATGGAAGCGTAGGTTTCCCCGCGCTCCGCAGCCTCCGCGGTGAGTGTCACCACGACGGCCGCGGACTTTGGGGGAACCAGCTTCCCTTTCTTCTTACCCTTGCCAGCCGCCCGCGACTGACTGGGAGGCGTGGTGACGG
The DNA here is from genome assembly GCA_950371165.1 of Lacanobia oleracea. Lineage (NCBI taxonomy): Eukaryota > Metazoa > Arthropoda > Insecta > Lepidoptera > Noctuidae > Lacanobia > Lacanobia oleracea. The sequence goes on from OX493400.1 coordinate 180,791, forward strand.
GGACGGCAGGTCCGGGCGTTGCCGACCTTTTGCCCTTCCGCTTTCCCTTTCTCCCACCAGTCGCCTGCGACTGGCCTGTACGTGTGGTGGCGGGGACAGCAGGGACGGCCGTCGCCGTCTTTTTACCTCGGCCCTTCCCCTTCCGGACCACTTCAGTCCAACCCGGCTGGTTGGACGGAGTAGTCGAAGGGAGAAGGGCGTCCTCCCCTTGCGAGGATGGCCCCGGCTCGGCTCGCCTCTTGTCCGCCGCGAGCGGCGGTCGAAGGCGCTTCTCCGGCAGGAGCCGGTCCTCTATGCCTGCTAAGCAGGCTCTGGTGAAGGCCCTCTCCTCCATAACCACCTTGCGGATGACATCCTCAAGGTTGGTGGAGGAGGGGGCCTCCGCCGCAGGTCTCGGTTCGGCCTGAATCGGCCGAGCCATGACATCAGCCAGCTTCTGATGAAGCTGGCTGACCTCCAGCTTGAGGCGATCGACGGTCGCCTGCAATTTGCGCGATTCGTCGGTCGCCTCACGCTGGACCAACTCCTCTATAATGCCGCGCATGCTCGCAGCACGGACCTTAAGGGCCTTCTGAAACGTGCCCTTAAGGTTTGAGGACTTGGAAGCGACCTCCGCGATCTCCTCCTCGTCCTCCTCCGCCATGCGCGCCAGCTCGGCCAAGGTGTAGTCCGAGTAAAGCACGCGGGACGCACCGTACGCGGACTTGGCCCGAGCAGCACGCGCCCGCTGCTCCTTCGCAGCAACACGCTCTTCCAGCTCTTGCTGGTGCTGCGTCCGCCGAGCCAGGTCCAACTGCCGCTGGGCATCTGCGAGACCCACGACGTGGGTGTCCGCAGATGTCGTCGGCTTCTTCGCTGCCGTGGACTTCCTCGTCGAACTGGAGGAGCCCTCGGACCCTTCCTTACGGAAGGCCCGCTTTCGCGACCTAGTGTCGCCAACGTCCGAGACGCTTACGACGGACTCGTCCGAATCGGACATGTCCGCCCTTCCGAAGAAGCTAGCCGCAGACGGCGCGCGGCTAGCTTCAGACGCTGAAGCGTCGGATTGGCCCTGAGAAGGGCCTTTTGGTTGGCCCTGAGAAGGGCCTTTGGGTTGGCCCTGAGAAGGGCCTTTTAAAAACCGCCCGGAGGCGTCCCGCGGGGGTTTTGGCATAGCCACAGCAGGTTCGTAGACGCAAAGCAAGATAAAATAAAATTTCTACGAATGCAGTAGCGAAAGCCGTACCCAGTTTGCCACTCCGTTACGGTGACAAACTGGGCCGTTTCCAGGGGACGCGACGAGGACGCAAGCTCTGTGGGGGGTCCCCCAACCCCAACCTAACCTAACCTTTTTTTTTTTTTTTTTTTTTTTTTTTTTTTTAAACTGGGAAAAAATGCATTACGCATACCCTCCCGTCGGGGGAACGGTAGGGGTATGTGGGACTCCCCGGGCTGACCCGGTATACCCACTAAAACGACCCAGCGTTATTCCCGCGTCGTCCGAGTGGAAGAGGACTGGGAGATCGGCGCAGCCTTAGCGTCCAGTCCTCCTCCGACGACAACCCGCCTAAAGCGGCGGGCCCCTCAAGTCCTCCCCGTTCAGGGGGAGGGCTGGGAATGACCGGCGAGGGTGGTGTGGAGTGCAATGCGGGCGGAGGCGCCCCCGCGCCTATCGCCCGCCCATCACCACCATGAGGAGGGAGAAGACGGCGTCTTCTCCGACCTCTTCTGCGCCTGCGGAGCGGCGCAGCGAGAGGGTCGTCCTCCCGCGCGCGCTCCGCCGCCTCCCTTTGCGAGATGACATCCTCGCAAAAAGAGGCGACGGCTGCCCAGGACCCCTCACTCTCAAGCATGGCGTTGACCACGCCGGGAAGTGAGAGGTCCTGTCCGATCTCCGCTGTTAGACTGCGGCGCGGCTCAGACCAAGCCGGGCACACCTCGAGGGTGTGCTGAGCCGTGTCCTCCGCCGCGCCGCAGTCGTGGCACGCCGGGGTCTCCTCCCTCCCGATCCGGTGCAGGTGCTTGCCGAAACAGCCGTGGCCTGACAACACCTGCACCAGACGGAATGAGAGGAACCCGTGGGAGCGCTCGAGCCATTCTCGCAGGACCGGCCCGAGCGCGTCCAGGGTTCGGCGGCCAAAGGTGGCGGAGGCGAGGTCCTCCGTCCAATGGACGATGATGGCGTCCCTCGCCTCCCGCCGCACGGCCTCCCGCTCCTCCGCGACGGGGCGCTCGCCCAGGGCCTTTCGCCGCGCCGTCCACTCGTACACTCTGGCGAGCACCCACGCCTCCAACTCCCAAGGAGGGGTGCCCGCCAGAGCGCACGCCGCCGAAAAGCCCACCGAGCGGTAGGCCCTCGCCACCCGCAGTGAACCTAACCTAACCTAACCTAACCAGTTCCCCCCCAGCTCTCGTGGCGGTCGGATCGTTTTCCCGTGAGCTCCACGTTAAAAAATTCGAAAAAGTGGTTAAAAGTTAACCGATTTTGACAAGTGAAGTGTGTATTTGTCGGGCTAAGTGCGGGGAATACGCCTATGTATCGCTTTCAACCCGGATTGCAGTGAGTTCGTGAAAACTTGTGAAAAACCTCAAAACTTTGAGGTTAAGAAGCGAGAAATAACTTTAAATCGCAAACGCTGCCGGAACGCGATCGACGACCCTACCTTTTTATTAAGGGTAGGGGTGGAAGCTGACCTCGTGCACCATCCGAACCATCCTGGAGCCAAAAAACCCCAAAGCTTCAGGAGATATTTGGAAAAAACCAAAACCACGTGGTGCTGAAAACGGCGATAGCGACGAGCGACACGTCTGAAAATTTGCAGCCAGCATCTCCTTGGACAGCATAGTCGGTATTTGAAACTATTTTTAATCTACCTACCACAGCCGATTTTTAAGAAGAGTTTGAAAATTGGAAAATCTCACAACTGTATCTCCGGACCTGATGAAGATTTTGAAGATTTTCAACTGCAGTCTCTGGCGCTCTTCTTAGGAGAACCCGGATTTCAAATATTAGATTTTTAGCTTAATTAGTTTTTAAGTTACAGGGAAATTTATAAAAATAACACTTTTCCAAAAAAATTTTCAACTTTCCTTTTATTTTTCAAAAAAAAATTTATTGTATCGTGTAGCTTGTTATTTCTTCTATTTTTTGACATTTTTTCCGGATTTTTCGCTTCGGCGGTTCGAGAGATATCGTATTTTTACTGTTTTTCGGCTTTTTATCAAAATTTAATAGAAATAATCTGTTTTTGACCCCGGGGATGGTCTCAATTTAGGTATTGCACCTTATGTGAGCCCAAACTCGGACGGCGTACTGCTAAAATTAAGGTTTTTGACAAAATCACCATTTCTAGGTTTTAATTTTAGATAATTAAATTAGCGATATCTCGGGAGCCGCTGATCCGAGAAGATTCGGATTTTCAGAATAGGAAGCGGCATATAGCCTAGAATAGGTTAGTTCAGTTTTCAGGCGTTTTCAGGCGACTGAGTTTTTTGCTGCTGGAACAACTTTCAGGACATACCCGAAGTGACGCCGAGCTGTGCACCCAAAACCCTGACTCTCTACGACAAAGGGTTCACAAGTTACGGTCATTTAAAGTCAACATCTGACAGTTCGGCGCCATTTTTGTTTAGCTTCGGACCGTAATAACTTCGGAACCAGTGGTCATACGAAGTTGCGGCTTTCGGTGGGGTATTCTGGGACTCCCTGGCTAGCCTGCCTGAAAGTTTCAGGCGGTTCGGAGCTGAAAATTTTTGGGGTCCTGAAAGAGGTTTCAGCGGATAGTCGAGCTCGGGGCAGGCTCGTTGAGCCCAAACTCGGGTTTTCTGCGGCTTTCCAGAAGGGAGTTATCCGCCGTCAAAGTAAGACTTTGACAGCTGCGCGGCCATATTGGGCAGTTTTTAGACCGACATAGCTCCTGAACGGGAAGTCGTAGGGACTTGGGATTTTCTTCGGGCATACTGGCCGACCATTAGCTTTAAGATACCATATTTTTCAGGCGTTTTCAGGACGTCAAAATTTTTCGGCCTGAAAACCGTCTCAGTGGGTGGGTTTCGTCGAGCTGAGTACGAAAAGCCCAAACACAAGGTTCATCGAGCCAGTGGTTGCGGAGATATCACAAAAAACCACTTTTTCGGACGCCATATTGAAAACCGAATTTTTCAAATTGGGATATCTCCGGAACCCTTTGGTGTAACTGCACCGTGTTTGGTATCATTGGAAGGGGCTCGGGGAGAGCCATCCACTGGTGACGGTTCGGAGACTCTACATAGAGCCAAACAGGTTTTGGCTCTACTTTGACAATTTTTGACCCCTGGAACCAAGTTGTTCTTGTGATTTTGAATATTGACCCGTTCTTTTGAGCGTGAGGGCTGACTGCTCAGATTTATACGATCTGGTGCACACCTGTTGACAAATTTTATTATACTCTTTTATCATATTTTATTTATTATTTTTTTTTACGTCTTATTTCTAATCAACTCTTTCGACGCACACCATGATTGGAATCAGGACCCCAGTTAAGAGGGCGATGGATGGTGAGAAATCACCATCCAAACCGACTCCATCACCACCCAATGTCAGGCGCAGTGTTGGAGAGTGGGAAGCCGCTAAGCCCGCCAGCACAACACCTCCAGTAGGAGCCAAGACGGTGCAGCCTGGTCCCTTAAAGGATATGCAGAAATCCACTCAGGCGCAGGAGAGCAAAACTCTCCATATGCGCTCCAAACTTGTGGAGGTTCACTCGCCGCCTAAGGCCCAATATACAGATCGGTCGACAGAGGCAAGGGCCTGTCTCAATAGAGCGAAGCTTTTGCTGAGCTCATCGAGAAACACTAAGACCGAGATCAAGAACGGCATTACTGAGGCACTTGACCGGCTGTTCCAGCTGGTGAAGGAAGCGGAAAGGCTCGGTAGGGCGGGGGTATCGGGAGTGGGTAAAGCTGGTTTGCGGCCCGAGGTCCCGGCTGCTGACGTCACTGTTTCGTGCCAAACCGAGCATAGCCTGGAAACCCAAATAAAAGTCCACTCTGTGTTGCTGGAGAACAATAATAGAAAGATAGATGAGCTGAAAATAGCCATAGAGCAACACAGAGAGAAAATGGAAAGCACAAACGCCAACGCCGCAACGTACGCGAATGTGGCGGCGACCCAGGGGGACAGGGCGATGCAAAAGCGTACGTTGCACTCGGTCGCGGTTGCCTCGACCGTGGAGTCGGAAACAGGAGAGGAGGTGCTCGAAAGAGTTAGAAAGACCATCGATGCCAAAGAAGGATGGATAAAGGTGGAGAGGGTGAGAAAAGCCAAAAATAGGAAGGTTATAATGGGCTTTGGGTCCAAGGAAGAAAGGGAAAAGGCGAAGGACCGAATAGCGAAAGAAGGAGGAAGCCTTACCACCGAGGACGTGGAGAACAAGGATCCGCTGGTCAGGCTTGGGGATGTCCTGTCAGTAAATACTGACGAGGATATCCTCAAGGCTCTCCGGAATCAGAACGATTCTCTTTTCCGGGGCCTCGGTGAGGGGGACGATAGAATAGCCGTTAAATACAGAAGAAGAGCCAGAAACCCTCACACCACCCACGTGATTGTAAGCGTGTCGCCCAGTATCTGGAGGCGGGTGACAGAGAGAGGCCACGTATACATTGATCTCCAGCGAGTTCGAGTGGAAGACCAGACTCCACTAGTCCAGTGCACGCGCTGTCTGGGGTACGGCCATGGCAGGAAGTACTGCCAAGAGACAGCAGACGCATGCAGCCATTGTGGCGGCCCCCACCTGAGAACGGAGTGCGCGGACTGGGTAGCTGGGGAGCCACCCGCCTGCAGAAACTGTAAAAAGGCGAAACTGGCGCAGACAGATCACAATGCTTTCAACTCTGAGTGCCCAGTACGCCGCCGGTGGGACGAATTGGCCCGGTCGACCGTCGCGTATTGCTAACGCCAACGTTGTCACCACCACATATAGCTATATGCAAGCGAAGCTCCAGCGGAAAAGGCTTGCAACAGTTGAGCTGCTGCTCGAGGCACAAAAACAGAGGGTAGCCGTAGCCTTGATGCAAGAGCCATACACTGGGGGAAGTAAGATGATGAAAAACCACAGGGGAGTAAGGGTCTTCCAGAGCACTGGAGATGGAGAAGGGACTGTCAAGGCCGCAATTGCTGTCTTTGATAGCAATCTTAACGTAAGGCAGTACCCAAAACTCACTACAAACAACATCGTCGTGGTGGGGATCCAAACCAGTGCCTGGGAGATCACCTTGGCGTCCATATACTTCGAGCCGGACAAACCAGTGGAGCCCTATTTAGACCAGCTTAAAGAAATAGTGGCTAAAAATGGCTCAAAGCCCATAATCGTTGGAGGCGACGTAAATGCAAAAAGCACTTGGTGGGGCAGCCCGACGATCGACCGTAGGGGAGAGGAGGTGTGCGGAGCTCTCGGGGAGCTCGGGTTGCACATACTCAACACTGGGGAGGTGCCGACCTTCGACACAGTCAGGGGAGGACAACGCTACAGCAGCTATGTCGACATAACCGCTTGTTCGGCAAATATCCTTGACAAGGTAGCAGACTGGAAAGTCGTTGAGGGCCTGAGCAGCTCCGACCACAACGGTATCGTTTTCAAAGTTTTTCAAGATAGGTCAAAGGGGCTAAAAGTAGAAAGGACAACTAGAATATTCAACACAAAAAAGGCCAACTGGCCTGAGTTTCATGCGAAACTCACCCAGTTGAGCCAAGATAACCAAATCACAAAACTAGAAATAGAAAAAATAAACAAAATAGAGAAATTAGAAGAAATAGTCAATAATTACACAGAAATCATAACAAAAGCATGTAAATCATCCATGCCAATTAAAAAACAAGTTGAAAAGCTTACCTTGCCGTGGTGGTCGGAGAGGCTTGCAGAACTGAAAAAAGCAGTGGCTACCAAAAAGAGGAGGATCAGGTGTGCTGCTCCGGTCCGTAGAGCCATCGTGGTCGAGAGGTACCTGCAACAGAAAGAAGAGTATGAGGCGGAGGCGGCCAGAGCTCAAACCGAGAGCTGGAAGGAATTCTGCTGCAAACAGGATAGGGAAGGGGTGTGGGAGGGGATTTACAGGGTCATAGGAAGGACAGCGAGTAGGGTGGAGGACCCGCCGCTGGTGAGAGATGGGGAAGTGCTGGATGCAGAAGGGTCTGCCCGATTCATAGCGGAAACCCTGTATCCAGAGGACTGCCCAGCAAATGATGACCCCCTCCAAAGCCGTGTCAGACTGGAGGCGGAGAGGGTGAATGAAGGAGAAAATGGTGAGCCATGCGACCCTCCATTCACCATAGCCGAACTGAAGGCGTCGAGCGAGTCCTTCAATCCAAAAAAGGCTCCGGGAATGGACGGCCTCACAGCCGATGTGTGCTACCATGCAATCAGCAAAGAACCTGAAACTTTCCTGGCAATCCTTAACAAATGCCTCGCATATAACTACTTCCCCAAATTATGGAAAGAGGCAACAGTGGTCGTACTTCGGAAGCCAGGAAAGACAGACTACACCACACCAAAAGCGTACCGCCCAATTGGCCTGCTGCCGGTTCTCGGAAAAATTTACGAGAAGATGTTGGTGGCCCGACTCAGGTTCTACATAGCACCGAAGATGAGTACTCGTCAGTTCGGATTCATGCCACAAAGGAGTACCGAGGACTCCCTCTATACCCTCATGCAAAAAATACGCAACCATCTTAAACAAAAGAAAATAATAACACTAATATCGCTAGATATAGAGGGAGCCTTCGACAATGCCTGGTGGCCAGCCATAAGGGTCCGACTGGCTGAGGAAAAGTGTCCGGTCAACCTGAGAAGGGTTATTGACAGTTACCTGCGCGACAGGAGAGTACGGGTAAGGTACGCTGGTGCTGAACACCTGAAAAGCACGAAGAAGGGTTGCGTACAAGGCTCGATTGGGGGCCCCATTCTCTGGAACCTTATACTGGATCCCCTCCTCAAAGACCTAGAGAGAAGAGGAGTGTACGCCCAAGCTTTCGCTGACGACGTGATCCTAGTCTTCGATGGACACACAGCATTGGAAATAGAGAGGCAGGCGAATGCCGTCCTCGAACGTGTTCGGGCGTGGGGTGTGGAAAATAAGCTAAACTTTGCACCACATAAGACGAGCGCCATGGTCATAACTAAAAAGCTAAAATACGACGCCCCACGCCTGAGCATGGGCGGGGTCGACATCGCTATGTCCAGAAAAATCAAAGTGCTGGGTGTCACCATCGACGACGGGCTCACATTTAGCGAGCACGTTTCGGACGTTTGCCGTAAGGCCATCGCGGTCCACAAACAGCTTAGCAGGGCTGCTAAAGTAAGCTGGGGCCTAAACCCAGATGTGGTTAAAATAATATATGTTGCTACTGTGGAACCAATTATTCTGTACGCTGCCAGTGCATGGGCGGAAGCCGCTAACAAACTGGGAATCAAAAAACAACTAGGCGCTGTGCAGCGGGGCATAGCACAAAAAATGTGCAGGGCGTACCGGACCGTCTCCTTGAACTCAGTGCTCCTACTAGCAGGGATACTTCCCCTGGATCTTCGAATCCACGAGGTGGCATCGCTATACAAAGCCAAAAAAGGGGTACCACAGGCCATATTGGGGGACAGGGAGGTGAAACGGATGACCTCTGCACTGGAATCCCCGCATCCCGCGGAGCGAAGCGACCTAAAGATAGTCAGCCTGGTAAACCGTGAGGAGGTTGAGGCCAATTCAGACCAACAGGTTAAAATCTTTACCGACGGTAGTAAGATTGCGGGGCGTGTCGGTGCGGCGCTGTCCATATGGAACAGAGAGGCCGAGACGCGCGCCTTGAAGTTGGCGCTACCGGAATACTGTACGGTTTACCAGGCTGAATTGCTCGCGATCTGCCGAGCAACGTGGGAAATTACGAAAAGCACGGCGCCTACTTTCGGGGTCTTCAGCGACTCCATGGCGGCTCTTGTGACAGTGAAAAACCCTAGTTGCCTTCATCCCCTGGCAGTGGAGGCCAGAGAAAATATAAAAGCTGCGTCTCTCCAGAACAAGGTAGTATCCTTGTTCTGGATAAAGGCACACGCGGGGTTGGAGGGCAACGAAAGAGCGGATCAGCTGGCCAAAGAGGCCGCCACAAATCTCAAGAAAAAACCGGACTATGACCAGTGCCCGATTTCATTCGTCAAGCGCCGCTTACGTATGGCGACGCTTGACGAGTGGAATCGGAGATACGGGTCTGGCCAAACCGCCGGTATCACAAAAATCTTTTTCCCAGATGCGGTGGCGGCGTATAGAATAATAAGAAAGATGGAATTAACCAACATCAGGGCACAAATCATGACGGGGCACGGTGGATTCTCCGAGTACTTGAATCGCTTCAAGTGCAAGGAGAGTCCATCGTGCATCTGCGATCCGGACAAAGACGAAACCGTGCCACACCTTCTCTTCGAATGCCCCGTACATGCAGTGGACAGATATGAACTGGAGCAGGCACTACAAATAAAACTGGATAAGGAGATAGTGGGGGAGGTGATGCGAGGAAAACAAAGGGAAACATTCCTTGAGTATTGCGTTAAGATTGCACAAAAGGCGATAGATAGAAATAAGACAGCTTAAGAAAATATGCTGGTAGTATATTTAGTAATATATATATATTAAGCATAGAAATAAGTATGAAATATAATTGGATAAGACATTAGTTTGTGTAAGTAGAAAGTAAGTAGAAAAATGTTGTTGAATAAGAGGAATTGTATAGATTAAGAGAAATTGTAAAGAAAGCAATAAATAAGAAGTAGACAGATGGAATGGGCTCGTAATGGTAACCCCACTGCGAGCCTTTTCTCATTAAGCATAGAAATAAGTATACAATATAATTAGATAAAGCCTTAGTTGTATAAGTACAAAAGAAGCAAAAATATATTGTTAAACAAAGGAAATATGAAAAACTGTATAGATTAAGAGAAAATGTTAAGAAAATAAAAGACTAAATGTGACCGTTATTCCCCCACATTATATTAGAAATAAAAATGAATAAAAAGTAGATAGATAGAATAGGCTCGTGATGGGAATCCCACCCACAATAAATGAATGAAAGATGATGAATGGAGAAAGATACAAGTATGCGGCATGAATGTGCGAGAGGAACAACTGCGAGAACTGGTATGACAAAGAGAATTAGGAATAGACGTAGACTCCGATAACGTCGGAGGTAGCCAGAATTTAAAAAAAAAAAAAAAAAAAAAAAAAAAAAACCTAACCTAACCTAACCTTTTTTTTTTTTTTTTTAAACTTGGAAAAAATGCATTACACATACCCTCCCGTCGGGGGAACGGGAGGGGTATGTGGGACTCCCCGGGCTGACCCGGTATACCCACTAAAACGACCCAGCGTTATTCCCGCGTCGTCCGAGTGGAAGAGGACTGGGAGATCGGCGCAGCCTTAGCGTCCAGTCCTCCTCCGACGACAACCCGCCTAAAGCGGCGGGCCCCTCAAGTCCTCCCCGTTCAGGGGGAGGGCTGGGAATGACCGGCGAGGGTGGTGTGGAGTGCAATGCGGGCGGAGGCGCCCCCGCGCCTATCGCCCGCCCATCACCACCATGAGGAGGGAGAAGACGGCGTCTTCTCCGACCTCTTCTGCGCCTGCGGAGCGGCGCAGCGAGAGGGTCGTCCTCCCGCGCGCGCTCCGCCGCCTCCTTTTGCGAGATGACATCCTCGCAAAAAGAGGCGACAGCTGCCCAGGACCCCTCACTCTCCAGCATGGCGTTGACCACGCCGGGAAGTGAGAGGTCCTGTCCGATCTCCGCTGTTAGACTGCGGCGCGGCTCAGACCAAGCCGGGCACACCTCGAGGGTGTGCTGAGCCGTGTCCTCCGCCGCGCCGCAGTCGTGGCACGCCGGGGTTTCCTCCCTCCCGATCCGGTGCAGGTGCTTGCCGAAACAGCCGTGGCCTGACAACACCTGCATTAGACGGAATGAGAGGAACCCGTGGGAGCGCTCGAGCCAGTCTCGCAGGACCGGCCCGAGCGCGTCCAGGGTTCGGCGGCCAAAGGTGGCGGAGGCGAGGTCCTCCGTCCAATGGACGATGATGGCGTCCCTCGCCTCCCGCCGCACGGCCTCCCGCTCCTCCGCGACGGGGCGCTCGCCCAGGGCCTTTCGCCGCGCCGTCCACTCGTACACTCTGGCGAGCACCCACGCCTCCAACTCCCAAGGAGGGGTGCCCGCCAGAGCGCACGCCGCCGAAAAGCCCACCGAGCGGTAGGCCCTCGCCACCCGCAGTGCAATGGCCCTTTGAGGCCTGCGCATAACGGTCGCATTCTCCCTCCTTTGGAGGGAGTCCGCCCAGATGGGGGCCCCGTACAGGGCCATGCTCCGCAGGATGCCGGTATATAGGCGCCGGCATCGTGCGTTGGGCCCTCCCAGGTTGGGGAGGAGCCAGGAGAGGGCGTCCGCAGCCCTCAGCAGGCGCGTCGACAGCCCGCTGAAGTGCGGGCCGAAGCGCCACCAGCTGTCCAACACCAGGCCCAGATACTTCATCTGGGCCTGGACGCCCACCCTGACGCCCTCCACCACAATGTGGGCGTCTGGAGGGCAGCGTTGCCGAGGCCCGTGAAAGAACACGGCCTCGGTCTTGTTCAGCGCCACCCTCAATCCCAGGCGGCGGATCCTCCCTGCCACCAAGGACCCGCCAGCCGAGGCCAGACAGGCCGCCTCCCCGAAGCTCTTCCCCCGGGCAGTAAGGAGAGTGTCATCCGCGTAGCAGATGACACTCGTGCCCTGGAGAAGAGCTCCCCGCAACAGCCAGTCGAAGCCGATGTTCCACAGGGGGGGTCCTAAGACTGACCCCTGCGGAACACCGGACTCCGCGCTGTACCTCCGCATCCTGGCCAGTTTGTCCACAAGGAGGACCTCTCGATCCTCCAAGTAGCTGGCCAGGAGGCTCCTCAAGTATTGGGGCACTCCGTGATACCGGAGTGCCTCCAATATGGTGGAGTGGGGAACGGAGTTGAAGGCGTTGGCGATGTCAAACGACACCGCCAACACTCCGTCCCCCGCCTCGACCGCCTCTTTCACCTGGCCCTTAAGAAGGGCCAGCGCGTCGATGGTGGACCGGCCCTGTCGGAAACCGAACTGGGCGTCCGACAGGTCCGGCCCTACACCCCGCAGATGGCTCCTGAGCCGGCCGGCGATGATCCCCTCGAACAATTTACCGACCTCATCGAGCAGAACGATGGGCCGGTATGCCGAGGGGGAATCCGCCGGGCGTCCCTCCTTTCGGAGGAGGCACAGCTGCCACTCCTTCCACAGTTTCGGGAACCTTCCAGCCGTAAAGCACGCGCTGAAGAGTTCCCGAAATCTGTCCTCCATTTGAGCGGCAGCTATGGCCACCACCCGTGCGGGGACGCCGTCCGGCCCAGGAGCCGTCTTCTTCGCGCGGAGGCTAAGAACCCCCGCGCGAAACTCCTCCTCCGTCACTGGAGGTGCTTCCTCCTCCTCCTGCGGAGCCGCCGACTGTGGAGGGTCCATCGCTGGTGGGGCGAAGTCGGTCCTGCGCGGAAACAGAGACCGGACCACCCCATCCAGCAACGACGGCTCGAGGGTTTCCGTCAATGGGGGACCATGGGGCCGCAGTTGGTTCCGCGCCGCCCTATATGGTCTCCCATACGGATCCCTGTCGAGACCCTCCAGCATCTCGGCCCTCGCCGAGTCCTTGGCAGCGCCCATAGCCGACTTGAGGACCGCCTTTGCCTCTCGGTAAGAGGCGTAGAGGCGGTCCTCCTCTGCCTGACTACGAGCGCTGCGCCGGCGGCTTCGCGTGTAGGCCCTTCAACCTAACCTAACCTAACCTTTTTTTTTTTTTTTTTTAAACTGGGAAAAAATGCATTACGCATACCCTCCCGTCGGGGGAACGGGAGGGGTATGTGGGACTCCCCGGGCTGACCCGGTATACCCACTAAAACGACCCAGTGTTATTCCCGCGTCGTCCGAGTGGAAGAGGACTGGGAGATCGGCGCAGCCTTAGCGTCCAGTCCTCCTCCGACGACAACCCGCCTAAAGCGGCGGGCCCCTCAAGTCCTCCCCGTTCAGGGGGAGGGCTGGGAATGACCGGCGAGGGTGGTGTGGAGTGCAATGCGGGCGGAGGCGCCCCCGCGCCTATCGCCCGCCCATCACCACCATGAGGAGGGAGAAGACGGCGTCTTCTCCGACCTCTTCTGCGCCTGCGGAGCGGCGCAGCGAGAGGGTCGTCCTCCCGCGCGCGCTCCGCCGCCTCCTTTTGCGAGATGACATCCTCGCAAAAAGAGGCGACAGTTGCCCAGGACCCCTCACTCTCCAGCATGGCGTTGACCACGCTGGGAAGCGAGAGGTCCTGTCCGATCTCCGCTGTTAGACTGCGGCGCGGCTCAGACCAAGCCGGGCACACCTCGAGGGTGTGCTGAGCCGTGTCCTCCGCCGCGCCGCAGTCGTGGCACGCCGGGGTTTCCTCCCTCCCGATCCGGTGCAGGTGCTTGCCGAAACAGCCGTGGCCTGACAACACCTGCACCAGACGGAATGAGAGGAAACCATGGGAGCGCTCGAGCCAGTCTCGCAGGACCGGACCGAGCGCGTCCAGGGTTCGGCGGCCAAAGGTGGCGGAGGCGAGGTCCTCCGTCCAATGGACGATGATGGCGTCCCTCGCCTCTCGCCGCACGGCCTCCCGCTCCTCCGCGACGGGGCGCTCGCCGAGGGCTCTTCGCCGCGCCGTCCACTCGTACACTCTGGCGAGCACCCACGCCTCCAACTCCCAAGGAGGGGTGCCCGCCAGAGCGCACGCCGCCGAAAAGCCCACCGAGCGGTAGGCCCTCGCCACCCGCAGTGCAATGGCCCTTTGGGGCCTCCGCATCAAAGTAGCGTTCTCCCTCCTGTGGAGGGAGTCCGCCCAGATGGGGGCCCCGTACAGGGCCATGCTCCGCAATATGCCGGCATACAAACGCCGGCATCGTGCGTTAGGCCCCCCCAAATTCGGGAGGAGCCACGACAGGGCGTCCGCGGCCTTCAGCAGGCGCGTCGACAGCCCGCTAAAGTGCGGGCCGAAGCGCCACCTGCTGTCCAGCACCAGGCCCAGATACTTCATCTGGGCCTGGAACCTTTTTTTTTTTTTTTTTTTTTAAACTGGGAAAAAATGCATTACGCATACCCTCCCGTCGGGGGAACGGGAGGGGTATGTGGGACTCCCCGGGCTGACCCGGTATACCCACTAAAACGACCCAGTGTTATTCCCGCGTCGTCCGAGTGGAAGAGGACTGGGAGATCGGCGCAGCCTTAGCGTCCAGTCCTCCTCCGACGACAACCCGCCTAAAGCGGCGGGCCCCTCAAGTCCTCCCCGTTCAGGGGGAGGGCTGGGAATGACCGGCGGAGGTGGTGTGGAGTGCAATGCGGGCGGAGGCGCCCCCGCGCCTATCGCCCGCCCATCACCACCATGAGGAGGGAGAAGACGGCGTCTTCTCCGACCTCTTCTGCGCCTGCGGAGCGGCGCAGCGAGAGGGTCGTCCTCCCGCGCGCGCTCCGCCGCCTCCTTTTGCGAGATGACATCCTCGCAAAAAGAGGCGACAGCTGCCCAGGACCCCTCACTCTCCAGCATGGCGTTGACCACGCCGGGAAGTGAGAGGTCCTGTCCGATCTCCGCTGTAAGACTGCGGCGCGGCTCAGACCAAGCCGGGCACACCTCGAGGGTGTGCTGAGCCGTGTCCTCCGCCGCGCCGCAGTCGTGGCACGCCGGGGTTTCCTCCCTCCCGATCCGGTGCAGGTGCTTGCCGAAACAGCCGTGGCCTGACAACACTCGCACCAGACGGAATGAGAGGAACCCGTGGGAGCGCTCGAGCCAGTCTCGCAGGACCGGCCCGAGCGCGTCCAGGGCTCGGCGGCCAAAGGTGGCGGAGGCGAGGTCGTCCGTCCAGTGGACGATGATGGCGTCCCTCGCCTCCCGCCGCACGGCCTCCCGCTCCTCCGCGACGGGGCGCTCGCCGAGGGCCTTTCGCCGCGCCGTCCACTCGTACACTCTGGCGAGCACCCACGCCTCCAACTCCCAAGGAGGGGTGCCCGCCAGAGCGCACGCCGCCGAAAAGCCCACGGAGCGGTAGGCCCTCGCCACCCGCAGTGCAATGGCCCTTTGGGGCCTCCGCATCATAGTAGCGTTCTCCCTCCTGTTGAGGGAGTCCGACCAGATGGGGGCCCCTTACAGGGCCATGCTCCGCAGGATGCCGGCATATAAACGCCGGCATCGTGCGTTCGGCCCCCCCAAATTCGGGAGGAGCCACGACAGGGCGTCCGCGGCCTTCAGCAGGCGCGTTGACAGCCCGCTGAAGTGCGGGCCGAAGCGCCACCTGCTGTCCAGCACCAGGCCCAGATACTTCATCTGGGCCTGGACGTCCACCCTGACGCCCTCCACCACAATGTGGGCGTCGGGAGGGCAGCGCTGCCGAGGCCCGTGAAAGAACACGGCCTCGGTCTTGTTCAGCGCCACCCTCAATCCCAGGCGGCGGATCCTCCCTGCCACCAAGGACCCGCCAGCCGAGGCCAGACAGGCCGCCTCCCCGAAGCTCTTCCCCCGGGCAGTGAGGAGAGTGTCATCCGCGTAGCAGATGACACTCGTGCCCTGGAGAAGAGCTCCCCGCAACAGCCAGTCAAAGCCGATGTTCCACAGGGGGGGCCCTAAGACTGACCCCTGCGGAACACCGGACTCCGCGCTGTATCTCCGCATCCTGGCCAGTTTGTCCACAAGGAGGACCTCTCGATCCTCCAAGTAGCTGGCCAGGAGGCTCCTCAAATATTGGGGCACTCCGTGGTACCGGAGTGCCTCCAATATGGTGGAGTGGGGAACCGAGTTGAAGGCGTTGGCGATGTCAAATGACACCGCCAACACTCCGTCCCCCGCCTCGACCGCCTCTTTCACCTGGCCCTTAAGAAGGGCCAGCGCGTCGATGGTGGACCGGCCCTGTCGGAAACCGAACTGGGCGTCCGACAGGTCCGGCCCTACACCCTGCAAATGGCTCCTGAGCCGGCCGGCGATGATCCCCTCGAACAATTTACCGACCTCATCGAGCAGAACGATGGGCCGGTATGCCGAGGGGGAATCCGCCGGGCGTCCCTCCTTTCGGAGGAGGCATAGCTGCCCCTCCTTCCACAGTTTCGGGAACCTTCCAGCCGTAAAGCACGCGCTGAAGAGTTCCCGAAACCTGTCCTCCATTTGAGCGGCAGCTATGGCCACCACCCGTGCGGGGACGCCGTCCGGCCCAGGAGCCGTCTTCTTCGCGCGGAGGCTAAGAACCCCCGCGCGAAACTCCTCCTCCGTCACTGGAGGTGCCTCCTCCTCCTCCTGCGGAGCCGCCGACTGCGGAGGGTCCATCGCTGGAGGGGTGAAGTCGGTCCTGCGCGGAAACAGAGACCGGACCACCCCATCCAGCAACGCCGGCTCGAGGGTCTCCGTAAGTGGGGGACCATGGGGCCGCAGTTGGTTCCGCGCCGCCCTGTATGGTCTCCCATACGGATCCCTGTCGAGACCCTCCAGCATCTCGGCCCTCGCCGAGTCCTTGGCAGCGCCCATAGCCGACTTGAGGACCGCCTTTGCCTCTCGGTAAGAGGCGTAGAGGCGGTCCTCCTCTGCCTGATTACGGGCGCTGCGCCGGCGGCTCCGCGTGTAGGCCCTTCTGGCCGCCACGCAAGTGGCCCGGAGGCCTGCCAGCTCCTCTGACCACCAATAAACGGCCCGGCGGGGAGGCGGACGCCGAGACCGAGGCATGCTGGAGTTGCACACCTCGGTCAGGGATTCCCTCAGCCGGACCGCTGCGGCGTCAACGTCCGGGGCCCCAACAGGGGGCGACAGCCAGTCCTGGAGGAAGGCCGCCTCCTTGGCTGCCTCCCGGTCCAGGCGAGTGAGAGCCCATCGTGGGAAGGGAGACCTGCCAGAGCGGGCCATCTCCCCACGGGGGCTCTGGGTGGAGATGTCGAATCGCACATAACGGTGGTCCGACAAGGTCTCCACCAACTCCACCCGCCAGTTCACAATGCGTGCGGCTAGCACGGGGGTGGCGAACGAAACGTCCACCACCGACCCTCCCCGTTGCCGCACACACGTGTGGACCGCCCCCCTGTTGAGGAGGGACACGCCGCATGACGCCGCCCAAAACTCGACGGCGCGACCCCGGACGTTGCAGGAGGCGGCTGGGTTGCCCCAGGCCACCGACTTGGCGTTCAGGTCGCCCAACACCACGACCTGGCGTGGCGCCGCCCTCCCTACGGCTGCAGTGAGGATCTCCAGGAAATCCTCAAAGTCCGAGAGAGGGCGGTTAGGGGAGAAATAGACCCCAACCAGGGCCAAATCTCCCCACGCGGCGGCCACGTATCCCGGTCCCCTCTCTAAAAGCGAGAGGGGAGGGGAGTCTGTGGAAGACCGCGACACCAACGCCACCAGGCCGTCTCGGTCGCCCAGCCAATGGCCAGGGACCGAGTAAGGCTCGGCGACCACCGCCAAGTCCACCAACCACTCAGCCATGGTCTGCATCAGGAGATCCTGTGCAGCCCGGCAGCGGTTGGTGTTCGCCTGGAGGATGCGATGTTCGATTGTATCCATCAATCGGACATCGCACCCCCCTCCTCCGCAGCCACCGCAGCAGCAGCAGCAGGCCCTACTGGCACCTGCGCTTTGCCCCTCTTAGGGGGGGGGTTGCACAACCTCCCCCGCATGATGTGACCTGCTGGGCGGCCACTGGCAGCACACACCACGCAGTGTGGCGTGGCGACCGTGCAGGCGGCGGCATTGTGGCCCTCCTTGCCGCAGCGGTAGCAGGCGTCGGACCTGTCGACGGTGGACGGACAGAGCGCTCGGGTGTGTCCGATGCCGCAACACCTGAAGCAGCGCAAAGGCTGCTCCCCAAGTGCTCGGACCACACCCGAACTGAAGCCAACAGCGAGCCGTCCTTTGTCCGCTGCGACCGCCGCCACCACCTCCTCCTTGGTGACCGAATCGTCAAGATCGGTCACCTCGATGGCCGCCAACTTGACTGGTCGGGCCACCTTGGCAGCGTCCGCGATGACCTCCTGCAGCTTGGCTGCAAAGAGGTCAGCGTTGGCGCTGCCCTCCGCCCCCGGGAACTCGAAAATACGAGCCCCGGTTTCGGTACGCCGGCAAGATAATTTGCCGATCCCCAGTTGGGCGGGATCGGCATTGGCACGCGCCCGCACCAAAATCGAAGCGTAGGTTTCCCCGCGTTCCGCAGCCTCCGCGGTGAGCGTCACCACGACGGCTGCGGACTTCGGGGGAACCAATTTCCCCTTCCCCTTCTTCTTGCCCCCGCCAGCCGCCCGCGACTGACTGGGAGGCGTGGTGACGGGGACGGCAGGTCCGGGCGTTGCCGGCCTTTTGCCCTTCCGCTTTCCCTTTCTCCCACCAGTCGCCTGCAACTGGCCTGTATGTGTGGTGGCGGGGACGGCAGGGACGGCCGTCGCCGTCTTTTTACCTCGGCCCTTCCCCTTCCGGACCACTTCAGTCCAACCCGGCTGGTTGGACGGAGTAGTGGAAGGGAGAAGGGCGTCCTCCCCTTGCGAGGACGGCCCCGGCTCAGCTCGCCTCTTGTCCGCCGCGAGCGGAGGTCGAAGGCGCTTCTCCGGCAGGAGCCGGTCCTCTATGCCTGCTAGGCAGGCTCTGGTGAAGGCCCTCTCCTCCATGACAACCTTGCGGATGACATCCTCAAGGTTGGTGGGGGTGGGGGCCTCCGCCGCAGGTCTCGGTTCGGTCTGCTGTGGCCGGGCCGTGGCTTCAGCTAGCTTTGTGTGGAGCTGGCTGACCTCCGCCTGCAAGCGATCGACGGTCGCCTGCAGTTGCCGCGTTTCGTCGGTGGTCTTGCGTTGGACTAGCTCCAACACAATGCCACGCATGCTCGCGGCCCGGCTCTTAAGGGCCTTCTGCAAGGTCCCTTTTAGATTGGAGGACTTGGAGGCGACCTCCGCAATCTCCTCCTCGTCCTCCTCCGCCAACCGTTCCAGGTCGGCTACAGAGTAGTCCGCGTACAGGACGCGGGACGCGCCGTAACCGGACTTTGCTCGGGCGGCGCGCGCCCGCTGCTCCTTGGCAGCAACCTGCTCTTCTAGGTCCTGCTGTTTCTGTGCCCGCCGAGCCAGGTCCAACTGGCGTTGGGCGGTCGCGAGACCCACATCATGTGTGTCTGCGGCTGTCGTCGGCTTTTTGGCCTTCGACTTCCTCACCGAACCCGAGCCCGAGGAGCCTTCTGACCCTCCCTTCCGATACGCACGCTTACGCGACCGTGAATCGCCCGCATCTGAGACGCTTATAATGGACTCATTTTCGGAGTCCGAAACGTCGTCCGCTCTTCCAAAGAAGCTAGCCGCAGACGGCGCGCGGCTAGCCTCTGACGCCGAAGCGTCGGAGTGGCCCTGAGAAGGGCCTTTTGGTTGGCCCTGAGAAGGGCCTTTGGGTTGGCCCTGAGAAGGGCCTTTTTGAAAACGCCCGCAGGCGTCCCGCGGGGGCATAGGCATAGCCTTCCGCATGTTCGCAATTAAAAAGGCAAGATAAAAACAGTAATTACGAGATCACAGAGAACTTTGGCCGTACCCAGTATGCCACTCCGTTACGGTGACAAACTGGGCCGTTTCCAGGGGACGCGACGTGGACGCAAACTCTGTGGGGGGTCCCCAACCTAACCTAACCTTTTTTTTTTTTTTTTTTTTTTTAAACTGGGAAAAAATGCATTACGCATACCCTCCCGTCGGGGGAACGGGAGGGGTATGTGGGACTCCCCGGGCTGACCCGGTATACCCACTAAAACGACCCAGTGTTATTCCCGCGTCGTCCGAGTGGAAGAGGACTGGGAGATCGGCGCAGCCTTAGCGTCCAGTCCTCCTCCGACGACAACCCGCCTAAAGCGGCGGGCCCCTCAAGTCCTCCCCGTTCAGGGGGAGGACTGGGAATTAACGGCGAGGGTGGTGTGGAGTGCAATGCGGGCGGAAGCGCCCCCGCGCCTATCGCCCGCCCATCACCACCATGAGGAGGGAGAAGACGGCGTCTTCTCCGACCTCTTCTGCGCCTGCGGAGCGGCGCAGCGAGAGGGTCGTCCTCCCGCGCGCGCTCCGCCGCCTCCTTTTGCGAGATGACATCCTCGCAAAAAGAGGCGACAGCTGCCCAGGACCCCTCACTCTCCAGCATGGCGTTGACCACGCCGGGAAGTGAGAGGTCCTGTCCGATCTCCGCTGTAAGACTGCGGCGCGGCTCAGACCAAGCCGGGCACACCTCGAGGGTGTGCTGAGCCGTGTCCTCCGCCGCGCCGCAGTCGTGGCACGCCGGGGTCTCCTCCCTCCCGATCCGGTGCAGGTGCTTGCCGAAACAGCCGTGGCCTGACAACACCTGCACCAGACGGAATGAGAGGAACCCGTGGGAGCGCTCGAGCCAGTCTCGCAGGACCGGCCCGAGCGCGTCCAGGGTTCGGCGGCCAAAGGTGGCGGAGGCGAGGTCGTCCGTCCAATGGACGATGATGGCGTCCCTCGCCTCCCGCCGCACGGCCTCCCGCTCCTCCGCGACGGGGCGCTCCCCGAGGGCCTTTCGCCGCGCCGTCCACTCGTACACTCTGGCGAGCACCCACGCCTCCAACTCCCAAGGAGGGGTGCCCGCCAGAGCGCACGCCGCCGAAAAGCCCACTGAGCGGTAGGCCCTCGCCACCCGCAGTGCAATGGCCCTTTGGGGCCTCCGCATCAAAGTAGCGTTCTCCCTCCTGTTGAGGGAGTCCGACCAGATGGGGGCCCCGTACAGGGCCATGC
The DNA here is from genome assembly GCA_950371165.1 of Lacanobia oleracea. Lineage (NCBI taxonomy): Eukaryota > Metazoa > Arthropoda > Insecta > Lepidoptera > Noctuidae > Lacanobia > Lacanobia oleracea. Next base: position 201,561 of record OX493400.1, read on the forward strand.
TCCGCAATATGCCGGCATACAAACGCCGGCATCGTGCGTTAGGCCCCCCCAAATTCGGGAGGAGCCACGACAGGGCGTCCGCGGCCTTCAGCAGGCGCGTCGACAGCCCGCTAAAGTGCGGGCCGAAGCGCCACCTGCTGTCCAGCACCAGGCCCAGATACTTCATCTGGGCCTGGACGTCCACCCTGACGCCCTCCACCACAATGTGGGCGTCGGGAGGGCAGCGCTGCCGAGGCCCGTGAAAGAACACGGCCTCGGTCTTGTTCAGCGCCACCCTCAATCCCAGGCGGCGGATCCTCCCTGCCACCAAGGATCCGCCAGCCGAGGCCAGACAGGCCGCCTCCCCGAAGCTCTTCCCCCGGGCAGTAAGGAGAGTGTCATCCGCGTAGCAGATGACACTCGTGCCCTGGAGAAGAGCTCCCCGCAACAGCCAGTCAAAGCCGATGTTCCACAGGGGGGGTCCTAAGACTGACCCCTGCGGAACACCGGACTCCGCGCTGTATCTCCGCATCCTGGCCAGTTTGTCCACAAGGAGGACCTCTCGATCCTCCAAGTAGCTGGCCAGGAGGCTCCTCAAATATTGGGGCACTCCGTGGTACCGGAGTGCCTCCAATATGGTGGAGTGGGGAACGGAGTTGAAGGCGTTGGCGATGTCAAACGACACCGCCAACACTCCGTCCCCCGCCTCGACCGCCTCTTTCACCTGGCCCTTCAAAAGGGCCAGCGCGTCGATGGTGGACCGGCCCTGTCGGAAACCGAACTGGGCGTCCGACAGGTCCGGCCCTACGCCCTGCAAATGGCTCCTGAGCCGGCCGGCGATGATCCCCTCGAACAATTTACCGACCTCATCGAGCAGAACGATGGGCCGGTATGCCGAGGGGGAATCCGCCGGGCGTCCCTCCTTTCGGAGGAGGCATAGCTGCCCCTCCTTCCACAGTTTCGGGAACCTTCCAGCCGTAAGGCACGCGCTGAAGAGTTCCCGAAACCTGTCCTCCATTTGAGCGGCAGCTATGGCCACCACCCGTGCGGGGACGCCGTCCGGCCCAGGAGCCGTCTTCTTCGCGCGGAGGCTAAGCACCCCCGCGCGAAACTCCTCCTCCGTCACCGGAGGTGCCTCCTCTTCCTCCTGCGGAGCCGCCGACTGCGGAGGGTCCATCGCTGGAGGGGTGAAGTCGGTCCTGCGCGGAAACAGAGACCGGACCACCCCATCCAGCAACGCCGGCTCGAGGGTCTCCGTAAGTGGGGGACCATGGGGCCGCAGTTGGTTCCGCGCTGCCCTGTATGGTCTCCCATACGGATCCCTGTCGAGACCCTCCAGCATCTCGGCCCTCGCCGAGTCCTTGGCAGCGCCCATAGCCGACTTGAGGACCGCCTTCGCCTCTCGGTAAGAGGCGTAGAGGCGATCCTCCTCTGCCTGATTACGGGCGCTGCGCCGGCGGCTCCGCGTGTAGGCCCTTCTGGCCGCCACGCAAGTGGCCCGGAGGCCTGCCAGCTCCTCCGACCACCAATAAACGGCCCGGCGGGGAGGCGGACGCCGAGACCGAGGCATGCTGGAGTTGCACACCTCGGTCAAGGATTCCCTCAGCCGGACCGCTGCGGCGTCAACGTCCGGGGCCCCAACAGGGGGCGACAGCCAGTCTTGGAGGAAGGCCGCCTCCTTGGCTGCCTCCCGGTCCAGGCGAGTGAGAGCCCACCGTGGGAAGGGAGACCTGCCAGAGCGGGCCATCTCCCCACGGGGGCTCTGGGTGGAGATGTCGAACCGCACATAACGGTGGTCCGACAAAGTCTCCACCAACTCCACCCGCCAGTTCACAATGCGTGCGGCTAGCACGGGGGTGGCGAACGAAACGTCCACCACCGACCCTCCCCGTTGCCGCACACAAGTGTGGACCGCCCCCCTGTTGAGGAGGGACACGCCGCATGACGCCGCCCAAAACTCGACGGCGCGACCCCGGACGTTGCAGGAGGCGGCTGGGTTGCCCCAGGCCACCGACTTGGCGTTCAGGTCGCCCAACACCACGACCTGGCGTGGCGCCGCCCTCCCTACGGCTGCAGTGAGAATCTCTAGGAAATCCTCAAAGTCCGAGAGAGGGCGGTTTGGGGAGAAATAGACCCCAACCAGGGCCAAATCTCCCCACGCGGCGGCCACGTATCCCGGTCCCCTCTCTAAAAGCGAGAGGGGAGGGGAGTCTGTGGAAGACCGCGACACCATTGCCACCAGGCCGTCTCGGTCGCCCAGCCAATGGCCAGGGACCGAGTAAGGCTCGGCGACCACCGCCAAGTCCACCAACCACTCAGCCATGGTCTGCATCAGGAGATCCTGTGCAGCCCGGCAGTGGTTGGTGTTCGCCTGGAGGATGCGATGTTCGATCGACATCAATCGGACATCGCACCCCCCTCCTCCGCAGCCACCGCCGTTCCTGCCTCGGGAACGGCGTTGCCAGCAGCAGGCCCGACTGGCACCTGCGCTTTTCCCCTCTTAAGGGGGGGGTTACACAACCTCCCCCGCATGATGTGACCTGCTGGGCGGCCACTGGCAGCACACACTACGCAGTGTGGCGTGGCGACCATGCAGGCGGCGGCTTTGTGGCCCTCCTTGCCGCAGCGGTAGCAGGCGTCGGACCTGTCGACGGTGGACGGACAGAGGGCTCGGGTGTGTCCGATGCCGCAGCACTTGAAGCAGCGCAAAGGCTGCTCCCCAAGTGCCCGGACTGCACCCGAGCTGAATCCGACGGCGAGCCGACCTTTCTCAAGGACGGCTTTGGCAGCGACGACCGGGCACTCGAGCCGGATAGTGCCCATGCCGCCGCGGCCAGGCCTGATGTCCCGACCCCGTACCTCCGCGACGCTGCAACCCCCGATCGCTGCGACCGCCGCCACCACCTCCTCCTTGGTGACCGAGTCGTCAAGGTCGGCTACCTCGATGGCAGCCGACTTGACTGGTCGGGCCACCTTGGCAGCGTCCGCGATGACCTCCTGCAGCTTGGCTGCAAAGAGGTCAGCGCTGGCGCTGCCCTCCGCCCCCGGGAACTCGAAAATTCGAGCCCCGGTTTCCGTCCGCCGGCAAGAAACTTTGCCGATCCCCAATTGGGTAGGATCGGCATTTGCACGCGCCCGCAACAGGATAGACGCGTAAGTTTCCCCGCGTTCCGCAGCCTCCGCGGTGAGTGTCACCACGACGGCTGCGGACTTTGGGGGAACGAGTTTCCCCTTCCTCTTCTTCTTGCCCCTGCCAGCCGCCTGCGACTGACTTGGAGGCGTGGTGGCGGGGACGGCAGGGGCGGCCGCTGCCGCCTTTCTGCTTTTCCTTTTCCTCCCCCTCCCCCCAGTCGCCTGCGACTGGCCGGGATGCGTAGAGGCGGGGATGGCAGAGACGGCCGACGCCGTCTTTTTCCCCTTACCCTTCCCCTTCCCCTTCCGGACCACTTCAGTCCAACCCGGCTGGTTGGACGGAGTGGTGGAAGGGAGAAGGGCATCCTCCACTTGCGAGGACGGCCCCGGCTCGGCTCGCCTCTTGTCCGCCGCGAGCGGCAGTCGGATGCGCTTCTCCGGCAGGAGCCGGTCCTCTATGCCTGCTAGGCAGGCTCTGGTGAAGGCCCGCTCCTCCATAACCACCTTGCGGATGACATCCTCAAGGTTGGTGGAGGAGGGGGCCTCCGCCGCAGGTCTCGGTTCGGCCTGACTCGGCCGGGCCATGACATCAGCCAGCTTCTGATGAAGCTGGCTGACCTCCAGCTTGAGGCGATCGACGGTCGCCTGCAATTGGCGAGTCTCGTCGCTCGCCTTGCGCTCCACGAGCTCCGCAACGATGCCGCGCATGCTCGCAGCACGGCACTTAAGGGCCTTTTGAAAGGTGCCCTTAAGGTTTGAGGACTTGGAGGCGACCTCCGCGATCTCCTCCTCGTCCTCCTCCGCCATGCGCGCCAGCTCGGCCAAGGAGTAGTCCGAGTAAAGCACGCGGGACGCACCGTACCCGGACTTGGCCCGAGCAGCACGCACCCGCTGCTCCTTAGCAGCAACCTGCTCCTCCAGGTCCTGCTGCTGCTGCGCCCGCCGAGCCAAGTCCAGATGCCGCTGAGCGTCCGCGAGACCCACTACGTGGGTGTCTGCGGCTTTCGTCGGCCTCTTGGCCTTGGACCTCCTTGCTGAGCTCGAGGAGCCCTCAGACCCTTCCTTAAGGAAGGCCCGCTTACGCGACCTTGAGTCGCCTGCGTCCGAGACGCTAAGTAGGGACTCGTCGTCGGAATCTGACGGGTCCACCCTTCCGAAGAAGCTAGCCGCAGACGGCGCGCGGCTAGCTTCAGACGCTGAAGCGTCAGATTGGCCCTGAGAAGGGCCTTTTGGTTGGCCCTGAGAAGGGCCTTTGGGTTGGCCCTGAGAAGGGCCTTTTTTAAAACGCCCGCAGGCGTCCCGCGGGGGCGTAGGCATAGCCTTCCGCATGTTCGCAGTCAACAACGCAATTAAAATGAAGCTACGAGATCACAGAGCACTTTAGCCGTACCCAGTCTGCCACTCCGTTACGGTGACAAACTGGGCCGTTTCCAGGGGACGCGACGTGGACGCAAGCTCTGTGGGGGGTCCCCCAACCTAACCTAACCTAACCTAACCCATCTGACCTTTTCTTCATCACCATTTAAATAGCGAAATAACCTATTGTCCCTAATGACATAATTCTGTTTAATATACTGTAGACCTTTTTCATCTAGATTACTATTTAGAACGTCTGTTATCCTACGTAGCTCAGAATCACCTAATTGTAGCGTATGAAGCCAATCTTCGCTACTAATTGTCATTATTGCTGGAAACTGATCGATCTCGAGCGATTCAGACTGTCTGGCAGGATTTCGAGACAACGCATCAACGTGGCTCATTTTAGTTCCAGCCCTATATTCGACAGTACAGTCGAATTCTTGTAATGTCAGCCACCAACGTGCTATCCTTGGGATCAAGTCCCGCTTTGAAAAAGTAGAACGCAATGCGCTGCAATCGGTGATAACTTTGAACTCTTTCCCTAATAAATACACTCTAAACTTACGAAGGGAGCAAACTACTGCTAGGGTTTCTAACTCGTAAGAGTGGAAGTTCTTCTCTTCCGGAGAAGTTTGTCGACTATAGTATGCAACAGGATGAAAGTTTTTGAAGTCTCGCTTCCGTTGAAGAAGAATTCCACCGATTCCTAACCTACTCGCGTCTGTGTGTAATTCTAATTCAGCAGCAGGGTCATATATATCTAAAACCGGCCTATTAACCAAACTCGCTTTCAGCTTTTCGAATGCTTGTTCTTGTTCGTCATTCCACTCCCAGGCTGCTTCTTTTTTGAGTAACTTACTAAGAGGTGATGAGATTTGTGCAAAGTTTTCTATAAACTTGCGGAAGTAGCTAGCCAGGCCTAGAAACTGCCGGATGTTGTGCACGTTTTCGGGTCGAGGGAAGTTGATCACACTACATATCTTCTTTTCACCAGGTCTGATGCCACTGGCGCTAATTTCGTACCCCAAATAGTCGACTTTATCGCGTAAGAACTCACATTTCGACAAGTTTAATGTTAGATTTACCTTTTCCAACATCTGCAGTACTTCTTCTAGGCGTTCTAGGCATTGTGCAGCATCCTTTCCATAAATAAGAATGTCATCAATATATACTGTTGCCTTATTAAAACGAGCTGAACCTAGTATTGTGTTAACCATGCGTTGAAAGACGGCAGGTGCATTGGCTAAGCCAAACGGCATATGATTGTATTCATACTGGCCGTCTGGTGTAACAAAAGAGGTTAAATGCCTGCTCTGCTCCGAGATCGGCACCTGGTAATATCCAGATGCAAGATCGAGCGTTATGAAGCAGGATTGCCCAGAAAGACGTGCTATTTCGTCCTCAATGATAGGCATTGGATATCTTTCTTTGACAGTCACTGAATTCAGCATACGATAGTCTACGCACAATCTTGAAGAGCCATCCTTTTTACGTACGAGTAGGATAGGGCTAGCATACTCGGAAACAGATTCTCGTATCACACCAGCGTCTAGCATTTCTCCAACCATAGAACGCACCTTCTCGCGCTCATGGTGCGACTGTATGGGCGATAAACGACTGGACGCTGACTGTTAAGTTCAATGCTCATTTCAGTGACACTGGTACATCCTAAGTCTTTCAAGGAGGTGGCGAAACAATGCTGATATTTCTCAAGTATCTTTATAAGAGTTCGTCTTACATGTTCAGATACTCCTTCACCTACACGCACCTGACCCTCATCGAACCGTTGCCCCACTTTTGACTCAATTGCAATTGACGGTTCATTAATAACTCGGTTCACAACCTCGACTTTCTCAGCACGACAAAAGATTGGCTTAGATGAAATTCGGCAAAACCCTAAACACGGCAGAACCAGTACATAAATATGTCCATTGTTTACACGATGAAGTCCTCCAACAATGAAATATTGATTATTAGGCTTTCCGGCTATACTATTTTTCAGAAGAACATCTCCATCGAACTCGAGTTGGGTTTCTACTCTAATTGACGTCGGACCATAGATATCAATTCCATTAACGGCAGAAAACCTTAACAAGTTATCACTGTCAATAGTAAGTTCAGCAAAAGGCAATTCATTCCCAATATTGTAGAATTGCAATTTGCTTCTATCCTTATAGACTGCTATGTGAGATTGCTCTGTGAATGTTTGTCCCATAAGCACAGGGACCTCTAACAAATTGTCGGGCACTACTTTGCAAGCAACTCTAGCCTCCACCTCATCGACAACCATATCAAGTGTCAAATTTCCTAACGACTGGACTACGCTATTGCCAAATCCTTTTAATAGTGTAGGAACGCTATCGTGAAGTACTCCTAGTTGGCTGGCAATAGTTTCCCTAATCAGAGTAACGTCGCTTCCGAAATCTATAAAAGCTCTAAGGATACAGTTATTGACTTTTACCTCTTTTATAAACTTAGAGCCAGGACAATTGTTTGTATGTAAGTCTTTGTTGTTTACGAAATCAATCCGCATAGTTTTCTGCGATGTACCACTAGTTGCGTTTGTCAATTTATTATCCAATTTGCTATGACACTTTTCCGCGACGTGACCAATCTTATTGCAACGCGTGCATCTCGTCAACGGCTTAGTACAATGCAGGAAACTATGTCCCTTTTCCCTGCAATTAAAACAGCCGCTAGGGTAGCCTGGTCGGGAACCAGAAATATTGCTCGCTGTGTTGGACACTTGAAGATTGTCAACATTTCTATTTTTAAAGTTAAGACGGTCCGGACCAGATTGATTGTAATTCCTATTACTAAGTAAGTACTGTAACAGTTGATCGGGGTGGGTACAACGACACACTAATTACCGATCTGTAGCCACAGTTGTCCGTTCTCGTAGATTTTCTCTCGGACACGTGTGTGCGCCACGTTGGTTTTTTCTGCACTGCAAGTACTTGCGCCCGCGCCGCCGCACGCCTGCCGCCGCTGTTCGTCTTGTTTTTTCTTGCGAAGGACCAATTTGTTGAGGAGATTGAATGGGCTGTATTCGATATTAGCGTCGTTATTCATATTTTCCAAGGTCTGACCGTAATTTCTTTCGCATGGAAAAGCACTCAGTAATTTCTCTTGCCATTCTTGCCAAGTAAATAGAATGGTATGCAGACTTTATTTGTAATAAACCAGTATTTTCGATATTAGCGTCGTTATTCAAATACTGGTTTATTACAAATAAAGTCCGCATACCATTCTATTTACTTGGCAAGAATGGCAAGAGAAATTACTGAGTGCTTTTCCATGCGAAAGAAATTACGGTCAGACCTTGGAAAATATGATAAGGAGAAAGAGTAGGTTTAACGAATCTATTGAGGTTTACTATTATGAAAAGTTAAGTTTAGTAAACCAATGTGATATAGTAGGTACCCGTGCAGCAGAATGCATAATACATGGCATAACGGATAGGACACTCAAATCAGGGTTGAATGGCGCGCGACGCGTACAGTGCTAAAGCTGATCGAGTGGGGGGCTCCGGACCACGGTTGTGTCTTATATAGTAGCTCCCCACGCCGCGCCGTGCCGCCTCCGCCGACGTCATCATCTCGTTCGAGAAGTTTCCAAACAGGGTCCAAGCTACCGGTGGTCAGGGCTCCAGAGATAGGAACCTCCTGACAATGCGAGCCGTGTCCAGAAGTACCGCTTTCTGAATCAAGCCCTTGATCCAGCTACCCAACGAGAGCCTCCTAAGGCGTTGGTCGAGGCTCGTGGCTATTAAGCCATTGGCCGATACGACTATCGGTACAATGATTGCGGAGTCCACTTCCCACATGTCGACAACCTCGCGAGCCAAGTCAATATACTTGATTTGTTTGTCTTTCTCGGCTTTCACGAGGTTCTCGTCATGCGGGACGGTTATGTCTACAATCATTGCACGCCTCACAATTCGGTCCACCACCACTATATCAGGCTTATTGGCAACAATAGTCCTGTCAGTGATGATGGACCGATCCCAGTACAATGTGATATTGCCATTATCGAGAACTGGGTCGGGCGCATACCTATAGTATGGCACCTCCGACTCCACAAGAGAGTATTTCAGAGCAAGTTGCTGATGGATAATCCTGGCTACAAGGTTGTGCCTATGCAAGTATTCTCCGTTAGCTAGACGAGAACAACCAGAGACAAAGTGGCGAATTGATTCTCCCGGACGGTGACATGCCCGACATATGTCGACCGTGCCGTCTTTCACAATAAATCTCCGGTAGTTATTCGTCATGATAACTTCGTCCATAATTGCACAAACAAAACCTTCGGTTTCTCCAAAAAGATCACCGAAACGCAGCCAGGCTACGGACGCTAGTTGGTCTACGTCAGGCCCATGTAGGGCCCGGAAAAAGCGTCCGTGAAGCTCCTTACTCTGCCATACCGCCCTGCGATCTTTAGTGTCAAGCACTGCAGGTTTGCGCCAGTTCTCATTTGCCAAGGAGAGCGGGGTGAGTCCCTTGTCCACCGCCACTACATTTCGATGCATACCCACGTCGACAGCTAGGAAATATTCCCTAAGACTGCATATCTCGCGATTGTGGAGAGTCTTAGCATTTAAAAAGCCTCGACCTCCACACTTTCACGGGATATACAGTCTCATTACCGACGACCGTGGGTGATGCATTCGATACGCAGTAAGCAGTGTACGGACCCGCCTATCCAGGGCGTCAAGTTCCGTTTGAGTCCATTTGAGTACGCCGAAAGAGTACATCAATACTGGCATGACCCAACCGTTGAAGGCGCGCACCTTGTTTCCGCCCGATAGAAAGCTATTGAATACCTTCTTCAGGCGGCCAAAGAAGCGCTCCTTCAACGATTGCTTCATGTCAGTAACATTGATACCTAACGCTTCCGACATACCCAAATACTTGTAAGTTTCAGTTGGAGAGAGGGATCTCAGGTTTATGGAATCCGAGAGTTGAGTTCCCACGGATTCCATAATTTCTCCACGCTTTACATGCATGACCGCACATTTGTCCACACCAAACTCCATCCTGATGGCGTTACTGAATGTTTCAGTTACCTTCAGTAGCTCCATCAGTTGCAGATTAGTGGGGGCAAAGAGTTTCAGATCATCCATGTAAAGGAGGTGAGATATAACCTGACCACCTCTTTTCAACCGATAGCCTAGCCCTGAATTCTCCAGCAGTGTGCTAAGAGGATTCAAGGCTAGACAAAACCAAAGTGGACTCAAACTATCGCCCTGAAATATACCCCGCTCGATCCTTACCGGTTCGCTATTCCTCTGAATATTTCGACATCCTGGATAGCGAAGGACTGTCCTCCATTGCCCCATACACGACATCAGGAAGGTGCGTAGCGTTGCATCAACTTTATACAATTCTAGCACCCTCATGAGCCATGTATGAGGCACCGAGTCATAGGCCTTCTTATAGTCTATCCAGCATGTCGACAGATCCTTTCGGGAACGCCGAACCTGTTGGCTAATGGCCATATCAATAAGGAGTAGCTCCTTAGTACCGCGGGACCCATTCCTACATCCATTTTGAGAGGCAGACATGATGTTGTTGTTGTTAATATGACTAATCTTTGCCCTCAAAATGGATGTAAGAACTTATAGACCGTCGGTAAACACGTGATCGGTCTATAATTTTTAGGTTCCGCAGTACTACCTGTTTTATGGAGCAGGTGGGTTATTCCTGTAGTTAAGAACTGGGGTAGCGACCCAGACTCTAAGGCAGACTGGAATTGAGACGCCAAGCAAGCGTGCGATCTCGTTAACCATTTAATCCAGAAATTGTGCAGCCCGTCCGGCCCTGGAGATTTCCAGTTAGGCAACGGGCGGACTGCACAAGCTACATCTTGGGGGCTGATGGAAATTGCCCCCATTTCTGGTATCGGATCGCACACATGCTCGACCTCCCGAGTCCAGTCACCCTCAGTATGACTGACAGGAACCGACCAGATGCTGCGCCAGAATGAACACATAGCATCATCATCCGGCAAGCGCGTGTCAGTCACACCTTGGTCCGGTCGTTCCCAATCCCTATATACCCACCTTTCGTTACTTCGGAATGTGCGATTCTGGGTGTATCGCTTCACTCGTCGCCTGTACCTACGAATACGGCTTGCCCATGCATACACCTTCTGCTTCAGGAAGTCGATGCGCTCTGTGACACGAGATATATTATTATTATTCCATTTATTCATATTTTAACATATTATTTACATTTTTAAATATTTCTAGAAAAATACAAAAAAAAACATTTAAAAATATAAAAAATAGTAGCCCACCGGTATCGGGAACAGGGTCCAAGCTACCGGTGGTCAGGGCTCCCGAGAGAGGAACCTCCTAACGATGCGCGCCGTGTCCAGGAGTACTGCTTTCTGGATCAAGCCCTTGATCCAGCTGCCCAACGAGAGCCTCTTGAGATGTTGGTCGAGGCTCTTAGCAATAATGCCATTGGCCGTCACGACTATCGGCACAATGACTGCAGTGTTCACATCCCACATGTCGACAACCTCGCGAGCCAAGTCAAAATACTTCGATTGTTTATCTTTCTCTGACTTCACGAGGTTCTCGTCATGAGGGACTGCTATATCAACAATCATTGCGCGACGCTCTAGTCGGTCTATCACCACTATATCAGGCTTATTGGCAACAATAGTCCTGTCAGTGATGATAGACCGATCCCAATACAATGTGCAACTACCACTTTCGAGAACTGGGTCGGGCACATACCTATAGTACGGTACTTCCGATTCCACAAGATTGTATTTAAGAGCAAGTTGCTGGTGGATAATCCTGGCTACAAGGTTGTGCCTGTGCAAATAGTCTCCGTTAGCCAGACTAGAACAACCGGAAATAATGTGGCGGATGGATTCCCCGGGCCGGTGACATGCCCGACATATGTCAACCGTACCGTCCTTCACAATGTATTTCCGGTAGTTATTAGTCATCATAACTTCGTCCATAATTGCACAGACAAAACCTTCAGTTTCCCCGAAGAGGTCACCAAAACGAAGCCAGGCTACGGACGCTAAGAAATCTACATCGGGCCCATGTAGGACCCGATAAAAGCGTCCGTGCAGCTCCTTGCTCTGCCATACCTCCCTGCGGTCGTTAGTATCTAATACCACAGGTTTGCGCCAGTTCTCGTTAGCCAAGGAGAGCGTGGTAAGGCCTTTGTCCACCGCTACCACATCTCGATGCATACCCACGTCGGCTTCTAGGAAGTATTCCCTAAGGCTGCATACCTCGCGGTTGTGCAGGGTCTTAGCATTTAAGAAGCCACGACCCCCGCACTTCCGCGGGATATACAGCCTCATCACCGATGACCGTGGGTGATGCATCCGATTTGCGGTAAGCAGTGAACGTACCCTCCTATCCAGGGCGTCAAGTTCCGTCTGAGTCCATTTGAGTATGCCGAAAGAATACATCAAAACCGGCATGACCCAACCGTTGAAGGCGCGCACCTTGTTTCCGCCTGATAAAAGACTGTTAAGTACTTTGTTCAGGCGGCCAAAGAAACGCTCCTTCAACGATTGTTTCATGTCAGTAACACTGATGCCTAACGCTTCCGACATACCCAAATACTTGTAAGTTTCGGTTGAGGCGAGGGACCTAAGGTCTATGGAATCCGAGAGTTGTGTTCCCTCGGATTCCATAATCTCCCCTCGCTTTACATGCATGACCGCACATTTGTCCAAACCAAATTCCATCCTGATGGCGCCACTGAAGGTTTCTGTTACCTTCAGTAGCTTCATCAGTTGCAAGTTGTTAGGAGCAAAGAGTTTCAAATCATCCATGTAAAGGAGGTGCGATATGAACTGGCCACCTCTTCTCAACCGGTAGCCTTGGCCCGAACCCTCCAACAATGTACTGAGAGGGTTGAGGGCCAGACAAAACCACAGTGGACTCAGACTGTCACCCTGAAATATGCCACGCTCGATCCTTATCGGTTCGCTGTTCGCCTGGGTCTGTCGACACCCTGGATAGTGAAGAACCGTCCTCCACTGCCCCATACACGACATCAGGAAGGTGCGTAAAACTGCATCAACTTTGTACAGTTCCAGCACCCTCATGAGCCATGTATGTGGCACCGAGTCATAGGGCCTTCTTATAATCTATCCAGCATGTCGACAGATCTCTTCGGGAACGTCGAACCTGTTGGCTAATGGCTATGTCGATGAGGAGCAGCTCCTTAGTACCGCGGGACCCGTTCCTACATCCATTCTGAGAAGAAGACATTATTGAATTACTATCAATATGATGGTTAATCTTTCCTCTCAAAATGGATGTAAGAACTTTATAGACCGTCGGTAAACACGTGATCGGTCTATAATTTTTAGGCTCCGCGGTACTACCTGATTTATGGAGCAGGTGGGTTATTCCTGTAGTTAGGAACTGGGGCAGCGACCCTGACTCTAACGCAGACTGGAATTGAGATGCCAAGCGAGCGTGCGATCTTTTGAACCATTTAATCCAAAAGTTGTGCAGCCCGTCCGGTCCCGGAGATTTCCAGTTAGGCAACGGACGGACTGCACGAGCTACGTCTTGGGGGCTGATGTTAATTGCCCCCATTTCTGGTATCGGATCGCACGCGCGCTCGACCTCCCGAGTCCAATCGCCCTCGGTATGACTGACAGGCACCGACCAGATGCTGCGCCAGAATGAACACATGGCATCATCATCCGGTAGGCGCGTATCAGTCATACCTTGGTCTGGTCGCTCCCAAGCCCTATAAACCCACCTCTCATTGCTTTGGAATGTGCGATTCTGAGTGTATCGCTCCACTCGCCGCTTGTACCGACGTATACGGTTTGCCCATGCATAGACTTTCTGCTTCAGGAAGTCGATACGCTCTGTGACGCGGGTCAGATAATCCCGAGGACTAATATCAGTCCCCGAGAACGCCCACGAACGAGAACGAGAGAGATTATTATTATTATTATTAAATATGAAAATAAAATAAAATGAAAACACTAGAAAACAAAAATAAAATAATAATAAGAATGGAAATAAAAAATGAAATAAAAATTCAAAATAATAAAATGGGTAAAAACAGAAAACGCGCTGGGTTGTGTTTGTTATGCGTGGGGATGAGTGTGTGTTGTTTCGACACTCGGACTTACAATAAATCTAACTTATTGACAGTGTTTTTATATTTAAATTTGTTCTCATGTAAGTGAAATGTATTTCTTTATGAGAAAAGATTTTTAATATTGATATGATCACTATAAGATGTTGTTAGGTTAGCTAATTACTTGATAATTTAAGACAAAAGGACCCTTAAATAGGGGCCTGAATAAATGAAATTAACCAACTTGGTGTTACATGGATCTCACAACGTTTTACGGTAGTTGAACTGAACTGAGAGACTAGGTTTTTATTACAAGTTATGGTTTTGATGGGTTAATACTTTCACTTTTTTTTTACTATTGATAGGCACGCATTTGACCACTATCTCACCTGTTGGTAAGCGTCGAAGATGTATGGCACGCCTGCCTAGAAGTAACCTATTCACTCTTGACTTTCGGGGTGGTTTGGGATCCACCTCCTCGCGGTCCACCCCGAGCAACGGCGACACAGGCTTGCCTGTGGTACGGCAGAACGATCCCACTTAAAGCGGTGGTGGGCTCCGCAAGGAGCTGCCTGGCTCGCGACCACCATCCCACCGAAGTCCGGCGCCAAGCAGCTTGCTGTGTTCCGTCGGTGTGCTGGAGTGCCGGTGGGCCCCAAAGGGCCATTGCACAGCGGGTGGCGAGGGCCTACCGCTCAGTGGGCTTTTCGGCAGCGTGCTCTCTGGCGGGCACCCCTCCTTGAAGTTGAAAGTGTGGGTGCTCTCCAGAGTGTACGAGTGGACTTCGCGGCGAAAGGCCCTCGGGGAGCACCCCGTCGCGGAGGAGCGGGAGGCCGTGTGGCGGGAGGCGAGGGACGCCATCATCGTCCATTGGACGGAGAATCTCGCCATCATCGTCCATTGGACGGAGAATCTCGCCACCGCCACCTTTGGCCGTCGAACCCTGGACGCGCTCGGTCCGGTCCTGCGAGACTGGCTCGAGCGCTCCCACGGTTTCCTCTCATTCCGTCTGGTGCAGGTGTTGTCAAGCCACGGCTGTTTCGGCACGCACCTGCACTGGATCGGGAGGGAAGAGACTGGCATGCCATGACTGCGGCGCGTGGACCACCCTCTCGCTTTGCCGCTCCGAAGGCGAAGAATAGGTCGGAGAAGACGCCGTCTTCTCCCTCCTCATGGTGGTGATAGGCGGGCGATAGGCGTGGGGTCGCCTCCGCCCACATTGCACTCCACAACACCTTCGCCGGTCATTCCCGGCCCTCCCCTCATGGAGAGAACGTGAGGAGCCCTTTTAGGCGGGCGGTCGTCGAAGGAGGACTGGACGCCAAAGCGGCGCCGGTCTCCCAGTCCCACTCCATTCCGAAATGCCGCTGGGTTATTTTAGTGGGTATTCCGGGTCAGCCCGGGGAGTCCCACATACCCCTCCCATTCCCCCGATGGGAGGGTATGCGTAAAACATGATGCCAGCCGTTGGCCGACCGCAGTTAGTAGGGGGCCCAAGTAGCACGCCAGCCACGTGTGAAAGGCTGCCCCGCCAACTAGCAAAAAATTCCGGTATGCTCCACCGTGCTAGCGGCGACTGGATGGGAGGACCCGGTGGCCATATCCGGGGGGTTCGAGCGTCCCCGCAGTCTCCAAATGAGTTCCCCATAGGTTATATTAGCTCTAGTGTTCCACTTGTTTAATTGAGCAGCGCCTCAACAATTCGACTTTTCTCCCCGACTATTCTCAAAACATGAGGGTCTCAGAAAAATAAGGTGAAACAACGGCTGAACTTCCTCCTACTAAAAGTGCACCTCACAAATATCAGAGGGTTACACTCCAATCTTGATCCGGTCCATCTCCATATTGAGACCGAGAAGCCGCACCTGTTTTTCCTAACGGAGACGAAGATAACAACCCCGTCGGACGTGGCGTACCTCGACTACCCGGGCTACTCTTTGGAACATAAGGTGAATGTGGCAACGCGGGTACTGGATGTTGACGCCCATACACCCAATTACTTGGACCTTCTGCTGACAACTGATCCGGGCAGTCATCCAATATTGGTCTCAGCCCCGCTGGGAACATCTGACCACTGCCTGGTAAAATCCGTGTTGACCTGCTCTCCTCCAGATAAGAGACCTAGAGGCACGAGACGAGTATGGCGATACGAGTCAGCAGATTGGGATGAAATGCGCCACTTTTTTGCGGCAAGTGTGTTTCTCTTCGGGTGACCCTTCATGCTGTGCTGATGTGATTGCGGACGTGAATCGGCAGGGGATGGAGTATTTTATTCCATTCGACATTCGGTCACAAATCCCAGCCTTGGTATAATGCAGAATGCGCCTACGCTGGGGCCCATAAGGAGTCTGATCACCAAACCTGGATCAAGGCCCGCGACCGAAAGGCTATAGGGTTCGCGCGAGGAAAAGAGCCTTTAATTCTGCCGCTAAGTTCTGCAAGCGGGTTTTACTATTTTCTGTTCCGTTCCGTTTTGATATTTTCTGTGTATATGCCTACCGATTCCAATGAAAGAATTCACGGAGTGTCTTAGTGAAATGACAGCCATAATTGACAGTCACAATGTGGAGTCAGTGTTTATGTTAGGGGACTACAATGCACACCCCGGTGAGTCATTTGCTATTGAGCTCTTATCCTTTTGTGCGGAACAATCATGGTCATGTGTCGACTTAGAACTGTTGCCGCCGGACAGCCATACGTTTGTCAGTGACGCGCACGGCTGTCGGCGCTGGCTCGACCACTGTCTTGTGACGAGTGCCGCGCGGCGCTCTGTGTTCGCGGCCACTGTGTTATATAATACCTATTGGTCTGATCATTACCCAGTGTCTATAGTATGCAATTTTAATTTAGTTAAGCCGAAGGTATGCATTCCTACTGCAAGTGTAAACAGAATAGTCTGGGGTGAACGTGATTCGTCTCAGATAGCGAAATTTAAAAATGAATGTCACTCTAGACTTCGTGAAATTGATTTTCCTTCAGAATTAAGAAGCTGTTCCGATCATATGTGTTGTAACAAAAGTCATAGAATCCTGCTAGATAACATGTATGACGAGATTATTTGTATACTGTCCGAGGCCGCTATCAGTAGTTATAATGTTACCGAAAAGCGTAGAGGTAAATATATTACCGGGTGGAATAGGCACGTCCGCGACGCTCATGGGAGGGCTCGGTTGTGTTTCCAAGCCTGGTTGTATGGGGGTAAGCCCGGGGCTGGCTGTCTATATAATGACATGTGTGAAACTAGGCGCGCTTTTAAATCAAAATTGAAGTGGTGTCAGAGTAATCAACAACAGATAAAGATGGACATTTTAGCTGAACTTCACTCAAATAAGAAATTCGGTCAGTTCTGGAAAAACACCAATAAGATGAATCATAAGCCGAGCCTTCCCGTCAGCGTGGCGGGAGTGCACGAGCCTAGCGAGATCGCCACTATGTTCTCCCATCATTTTAGGGTGAACTCTCCTCTCGGGCTAGCGCTGCAGGAGCCCGATGCTGAGGAGGGTAGTGAGCGTAGTGTGAATTTTACTAAGAAGGAAGTGTGTGCGGTGATCAAAGGCATGGTGCGGGGTAAATCCCCAGGTCACGACAGCCTCAGCATCGAGCACCTGCAGCACGCAGGTGTACACCTACCCAGAGTTCTTTCTATGTTTTTACCCTGTGTTTAGGTCACTCCCATCTGCCTGATAAACTAATGCGTACTATAGTTGTACCAATAATTAAAAATAAAACTGGTGATACATCAGATGTTAACAACTATAGACCAATCTCACTAGCCACAGTTGTCGCCAAAGTGCTGGACAGTCTGCTTGGTCAGCACTTGGATAAACACGTCTCGTTAAATGACGCACAGTTCGGCTTCAGGCCCGGGCTTTCCACCGAGAGTGCTATTCTGTGCCTCAAGCAGACTGTGCAGTATTATACGAGTAGAAAGACCCCAGTGTATGCATGCTACCTTGATTTATCAAGGGCATTCGATCTTGTATCGTACGATGTTCTGTGGGATAAATTAAGGGATGAAACTAGTCGACCTAGGGAAGTTAAGGTATTATTTATGAATTGGTATAAAAACCAAAAGAATTTTGTAAGATGGGCAGGCTCTCTCTCGGGGGAGTACAGGTTGGAATGCGGGGTGAGGCAGGGGGGCTGACCTCTCCCACGCTATTCAACCTGTACGTCAACCGACTGATCGATGAGCTCAGCAGCACCGGAGTCGAGTGTCATATAGATGGAGTGTGCGTGAATAACATCAGTTACGCAGATGATATGGTGCTGCTGAGCCCATCGATTGGAGCCTTGCGAAGGCTTTTGAAAATTTGTGAGTCCTATGCGGTGGCTCATGGGCTCATTTACAACGCAAAAAAGAGTGAAATAATGATTTTCAGGCCGGACAATAAGCGTTACACATTCGTTCCGAATTTCACTTTAGGTGGTAATGCTCTGAATAAAGTCGAGCATTTAAGTACTTGGGCCACTGGGTCACCGACGACCCAGTTAAGGACAGTGTAGATATTGAAAGGGAGCGCAGAGCGCTGTCTGTCCGATGCAATATGTTGGCCCGCAGGTTTTCACGGTGCGCGGGGACTGTCAAAGTTGCGCTTTTTAAAGCGTACTGTCAGTCCTTTTACACCTGCAGCCTGTGGGTTAACTGTACGCAGCGGACATGCAGCGATCTGCGCGTTCAATACAATAACGCGTTCCGGGTGCTGATGGGGCTGCCGCGCCACTGCAGCGCCTCCGCGATGTTCGCGGCGGCTGACACAGACGGCTATGCGGCCATCATGCGCAAACGGTGCGCTTCCATCATGCGCCGCACGCGCGGCAGTCCCAACACCATCCTGCGAGCGCTGGCAGACCGGTGGGACTCTCCGATGCTGGCTCGCTGGATACGGCTGCACGCAGTCGTATAGTGATTTGCTACCATCATCGGTGAGTCCACCTGGAACTGCTACTCCGTTAATATTAGTTTGTAGTTTTTATTTTTATGTTATTTTTGTTACTAACATTAGTTTTTTTAAGTTTGTAATTTTGCTAACAAATATGGATTACTTATGTTATCTGAAATAAATGGTTTATTATTATTATTATTATTATTATTTCCTTTATTTATTTTCTTTACTTATTTATATATTTTTAAACATTTTTATACAATATATACATTAGAAAAAAAAAAAACATTTAAAAATATAAAAATAGTAGCCCACCGATATCGGGAACAGGGTCCAAGCTACCGGTAGTCAGGGCTCCAGAGATAGGAACCTCCTGACAATGCGAGCCGTGTCCAGAAGTACCGCTTTCTGAATCAAGCCCTTGATCCAGCTGCCCAACTTATTATTATTATTATTATTTACGTAGGGCACGTTTTGATCATGTCAGACGTATCGGGGCGAAACTAGCATCGCACCCTCCGGGTAGTAAGCAGTTTTGGTCCCTTTCGAAAGCGGTTGAAACGAATTTCTGTTGAATCATTTTGCCTCCAATGCTAAAACCTGATGGTTCACTGGCTCACTCTGCAAGAGAGAAAGCAAAATTTGCAACTCTCTTTGCAAGCAATTCGAATCTGGACACTGACTCCAAGCAACCACCAACTTTACCTCGTTGTGACTCTTCGATGCCGGAGATCGCAGTTCACATTAAAGAAGTCCGTAGAGTATTGTGCAGTCTAGACGTGAATAAGGCCAGTGGACCTGACGGCATTCCAGCAAGAGTATTGAAGCAATGTGCACCTGAACTGTTTCCTGTGTTGCCACGTCTGTACCGCCCCTCTCTTGAAAAAAGAACAGGGCCAACATCATGGAAGCTTGCGAATGTGCAACTAGTGCCCAGAAAGGGAGACGGTGCTGACCTGTACATTACCGTCCAATCGCCGTTACCTCCATCTTATGCAAGGTTACGTAAAAGGCTCTGAACAGTAAACTGCTGACCTACCTTGAAGACAATGATCTCCTCAGTGACCGTCAAGATGGCTTTCGCCGGGGACGGTCAACTGGCGATCTTCTTGTGTATGTCACGCACTGCTGGGGCGAAACCATCGAGTGACACGGCGAAGCACTTGCCGTGTCGCTCGATATCTCGAATCTCTTTTTACCGCAAAAAGGAGTCGTGTTGACCAAACTTCTACTTTTCGGGGTGCATCTGTTCCTGTGACTGATCGTCTCGAGCTCCTAGGCATGGAGTTGACATCCAGTCTCAATTTCGGCGCCAACATCGAGTACAAAGCCCAAACTACTTCAGGCCAAGCTTTTAACCATATACAAAGCACAAGTCCGATCCTGTATTGTAGCCACCTTTGGGATAGCTCAGCTAAGTATCAGCTTGCCGCGCTTGACTCGGTGGAACGCAGAGCGAGAGGCTCATCGGTGACGTAAAACTGGTGGATGCCAAGCTACATAGCTTGGCTCATCGCCGTAAGGTTGCCTGCTTGTCGGTCTTCTACAGATTGTACTTCGGTGAGTGTGCCCAAGAACTCTACGACCTCATCCCACCGGCCCCCTTCTACCATCGGATATCTAGACGCACTGCATCTTACCATCCCTACCTTGTAGCTATTCCACCACGCACAAAGCGTTCCCAAACGTCTTTTATAATGCGCCCAGCAAAGGAGTGGAACTCTTTGCCTGCGTCTGTGTTTCCAAAAGCTTACAACCCTAATCTTTTCAAAGTTAGAGTGACCAGGCTATTTATTTGTATTTGTATTTTTAATGGGTTTACTCTTGACTATAGTCTATGTCAGAGATGACAGAGACAAAGTCTACGATGGAGCGAGCCTACCCAGAAGGAGCCTGTTCTAGGTAGGCTCGTTCCATCGTAGACTTTGCCTCTGTCATCTCTGACATAGACTAGAGTCTAGAGCAAACCCATAACTAATAAAAAAAAGGTTTGATTAGATCCTCCAAAACTATTTCCAATTATTTGTACGATTCCAAACCTACCTGCATCACAAAACCTCACGTAACCTAGGTATAATGTAAGATAATTTGAATTCGATTTTATAAACCTTAAAAGAAATCAGACTGCCTAAAATACACAAACAAACGAACAAATGAATCTTAAAGACTGGAATCACAGACAGTGTTATCTCACTTTGACAAAGGTTTGTGTAGTGATGACTCCTGGATGGCTCCTGGATGGCTCCTAGATGGCGCCATCTGAGATCAGCTTCCACTTGCCAACCCATTGGTCTTTTACAAAATATTCATACTTTTATAACAGGTATGTGTGTTTATGTTTTCGAGCGTATAGCATTCGTGGGCTGCAGCTGAAAATCAGCGTCAGGTGGTAACACAGTTTAGTAGCTGTGTTGCCAGCTGGCATTAAGCTGAGCTGAGGTTAATAGTTTTAGTGACTTATTTTGTTTAATTTTAAGACGTTTTTATTTGTACATTGCCAATAAATAAGTACTATTTACTTTCTATCTGTTTTTTTTCTTACTATCTAGGTAGGTTTTCACAAACTCTTTTGTATTTTGATGTTTGTTTAAATACGGCTTCATTGTATTAGATGTCTAGGGGCACCTTTCAGTGCATCTGACACATGGTGGTGTCATATTAATTCACGACGCAGTATTGTGCAATATTTTTATACAATGACCCTGTCGCCAAAAAAGTACGTGTCGAATTACACAAATAGCACAGCGCAGCGAGGAGTCGAAGCTAAAGAAATCGAATTGGCAAACACGAACTTGGGTACACTTCACTAGAGATTTTTTATTATTATTAATCCATTTGTTCATTTCAAGCTCCAATATTACATATCGTGCAGTCACATTTAGAAAGAAAGAAAGAAAATTGTGTTTATTAGCCTTATAAAAACAGACACACATACAGGACCTTAATAGTCACACTGAAATACAAATATTATTATTATATTATATATATTTAGCTAGCACTCGCAAGTAGCAAGTGTGTAATTTCGATAGTTTTGTCGCTCAGCTATAAGCGAGTGCTCTTGTGCGACGAGCTATTACTCGCACCACTCGCCCCGCTTGCACTATTGGTAGAAATGACCGCTGGTTGGTCTCTCGGCGCGAGTTCTGACCGCCAAGCGAGCATCGCTGAGCGAATGTCGCTGAGCGAGTAGGTACTATCTTTGATAGCTCTTGTCGCTGCGACGAACTAGTGGTGGAGGAGTTCTCGCCGGCAGTGTGTCCATCCAGCTATCGACTATAAATGTATATGTCTCTTTTACTTACACGGGAATACGGGATCTATTTATTTTGTCAGTTTCCTCGACGAGAAAATAGTCAATAGCTGATCGCTTCCTCGTCGGCGGTGAGACAAGTGCGTAATAAATAACACACTTTCAGAAATCATCAACAAATTTTACATTAGTTCCACTATCGGTCAAGAGATGGCGCCTAAAACCTAAAACTGCAATATTCTACCCCGCAATGTTAAAATTCTCACACGAATATAAGCCTTGCCCTTTTTATATGATGGTGCGTGAGTCCGACTCACTCTTGACTGTTTTTTTTAGAATATAACAAATACAGGGTTATTTTTCAATGAACAGCCAAATTTTACACACCAAAATAGGAAAGGAAATCAATATTGTTTCCGCGTGTTGCCGCGTTATTTGAAAAAAATAACTCCAATAACGAATATTTAGGATTCAGCCATAGCTTGACCCACTGGTGAGAGCACATCCTGGATTTTACGTGCAGTAACAATGTTTTGTACCTAAAGCGCCCTCTGTGGCTGGAACCTAAATATTAGTTTTATATCCTTAGGGGGAAAACGTGTCATTTAGGTGTCCGAGCCTTCGCTTGACCCACTGGTGCAGTAGTGTAGCAAGGGGGGGCGGAGCGGGCGGCCCGCATTAGGTAACACCCGTTTAGGGGTGACACCTGACCGCTCGTTGACTTGTTTTTGTCACTTTCGGGTGGCACCCCTAAACGTTTGATGCAATAAAACCTGTTGGGAGTAGGGTGCAAAAAATTTTGAGTTCGCTTCGCTCGCTCTTGTATTTTGAAATTTCTACCTTCCTGAACTTATCTGTAAAAATCAACAAAAACCTTCAATATTAGTATGATCAAAATACAACAAAACCCTTCCGAGATGATTTGCAAAAATGTACATATATATATACATCTTGAGGTTTTCTGCATTTAAGGGTGACACTTGCCCGTTCGTTGACTTTTTGTCACGGTCGGGTGTCACCGCTAAACGTGCGACGTAATGAAACCCGTCCGAGGTGGGATGTAAAAATTTCGAGCTCGCTTCACTCGCTCTTATGTTAGGAACGATCGAGCACTAAGACAGTGCAGAATGTTCTGCACTCTCTTTGTTCTCGAGCGTTTCTGTATAACTCAACAAAATGACTATGTTTATGTATGAAATGGTCAAAAGAAAACATTTCTGAGTTGGGGTGCATGAATTTTCGAGCTCGCTACGCTCGCTCTTGTGTTCTGCCCTCTCTCAGCTTTCTTGCATCAGTCCATAAAGTTACTTCTATTTAAGTATGATATGAATGATCAAAAGAAAATAAAACCTTTCCGGGGTTCATGAATTTATGAGCTCGCTTCGCTCCCTCTTGTTTTCTGCCATGGGCATTCTTTTATCAGTCCTTAAAGTAACTTGTTTTTAAGTACGAATTATCAAAAGAAAACAAAGCCTATCCGAGCTAGGATGCAAAAATTTCGAGAACGCTTCGCTCGCTCTTGTGTTTTGTCTTCTTTCAGTTAATGAGCTTTGAGTGAAGATACTGATGAAAACAAAATCAAAATAATCACAGTAATTTTCGAGAAGAATGGCTTACGACTGCCGTCACCAGAGTGAAGGGCGCAACTTAACTGGCTTAATTATTTTTGGGTTAATTTGTGGGATGAAACCACATTACCCGCCCCGGGTGTCACCCATGCTAGCTACGCTACTACACTGGTGAGAAATGTTTATTTTCTGCTGGCGCTGCAATCGTGACGTATTGTGATCTTAGAGGTGTTCAAGAGCGCAGGCGGTAAACTCTTTTTTGCGTTCGCGCTCCTCTTCGGTTGGAGCGCGTTCGCGTTGCCGCTGCTGGCTGTTGCGCGATCTCCGCCCTTGGGGTGGCGCTCTTTGCCTCTGCTGTGCGCTGCGCCAACTTCACGACCTTCTTTGTCTTTGTGTCAGCAGCGACAATAGTTATGGAGGCTGTCGACGCCTGCGCCTGGGATGGGGCAAGGTCGGCCTGTTGAGTGGTGGTTTCAGTGGAGGGGGGGGGGGTGATGCGGGCTTCGTGGGGTAGTGATGGCGACAGTGCCTGCTCTCTTGTTTTTCATGTCCCTCTGGAAGATGGGGCATTTTGTGTTGCACGCCGGGTGGTCGCCCGCGCAGCTTGCGCAGGTGGCCAGTTCAGAGCGTGGGCGCGGGCAATCCCTGGCGGCGTGGTTTTCCCCGCATCTTACACATTTGAGCGAGCGGTGACACTGGTGCGAACTGTGCCTGAATTGTTCGCACCGGTGACACTGGGCAGGCCCTCGCTTGCCTCTCCACGCCTCTATCCTGACACCACGCATGAAAAGCATCGTCGTGGTGTCGTAAATGTTCCTGAAGTCAGGTGTCCTCTTCAAGACCGCATAAACGTAGGTCGTCCTTCGCGCACTTTAATATTGCGCACGTACTCCGCCTCATACCCCATGCGTCGGAGCTCCTCCTCGATCTCCTCCGGTGGTGTGTCCGCGGGCAGCCTGCGAATGGCCACCTTGGCACTCCGCTCTGCTGGCAGTGAGTAGGCAAACCAGGATAGCCCGCTTTCCCTCTCCAAGTCAGTGAGATACCGCTGAACCACCCTGTATTCGCCCTCAGACTCGGGCAAAAACCGGATGCCACCCTGATACGGGCGGGCATTCGGTGAGTGGCCCAGCACAGCACTCTCCACGATCAGCGGTGGGTACCGGGGCGACTTCTTCTTAGTCGTGGGGGCTGCCGCGGCGGGTTGTGCGGAAGCGACAGGGTTGGCGCTAATGGGCGTAGCGCAGGTGGCGCTAGTGTGCGCTTCTCCCAATATTTTTTCCCTTGCAGGCGCAGGAGGTGGGTGGAACCGCGAGGCACGCGTTGCGGTAGTGGCGGGTCAGGGCAGTAACTTGGGGTGCTGGGGCAACCGACTTCCATGTCGTCGGCTCGTACGGGCGTGTCCGCAGACACGTCACGTCGACCGGCAGTGGAGCCCCCGGATGAGGCCGACATGTCCGAACCTTTTCAGGACGAACAAGCCGACATCACAGCAGGGAAATCTTGAGCGGAGCCCCTCGGTGGTGTGGGCGAAAAGAAAAACTCTGACCATAATTGGACAGGCGGCGTCGTTGGCGCAGAAAGGGTCGCGCTCGCCAGCAAGCGGCGGGGAGCGGGCGACGCAGTGCGGCGTGCTGTGGTAGCATAGGTTGCCGCGGACGTCACGTCGATTGTAGGGTGCGTTGCGGGACGCGCAGGCGGCGCGGCAGCGGCAGGCACTCTATACGTGGCGGTGGTTTTCTGTGCACTCGCGGACGAAGCGGGCGCAGCAGAGCGCACCTCGGACTCGAACGCGGCCGACGCGGTTTGCGCTCTCGGGTCGGGCTTCGCTGCGGGTCGCTCGGGCTGCGCCCCGGGGCGCGCATTCTTAGTGACGGAGAATGTCACTAGAGGCGCCACATGACGTACAGGTGGCGCCGCCTGGTGTGCGGACACGGAAGCAAAAGATGCTACAGGTGGCGCCGCCTGTCGTACAGGTGGCACACCTTGACTCGCGTGCGTGGATGCGCCTGCTCTCGGCGCAACAGATCGCACGGCGGGAGCGGCGCGCGGCGGTGCGCACAGCGTGGGCGCGGGTTTTGACGGCGGGCCCCGGGGCCTGGATGGGCACGGAGCGAAAAGCCGGAGGATGAACTGGAACGGCCGGTTGCCGGCTCGACGACGGCGCCGGTGAAACGCGCGCAGTCACTGGTGACGTCGGTGGGTCGGTCGTGGTCGTCCCTGTTGGAGCTGGAGCGGCTGTTGGAGCACCGGGCGCGGCTGTGGCCGTGACGTGCGGCATCGACTGCGTCCGGTCCCCCATCGGTCGGTTAGGTGGAGCGCAGGCGTCGTGCCCCAAGGAGCTACGACTGCCGGGTTTCTTGGGCGGCATGGCATGACAGCCTCCCCTGTGTGCTCCCACGAGCGCTAGCAGAGACTATCACCCGCGACAACACACAAGGAAAACCGATCAAAATGTTGCGGTCCGAACGGAATGAGTACTACACTCGCGCGCAAAACGTGTAGGACTGCTCCGGGCGAATCCCTGTCTTTCTCGCCTGGTGGATGTCGCTGCGTCCCCTCCCGGGGGCGCGGCAGGCGGTGTCGGGGCGAAGCCTCCTGACCGCGGTGGTCACTCCTCGGCCCGTTACTACGGGCCGGTCTTTGGGTCGGCAACAAAAATGCCATAAAATTTGGCGTGCGCCTGCCACTATTTTCATAGCAACAGACGCACGCCTGTGATTGGGTCGCTGAAGTGTTTTACTACAGGCGCGTCGCGACTGTTTGTCGCTTCTTCACGGCACCTTCGGCGGTCAGTCCCCGCCGAGTGAGACCCCCAGTGACCTGGGGGAGGCCCAGCGAGAACGACCAGCGACGAAGGTGTCGACTTTGGTGACGCACCTGCAGCAAGGAGTGAGTGGCTCTCGTCCGCACCGGTTCTCAGATCTAGCCGATTGCGGCCCGGACTGCAGAGCCGAAAGAATGTGCGGGCGGCCGTGTATTGTGAGTACTGCCGCCCAGTGCTAATGCACCGAATAAGCCTATATTAACCTAGGAAACATATTCGGTGCGTGAGTACTAGCGCCTGTCTAGTGGTGAGTGTGTGAATTTCGGAACGCAACCTGCCTATATTAACTTAGCACAGGTCGCGCGCCGGGATGCGAGTATGTGTACAGTGTCACTGTTTGAGTAGGCCGCGTGTAGCGGGAAGCGGCCTACTCAGGCGTCAGTCCGGTGAGGTGCGACGGGGCCGTCTACGTCCCCGACCAGGTTGCGGTGTAGACGCTTCGCGTCAGGCGGGCGCGCGCGCCAGGGCGCAATTTGCTTGACGTGGGGCCAAGCGGATGCGTCGGCGCGCGCGAACATGCTTTTCGCGAGGCGCTGTATGAACTCGTCCAGGCTCTCGATCCCGAGGTCCCGCTGGATTAAGTCGTTCCTCACTAAGTGAGGGGCGTACACAATGGTCCGCAGCGCAAGGTGCTGTTGCGCGCGGAGCTTCGCGCGGTTCCCCTCGCACGTGAGGGCGAACCAAGCGAGGGCGGCGTACGTCAGAATCGGGCGTATGTACGTCTTGTACACACCCAACTTGACGCGCGCCGGCAGCTGGGACGAGAGCACTGGGTAGAGCCGTGCACGGGCGGCCCTCGCCTGTGCGACGACCCGGCGGACGTGCGGCCCCATCGAGAGCTGACGGTCGATGGTCACACCGAGGTACTTCGCCTGGGGGGACCACTCGACGTCGACTCCTTGCAGCTTCAAGGGCGGTGGGAGGCGCGCTGAGCCTATGGCGATCGCTTGCGTCTTACCCACGTTAACTAACAGTCGCCACTTGGCGAGCCAGGCGGGAAGCTCGTCGAGCGCGCGCTGCATCTTGGACGCCGCGTGGCTGGTGTTGAGCGAGGTTGCTATGTACGCGGCGTCGTCGGCAAACAGCGCGAGCGTAACGAGAGAGGTGGTGGGGATGTCGTCGGTGTAACGTGAGTAACACGCTGGCGACACGCAGCTGCCCTGCGGCACGCCCGCCCGGACAGGGCGGGGGGTGGACAGCGCGCCGTCGACCACCACTCGGAAGTTCCTGTTGGACAGAAAGGATTGGACCACTTTGACCACGCGGCGGGGCGCGGCGGAGGTGGCCAGTTTATAAATTAGCCCTTCGTGCCAGACTCGGTCGAAGGCCTTCTCCATATCAAGGAATACTGCTACCGCGTATTCTTTCTTGTTTCTTGTTGAAGACAGCAGGTGCAGTACCCTTGATAGCTGAAGCGTCGTGCTGTGCTCCGCCCTAAACCCGAACTGCTCCAGTCTCGCAGCGATGTGCGGCTGGAGATGTCGCAGCAGGAGCGACTCGAACACCTTGGAGATGGTGGGCAGCAGAGTGATCGGCCGATAGCTCGTCGGCTTCAGGATATCTTTCCCTGCCTTGGGCAGCATGATGACGCGCCCCTCTTTCCATTGTGTAGGAAAGACCCCTATGCGTAGTATCCCCGTAAACAGGCGCACCAAAGCCGCGACCATGCGGTGCGGCAGGTGGCGCAGCGCTGTGTTGGAGATACCGTCGGCACCGGGGGCCTTTCGTGGCTTCATTCGTAGAAGGGCGCGTCTGACTGCGCCCGGCGAGAAAAAGATAGCTTCTTCCTCGGGAGCTATCGGCGTGGCGAAGTAGTCCCCAAGGTGTTGCTCGACCGCCGCGACATGTGCGTGTTCGGCGGTCGGGTTCGGGCAGAACTGACGCTCCAGGTGGGCGGCGAAGACCTCCGCCCACTTCTCCGCTACGTACTTGAGCGCCCCGTCGCAATCCAGTAGAGGGCGCACCGGAGCTGGGGTGCTCGTGATCTGGCGACATAACTTGTGCACGGACGGCCAGTCACCCACTGCGTCGTCAATGCGTTCCTCCCAACTCGCGGCGGCCTGAGCGCGCAACTCGGCCTTTACCCTCTCCGCGAGACGGTTGAGAGACGATTTAAGTGTCGGGCAGCGTGTTTGCTGCCACTGCTTGAGCAGGCGCCTCTTGTCGGCGACCATGGCTCGTAGCCGAGACGGTAGGGGCGGCTGTAGCCCTCTCCCCTCCGCTGACAGGTGAGTTGTCGCCTCTTCTAAGGCGCATTGCACGCAAGCAGTAACGTCATTTGCGAGAAGCTCAACGTCCGCGGCGGTAGCAATAAGCCGACCGAGTTGGAGTTGTGGCCTCAATCCTTTCTGTAAATTTATCCCAGTCCAGTAGTCGACGTGGCGCTGGCGGCTTGAGTCGGGTCGGCATCCCCGATAAGACGACGAGTACGGGCTGGTGGTCTGATTGTAACTCGTCGTCGATCACTTGCTGCGTGATCTGGCAGTTTAGCACTCGATGGACTACGATGTCCAGCACGTCGGGCATGTAAAGGCTGTTGCCTGGGTAGTGAGTTGGCGTTTCAGGGCCGGACACCGTTAAGCCGAAGGCTTCGGCGTCGGCGAAAAGCCGTCTCCCCCCGGTATTCGTAGAATTTGCGTTCCACGCCGGGTGCTTGGAATTCAAGTCGCCGGCGATCAGTGTAGCGCGAGGCGATTGTGTCATTAGCGCCCGCAACTCTGCCTAATCTAGTTTCGTTGCGGGCGTTCTGTAACAAGCGTAAATGTCCTCGCCGGGGACGTGCAGCTGTACACCCAGCGTGTACAGGCTCCGCAGCGACAGCAGGGGGAGTTCCTGATGGACGACTCTTCGCCGTACCAGTACTGCCAGACCACGGTACGGTTCAGAGCCGACCGCTCATCTTTCCTGTAAGTGAGGAAACCTGGAAACCTAATCCTGTCCTCAGGTCCCAGGTGCGTCTCACTTATGAGCGCCACGTCGATATTTTGATCCCTCAGGAGATGTCGGAGGGAGGTAACCTTAGTTTTTAGGCCGCGGGCGTTCCAGTGGAGCACTCTCAACGGCTTACCCATTGTAGAGGGTGAGTAGTTCGGCCAAGCCGTTGAGGATGACCTGCTCTGTGTCCTGTCCCTGCTGGATGGCTTTCAAGAGGCTCATCAGCAGCTTGATGGCGCAGGCAGTAAATTCTTTGTTCTCGTTAGCGCCGGCGGATGTGACGGCGCTGTGGCTGGGTTGCGACTTGTTGCTCGCAACATTTTGTAGGCGTTTTGGTTGCGTTGTGCCGACGCTAACATTCGCTACAGGTTTTGCTGTGTTTATAGTTTTGGCCTGCGCCTTGCTATGAGCAGGGACGGCCTGGGGAACTATGTTGGTCCCCTGGGTAGCGGGGGGCTTAGGTTTCCTCCCTTTGCCCCCCCTCTTACTCTTCTTTTTCCTCCCCCGACGGAGGAAGCTCCGTTTCTGTTCGTGGGCCCGTTGGCTGCCGCCATTAATGACGCGCCGCCTTGGGCCTCTCCCTTTGGCCCATCCACGTTCGTAGGGCGGCGCGGTGCTAAGTTGGAGATGGCGACAGTCCCCGCCCGCCTGTTTCTGGCTTCCTTTTGGAAGACAGGGTAGCTGACGTGACTGGCCGGATGCGCGCCCCCGCAGTTTGCGCAGGTGGCGGGCTCCTCTCGCGGCCGAGTGCAGTCTTTCGCGGCGTGCCCCTCTCCGCATCGTACGCAGGCGAGCGGACGGTGGCACTGGTGCGACGGGTGCCGGAACTTCTGGCACCGATGGCACTGTGCGGGCCCGCGTTTTCCACGCCACGCCTCCACTCTGACCCCCGCATTAGTAGTAACACGGAGGTGTCGTAAATGCGGCGCACGTCCGGCGTCCGCTTGAGTAGGGCGTAGAAGACGCAGCCGGGTCTCCCCTGGCGCGCACGTATGTGGCGCACGTACTCCGGCTCAAAACCTAATGAGCGGAGCTCCTCCTCTATTTCCTGCGGATCAGTGTCCGCAGGCAGCCCCCGGATAGCTACTTTTAGTAGCTTTTCCGCTGGTAGGGAGTAAGCAAACCAGCTGACGCCGGCCTCCTTCTCCAGGTTAGTCAAGTACCTCTGTATGAGGCGATATTCTTCCTCGGACTCCGGGGAGAATCGAACCCCGGAGCCGTACGGGCGAGCGTTGGGAGGCCGGTGGAGCTGGGCCGCGATCGCCCTAAAATGATGCGCCCAGTTCGGCAATTTCTCCACTACCAGCGGAGGAAATCGCGGCCTCTTTTTATCCTTGGTGGCACTAGGGGTCGCGTTGGTCGCGGCCGTGCCCTGTGAGGGGGCTGCCTGGGACTGGGTAGTAACAATAGGACTTACCCCGTCGTTCGTGGTGTCGACGCTCGGCGACACGTTGCCTCGACCCCGCGGCAGGCGCTCGCTGTCATGCGGGCGCGGTGAGTCGATGCGGTGCCGCTTCGCGTCGAGTTCCTCTTCGGAGCTCCTGCGCCGTCTCTGGGCTCGTACCTCCTGGAAGTCCAGGTCCATCCCCCGGTCCTCTGGGGGGGGAGACGATGGCGAGGAGTGGGCGTCCTCCATCGACGTCAGCGACGCGTTTGACCCCGCGCGCGACGATTGGGCCGAGAAGCTCGCGGGCGCATCGTACGCGGACGAGCGCGGGGGCGCGGGGGCGCGGGTGAGGCGGGCGTAGAGGGGGTCGCGGGCAGCGCGGTGCCCCTCTGAAGGCGCGGGTCGCGCGAGGCGGTATGTGTGGTCGGTGCCGCAGCGCCCGCCGACACAAAGCGGGGCGCGGCTGACGTCACGGTGCGCGTAGTCGGGTGCATCGTGGGAGCACAAGGTACACTCGCCTGCCCGGGCGCAGCCCCGCGGGGGGGCGCCGGTGGCGAACATTTTTGTGATGTGCGGGTAGGCGCGAAAATTGTTGAGGCGGTGGGCGACGCGGTTTGCGCGTAAGTCTTCGCCTGCGGCGCCACGGGGCGCGCAACGGGAGCGCGTTGCGTTGCCGAGCGAGCGGCGGTGGCGGTCTCGCGAGACACGGGCGCTGCACTGCGATCGGGCGCAGGTGCGCGGTGCGCGGCGGACACGGTTGAAGGGCGGTGGGTGTAGATGGGCTCCGGTGGCCGCCGAGCGGGTCAGCGCCCTGCCAATATTTGGCAATGACGCCACCCGGCCCAGCGTCGGACGGGGCTCCGAAGGCGGTGAGTCCTCTTCGGGGGCGCTGCCGCGGCCTGGAGGGCCACGGGCGCCGGTTGACGACATCGATCTGGAGTTTTCTTCGACCGCGACCAAATGTGAGGGTAGAAATTTTTCATCACTGGTTTCAAGTGCTCGGCCCCGCGACTGTGCGAACGAACAAAGTCCGGACTCACAGTCAGGGGGTAGGTGAGGAGTGCGGTCCGTGCGGTGTGTGCGAATAGTCAGAAGTTAATACTGGAAGTGTCTACTGCATGCGAAGACTAGCCGATGAAATGTCCGGCCTGTCTTTCTCAACACTCAATCCCTCCTTTTATATTGCTGCATCCCCTCCACCAACGATCGTGTCCAAGCGGCGTGGCGCGCTTGCGTTTCGTTGTTCACAAAATAATTGTTAGATGGCGCTGTTTGCTGCACCGTCGCGCCATCATTCTACGATACGGCCATCCCTGACTAGCACCCGTCCTCGGGTGTAGTCCTACCTGTGGACAAAAGGTGCTCAGAGAGTAATCTAGCTCGGCTATCCTGCCCATAGAAACAAAGGTTAATTTTAAATGGTACTTTATTTCTTCTAAATTTAAGTACAATAATCAACTGTCATGATTTACAATGTCCTGTAATTAAGGCTTCATACAACGTGCTCCCTGCACAACGCCATTCTTTGGAAAAGGTCCGATCAACAAGTTACAACACAATAATTAAAAAAATCTGTTACTCTGTATCATAATTCATAAGCATTGTATACCCAACTCATGAAACTATTTGTAATCTGTGCACCAACACACACAAGAATCGCACCAACGATTCTCAAAAATCTAATGCAATATGAGCTACAACACATGAAGCGATCTGTGCACCAACACAGACAAGAATCGCACCAACATTCCTTGCAGACCCATCGCCACATGTTACTCATGAGGTGCGGTCCGAAGTTTAGTACGAGTGTACAAGCCATTAATCTGATTCGTTCTCACTAGCACTGTCATCAACCATGACATCTACGAGTAATTCGCGAGGAACTTGGTGATCGGGGATTTTCCTCACACGATCATGGGGGTATTTGTAGGTTCGCTTAGAGTCAAGCGCCTTTAGTAGGTATCTATCCCCGTCTAACATCGTCTAACATCAATAATTTTAAAAGGGCCTTTGAATTTAGGATCTAATTTCGTTTGATTCCTTTCCTCATTTTCAATTAAAACATAGTCATTAACAGCCAACTTAGAAACCTGAGCCTTATTTTGGTCAAATCGAGTTTTATCATAGTTGGCACTCTTTTCAATATTCTGTGTTGCGAGCTCTCTAATCTTATCTAAATTAACGAAATTAGATCCTAAATTCAAAAATTTAGGATCTAATTTCGTTTGATTCCTTTCCTCATTTTCAATTAAAACATAGTCATTAACAGCCAACTTAGAAACCTGAGCCTTATTTTGGTCAAATCTAGTTTTATCATAGTTGGCACTCTTTTCAATATTCTGTGTTGCGAGCTCTCTAATCTTATCTAAATTAACGTTTGCCACATCATCATTAGCGGTCACTAAATTGAGCGGTCGTGCTACTTTTCCTATCATCAACTAGAGAGGGCTGGATTTAGTTACCCTATTAATAGTAGAGTTCATAGCCAGCTGAACCTCTCCTAAGGCGTCCTGCCAAGAGCGGTCACGACTAGTATCTACAGCTGTCAACACACTTTTGAGGGTACTCATTACCCTTTCTACCTGACCATTTGCTCGACTGCCTCCAGTAGCTATCAAGTGCAATTCTATGTTGTTAGAAGTACAGAAACTAGAAAAATCTTTGCTTGCAAAACAACGCCCTTGATCTGCAACTATACGTTTCGGTGCACCAAACAAAGCTATACAGAACTTGATAGCACAAATACTACTGTTAGTGTCGATGTTTAGCGAATGACGAAGTAGCAGAAATTTGGTAAACGCATCTATGATGACAAACACGTAGTCCTTGATGTTGTTCTTACCAGAAAGTTTACCCGAAGCGTCAATATGAATCGTGTGCCATGGGATATTGAACTTGGGAATTGGGTGAAGTTCTGCCTGAACTTTACCCGAGTGGGGCTTTGCTACTTTACAAGTGATACAGTTGTCTACAAATTTTCTCACATATTTTGACATTCCTTCGAACCAATAGTGTTCGTAAATCTTTTCAAGAGTCTTCTCCCACCCCAAATGCATGACGGGCTCATGGACGTTATTAATTACAGACCATCTAAGCGACCTAGGTACTATAGGCAGACATCGAGTGCGACCGTTACGCTGAATTTTGCGATACAGAATATTTTTGCGAATTTCGTAAGATTTGCGAGTTTGCTCAGGAAAAACCTCGTTACGTGGATCAAACACAATCTTACTGATTTCTTTATCCTTTTCCTGTTCAGCTTGCAACCAGTTACTAGAAAGCTCAGCTAAATCGACACACTTTTGTTCTACACGAGTGAATGCTACTTTAGGTGTAGGAAGGGGATTTCGTAGGCGCGGGCCTGCGGACGGCGAGCATTAAGTGGCTCGCCGTCCGATCAGAACCAGGCCCGGGTCGGCGGCGCGCTGTGTTCCACGCGCGCCTCAAGGAGATGTCAGCATGGGAGACGGGGCCCGCTAGGGCCAGTGCCTGCCGGGGTGCGGAATCCGTTCGAAAGAGACGCCGCAGCCCTGGAACGCAAAGGGCATTGGGAGGAGCACGGATGGGTTTTAGTCAGTAAGAGTCTGACACTCCCTTCCGCCTCGCCCAGAGCGGAAGGAGTCATTTGATGATTTCCCATCCTTTTAAAAAAAAAAAGGGAAGGGGATTTCTAGAAAGAAAGTCTACATGGCTCATCCTACTGCCTTCACGATATACAATGTCAAACTCAAATGACTGCATGTAGGCCAACCAACGATGAACTCGTGGAGACAAGTCAGTTTTGCTTTTAGAAGCCTTACAGCACTACAGTCTGTAACAACCGTAAACTTACGACCTAGCAAATAATGTCGAAAATGTTTGATGGCGTTAAAGACAGCTAACGTTTCTAATTCAAATGAATGGAACTTTGATTCGGCTGGGGACGTGCGGCGACTATAATAAGCAACCACATATTGTTTCTCATTAATCTTTTGAATACAAATGGCACCATAACCTTCGGCACTGGCATCAGTATGTAACTCGATTGCATGGGCAGGGTTAAATATTGTTAGAACAGGCGAAGGTTAAGTAAGAAATTATTTTCTGACGAATAGCCTCAGGACTTGGTTCCCAAGCAATAGACCTGTTTTTGCCACTTGTTAAATGAAACAGAGGAGCCATTGTTTTTGAGAACTGTGGGACAAATTGTCTGAATTAAAGTGGCCAAGCCTATGAACTGTCTCAGCTGAGTGATGGTTTTAGGTGGGGGAAGTTAGACAGAGCTGCAATTTTATTTGGGTTGGGTCTGATCTGGCCGTTCTCAACAACAAAGCCTAAATATTCAACCCGTCGCTTAAGAAATGAACACTTGGCAATGTTCAGGGAAAAATCAGCTTTTGTTAATTTATCGAGTACAGTGCGAAGACGAACTAAACTCTCCTCCATAGATGATCCTATCACTAAAATATCATCGATATAAGTAACAGCATAGCTATAAACAAGGTCACCTAATGCTTTCATCACTGCACGCTGATAAACTGAACTTGCATTATTCAAACCAAACGGCATGTTCAAATATTCCCATTGACTGTCAGGTGTGACGAATGCAGTGCGCTTTATTGATTCAGGATGTACTGGAATCTGTAGATACCCTGATAACATATCGAGACACGTGAACCATGTAGCACCGCCTAACCTGGATATAATAAGGTCCTCTATCAAAGGCAATGGAAATCTATCCGCCTTGTCGTTTAGTTCCCTGAAGTCGACACACATACGATCTGAACCATCTTTCTTCTTGACCAGCAACACTGGACTAGAAAAAGGCGAACAACTTGGACTAATAATACCTGCTTCCTCTAGTTCACGAACTTTAGCAGTAACAACTTCGCGTTCACTAGCACTAAGCCGACGATTAACCGTTCGACTAAGATCTACAAGCCTTATTTCCAATGTCCAGTCGTTACACGGGATCCAGAAAAACTACTAGAAAACGAAGATGAATATTCTGACAAAAGATCATTAATTGGGAACGAAATTCTGACGGAACGTCTGTGTCAACTTTATCGAAATCAGTTTGACGATTAGAATTGTTCTTGAGCTTACTCGAAACATCACATAAACTAACAACCTTATTACGACACAAAAAAACACTATCAGACGTCATACTAACGTTAAATCCTTGATCTAAGATCTCACGGCCAATTAAAATATAATTTTTAAGACAACTATCGGGTACAACATGAAATAATATCTCTAATCGTAAATCGTTGATCGTAACCTCAGATAAAATTTGTAAGGTACTTTGTACACTACTATGCCCGATCCCGGTCAGATATACAATGTTATTGACACGCTTGCCACTAAACTTTGACGCAACACAATCTTTGATGAGAGAGCATTCGGCATCAGAATCGTAATAAAATGGATATGACTGACCAGTATTCTTCAGCACACCGCAGGGATCGCTGACATAGCAAACGTCAACGCGTCGCTCACTGCTCGCCGTTGCTCCAGGTGCTGCCCCGGAACCGCTCGATCCACTTGCCGCCCCGGTGCCTCCACCATTGCTTCGTGAACATTTTGTAGCAAAATGTCCGGTGTTACTGCATCGGAAACAGATGATGTCGGAACGCTGCTTTGGTCCTGCAGAACTTGACGCTGAAGTGGCAGCATTGGGTGTCTTGCTTTTCAGCTTATTTCTTGATCGGCAGTCAAATGCTCGGTGACCTACTTTACCGCAGATGTGACACTTCAGGGTTGCCGACTGAAACTTGGATCGCTTGAATGCTGGAACGGCGGAGGTTGAGTTACCCATTGAAGCTTTCCTTTTCAAAAACGAGAACGCTTGAAGTTCACACTGCAGCTTGCTTCTGTTGTTGACTTCGGTCGTAAATGCCAACCTCTATACACCATTAAATTGTGTCATATGAGCAAGCACCGTGGATATTGCTATCTGCTCAGCGCTCAAGTTTTGCCAGCGTGATGTGAGCGTAGACAACAATCTGGCGGCACACGCAGCATAGCATTCACCTTCCTTAGGCTTGCTACTCATCATTTTGACAAGAGTAGCGGCTGGTGTGTCCACGCAGTCGTAACGGGATAAAAACAGGCTTTTAAAATCACACCATAAAATACCCGCAAATGATATTTGCGCAAGCCAACGGGAAGCACTTCCTTTCAGAGCTTTGCTTAAGGTGATGATTAGAGCACTTCCTCGGAGCGGTACTTCCGATAAACACTGATCGGCTGTAGAACACCAGACACGTGCGTCTACATCCAGCTTATCCGGGTCAAATTCAGGCAAAGAAATATCCCAACTAACATTTTGGTGTCAGTTACAGGCTTTTTTATGACTTTGAGTAATATAACAGGGTTATAATTATCTCAGTTATTACTAAAGACGATATAGAGGAGTTAACAAACAAGTTTTAGCCCCAATCACAGCACTATAGCGTTAATGGACGATGTAATACAGCTTTGAGAGTTATAATGGCGCTAGTAGCAGCAAGTATACTTAATACGTTATAGCTTTAACCTTTTTGTGACACCCAAGTCTTTATAAAAGTGTTCGCCGACACCTCTTAACACTTATTGTTGTATAGTTATTGCAATGAACTCTTTTATACCACTTAAGGTGCTATATTGACTATTATTGCAGTCATAAGCTATAAAATAGAGTTTATCGAGAGTTTAGTAACACGAGAAACTAAAGGTGTCAAACAACTCCTCTATCTAGGTTTAACCTGTAGTAAAGGGTTTAACTAAATCTTATTGTGTTAAGCAGTCCTCTTTTACAGACGTTCTAAAGGTATTGGTGTCAAACAACGCAAGTATGGGTCGTTATTAACACTAACCTCACTTTTGTAAAGTTCGCCATTGTTTTGGTAACCTAACAATTAATATTATTTCGAGTTATTCAACATTTGACTACAATAAACAAAATTTCTTACATTATTTGAAGCATTCCATGAATGCCACTTAATTTTACATACCACTGCTCAAGAAGCAGGAATGAATAGTAATGTTTAGCTTGAGGTACCTATTTTATTATCATAATTTTTCTTTTAAATCTTTAATAAATCCTAGGCGCGTTAAAATTGAGATGAGAAACATGGTATACATTTACTGTGAAATCATAAGGGCAGTAATTTTTCACTTCACATACTTAAATAACACAATATTCCATAATATTATTCTGCTGTGTTGAATAATGGATGACATAACACTTCCATTACGAACAGATTTAATTTTAGTAAGGTTACAGGCTTTTTTATCTTGACGTGCGCTTTTTACCACCTGTAGTGCTCACTAACGCGGTAATACCGGTTAAAGTAGTAGCTGACGATGAATAAACGCTCTTGTGGAGCTTTAAGATCTTTTTGACACCTTACTATAGGATTTATAGCACCTGTAGCGTTTACCAACTCTATTTTACAACGGTAATACAGATTAAAGTTGTAGCTGACGATAAATAAGCGCTCTTGTGCAGCTTTAATATCTTTGTGACACCGTACTATAGGCTTTCTATAACTTTTACCTGTAAAACTGTGGGCCTCTTTCGTGGTTATAAGTGAGTTAGAGCATGCTCTAACTCAGTTGCACAGGTATGCGTTAACACTTTTATACTCAAATGAAACTGATATACGAGTCTTATATAGGTTTTTTTAACGCTTTGGTGCTAGTTGGGATCCTTGGTACTTGTCGGGCCCTTGATGGCTTCTATCAGAGACATCGTATTCTGATTTTGGGCAGCCAGCATCGTTGCTAGTTGTAATTTAAGCACGGCGACACGTTCGACAAGTTGTAAATAACCCACGAATTCGATGATCCTTCCACTTCTTTGCTACCATGAAACCCACTCCGTGTTGTCCGCTGGTTTCACCGAAGTAGAAGAATACAGCATAGTCTCTTTTTTCCGTGTGTTCGCCCTCTCTTCTAACTTCCGAGAGGCCTACAATGTCCCAATTAATATTTTTAGAGCATTTTCCAGCTCAATTAATCGCTCGTCCTTCATCCGCTTCTGGACATTGTAGGAGAGAATTTGTAGTGTATCGGTGTCCATTACATAATTTGCCGTATTCGTTTGACGGTAAGACGATCTCGCCAGGAGATTCTTAGCACCCCGGACCCCAGGATCGCACCAACGCCCGTCCACGCCAGCACAACCGCTGGAGTCGCCGAGCACTTGGGGCCTGTGTCTTATCGTTCTGTCCATTTGCGGGGGTTTGGACCGTAACCCACCACGCTGGTCCAGTGCGTGTTGGCGGGTCGCCATAGCCTCGTTTGTTTGTAGCAGGGTGTACCACGTGCAGGTGAGGTTGGCTTAGGCCACGAAAGTTTTTGGTTAGGACCTCTTACACCCCTTGGGACCTGTTACTCGACAAAAAACCGAATAAGGTTTAGTGGCAGCATTTCAATACATGCGTTCAACGAGCGGTTTTTTACCGAATGCCGGACAAAAACAGATACGAAAAATTAGGGTTGTGGGCTCGAATTATGATAAATTATAATTGGGCTAACAACTATTTCAACATA
Source organism: Lacanobia oleracea (assembly GCA_950371165.1). Lineage (NCBI taxonomy): Eukaryota > Metazoa > Arthropoda > Insecta > Lepidoptera > Noctuidae > Lacanobia > Lacanobia oleracea. The sequence goes on from OX493400.1 coordinate 240,486, forward strand.
ATATTAATTTAGATTTATAACATTAGTAGGATTACATATTTTTCATTTATTTCTGGAACTTTTAAAACCCACGCAGACAAGTCGGGGTAAAAACCTAGTATTTACTTAACAAAATTTAAACGCGACTCCATTATCATCTCTAGGCTGGTTGCTTTTGACATTTAACACATTCTTGACACATTGATGTTTGACATATTTCAATCTTAAAATGAAAACATTTATTTTAGCGTGTGTCTTGAGTTAAAATGTGAGATTAACGCTGTATGAACAGGCACTCCAATATAGAAAATAAAATGTTTACCCAATATTGCTTTGAGAGATGAAAACATTGGAAGATCTAGTACTTACATACAAGTAAAGGTGATGACTTGGAGACGTTATTTTTCTTCAAGCCGTTTCTATTAATTTCCTGGAAAACGATTCCATTGTCGCCTTCAGGTAAGAACTCCCAACGACGTTGTACTTTATTTAGTTTTGCACTTTCATTTCGTACCAATTTTACACATTATTCAAAAGTTAATGCGGGTAGAAAAATATTGCGTTTTATATTATTCAAGGTCATAAAAATACATATTCAAATGGTGCAGACATTTATAAACACTAAATTTATCTTTAAGCAGCTCTAAATTATAAGGATTTACTATAAAAAAAAATACGAAGATCTGACGGCTCCGATTTGCAATAAAGTGACACAGATCCTGCCTGCAAGAGCTCCACGGAGCATCTGAAGAACTGAACAAATGAGAGAATTGAAAATATTTTAATCCTTTTGCAAGGCAAAAGATTAGATGAGGATAATAAGAGTGTAGCGCGGAATATAAAAACGTAAGTGCCAAAATAATTTTTCGGATTTGATAACATAAAAGTATTATTAAGTCGAAATATGTTCAATTGAATCCTCGATAAGTTTATTTTATATGCTTTAAAGTAATTTTCATTAGATCAATCTAAAGCGTTGCGTCTTGTACCTAAAAAAAGTTAAAAGATATTTCGAAATTTGTGATTTTTTCTATCGAGAAAATTATATCGTATCGTGTATTCCTTCAGTTGAATGCTAGATCATTTAGTCAAAAAGCATATACCGTAATCTCACATTACCTTTTTTTTTGTTGCCGGGGTGGAAAATCCTCATGGATGTCCCTCGCCTGGGGCAGGTGAAGGGGTCTGTCATACTCAAAACCCAACCCTTGTCACACTTGACCGAGGATTGTGAGAGCTAGTACGCCTTCCATAATCCCCGCCTAGTGCCCGCGTATGCGGGCCACCTCAGGCCCGTGGGAGGAGTACGGTGTCATGCCCCCGCAACGTCCAGTAGGGGCGCGTCTGGAACAATACGCGCCACCCACGACCCCGAGTCCACCGCCCCTCTGGACCACTCTTACGGGAGCTGGAAAAGGGCGTTAACCGCCCTCCGCCGACGCCCGGTTCGCCTGCTGCGGCAAGGGAGAATGGCCACGGCCTCCCTCTCCCACTCCGCAGCTTTAGAATTACGATTTCGCAGAAGGAGATCATCGCATTCCATGACTCGGCGCTCCCGACCATCGAACGAGCGACGGCCGGCAGCGATAGGTCGGGTCCCACTTCGGATAAGAGGGCACGGCGCTGCTCATCCCATGCGGCACACTCTGCCAATGTGTGCTACGCCGTGTCTTACCGACAGTAGATGCAGTTTTTTTTTTTGTATCCTGCTCATCACAGCAATCTATCATGGACATTTAGCTGCTCCTTTGTTCGAATTTCTTCTGTATTTGGTCTTTGTAGCAGTGTGGAATTGTCCATTGACCATTCTCACTCATTCTGCTGAGAATCTTTTTACTAAACTTGGAACACTGTTCCTCTTAAGTCTTGTGTATACTATACTTCCGGACCCCGATAAATCAGCAGCCAGTGAGTTGATGTGTTTGGTGAGCTTTTTCTGGTAGTTTGTGCTACGGGCAGCGATCTCTTGCTTTACAGTTTTGAGCTTCAGATCTTGCAGGATGTATTTATTGTGTATGCATTTAGGGATGTTGAACATGATTCTCAAAGCTTTAGTCTGAAATCTTTCCAGGATGTCAATATTGCTGTTGCTTGCTGTTCCCCAGAGCTCCACTCCATATGTCCAAACCGGCTTCAATACGGTTTTGTATATCAGCATTTTGCTTTCATTTGTTAACTGAGACTTTTTACCAATCAGCCAGTACATGCTTCTCAGCTTTGTGTCTAAGGTTTTCCTTTTACTCCAGATATGTTTCTGCCAAGTCAACCTTCTGTCCAGGTGCATGCCCAGGTATTTTGCGCTATCTTCATGTTTGATTTGCTCACCATTAAGTGTAATTGGGGGACAGTTACCTTTCTTAAGAGTAAATGTGACTTGAACAGATTGGTTTTCATTCGCCTTTATACGCCATATCTTTAGCCATTCCTCAATTTCACATATGTGTTTTTGAAGGTTCGCTGAGGCAACATCTGGGTTGGTGTGTACTGACAGTATTGCTGTGTCGTCCGCATATGTGGCAATGAGGGTTGTTGATGATTCTCAGAGGTGGTAGAAATGAAATAGCGGACTGTAAATATAGGTAGGTTCGTATATTAAGATCTTAAGAACGCGCGCCTCTGGTCCGTGTCGTATGAGTGAATGACCGAGATTTTGTAGCGGTGCGGACGGCGGCGCTCTGCTCCTCGTCCCCCGCTCCGCTGTCACCCTCCGGTCATTGCAGTGTTGTCGCCAACAAGGGTGTTGTCATCTGTTGGTATGTCGGCTGTAAATATGAGATAAAGTACGGGCCCCAAGATGCTCCCCTGTGGAATACCCGACTTGATTTCATACATGATGATGTAATGTCGTTAAGTTTTACCTCGAAACAGCGCTTGTCCAGGTAACTTTTGAGTATGAAAAAGACGGAGTGGGGCAGATATTTTTTTAACTTAAAAAGGAGCCCGGCATGCCAGACCCTGTCAAAAGCCTGGCTGATATCCAAGAAAACAGCCGAGCAATATTTTTTGTTTTCCAGTGTGTTGTTGATGGTATTTTTCAACCTATGAACCTGCTCAATGGTGCCATGCTGCTGTCTGAATCCGAATTGATGCCCAGGAAGGATGGTATTTAAATGAGGACGCATTCTATTGAGGATAATTTTTTCAAACAACTTGCCAATCAAAGGTAGGAGGCTAATTGGTCGATTGGACGAGGTTTCCTCTTACGGTTTACCAGGTTTACGTATCATAACAACCTGAGCAAGTTTCCACTGGAATGGGTAGTGGGAAAGTCTCAGGCAGGCATTGAAGACCATCACTAAGAACATTATGCCTTTTTAGGATGATTGTTTAGCAGAACGGAGTCTAATAGATCATAGCCCGGTGCTTTATTTGGTGGAAGAGCTTTAATCTCACGGATCAATTCAATAGGACTTACTGCCTTTAGTGGGAAGCTTAATTGATTTGGCAACTGGAGATAGTCTGTTATTTCCTCGTCTCTATTGGTTTCAGTGCGAGGTAATGGTGTAAAAACCTTATCCAGGTGTTATGCAGTCACTTTTTCAGTTGCAGATCTAGCCCAACTTCTGTCCTGTCTTCCCAATGGCGGGATATGTTCTTTTGGCCGCTTAAGTTTCTTGGTCGCACGCCATAACGAGTAATTAGTATCCTTATGTGGGCTTAGGCAAGATAAGCGTATTTGTAGGCAAAGGTTCTCGTATTCCTTGATCATGTCTTTCAGCTCTTTTGTTACTTTGTTAAACCTAGTTTTGTCAGTAGGATATCTGGTTTAGTGCCATTCTATCCTGATTTCTCGCCGTTCCTTGACCTTCTCTATAATGTTCCTTGGAAGTCCCGTTTCTTTTGCCTTTTTTTTTCTATTTTTTAGGTGTAGAAGCGTCGGCCGCCTGGTGTATAGTGCAATTGAACCTTTCGATAGAGGTATCGATGTCTTCAGCTGTTTTCAATTCGATGTTTAGGTATAAATTACCTGTTACAATTTCTCTATAAAGGTCCCAGTTGGTGTTTTTGCTGTGGACATAGTGGGGTGACTCTACAGCTTGTTTGAACACATTTAAAATGACTGGAGTGTGGTCTGATGACAGATCCTCACATTTTTCAATTTGTAAGTAGTTGCGCCCAAGGTTCTTTGTTATATAGAAATCTAGCAGATCTGGCATTTTATTGTGATCTGTGGGCCAGTATGTTGGCTCTCCGTGAGAGACCTATTCTAGATTTAGGTCTAGTGTGACTTTACGTAGTTGTCTGCCCCTTGGGTTAATTAGTCTTGATCCCTATGTATGTATGTGTGTTTTGAATTTCAGTCTCCTCCGCAGATAAAAACTGAGCCCAGTTGATTGAAAAATTGCTTGAAAACATTATCCCCTATTTTTATTTATTTATTTATTAAAACTTTATGCACAAGTGAAACACTGTACAAAGGCGGACTTAATGCCGTAGGCATTTTCTACCAGTCGACCTTAGGGTGGTGCAGAGACAGCATGGCAGGTGCAACATAAAGAAAAGACAAATAGAGAGAAGAAAAATAAATACAATCTATAATAAATACATAGATACATACATACTAATAAACAAAACTAACAACGTTATTAAGAAAACACGAAACCAACGAATTAGCGATGTAGTGATTCTTCCAACATCTTGTGAATATGCTCACGAGCCTTCACCTTAAACGACAACCGACTTTTTGCCGTCCTGATGTTAAGAGGGAGCGCATTCCAAAGGAAGATCGCCTGGACAAAGAAAGAGGAGTGGATAAACCCAGAGCGGTGTGAAGGGCATCGTAGAAGGAGATTATTGGTAGAACGAAGATTTTTAGTGTGGGCGGAGCAAAGGAATTGAATTTGAGAAGTTAGATAAGAGGGACAAGAAGGATTGTTAAGAAAAGAAAACAGACTAGTCAAGGCCCTCAGCGCTCTGCGCTGGCGAATGGGTAACCATTTTAATAGTGATCGATGCGCGGATATGTGATCATACTTACGAAGATTGAAGACGAATCGAATGCAGTTATTTAGAAGACGGTCAAGTTTATTGAGGAGATCTGCATTCAGGTCGTAGTAGCACACATCACCATAGTCAATTATTGGGAAAATTAGGGACTGTACAAGCATTGCCTTTATGTGAGCTGGGAGAAGATTTTTCAGTCGATACAGTGACCGCAACGTTCCGGTAACTTTTCGACTGACACTCGAGACTTGCTTACGCCAGTCAAGACCGGTGTCGACAAGCAAACCAAGATCTTTAACCTCGGAGCCAAACGGAATGACTGTATTGTCAAAGATTACGGGCGGTACAGTTAAGCCAGTCAGTTTTCTCAAGCTATGAGGACTCCCAACTATTATAGCCTGACATTTTAAAGGGTTAACTGCCACCCCGAATCGGTCTGACCAGTTCTTAATCACACCCAAATCCTGGTTGAGCTCCTCGATCGCATTCGATAAGTTGTCAACACCCACCTGGCAATATAGCTGTAAGTCGTCAGCATAGAGATGATACGCACACTGAAGCAGAGTAGTTATAATATTAATAAAAATTGAGAACAAAAGAGGAGATAAAATACCGCCTTGAGGGACGCCAGCTGCAAGGTCACACCACCCAGACGAAGAGTCTCCAGCAAGAACTGACTGCTGACGCCCCCGAAGATAAGAGGAAAACCATTTCAGTACCTCGGGAGAGACCATTAGATATGTCAGGATAGATAAGAGGACTTCGTGACTGACGGTATTAAACGCGTTGGAGAAGTCAATCAACACTAAAACAGTAACTTTAGTGTCTTCCATTCCCCGCCTAATATCGTCAGTCACTTTAAGGAGAGCTGTCACGGTACTGTGCCCAGGCCTGAAACCAGATTGAAATGGGCTTATGAGGGAGTTACAGTAAATATGACTTGTAAACTGTTTATGAACACAGGCCTCGAGCACTTTGGACAGAAAGGGCAGGATGGAAATGGGACGAAAGTGATTGGGAAGAGTGGGATTGGGAATCTTAGGCAGGGGCCTGACATGAGCTTTACGCCACAGGGAAGGAAACGTAGCAGAGTAAAGAGAAAAGTTAACAATGTGAGAAATGGCAGGAAGAAGTTGATCCAAAGCCGAAACGATCATATGACGACTGATGTTATCGCACCCCACGGCTTTGGATTTAATGGATAGGATGATCCTTTTGATCTCTCCCGAATCAACTGGGGTGAAAACAAAGGGGGCAATATTGGGACGCGTCAGACCAGCAAGGTAGTCAATAGTTTGACCTTGGGTTAGACTATCCAACATAGGGACAGTGGAGAAATAGCGGTTTAGATCGTCCAAGCCAATTGTGTTAGGAAGGTCTGAATGCCGCGATTTGCCAATGCCTAGAGTTTTAAGGAATTTCCAGATATCGGCAGAAGAAGAAGAAGTGATGTTACTAAGAATATGGCGGCGTTTAGCGTTGCGTATCACCTGGTTACACCGATTCCTGGCAGTCTTGAATAAGTTCCAGTTTTCCTCAGAACGGTCCTTTTTAAATTTCCGAAACGCGCGGTCCCTCCGGCTCATTGCCATGCGAATTCTCCTATTCATCCATGGTGCAGGTGGACGCTTCAACTTGACTTTCCTGACAGGAGCATGTACATCATACAAACTGGTGACAATATTGTTGAAGACGCAAACTTTGTCATCAACTGTAGCAGCTTCCTGCAAGGGTGTCCAGTCAATACTGGTTGCATCTTTTTGGAGCTTCTCACTATTCATACGTGCAAAGGCACGCCTGTACTGGAACGTGGGTTTGGGTTTAGGAGGTTTGAGGACATAGGACAAGTAAATAAGGTCATGACGGGAAAAACCAGCAGCATCAAGTTGGCCGTGTGAGGAAACAAGGGAAGGATTAGAAACGAAGATCAAGTCAAGCCAAGTATCATCACCTACTTTATTATGATGAGTGGGTAGGAGAGGCAGTACGTGAAGACCGGCTGACTCAACAAGATGTAGGAGTTTACGGGATCTAAGAGAGCTCTGGACAAGGAGGTTGGTGTTAAAATCCCCCATAATGATATGGTGTTCATACTCCGAACCTAAAGATTCAAGTACCGATTCGAATTCGGTGAAATAATCGAGGGTAGGAGGGCAATAGACGACACCTAGAACAGCTTTAGCTCCCTTGACACAAACCTCTAGGAAAAGAAACTCAGCAGAATGATTAGAAGAAGTAGTAGCGAGAACTTTAAAAGGAAAATCACCGCGAAGATATATAGCTACACCACCCCCTCTCCTACCGATCCGATCGTTTCGAAGAAGAACGAACCCAGGGAGAGAGTAGGTGGTGGATAAGAGTTCTGGTTTGAGCCAAGTCTCGGAAACCAGGACGGTATGAACGTCGTTGTTGTGGAACGTGTCGTAGAGTTCGGTATGGTGGCTGGGAATGCTTTGAGCATTTATGTGGCAAACGTTAAACAGTTTGCCAGGATTTGAGTGGAATTTTTGATGCAACAAATCGCTAAGGTTGTCCGTTAAAGAGTTGAAACTTGTCCGTTAAAGAGTTGAAACTACTACCACAAGAAGAGGCACTAGAATCGTTGGCGGAAAAAAATGCTTCATTATCAGAAGACATACTATTAAATATCAATAAATAAGATAAATATCAAAATACTATACGAAGGGTGGTAAGGCGTTTGCATTTCTGCACACCTATTTTATGTCTAGGTGGGCAGTAGATTGCAGAGACTGTTGTGTCATTGTTCTTTTGTTGTACTTTAATTGATGTGGCCTGTATTTCTTCTCTTTTGTAAGGCTCAAGCGGGTAATGTTTTATGTTATTTTTGACAATTACAGCAGTCCCGCCGTGGGAGTTATCGAAAGGGTGGTCTGTCCTATAGATTATGTAATTTTCAAATTTTACGTGTGATTTTTGGGTGAGTCTTGTTTCCGATATAAGTGCGACATCGATTTTCTCAACATTCATGAACAACTCAAGCTCTTGCCGTCTGTCGGACAGCCCATTGGCATTCCAGGTGATGATACGGATATTTAGTCCCTCTGTGGAGCCAGGCGGGTGATTAGTTTGATCATTTGATCCATCATGCTGTCTATCATGTTTTTCATGATTGCTTGGAATCTATTGAACATTGTGTCCAATAGACTGGTGATATCATGTTGGTTAGTTTCCAACGAGGAAACTTTAGTTTGTGTTGCAGGCTTGTCGCTTTTATTTTTCAGAATCTCAAAATAGCTGGTTTTCGGAAGATACTTCGATTTAACACTTTCACCAGTGGTGGGTCTTTGTTCTTTGGTCACTGGTGTGTATTTGAATGGTTCGATGGCAGGCTTAATTTTTCAAATCTTCTCTTTGTACTGTTTATATTTATTGCAGCCCTTATAGCTTGCCGGGTGTTTCCCTTGGCAGTTAGCGCAGGTAGCATCTGTCTCCGGAGATTTGGTGCACGATGTCGTTGGGTGGTCGTTTCCACATTTAACGCATCTGAAGGGTCTGCAGCATTGATTTTTCGAGTGCCCAAATCTTTGGCATCTCTTACACTGCAACACCCCTTTCTTCTTGTACGGTGCTTCAATCGTTACTTTGACGGGGTTGATATACTTAACATTGAAAATATATTTGTTATTTGCTCGTGGCTCTAGGTCTATGTAATAGAGGGGAAGTTTTTCTTTTGTAGTTCGATGCAACACATTGACAATTTAACGAACCTCATGTCCATTTGCTTGTAGATCTTCTTTGACCGTATCAATATTTTCTGATGCGTGCAGACCTCTAATCACTACTCTGTACGGCCTTTCGCTCTTGAGTTTGTAGGTGTAGTGGTTGATGTCTTTTTCGATGAGCTTATTTCTTAATGTTTTGTAAGTTTCGATGTCTGCAGGCATTAGCTTGATTATGTGCCCTGATTTTAGCGTAGTCATCGTATACTTGTTCCTTTCAATCATTTTGCTTAAGAAATCTCTTAGGGGTGTTATATCCACTATGCCAGTCACAAAAATTGGTTCAGGCTTCGGTATGTATTCTTTGTGTTCTTCTACAGCTATAGGATCTTCATTGCTGAGAATGTCAAATGTGTTTTGCACGGGAATGTTGAATTTAATCCGTTTGCTGGTTGTTGTTCATTTTCACCTTCTGTGGGGCTATCAAGCCTTCTGCGTTTATTGTTAGGTACTTTGTCATGTTCACTCGTGATTTGAGGATTCATTTTTCTGTTGTCCAAAACGTCCCTTTGACTTGCCTGTGTGATTGATGGAGTATTGTTTTGCATGTGGCTTGATTGAGAAGTATTTACATTATTTCTCTAACTTTCAGCCGGTTTATCCGTGCTTATGCATCCGCTGAATGACAAGGACCTTTGTCTAGTTTCCAGGAGTCCTTTGTGTAAAAGTTTTTCGGGTTTTATTATCAGTCATATCATTTGATTCCCACGAGTATGGACGATAGGGTGGTCGCTACACAGGGTGACGCCATTCCTGTGAGAAGGCTAATACAATGGTGTTCGCCAGGTTCACCAAGGTTGGCGCTCGAGACTGGCATTCCCTAGCCATGCATCCTCTTGGCGCGGTCTCCACCGTAGGATTGGGGTGAATTTTATTGAGGCTTTCTACCACTCTACACGGGCGGCTAAGCCAATGTCCCCGATTCTGCAGATTGACTCAATAGAGCAGCGGGTGAGGAGACCATTTCCTGACTCCATCGCTTTGATATTGTACGGATTAGTTAACCGCCGCCCGAAGCTCGGCGTTGTTGCTCGTTTAGCACCACCCGGGGGAGACGTGTAGGGTGGGTCTAGGAAAAGATGGTAAATCCTACGGACGCGAGCAACTCCCCCCCCCCCCAGTAGGGCGACACAGGTACTTCCCGCCTTCGCCCGAAAGAACAGGGAGCCGTGCTTCCTCGCGAGCCATTCGTCGAGCACTGGCCGGATGGCCTCGATAGTGGCGAGGCCGGCGATAGGTCGCGAAAGCCTTTCCCGCCATTCCCTCACCATGACCTCACGGAGCTGTGACCGACGCAAGTCGATCTCGCGCTGCATCGGTTCACCAACCCACGTCCGCACCTCCTCGCGCCACCGGTAAGCGAGGCGAGAACCCTCGCCTCTAAGTCCCAGGGCGGTGATCCGGCCATTGCACAACCCGCCTCGTAGACGATCGTGCGATACCCCTGACGGCCATCGCCCTCTGCGGTCTTCGCAGTATCACGTTACTGCCGGCCGTCAGGTCAGAAGCCCACACCGGGGCCCCGTAAAGGGCCATGGATCGCATGATCCCTTAGTGTAACCGCCTAGACTAGATCATATAGTCGGAAAGCATATACCGTAATCTCACATACCTGTTCCAGGTACCTAACAAGATACGCTAAAACGAAAAACGTTAACTTATCAAACAGCAGAATTATTTTTTAACGAATATTTTTGTCCGGTATATTTTTCCATGGCATTTTATATTTCAGCGAAAATGCAATTATAATTAAATATTATTGTTTTATAATATGCCCATGACATAATTTTAAGATGGCAGAATTTCACTCGGAATAATTTAACTACGCATATTGCCATTTCTATTAAATAGCAGTGGCGAGGCGGCCCGCGTGGGATCGCTAGAGCCCCGCAGCGCCGGAGCCGTAACAAAAACCATGCCTGCTGCATGCTTGCTTGCATTTTGCATGTTCCATGCTCGTTAGCGCTTGTTGCATGCCACATGCTTGCTGCATGCTGCATGTTGCATGCCGAAGGTTGCTGTGTGAGTGTTGTGAGGGAGTTGTGTGAGTGTTGTGTGGGAGTTATGTGAGTTGTGTGAGTGTTATGTGAGTTGTGTGAGTGTTGTGAGGGAGTTGTGTGAGTGTTGTGAGGGAGTTGTGTGAGTGTTGTGTGGGAGTTATGTGAGTTGTGTGAGTGTTGTGTGAGTGTTGTGTGGGAGTTGTGTGAGTGTTGTGAGGGAGTTGTGTGAGTGTTGTGTGGGAGTTATGTGAGTTGTGTGAGTGTTGTGTGGGAGTTGTGTGAGTGTTGTGAGGGAGTTGTGTGAGTGTTGTGCTTGCGTTGAATGTGTTTGCAAGTGTAATTTTAACTCAACGAAGTCCGCAGCCCCAGCAGGCACTGGCCCTAGCGGGCCCCGTCTTTTACGCTGACAGTTCTTCGACCCGGACTTGGTTCTGATCCCCTGATCCTGAGAACCGCGCCTTCGGTGGCCGGGAATCGTCTCCTTTGGAGGCGTCATGCCCCTTGTATTCTGGGGGGGCAACCCTTGTCTTCCACTTGACAGTGGCAACAAGAGCAGAGGAGGCTCCCAATCAGAAGCGTCCTTTGAGGACCTTTTCAATTTTAATTTTAATACGCCCGACAAGGTGTCGGGAAAGAGTAGCGTGGAGGCTCCCTCCAAATTGTGGAGGAAGGGCTCGCTTGAGCGTCAAGGAGATGCGGGGTTAGAGTCTGGCTCTGCGTCTGTTGTCAGCTTGGCGAGCTCTGGACACGAGGGAGTAGGGGCTACTGCGGAGAACACAAAGTTCTTACGCAAGCGGCCCAGACCAGAAGACGAGGTCGTCTTCTAACTGAGAGATGGCCCGAAAAACCCCACCAGTAGGCGAGGGAAGAGCAGAGAAGGAGGCCGGGGGAGGGGGCTCGCCTCCCAGGCGATTGTTGTAGCCCTGTGTTCCTGTAAAAGATTCATGTCCGAGATAGTTCCCTGTGCGAGTGTGGTCTTGCGGAGGGTACTTTAGACCATATTTTCTTCTCCTGCTCCCTAAACAATAAATCCTTTGACCTATACCAAAAAAATTCCAAATTGAACATTCCTCTCCCAACCAAAATCTATACCCTTCTATCCCACTTCTCCCCTAAATTAATAAACATTTTGGCCATATTCCTAAACGAGAATGATTTCAAATTTTAATTGGTGCGTAACGTGTGTGTAAATAGCCTGTGTATAGTATAAACTAGTTTATGTTTTGTGTGTGTAGCTTGTAAATTAGATTATTTGTTTTACTAACCCCATGTGTTCGTCCTTTCAGCCTAACTAACATCTACCACGAAGTACAAAATTCGACGCCTGCTTCTCTGCTGCCGTCAAGACGTGACAATGGCAAAATAGTCGAAAACTGGCTCAGTTGCCACAACCGGAAAAAAAATATTTTTCTTGGTAACAATTAACTACTCAAAATGAGAGTTAAGAATATTTGATTTGATATTCTATGATATGATGAATATCGAAACAAAGTTTATTTGTAACAAAAATCTATAATTTAAATTTATTCATAGTAAGTATTCTGCGTATTGATTATTCTATGAAATGATAATACGAGAAAGTTTTTATGTGAAACAAAATTCTGTGAAACTGTCTTCTATAGAACAACGTATAACCACTTAACTTCGCATTATATGAAAGTTGTATCCCCCCGTGGAACATTCTGCTATCTGCTGAATTTCCACTTCATTTGATTACTTTTTAGATAAAGCCATTGTATTGTTTATTCCTAAAAGACTAAACTGTTAGCGTACCTACGTAACTGTAAATTATCAAATTCTTTTTATTAATTATTTTATTTTGTAAAAACTGTAATTCTTATTAAACGATTATGTCTAATGTGAAATTTCCTTCCTAAAAACTTACTCAAGTTTGGTCACCTTATATTAATTAGCAACACTGAATCGACGGTGCCGTCCTCTTTCATTTCACAGATAAGTTGGTAGGACTGTACAATTAAGTGAAGCACGAGAAACAAATGAACAGGGCTTTCCTGATTTGTTTCAAATAGTTTCAATGTTATAAGTAATAAACATAACTTGAACTATAAGTGGAAAATATGTCCAAAGTATGTTTCGTTCACTTCGTAACAGTGTTTTGAAATCCAAAACGTACTGAGAGCGCAAGCGGCCGGCGGTCGGCGGCGGCGCTGCGAAACGCGCGCGGCAAGGGAGGGCAACGCGACAGTAGCCGCCTTCCACGTGACATAGAGGACGCTTATTGGTACAAAACTGTTGTTACACGTTAAATCCAGGATGTTCTCTCACCAGTAGGTCAAGCGAAGGCTCGGACACTTAAATCGATCGTTTTGGCGACAGAGCTGGACGTGTCCGTGTCGACGCACCCGGCGGAGAGCAGCGCGCGCTCGGGCGGACAGGCGGGGCGCGAGGGGCGCGCGGGGGACGCGGGGGACGCGCCGCCGCACGACGACACCGGCTCCTACTTGCAGGTTACCTAACACTTCTTTTTATTATTATCGATAGGCTCGCGTGTGACGACATTCTCCTGAATACCTGTTGATGATGTGTCGACGGTGGAGCACGCTTGCCTACAAGTAACATGCCACTCTTGACTTAAAGAACCCCTGGTTGTAGCTATCACGACTTCACGACCATAACAGCCTGCATTATAATTACGTTATCGGACGATAGTAGGTCCACACGATACAGACTTGTCTGCACAGACTTACACAAACTAAAGCTTATAGAATTCTGTATGGTGATAGCATTAATATTCAACTACTCAAACCTAAGTGGGTACGTTAGCAAAGTAAATTAAAGTACAAGTACCGATGAGGCCATGGCACGTGGTGCGCCGCAGGTGGTGGTGGAGAAGCACAGGCGCGCGCGCTCGCCGCCGGCGCTGGCCCGCGCGCGCCCGCAGCACCCCTCGCCGCGCCTGCCCGCCGCCTCCAGCCCGCTCGCACACAACCAGGTCCGTGAGCCCTCACCAACCATATAACCACTAGTACCTGCTCTATGTTATGCAAACTAATTTCAGAAATGGTACCCTTATGATTTCATACACCCATAATTTATTTTTACCATCCATAAAGTCTATACGATACACCCAGTGCGTGGTCAAACAGTCATCTGAACGATTTCTTGAAGCGTATAGGTGACTCGTTTCCATCCGTCTCACCGTATGGGGAGTACCTGTGGGGAGTACACTCGACAGTCGTGCGCTGCGCAGGGCGAGCGGGTCGGGCGCGGGGAGCGCGGGGAGCGCGGGGAGCGCGGCGTGTACGTGCTGCCGCACCCGCTGCTGCTGACGTGCCCCGCCGGCGAGCCGCTGTGCTCCGCGCTGCAAGCACACTCCTACTTTACGTGAGCACTCTTTTATACTTGATCTGCGTTGTCATACGATTCAAATGGCGCCCAGACTCAGCACGGTCACGAGAGATGGCCTGCCGCGGGTACAGGGATGGTGACTAATAGTTAACCGAGTTTCTGGTCTTCATTCATTTTGATTAGGTAGTATACCTGCATTCAAAGACAGTACAGAATACTACAGAGCTGTACGAGGGTGTAAGAGTAACCAGCTTGCTGCGTGTTCAGACGGCGCGCGCTAGTGGACGCGGGCACGAGCGCGCGCTCGCCCGCACCGCCCGAGCGCGCAGAGCACGGCAGCGGCCCGCAGGCGCCGGCGCCGGCGCCACCCCAAGCTGTAAGTCACGCCCTAATGTCGCTCTACGCCTCATCTCTTCTATATTTTGACCGTCAATTGTTATTTTACAGAAGAAAAATAAAGCATGGAAGTTATTTCGAGGCATGAGCACGGACAAATTTTGCGATAATGGTAGGACTGTTACCTAATATAAATTGGTCGTACACTACTCATGAGAACATTCCTCTGACTTTGGTTCATACTCATAGCTACATCAGTCACATAAAAATAGTTTAAAAGTCGTAGAAAATGTAGACTAACTCATCAAGTCGTCACGCACAAAATAGTCAATGCTTTTTTTTATTTGGTAATGGGCTTACTCCTCACCACAATCACACCTGATGGAAAGCGATAGATAAGGTCTATGATGGAGCGAACGTGCCTAGAAGATGCCTGTTCACTCTTGCTTTGAAAGCAGCCGTGTTATATGTGGACGGGAACACAGACGCCGGAGCAGCGTCGCGCGTCGGCAGAGCGTTCCACACCTCAGCTGTGTAACAGAATAAACGCTAAACCTAAAACAACAACGACAGCTCGATACATTTCCGACAGAATGATTCCAATTTCGACAAAGGTTTTTCGCGGTTTCGGTTTGAATTGATTTCGATTTCGAGTTGGTCCCATAGTAAAAGATATTTATGCCTAGCAGCTCGACAAAATAGTTTTAATATTTTTGTTTTCCTCTAAAATCGTTATACTTCCCAGAATATGAACTCAATGGTACCTGAACCGTGAAGAACGAACCTTAGTCGTTTATAGTATAGTATGCCTTCAAAATAAGGTTAGATTTCACTTTCGCTTTAAAAGCATTAAAAGGCAATTCTAGAAAAGAAACAACTTATTATAAAAGCGGATTCCGAGCCCTACAGAGTGGCCCTGGACCTTACGAAGACGGTGGAGAGAAGCATGTAGTTTGTGCTTATTTCTGGTGTTAAAGCTGTGGATATCTCTAGTTTTGGCGTATAAATTTATATTTTGCCTGATATAAAGTATGTTGGCAAAAATTAACTGCGAAGCAACCGTGAGAATATCTATTTCTTTAAAAAGTTCCCTTGAAGAGACTGGACCCTAGCTGGTATATCGCTCGTACGGCTCGCTTTTGTAGGACAAATATATTTTGTATGTCAGCAGCTTTTTCCCACAGTAGCATACCATAGGACATAACACTATGGAAATAACTAAAATAGACTAACCGAGCTATGTTGACGTCAGTAAATTGTCTAAATTTCCTAACGGCGTAGGCGGCAGAGCTAAGCTTTCCCGATAGTGTTGATATATGAGGGCCCCATTGAAGTTTAGCATCAACTGTTATGCCCAAGAAAACAGCAAGAGTCTACAGTTTCGAGTACCTTCTCACTTAAGATAATATTGGGTCCTATGTTTTTAACATTAGGTAAGGCAAATTTTGTCCGTGTCCACCCCAGAATTGTCTGAGGCCCACCCCAGGATGTTTGGGGACCGGTTCTAAATTAACTACACAAAGCTAGGCCTGTAGTCCTGGCCTGTAGTCTTTGGCAAACTGAACGCAATATTATGTTAGATATTATTAAAGTTACATCTGGGGTAGTTTACTATACGGGCCTTGTTGAAACCAGAACAAATTGCGTGCGTTCAAGCGATTTTGCCATACCTATTACTGGAATCAAAAGTAGCTCACAATTTAGGACCCATTAATTTTTAGTGATAAGATATAATCCGTGGTGCTTGGCAACTGGGCTTAACCCAGTTGTATTTGTCCCTTGGTGCCTATTTGCCTAGTTCTATTCTGTCTCCTGCTTGATACGGAGGGAAGAATTAATTATATTTTTGTTTTTTTCCTACTCCTCCGTTGTACTTTTTTGATTAATTTCGTTGCAGGATCCAAGACAGTTGAATCGTTTCTCCGGGACTCGTCGGGTTTCATTGGCTCGGCGTTTTTCTGGTGGTCGCTACTGTTGATTCTGACTTTCAGGAGTTGCAGTGGTTGAGAATGTGTGGCGGGCTTGTCCCATAAAAAAAAATTTAGACAATTATTTAACTACACAAAATCATCATCAATCGTAATAAATAATTTACCTCCGAGAAACCTACCCACACCAGCGCACCAAGCAGTGTACCCAGGTGTACACTGCTTGCTTTCACATCACCATAAATCGAACCTGTGAAGGTAAAATAGGTGTCGAGATACAGCACTTAAAACATTATAATTTTGTCCCAAAAAGTTAGAAATTGTGGTTTTAAAGCATTTCTTCTTCTTCGTCCTGGCTTGCGGGGTAGGCCGTAAGACGGGCGTTCGGTGGGCTAGGGGGGCCACCTAGCCTAGGGCCCGGCTTTTTTTTTTTTGTTCTTGAGATACAGCTCGCTGACAGACAGACGGACGGACGGACAGCGGAGGCTTAGTAATAGGGTTCCGTTGCCTTCGGGTACGGAACCAAAATCAAACCTAATGGGATTTGTACAAACATTTTAAAGCTCGCTTCGCTCGCTCTTTAATTTTATAATCTCTCAGTTCTTATCCTTTCCTGTATGAGGCAAAAAGCTACTTCTATTCAGATATTAAGGCAGAAAATCAAACCTATCCGATAAAGAGTACAAAATTTTTCAAGCTCGCTTCGCTCGCTCTTGTATTCTCCATTCTTTATATTTTTCAGTTTTCCTGCATCAGTCAGCAAAATTATTATATCGCTTGGGCCCAGAATTGTGGGCAGGCGCGGTCCGAGAAAAATCTTACTCGTCAAATAAACAAACCTTCTGAAAATAAGCAAATCACGCACATTTAAGCTTCAATTAACCGGGTTGGGGTATTGAAAATTTTGAGCCCGCTTCATTCGCTATGGCATTCTTAGTTGTACAGACGCCAGCACATCAAGTTGAACAAGCTAGAGCAATAATAAAACAAAATAGATTTTCAACTTTATCGCTAAACCGATTAGGTTCAAGATTGATTGGGAAAATTTGGCAGTTTCAGATAGCTTGATGTGCTGGCATCTGTAAATCGAATACTTTACTTTTATGTCTGTATCGATAGTGAACAGAGGATCGTACCTATCCGAGGACCAACCTATCTAAGAACATTTCCATCTCGCTTTTGCATCCTCAATTATGCCAGTTTTATGTTAAAGTCAAGTAAGTAACTTCGATCATTGTATGGATGGTATGTAAAAATGTAACCAATCTATCTACATCTATATTCCGAGGCGGGATGCTAAAATTTTCGAGCTCACTTCACTCATTGTATCATCCATATTGTGCAAAGAAAAATGTTTTTTTTTTTCGGACCCACTTCGCTCGCTCCGGTTTACGCTTAAATTGACAAAAAAACATCCGTACAATGTGTGACAAGAAGAAAATCAAGCGTTTCTGAGTCAAGGAACTAAAATTTTTCGGGGCTTGCTTTGCTCGCACTAGCATCATTAGCGCTTAAGTCGACAAAAAAACAAACGTAGGTATGGGTGATAAAAAGAAAATGCAACGTATCCGAAGCAAGGCACCGTATTAAAATTTTTCGAGCTCGCTTCGCTCGCTCTAGCATCCGTACTTCTCCGACTTAGGCTTAAAGATCTATTTGTGTTATAATAGGAAAAAATCTAAGATATCCGAGACAAGGTGCTAAAAATTTTCGAGCTCGCTACACTCGCTCATACATTATTCTTCTCTTCGGGCTAATATTTTGTGCAACAGTCACAAAAACAACTTTTTTTCGGCTGAATTTCCCCAGTCGTCTCCCGTTAGTTTCATGACTTTGTGTTTGTAATTTTACCTTTTTTTTGTGCAAAAATCCTAAATTTCTCGACACAGTTTAGGTACTATTCATGCGACCTGACCCCTCCCCAGCGATTATGTCTGCGACAGCGCCTGATAGTGTGGAGCTGGGTCCTGGGCCTTCTGACTATGACTGGCAACGACAACAACAACGATTTTTCTTGACGTGTAAAAGTGTTTAATATTTTTTCAAAATATATATCATTTATCATTGGAGCTGCATCTCAGGTTGGGGGCCAGGACCCCCTAGAAAAATTCCCTAGATACGCCAATGCATATTGATCATTATGAAGGAGGCTATTTATAATATAAAATCTTAGTAATTGCTTGAGTATCAATTTTTCAAATATTTTACTAAAAGCAGGTAAGATGGAAATAGGCCTATAGTTACCGATATCATTCTTATTAGCTGATTTAAACAAAGGAATAATAATAATAAGCTGGCAACACTGATTGTCAGAAAAAGTTTTATTTCGTGCTCCCAGTTTTAGTATACCAAAGAAAATCAGTTTTTATCCATATTTATATACCGTTTTTGCAATAGAAACCTTCAATAATCAAAAGATACACATTAGAAACTTCAAACTAACCAAAACGCAAAAATTATGGCGAAAGAAAAAGAAAAAATATATGTGCACGACAGATGACACATGTCAATTGAAAAATCACACTGAAATACCGATGACGAAGAACGAAATAATATACTTTAAATGATGATGATCACAAGAGCAGCATCGCAACGTGCACGCCCACCACCCCCACCACCCCCGGACCCGTCGCTGAACTCCGCCTCGTCTCGCCGGACTTAGGATTACCAGAGTCACCGGCGGCCGCCGTCGCGTCGAGCTCCAGCGACGAGTATTTCTCTCCGCCGACGTCGCCAACACCTGTACGTCGGCAGGGGAGAGGCCGGCCACCGAGGGGCTTGGGACCTAGGGGCCAACCGGCCCCGAGCCGGGTCCCCGCTGCCGGTGGTTATGTGTAGCGTATAAAATGGACTCAGTCTATAAACGAGAACGTTATACGCGCATATTACGGGGCTACAGAGGGGGGAACTAACCTCACTGCGTACCGTGTCAGGATGCTGTCTTTTTTCCAGGACCTTGAACCAACCATGAATGTCTCAGCCCAACGATTTTTGGATCAGGTGCGGGTTATCCAACGTAATCACAGGTTGGACGATGCTGCACTTGATAGGCTGCGCTCAGAGGTACTGAGCAACTTTATCATCTCAACTCCGACACAGGCCGCGGTACAGGCGCCAGCTAGTGGCACGATCACACCGCGGCCAAAAAACGTCAGTGATGAGGTAGATGATAGTGCTGTCACGGTAAGTAGCCAGTGCAACGATAGACTGAGGAGCGCACTGGAGGATGCGCTTCGCGAGTATAGATCAATTCCGACCGAACTTAGGCCCCGTTTACCACGGTTACCCATGCACAAAAAAAATAGGGCGCTGGTGTGTGCCTTAGACTCGCTGCTGCAGAGCATCTTTGAAAGCAGCGAGAGCCTCGTTGATACGCACTCAATCCTGTATTGCGGGGCTGTTGCGGCATGTCGTTTGGCAAATGTCAAGTTCAGTAGTTGTGATGAAGCTATTCGACCAAAACCTGCTGCACCAGCCTGGCAGTGCAGAATCGAGCGGAGTATTGATGAGGCTTTTTTTTTTTTTTTTACTATTGATAGGCACGCGTTTGACCACTATCTCACCTGATGGTAAGCGAGGATGTGGTCGAAGATGGAGCACGCCTGCCCAGAAATAACCCATACACTCTTGATTTAAAGACTCCCAGGTTGTAGCTATCAGGAAACACAGACTCCGGCAGGGAATTCCACTCCTTAGCTGTACGCACTATGAATGTGTTCCCAAAACGTTTTGTGCGTATGGGTGGGATGTCCACCATGTACCGGTGGCGCATCGCCATTCGTCTTGTGGTCCGATGATGGAACGGGCTTGGCGGAATTAAATTATGCAATTCCGTCGCACATTCCCCAAAATGCAACCGGTAAAAAACCGTCAGGCTAGCAACTCGTCGTCGATGTTCAAGACTTTGGAGCTACGACGCGACAAGCCTCTCATTGCCGATGATCCTCTTGGCTCGTTTCTCAATTGACTCAAGGGCATCAAGCTGGTATCTAGCAGATCCGTCCCAAAGATGAGAGCAGTATTCCATACACGATCGAACTTGCGCTTGATAGAGTTTGAGCAGCTGTTCCGGCGTGAAGTACCGTCTCACCTTAGCCAGAATCCCCAACTTCTTTGCAGCCACTTGAGCTTTTGCCTCTATGTAAGGGCCAAAATTGAGAGTAGATGTTAATGTAACCCCAAGAAGCTCAAGATGGTCGGTTATCGGCACGGTTTCACCGCGGAAAGATGGAGCTGGGCGGAATTGGCTCCTTTTGGCGGAAAAAAGACACGCTTGGGTCTTAGCAGCATTGAACTTGACCAGATTGGCATCGCCCCATTCAGAGACAGCCTGTAAGGACACGTTCAAGCGCTCAACCATTGCCTCCCGGAGAGAGCGGATCTGCGACCCACCAGCTCGTGCGTCGGACACGTATCTCTCAGCAACAGTGCTGTCGTCTGCATACCCAAAGGTACCGGGTTTAAGCAGATCATTAATATGCAGCAAGAATAGTGTTGCCGAAAGCACCGACCCCTGAGGAACCCCGGCATTAATATCCAGCAGTCCAGACGAGCAGCCATCTATGAGCACTCGGATAGACCGATCCCTCAGGAAATCTGCGATCCAATCACACAAACCGGCGGGCAGACCGAAGGAAGGAAGCTTACTAATAAGGCTATCATGCCAGACCCTGTCGAAGGTCTTCGAGATGTCAAGGGAGACCGCCAGTGCCTCCCCGTGCTTCTCTATGGCCTCACTCCAGATGTGAATGGCATACGCTAGAAGATCACCAGTTGACCGATTTCGGCGAAACCCGTATTGCCGGTCACTAAGGATTCGCTTCTAGGTACGCCAGAAGCTTATGATTCGGTACGCGTTCCATAGTCTTACAGAGTATGGACGTTACCGAGATGGGTCTATAATTCGACGGGTCATCTCGACTACCCTTCTTGGGCACGGGCTGCACGTTAGCTTGCTTCCAAGCCTTCGGCACTTTTCCAGTCTCGAACGAAAGGCGAAATAGGCGTGTCAAGATCGGAGACAGCTCAGGCGCACACGTCTTCAGAACAATTGCCGGTATCCTGTCGGGACCACTAGCCTTGTTCACGTCTAGGTTACGCAGTACCCTACGGACGTCCTTCTGGTGAATGCGAATGTTCGACATACTCGACTCGCATTCACCAGGAGAGGCGGAGGGCGTCGCGCCACCAGGATCCGGACGTGAAGATTCCGCAAACAAAGAAGCAAACAAGTTCGCTTTCTCCTCAGCGGAGTGGGCCAGCGTCCCGTCGGGTCTCAGCAGTGGTGGTAGTGAGGGGCGGCAGAAGTTCGATTCGGCCGACTTAGCCAGGGACCAAAAAGCCTTACTACCTGCTGGGTATGAAGCAAGTTTGTTCCCTATTCGGCTAATGTGGTCAAACCGAGCCCTCCGCAACACTTTCTTGCAGGACTTAGCAGCCCTGTTGAAGGCTCTCTTCTTCTGACTCACGTCATTTGCTTTGCGCGTACGAGCGTCGACCCATGCTAGGTACGCCGCGTGCTTAAGCGCATCAGCGCGATTGCACTGGACACCAAACCAAGGACGAGCTTCGCCAGATATTGCTATGTTAGAGAACGGAATGAAGTACTCCATTCCCCTCCACAACACATCCGTCACGGCGTCCGCGCACGACGTAGCATCAGTGGAAGAAAAGCAAGTAGGCTGCCAAGGGTAACATGCGAAGAAAGATCGCATGCCATCCCAATCTGCTGAGTTGTATCGCCATACCCGCCGGGTGCCTCTTGGGCTAGGATCGGGCGGAGAGTAGACAGACACAGACTTCACCAGACAGTGGTCGGAACTACGCAGTGGTGATGAAATCGACACAGAATAGCGGTCTGGATCTGTTGTCAGCAAAAAGTCCAAGCAATTGGCAGTGTGCGAATCAACATCCGGCACCCTCGTTGCCCCCTGGACCAGCTGTAAGATTTAACGCAAGCGCTAGCTTTCGCGTCTCTCGTCCAGCATGGTCTGTGCACTGGTATGGGAAGAGCCACTCCTGATTGAGTGCAGACCTCGTATATTAGAGAGGTGCACTTTATGCGAAAGGACGTGCTGCCGCTGTACAGCTTTTCTCTTTTTATACCTGTTCATAAAAGTGATGGAGGTTGAGGAGAAAGAAGTGAAATGAGGTTCCAAGCTGCTAACCTTCAGGCACGCCCTGACAGGACGACATCTTTGGGGGACTAGTCTGGAGACTGCGGGGACGCCCGAGCCCTCCCGGGAATGTCCATCGGGCCCTTTCATCTGGTCGCCAACCAGCACGATGGTGCATTCCGGGATTTTTCGTCAGATGGCGGGGCAGCCTTTCATGTGTGGCTAGCACACTACTTGGGCCCCCAACTATCTGCGGTCGGCCAGCGGCGCACCGTGCCTCGGATCCCGCTACCCTCCAAGACTAGTCTCCCGATACGCCCATGCCAGGGCTAGACTGGCTGGTCTGCCTGCATTGGAACAACTATTTCGACCCAACTCCTCTGAATTGGCTACACTGAGCATCGTACCGGAACACAACTAAGCCGCTTGGCGGTACGTCTTTGCCCAGTGGGTGGTCACAAGCCATCGGCCGAAGCCTACCACCAGTTAGTGTCACCTGATTAGCACCACCCGGGGACCACGTGTAGGGTCTAACATTGGGTATTCTCCTACGGACGCGCGTGACTCGGCCCCCAAAGGAGATAGAGGCTAGGGCACTCATCGGCAAACTATACTACTTCAGGGAGGGCAACACACGGCCACGCGTGATGCGCTTTGTGAGACGGGCGTTTTCAGGGACTGATATCAGCCCTCGAGATTACACGTCCCGTGTCACGGAGCGCATCGACTTCCTAAAGCAGAAAGTTTGTGCATGAGCAAACCGTATTCGGCGGTATAAGCGGCGGGTTGACCGTTACACGCAGAATCGCATGTTCCAGAGCGATGAGAGATGGGTATATAGAGCTTGGGAGCGACCTGAACAGAGTGTAACGGGCGTATGCCGCCCGGATGATGCCGCCCGGATGATACCGCCACGAGTACATTCTGGCGAAGCATCTGGTCGGTGCCCGTCTGTCATACCGAGGATGGCTGGATGCGCGATGTCGAGCGCGTGTGTGAAGCTATACCCGAAATGGAAAAAATTAACATCACTCCATTAGATGTAGCTAAAGCAGTCCGTCCGTTACCGAACTGGAAATCTCCGGGACCGGACGGACTGCATAACTTCTGGCTCAAATGGTATAGCAGCTCACACGCGCTCCTGGCATCTCAATTCCAATCATCCTTAGAGTCTGGGTCGCTACCACAGTTTCTAACAACTGGTGTTACCCACCTGCTCCATAAGACTGGTAGTCCCGCGGAACCCAATAACTATAGACCAATTACTTGTTTGTCGACGGTCTATAAACTTCTTACATCCATACTGAGAGTAAAGATCAATGAGCACATTGAAATTAACTCAGTTATGTCCGCCTCTCAGAATGGATGTAGGAAGGGGTCCCGCGGCACTAAGGAGCTTCTCCTCATAGACATGGCCATAAGCCAACAGGTTCGTCGATCTCGCAAGGATCTGTCGACATGTTGGATAGACTACAAGAAGGCCTACGACTCTGTGCCACATACATGGCTCATGAGGGTGTTGGAGTTGTACAAAATAGATGCAACTCTACGCACCTTTCTTGAGTCATGTATGAGGCAATGGAAGACGGTCCTTCGCTATCCAGGATATCGACCGATTCAGGGGAACGATGAGCCTGTATGGATTAAATGGGGAATATTTCAGGGCGACAGTTTGAGTCCGCTTTGGTTTTGCTTAGCTTTGAATCCACTAAGCACATTGCTGGAGAATTCAGGTCTAGGCTATCGGTTGAGAAGAGGTGGTCAGGCCATATCTCACCTTCTTTACATGGATGAACTGAAACTCTTTGCCCCCAACAATTCGCGACTGATGGAGCTACTGAAGGTAACTGAAACCTTCAGTAGTGCCATCAGGATGGAATTTGGTGTGGACAAATGTGCAGTCATGCATGTAAAGAAAGGGGAGATTATGGAATCTGAGGGAATTCAACTCTCGGATTCCATACAGGTTAGATCCCTCAGCTCAACCGAAACCTACAAGTATTTGGGTATGTCGGAAGCGTTGGGCATTAATGTTACTGATATGAAGCAATCGTTGAAGGAACGCTTCTATGGCCGCCTGAAAAAGGTTTTGAATAGCCTTTTGTCGGGCGGAAATAAGGTGCGCGCCTTCAACGGTTGGGTCATGCCGGTATTAATGTACTCTTTCGGCATACTCAAATGGACTCAAACTGAGCTTGACGCCCTGGATAGGAGAGTCCGTACACTGCTGACCGCAAACCGGATGCATAAACCACGATCGTCGGTGATGAGGCTGTACATTCCGCGGAAGTGTGGAGGTCGAGGCTTTTAAACGCCAAGACTCTCCACAACCGCGAGATGTGCAGTCTCAGAGAATGTTTCCTCACAGCTGATGTGGGTATGCACCGAGATGTGGTCGCAGTGGACAAGGGTCTCACCCCGTTGTCCATGGCTAAGGAGAACTGGCACAAACCTGTGATACTTACCACGGGTGACCGCAAGGAGGTATGGAAAGGCAAGGAGCTTCACGGGCGCTTCTATCGGGCTCTTCATGGGTCTGATGTAGATTTTTCAGCGTCCGTGGCCTGGCTACGTTTCAGTGATCTCTTCGGGGAAACTGAAGGTTTTGTCTGTGCGATTATGGATGAAGTTATCTTGACGAATAACTACCGGAGGCATATTATGAAGGATGGGACGGTGGACGTGTGTCGGGCATGCCACCGTCCGGGTGAGTCCATCAGACATATTATCTCTGGTTGTTCTCGCCTGGCTAACGGCGAGTACTTGCACAGGCACAACCAAGTGGCCAGGATTATCCATCAGCAACTTGCTTGAAATTCAAACTTGTGGATTCTGAGGTACCGTATTACAAGTATGTGCCCGACCCAGTTCTCGAAAATGACCATGTCACGTTGTACTGGGATCGGTCTATCATCACTGATAGGACTATTGTTGCCAATAAGCCTGATATAGTGGTGATAGACAGATTAGCGCGCCGCACAATGATAATTGATGTTACCATCCCGCATGACGAGAACCTCGTGAAGGCCGAGAAAGAGAAACAAATCAAGTATCTCTACTTAGCGCACGAGGTTGTCGACATGTGGAATGTGGACTCAGCTATCATTGTGCCGATAGTCATTACGGCCAATGGCCTGACGGCCAAAGCTTCGACGAACATCTGTCGAAGCTGGCGTTACGCGGTTGGGTTAAGGGCCTGATACAGAAGGCGGCACTCCTCGATACGGCTCGTATTGTGAGGAGGTTCCTTTCTCTGGAGCCCTAACCACCGGTAGCTTGGACCCTGCTCCCGACACCGGCGGACTACTACTTTTTATATTTTTAAATGTATTTTTTTATGTTTTTTTAGAGATATATTTAAAAATATACTTTGTATATAAATAAGAATAAATAAACGAAATAATAATAATAACGTTTTTATCAACGTTTCAGCCCAACGATTATCGGATTAGGTGCGGGTTATCCAGCGTAGCCGTATGTTGGATGACGCCGTACTTGATAGACTGCGTCTGGAATCACGGAGCAGCCGTGTCTCACCTACTTCGCCACCAGCCGCGGTGCAAATACAACCCAGTGCAAGTGTTTCACCGCGACCCATTTACGTCAATGAAGATGATCACGACGGGGCCACATCCGTGAGTACCCAATGCAATGAGCGATTGAGGAGCGTTTTGGAGGATGCCTTCCGAGAGTATCGCTCCACACCGCCTGAGCTTAGACCTCGTCTACCTCGTTTGCCCATGCATAATAAAAATAGGGCGCTGGTGTGTGCTCTAGATTCGCAGCTGACAAGTTATTTTGATAGCAGCGAAGACCTTGCCGATACCCACTCAATCTTGTACTGTGCGGCTGCAGAAGGATGTCGTGTAGCTCATGTCAAATTTCCTAGTAGTGACAGAGTTACACGACCAGCTGTACCAGCTTGGCAGTGCAGGATCGAGCGTCGTATCGGTGAGGCTGGAGCACTCATCGGCAAACTAATCTGCTTCAGGGAGGGCAACACTCGCCGCAGAGTGATGCGCTTTGTGAGGCGGGCGTTCTCGGGGACTGATATTAGTCCTCGGGATTATCTGGCCCGCGTCACAGAGCGTATCGACTTCCTGAAGCAGAAAGTCTATGCATGGGCAAACCGTATACGTCGGTACAAGCGGCGAGTGGAGCGATACACTCAGAATCGCACATTCCAAAGCAATGAAAGGTGGGTGTATAGGGCTTGGGAGCGATCAGACCAAGGTGTAACTGATACGCGCTTACCGGATGATGATGCCATGTGTTCATTCTGGCGCAGCATCTGGTCGGTGCCTGTCAGTCATACCGAGGGCGATTAGAGAAATGGGGGCAATTAACATCAGCCCCCAAGACGTAGCTCGTGCAGTCCGTCCGTTGCCTAACTGGAAATCTCCGCTACAGGACGGGCTGCACAACTTTTGGATTAAATGTTTCAAAAGATCGCACGCTCGCTTGGCATCTCAATTCCAGTCTGCGTTAGAGTCAGGGTCGCTGCCCCAGTTCCTAACTACAGGAATAACCCACCTGCTCCATAAATCAGGTAGTACCGCGGGGCCTAAAAATTATAGACCGATCACGTGTTTACCGACGGTCTATAAAGTTCTTACATCCATTTTGAGAGGAAAGATTAACCATCATATTGATAGTAATTCCATAATGTCTTCTTCTCAGAATGTAGGAACGGGTCCCGCGGTACTAAGGAGCTGCTCCTCATCGACATAGCCATTAGCCAACAGGTTCGACGTTCCCGAAGAGATCTGTCAACATGCTGGATAGATTATAAGAAGGCCTATGACTCGGTGCCACATACATAGCTCATGAGGGTGCTGGAGCTGTACAAAGTTGATGCAGTTTTACGCACCTTCCTGATGTCGTGTATGGGGCAGTGGAGGACGGTTCTTCACTATCCAGGGTGTCGACAAACCCAGGCGAACAGCGAACCGATAAGGATCGAGCGTGGCATATTTCAGGGTGACAGTCTGAGTCCACTGTGGTTTTGTCTGGCCCTCAACCCTCTCAGTACATTGTTGGAGGGTTCGGGCCAAGGCTACCGGTTGAGAAGAGGTGGCCAGGTCATATCGCACCTCCTTTACATGGATGACTTGAAACTCTTTGCTCCTAACAACTTGCAACTGATGAAGCTACTGAAGGTAACAGAAACCTTCAGTGGCGCCATCAGGATGGAATTTGGTTTGGACAAATGTGCGGTCATGCATGTAAAGCGAGGGGAGATTATGGAATCCGTGGGAACACAACTCTCGGATTCCATAGACCTTAGGTCCCTCTCCTCAACCGAAACCTACAAGTATTTGGGTATGTCGGAAGCATTAGGCATCAGTGGTTGGAGTTACAATGGAAAAAAATGAGTAGGAATGACTTTACTACTTTTCATGAGGTCAGGAAAAGTTCCTAAATCAACACATTTGTTAAAAGTAACAGCCAGATATGGGGCTACGATGTCAATTATGTTACTCAAAAGTATAATAGAAATGTCCCAGTGATCCCCAGTGGTTTTAGACTTAAGTGTATTAAAACATTAAATACGTCACTTGGCGTTATCTATCATCATGCTCGAAACCAAATAATTAAAGGAACGAGTAGTAGTTGTAGGTATGTTGGCAAAAAAATCCTTAAGTACCTTAGCTACGACAGCTGCTGTATTAACTAATTTTCTATCAACAGTTATCTTGTTTAACAGACTTGCCGGTTTCATTGTTAATCATTTTCATAGTAGCTCTTACCTTATTATTCGAATTTTTTTATCGCTTCGCTTAAGAATTTAGATTTAGCAATAGCACAAATCTTTTTTAAATAATTTAGAATAATTTCTGACATTCTGTAGAAAAGGAGTATCAAATTTATATTTTTAAACCATATAACTCGTGTATATTTCATTAGGATTTTCATGATCTACTCGTACTATGGATGGTGCAGTTTTTTTAGCTATATTAGGCTATATACTATTTTATACGGGTTTTTGTTGAGTGGGATAGGAAAGCTAACTAGTAGTGCACACCCACAGTGGTCAGACGTTAAGTCACTTAACACCAATTTATTGTTCTTCCATCGGACATCCAGACGCACTGCATCTTACCATCCCTACCTTGTTGTTATTCCACCAATTCGCACTTAGCGTTTCCAAACGTCTTTTCTATTGCGCACAGCAAAGTAGTGAAACTCAGGCAGAGTTTCACTACTTTTCTGTGCGCATTAGCAGCGTCTGTATTTCCAAACGCTTACAACCCTAATTTCATCAAAGTTAGAGTGAACAGGCTCCTTCTGGGCTCGCTCCATCGACTTTAGAGTTTGTCTCTATCATCTCTGACCTAGAGTCAAGAGCGAACTCATCTGTAATAAAAAAAACAACGGTTTCGATTCCTGGCTAGGAGTCAAAACCGATATTTAAAAAATCCAAGGATCAGTTTTAGTTTTTATCAAAATCCCAAGTGATGAAAGCCGCGCAGTGCCTTGATTATAGAATTTGTGACTACTCAAGGTTGTTTTAGTTTCCCACTTAAGAGCTAGCTTAGAGAGCACTAATTAACCAGCCTTGAGACATTGGCTGGTTAATAGCTGTATAATTATTGAAACACATAGAAATAATTATATGTAGGTTGAACAGCTAGAAGAAACAGCTAGTAAGGAGTCTCGAGCCGATATCGGGCTCGAAGACTCCTTTCAATGTTTTTCAATATTCCTCATTAGTTTCGCACGCTTTAAAAATTCAACCTGTATAAGGTAGCGATAAAACTAGCTAGGTTGTAGAGTAGATGGTCACGGTTGAGTTGCGTCGGTCTAGCAGAGCCGGACCGCGTGGAGGTGTACTACTTCGAGCACGGCTCGGGAGACTTCCTGTCGGCGTGCGGCGGCGGCCGGCCCACGCGCCTGGAGAGAACGGCGCGGCGCGGCGCGCGGGCGGCTGGCACGCTGCTGGCCGAGCTGCTGGCGGCGCCGCAGCTGCTGCTGGCGCTGCCAGTGGCGCTGCTGCTGCACGTGCAGCGCGCGGCGCTGCTGGCGCTGCGCGGCGCCGGCGTGGGGCTGGTGCAGACGGCGTCGGACTACGCGCTCAAGCCGGCGCTGGCGCTGACGTTCAACGCGCTGCTGCAGCCGCTGCTAGTGTTCTGCGGCAACGTGCTGCGCGGCGTGCGCGCGGCGCTGCGGCCGCTGGCGGGCGCGCTGGGCGACGCGCTGGAGCCGGCGGCGCGCCTGCTGGCCGCCGTGCGCCTGGTAGAGGTGCGCGTGGCGTGTCCGCAGCATCGGCCGCTCCCGCAGCACCTCGTGTAGTGCGCACGTCGTCCGGTGCACCTGCACAGCTCTATACGGACTCGACATCTCTGATAAATATGTTTAGTCAGTAGCCTAACACTAACTATTGACCAGTGACTTGTCCACTCAAAGCACCAAAGTGCAGTAAATATTATAATGAATAAAATAATTTGCGCATATAAATCTTTCAACGTACCTACCTACCTACATATTTCATACTAGAGCTGTGCCCGCAACTTCGTTCGCGTGGATGTCGGAAAAAAATGTGTTGCATAGATATATCTACGTTCAGTTACTTAATACTTAATACCTTGCGTATCCTGATCTCTCTCAGAATTAAGACAATAGGAAGAGGGTAGGTACCTAATGCAGAGCACTATATCACCTCATCATCATCTGCCTAGCTTTATCCCAACTATATTCGGGTCGGCTTCCAGTCAAACCGGATTCAGCTGAATACCAGTGTTTTACTTGGAGCGGCTGCCTACCAGACCTCCACAACCCATTAACTGGGTACTTCTTGGCAAGACTGGAGTCATATTTACTGGCTTCTGACAATCCGTAACGACTGCCTAAGTTCTACAAATGACAGCCAGGACTAACGGCTTAACGTGCTGAGTGAGGCACGGAGAAAACTCGGTATATTAAGATGGTCACCCATCCACAGACCAACCTTGGCAAGCGTAGCTTATTCTTAAAAATCGATCCGTGCGGCTGTTATTATTTAGCCACGAGCTCCTCAGAGCACTATATCAACTCTTCCGGTTGAAATGCCGACTAGTCCAGGTAATCTTCTGGTACAAACCTACTATACGGTTTATAGTAGTTAACTCCGTACACTGATTTGTCTTGAAGGTTTGAAAGTTCAGTAAAGTATAGAGAAACACTTTCCACTAATAAGATGCAATAGTTAAGTTTATTAAGTTACTAGCTGACCTGCGCGGCTTCGCTCCCGTCAACTGGCTACCCTACCTACCTACCTACCTCCTTACCTCCCTACCTATCCAACCTACCTCCCTACCTACCTACCCTATCTACCTAACTACTTACTGTTTTTTTTAATATTTCAATACTTATTATGCTATTCCGGACAAAGACTAATCCAAAAACACAAACATCATGAAAATCGGTCCAGCCGTTCTTGAGTTATATGTTTTCGAACAAACCCGACTTTGTTTTATATATTAAGAAGAAGAAGATAAATTAGTTACAGCTAGTACTGTAACTAATTCATCTTAATTATAAAACAAGGTGGAAGGCGATTATTTCTCTCATTTGTTGTGTGCGGGACAGTGATAGTAACTTGTAAATAGCGCAGTTCTAATGAAACAAACTATAGTGATTAGGTATAAACATTTAGAAATGTTATGTACATAGACTTTCATTAGTTTTTATGTTAGTATATAAGGTTTATTCTCTCTTTAATGTTTATTCATGTTATTCTAATAAGTTTTAAGTTTGTTTCTTATAAGAATTTAGTAGTTTTGTAACAGATTTTTATAGTTTTATGTCAATCATCGTAATGTTTACATAACATTTTATGTTGGAATTTCCTATGTTTTATATTTTTGTTAGATAGTTTACGATACACAGATTACGAAAATATATAGTTTATAGTATGTTGTCATAGAAAAACATAGTGAAAAACAGGAAAATGTGTGTAATGTTCTCGTTACGGTAACGTAACGTCGTACCTTCACTAACTGCACCGATGGTATCTTTGCGCTGATTGGCCGAAAAGTCCTGTGGGCCTACATTTTTCTTAACGAAAATAGTATAAATTGAGAGCGATTTTGGAACATCGGTACTTGATTCCGTGCTCGGTACCCGACCGAGACGCACGCTCCCACACTCCCACGCTGCTCGCTGCCACGTGCTACGCCGTAGCAGAGCTCCTCCGCCGCTACGTCTCGTAGCGCATCGGTGCGACGTCACAGTCGCGCGCCCCGCCCCTCCGTAGCAGTGCTACGTGCTTGCTGGCTCAGTGCTACGCACTCAGCTACGCGCTCACGTGTCGCTGCTACGCCGTTTAGTCGGCTACGAGTGTGAAAACACTTGTAGCTGATTCAACGTTCGCGGCCTTGGCCCCTTCTGGGTGAAATCCACAGTTAGTGGTACTTGGGGGATACCTTGCGGTGCTAACGAACCCAGGTGGTGCTGACCCGACGCACCAGCCTAGCCCCTTCAGGGCTCGGCTAAGTCGGAAGGTCTTTGGTCTGCGGCCTTGGGGGATCTCCTAGTCGCGGCCACTGCTCTAACCCCGTTCTTTTACAGCTGCACCCGGTGACGGTTGGGTGTGTCTACCCCTTCGGCACCGGATCGGTCGAAAGACCCATAGGGCCCCACTGCACATTAAGATTGGCAGTGGGTGTACAAGCTTAGGGCCCACCCTAGGTACTCACCTCCCTGCCTACACCCGGCGGGGAGGGTACTCATCCCCGGGCTCTCCCACCCGGGGAGTTAGGTTACTGGCCCCTCAGGCCCACAGACAGTAGTGTTGCCAGCGAGTTTGTTTGGGCTTTCTTCTCGCTGGTAATAACACATAGGAAACGCCCAAGGGAAGGGAGTTTTTGGGGAACTGTCTGCTCGAGGAGCCGCGTTTTTACGTGACTCCTCGAGGTGTAGGTAGGAGCGTAGCTTCCCCCCCCTATTTCTCATCAACATGGTCAACTCGTTGACCATGCAGGCCCTTCAGGCCGATAAGTCCCTCTCGCCAGGATTAAAGTTAATCCTGGAATCACTCCTCATGATCGCCATGAAGGCTGACCCCTCACTCGGGGATGAGCTGCAGACGAGGATCGTCTCAGAGCTCACGCCCTCATCCACTTCGGGTTCCAAAAGGGACCCCACCCCCTCCACTGCCCCCCCTCTCAAGTGTAAGGTGTTCACGGAGAGCCCGGCTTCCCCCCTCAACCCTGACTCCAACGACATGGAGTTAGGGAATTTATCCGATTCTTCCAATTCCTCGTCAGACCTCCAGGCCGACTTCACTTCAGTCGGCAAGGGGAAGAGGAAGAAGAAGAGCTTTGCGGTGGACTCCGCCGCAAAAGCGAGGCGTACAGCCGCCTCCTCCTCTGTCCCTGCTTCGGCAGCCCCCTCCTCCCGCCCTGTTTCACCTGCTGGCACCTCCCAGCAGGTGAGCAGA
Source organism: Lacanobia oleracea (assembly GCA_950371165.1). NCBI lineage: Eukaryota > Metazoa > Arthropoda > Insecta > Lepidoptera > Noctuidae > Lacanobia > Lacanobia oleracea. The sequence goes on from OX493400.1 coordinate 273,258, forward strand.
CCCCCTAGCCCGATGGCTACATCGCAGGTTGCGCCTCCCGCAACCAAGACCCCTCCCCCGTTCTTTCTCCACGACAGTGACTCGTGGAAGTGGATCTCATCCGCGTGTACTGAACGTAAAATTCAGTACACACACGCCCGGCCCATCCAGAAGGGCATTAAACTCACGGTAGCCGCGGCCAGCGACTACAGGGAGCTCCACAAGCTCCTTATTGCCCGGAAGGTTGCCTTCCACTCATACGCTTTCCGTGAGGAAAAGCAAGTCCGTGTTGTGGTGAGGAATATGCCTCCCGGAATTGACACGGAAGATATTAAGGATGACCTGAAGAGTCAGGACATCCCAGTCCATGCGGTCCACCGCATGCACCGCCGCGGCGGAGCACCATTCAACATGGTGCTCGTCGTTTGCGACCCCGTCGAGGGTAAATTCCACCCTATCCACAAGGTTGCCAGGATCTGCAACCTGGAGGGCCTTAGAATTGAGAGACCACACCGTAGTGGCACCGTTGGCCAATGCCATAGGTGCCAGCTCTACGGGCATTCGCAGCGCAACTGCCACGGCAAACCGCGCTGCGTTAAGTGCCTGAGCGACCATGGCACCCAAGACTGCCCCCGACCAAAGGACCGGAACCTATGTGTCGACCCTCCCAGCTGTGTGCTGTGTGGGGAGTCTGGCCACCCGGCTAACTACCGGGGCTGCCCCATGGCTCCCAAATCCTCCTCCCCTAACCTGGCGAAGCGCGGTAACGCTCGCCAGCAAAGGGAAGTCCGTCCCAAGACCTCAGATCCCCAGCGCCCCAATCCATGGAACGCGCAAAATCACGAGAAGCACTTCCCAGCGCTTCGAAAGCCCTCCAAAGCCTCAAAGGCCCCTCTGGCCCCCGAGGCTTCCAAGTCCCCCCCGGCTGTCCCAGCCCATAAGGACGTCGCAATCCCCCCCTTTTCCCTGCCAACAACTTCCCGGGCAGGCGCTAAAAAGGACTCACGGCCTCCGCAAAAGTCTGCGCAAAGGTCCCTCCCCCCTCCTCCCCCCCCAAAGAGTAACACTAGTCTACTCGAGGGGGCTAAAATCTATAATACCCAGCTAATGTACCTGGCGTTCTGTTCGCCTAGGGCATTAGCAATGCAGAAGGCTGTTGCCGAGGACACCAGCCGTCTGAGGGAAATTTTAGTAGAGTTTGGCGACGTACAATGCCATATCGCTGAGTTTAACGCGTTGAATGGTTAGATCCCATATCAACGGTAGGCTCAAACCGAAGGCCCTCCGGATAGGGCACTTCAATGCAAACGGCCTTCCGAGCCAACGTGATGAGATCGCCACCTTCCTCCGCGACCATCACTTAGATATTCTTCTGGTGCAAGAGACCTTCCTAAAACCACACCACCGGGATCCTAAAATTGCCAACTATCGTTTAGTTCGCAACGACAGGACCCGGTGCCATGGTGGAGGTACTCTTATCTATTATAAACTGTCCCTGTACTGCATCCCTATGGATCCACCCACCTTATCCCTGATTGAGACCTCTGTCTGTCGGCTGGGCATGACAGGCCATCAACCTATTACGATCATCTCAACTTATATTCCCCCCGCTAGCTCTTCGGACAACATTTCCCTGAGAGATGATCTTTCAGTTCTTCTTGGCTTGAGCGACTCTGTCATTTTGGCAGGAGACCTCAATGCCAAGCACCCAGCCTGGAATAGCCAGGTCACCAACTGCAGAGGCAGAGCTCTTGCTGATCTCTCCTGCTCTCTTAACTTTGATGTTATTGCTCCGATGCATCCCACGCATTACCCTCACGACCACACTCACCGTCCCGATACACTCGACATCACCCTTCTCAAAAATGTTAACCTACGGTTGCATTCTGTGGAGGCACTGCACGAGTTAAACTCGGACCATAGACCAGTAATTCTGGAGCTCGCTCCCAGATATGGTCCTATGGATCCCAACCAACCCCCCCCTTCCCAAATGATCACTGACTGGAAGAAAGTAAGCGAAATGCTGAAAGACACCACGGTCACATCATTTGGATAAGATTCCAAACGAGATCGAGTCTGCAGCCGACACGGGATCCGCGATCAGCTCACTCACGGAACACGTACAATCGGTCCTGAACACTTGTTCAAGGGAGGTCCCAGTGACGATTGATCGTCGCTGGAAGCTCCCGGACGATGTGCGTGCCCTCGTGACTGAGAAGAACGCGGCCGTCCGAGCTTATAGCTCCTGGCCCTGCGCAAATAACAAAGCTTTTATGCGTTACTTACAGCGTAAGCTAAGTAAACGTGTTAAAGAGCTGCGTGAAGAGCGCTGGAATAAGACTCTTGGTGATCTCGAGCCAAACCACCTAGCATTTTGGGAGCTTCAGAGGAAATTACGCGCCACTGAGGTTTCCACTATGCCTCCCCTCACTCGACCCGATAATTCCGTCGCGTTCGACGACGACGAGAAGGCCGAATGCCTGGCTGACAGTCTGGAGTCTCAATGCTCCCCGAGCACAATCCCGCTCGACCCGGCCCATCTTGCTGAGGTGGACGCTGAAGTCGAACGTAGGACTGCTCTCCCCCCTGTCGAGGACCCTGATGATCCCCTCCCCCCCGTCACACCAGACGAGGTAGAGGATATCATTAAGCGATTCAAACCCAGGAAAGCACCTGGGTCCGATGGTATCACCAACAAGGTGTTACAACTTTTCCCTAGAGCTCTGATCGTGTTGATGACCGCCATTTTCAACGGCGCTCTGTCCAACAACATGTTTCCCCAAGAGTGGAAAGAGGCTACCGTTATTGGTATTCCCAAACCCGGAAAGCCCAAGTCCTCCCCGACCTCATATCGCCCCATCAGTCTGCTCAATGTGCTCGGAAAAATCTACGAGAGACTTATTTATAAGCGTCTCAAGGATTTTGTCGAGCGCAAGAGCCTCATTCCAGACGAGCAGTTTGGCTTTAGAGCTAATCACTCATGTGTTCAACAGGTACATCGTATCGTTGAACACATCAACGGCCACTTCCAGCATGGTCGGATGTCTGGTTCCCTATTCTTCGATATTGCGAAAGCATTCGACAAAGTTTGGCACAACGGCTTGATTTACAAGCTGTATAAACTTGGCGTGCCAGACCGTCTCGTGCTCATCTTACGAGACTATCTGTCGAATCGTACCTTTCGTTATCGTATCGAAGGGACGCTTTCTAGCCCCCGTCCCATCCGTGCCGGCGTATCGCAAGGCGGTGTGCTCTCCCCCCTAATATTCACGCTATTCACTAGCGATGTCCCCAAAAACCCCAAGACGCAGTTGGCATTATTTGCCGATGACACGGTCATCTACTGCTCCGGCACGAGCACCAAGGCCATCACCCTCAACCTCCAAAGATCCGCCAACGCCCTAGGCGAATGGTTTCGGAGATGGAGGATTGAAGTAAATCCGGAGAAGAGCCAGGCGGTCTTGTTTCGCAAGCCGCGTACTAGAGCTCTACCCCCCCTAAGTCCGATCACCATGTTTGACAAGCCGATCCCTTGGGAGAAGCAAGCCAAATATCTAGGAGTGATCCTTGACCAAAACCTCACCTTTGGCGAGCACATAAAAGCGGTACGTTCGCGTGCCGCTTTCGCTCTCGGTAGGCTTCATCCCATGCTGAATGCACGCAGCAAGCTATCCCTTAAATGCAAACTGCGCATCTATACCACGTGCATACGTCCGATAATGACCTATGCGTGTGCCGTCTTCGCACACACAAAGGATCGACATATCCATAGGATGCAGACCATCCAAAATCGTTTTCTCCGAAAGGCCACGGGCACTCCGTGGTTCGTTAGGAATGACCGACTACATGTCGACCTCAAAGTCCCAACCATCAAGCAATTCATGAAGCGTCTTACTAAGCACTTCATCGAATCTGCAGAAAAGCACCAGAATCCCTTAATCGTATCGGCTACCCGATACGCTCCCTCCAAGATTAGTAAGATTCGCCGTCCTCGGCATACCCTCGTCGACCATGACGACCCAATCACCGTCCTTCAAGAAAGCTGTAGGGAAACCAGCACTCTCAAGAAACACAAATACAGACCGCGATCCGTATTCCGACCTCGCCGCCGAGGTCCGTCGCGACGTCCCAGTAACGCTCCCCCCCGTCTTTTGCCAAACGAGCCAGCCCGCGAAGCTGAGCCAGTAGTGACAAATATCTCCCTAAATAATGACATGACCCAGCCAGTCTCTTGCTGCCCCCCCCTAAACGACGCCGCTGAGCCGAGGTCCGTACCCTACAGGGGGTGCCCTCAGCGAGCGGAGTTCTAATAAATATAAATTTGTAGCCTCGGCTGGGGGCCTTAAATTCTAGAGGCCCACACAGGCAAGTCCGGTTTAGTAGTTGACAACCCTCTAGGGTTGATAACTGCGAGTGGCCATCGACAAAAAAAAAAAAAAAAAAAGAACATCGGTACAGTTGGCGGGCACACATAGGAAGAAGAACATCTCAAGAATAAAGAAGATCTCTCAAGAATTCTCTCCGGCTTTCATTTCTCACCAACCCCAGCAACAAATGTGCCTAGCCCGCACATTTAATGGTCCTTCGCTCGCCGGATTTATTGTGGGGAATATCGCCGGAAGAAAATAGTCAAGCAAGAAGCCTTGAAGATCGTATCCAGTGAAGATATTCAAGATCGCCGATTGAATCAACAGTCATCATGCCTGTTACGCGTTCTGAGGGGAGGGGCCGGAAGCCGTCGAGCGAACAGAAGCCGTCGTCGTCTGAAACCACTACAGGGACCTCAGCGACCGGTACCAGTACGGAAGCCACTACCGAATCGACACAGACAGGGACAACTGCCTCGGAGTATACAGATAATACAGCCACCTCCGCGACGACCGACCCAGCTACAGTGACTTCTGCCGCCAGCGCCTCGACCGCACGGACCTCCGCCTCGGCCGCAAATGTGGCGCCCCCCTCGCACCCCGCTAGCGCCGCCGCCCCCTCTGTCGCCCCTTCCGCTGCGACGACGCTTACTATGGGTGCGAAATCGAAACAGTTGATGATGCCGCCCGCCGCTGTCCCCTCCAGAGATACTCGCGAAGAAACGGATGCCTCTACAGTGAAGCGAGTTGTCAAGCACGTCGGTACGTCGAAGCCGACCGGCCCACAGCACCTCTCCCCCCCTAGCAAGAAGGGGGGTGGGGGGGGGATCGACTCATAGCAAGTCGAAACAGTTGAAGATAGCGAAAGCAAAGGAAGATTTGCTTCGCCTCCAAGTCAAACTAGCTGCAGCACGCCTGGCCGCACTAGAACAAGAAGATGAAACAGAAGAAGAAATAATAGAAGGAGAAGAAGATGACGTCTCCCTCTACTCAGAAGTCAATGCAAGAGTGGACAATTGGTTGGAAAACCAGGATACTCGTCCAGTATTAGCCATCACCAACGAGCCCTATCGCCATCCACCAGAACCAACGGTTATCCTCAACGAACAGAAGCATGAAGAAGTACGTCAAGTACCGGCGGGAGGTCAAGGGGACTTAGCCCTCCTAGCTGAAGCCATCACTAGGGCTGTCAGCACCGCCCAACGACCCAAGTTTATCGAGCTACCTTTCTTCAGTGGGTCGCACCAGGAGTGGCTACCTTTCCGAGCCGCCTACCATGAAACTGAAGCGATGTTCAGCGCCGTCGAGAATACGAACAGACTGCGAAGAAACCTAAAGGGCAAAGCCAAGGAAGCAGTAGAAGGGTTGCTGATTACGAATGCGCACCCAACAGAAATAATGAAGACATTGGAGTCCAGATTCGGAAGACCAGAGTCCATAGCCATGTTGGAGATGGAAACTCTTCGAAGCCTGCCGCGCCTCTCCGAGTCACCGAGGGACATATGCATATTCGCTACGAAGATCTCCAACGTCGTAGCAACATTGAAGACTTTGGGTTGTTTCAACTACATGTACAACCCTGAACTTGCAAAAACATTAGTAGACAAGCTGACCCCGACACTACGGTATAGATACTACGACTTCTCAGCTACACAGCCGCGAGAAGACCCCTGCCTCATCAAGATAGAGAAGTTCTTCAAGAGAGAAACCGAACTATGCGCGCCTTACGCATTACCTGAACAGGTGGCAGCACCGTCCACGGCCGCATTCCAGAAGAAGACGCAACGGGTCAACAACGTGACTGAGAAGACCACACCGAAGTGTTTCATATGTGAAGAAAAAAGTCACACCAATGCCACAGAATGTGAAACATTCAAGAAGATGGATGCCAACTCAAGATGGGATACTGCGAAGTCCAAACGCCTCTGCTTCAGATGCCTGCGATACAGAAGCAAGGTACACAACTGCCGACCGAAGCCGTGTGGTGTCAACAGCTGCAAATACTCCCACCACAAGATGCTTCATTACGACAAGAACACAGAGAAGGCAGAGAAGACAGAACATGAAGAGGCAACAGAAGTTATAAATTCAACTTGGACAATGAAGAAGCAATCCTATCTGAAGATCCTGCCGGTCCAGGTGAAAGGACCAAAGGGAACAGTCGATACCTTCGCATTGATGGACGACGGGTCAACAGTGACGCTCATCGACGACAGCATCGCCACGACAGTCGGAGCAACAGGACCCATAGACCCGCTGAAAATAGAAACCATCAACGAACTGAAGACGGCGTAATCAACGTCAAGACGGGTGACTATCGGGCTGAAAGGGATCAACAACAAAGAAGAGCGAATTCAAGCAAGAACAGTGAAGAACTTACAAGTCTCATCTCAACGGGTTTCGCAAGAATTAGTAGATGGGTGCCCTCATCTATTAGACATCAAGGGCTATCTATCTTACCCCGACGCGAAGCCACAAGTCCTCATCGGGCAAGACAATTGGCATCTTCTGCTTACCAGAGAAACACGAAAAGGCGACAAGAACCATCCGGTGGCATCTCTCACGCCACTGGGGTGGGTCCTTCATGGAAGCCAAACGAGATCCTTCGGACAGAAGATAGACTTCGTGTCACATATGATCGAAGATCCAGAAGATGACCTTGAGGACTTGGTGAAGAAGTACTTCGAATTGGACGCCCTCTGCATAAACCCGAAGAGACCGAAGACCGACCCAGAAGAAAAGGCACTCCGAATACTGGAACAGAAAACTGAGAATATTGAAGAAACCAGATACCAGACCGGCCTTCTCTGGAAGAAAGAAGATGTTAAGTTCCCAGATAACTACGATAACTCACTAAAGATACTCTTCAACATCGAAAAGAAAATCGACCGTGATCCAGCCCTGAAGAAGAAATACGTCGAACAGATGGACGCCCTTATAGAAAAAGGCTACGCCGAGCCTGCGCCGTCTCAGAAGACACCACAGAAGACGTGGTACCTGCCTCATTTTGCTGTCATCAATCCTATGAAGCCGGAGAAACTCCGAGTTGTGCACGACGCCGCAGCCAAGACCAAGGGAGTAGCACTCAATGACATGCTGCTCAAAGGTCCAGATCTACTCCAGTCGTTACCAGGCGTCGTCATGCGCTTTCGACAGCACCTAATCGGAGTGACAGCGGACATAAAGGAAATGTTCATGCAGGTCAAGCTACGTACAGAAGATAGAGATGCACTGCGGTACCTGTGGCGTGGAGATCGTCGCGACAACCGACCTCCAGAAGAATACAGAATGACATCGCTGATTTTCGGAGCATCAAGTTCACCATCAACAGCGATATATGTGAAGAACTTGAATGCAAAGCAATATGAGAAGACTCATCCGGAAGCCGCAGCTGCCATTATCGAGAAACACTACGTCGACGATTACCTCGATAGTTTCCGAAGCCTGGAAGATGCTGAAAGAATAACGAAGAGCGTGCGTGAAGTGCACAGCAAAGCCAGCTTCGAACTTAAACAGTGGAAATCGAACTCAGCATCACTCCTAGAAGCACTGGGAGAACAGCATAGAGCGGACGACCTGGAACTATACAGATCAGAAGAAAAGACAGAACGAGTACTAGGAGTCATCTGGAAAATCAACTCGGACGAGCTCACTTTCAACCTCAACTTAGCAAGAATCCCATCGACGTTAATAGAAGGAAAGCAGCCAACGAAGAGAGAAGCCTTGAGGATAGTTATGTCGCTCTTCGACCCCCTAGGATTCGCCTCGCCTGTCACGATACGAGCGAAGCAACTACTTCAAGAAGTTTGGCGCCGAGGAACCGGGTGGGACGACCGAATCGACGAGGATCTAGCGGAACAATGGGACGCGTGGATGGGACACCTGAAAAGTCTCCACGACTTGGCAATCCCGCGGCGATATCTACATTACAGCGACGCCGCTTCCCTAGAGCTCCATATTTTCAGCGATGCTAGTGAATCGGCCTACTCTGCGGTCCTCTTCTGGAGAGCTGTAACATCGGACGGCGAAGTCGGCATATCACTCATCATGGCCAAGGCAAAAGTGGCACCTTTGAAGTTGACTTCGATCCCAAGATTGGAACTGCAAGCAGCGGTCATGGGAACCAGACTCGCCGAAACAGTCATAGAAGAACACGAGAGGAAGCCTGACCGAAAAGTGTTCTGGACCGATAGCAAGACAGCACTCACCTGGATAAGGACGGGGTCACGTTCCTACAAACCCTACGTGGCTCATCGTCTGGCAGCAATAGAAGAAAGTTCCAAGGTCAACGACTGGCGCTGGGTTCCGACGAAACAGAACGTGGCTGACGACGCCACCCGAGATGTACCAGCCGCCTTCAATAGAGATCATCGATGGTACAAAGGGCCGGACTTCTTATACCTGACAGAAGACTCCTGGCCTACAGAAACCGCAAGGACAGCACCAGAAGAGCCTTCCGACGAAGAGAAAACGCATCACGTCACCGACAGAAGAAGACTGAAGCTAGCTGAGGGTCTGCCTGATCCGGCTAAATTCTCAAGCTGGGACCGCCTCCGGTATTCAACAGCGCGAGCTCTGCAGTTCATCGAGCTCTGTAGAGCTCCTAGACAGAAGGTCAACTACCGACGAACCAAGAAGAACAAAGAGGCGGATCCTACCTGGAAGAGAAACAAGCCGACCGCAGCTAAACAGCAGGCGCCCGCAGTACCGAGGAAACATTTACTCAAGCTGCTTCCAGTCACAGCCGAGCTCCTCAAGAGAGCTGAAGAGTTGCTGATGCGGTCTTCACAGGAAGAAGCCTTCTTGGAAGACATAGACAACCTGAACAGTGGGAAGCCGATCGCCAAAGAAAGTCGCCTACATCAGCTCAGCGTTGAATCGGTAAACGGCTTACTCCGAATCCGGAGCCGTATCCGAGCGGCCACAGACATGCATGAAGACTTCAAGAACCCGCTAGTAGTCGACGGAGATCATCCAACGGTGAAGCTGTGGATACAGGCCATACATCGACAACTCCATCACGCCGGCGTGGAGGCAACAGTCAACGAGTGCAGACAGCAATACTGGGTATTACGATTGCGCCCTATTACACGCGCAATCCTCCGAAGATGCCTCTTCTGCCGCATGAAGACTCAAGCGCCGCCACATCCACGAACTGGGGATCTGCCAGCGTGTCGTCTAGCACACCACAAGCGACCCTTCACGTACACCGGCGTCGACTATTTCGGGCCTCTCTCCGTGACCGTCGGACGAACCAGACAGAAGAGACATGTAGCCATCTTCACATGTCTCACCACGAGAGCCATACACCTGGAAATCGCCGGCTCTCTCAGCGCTGACTCCGCAGTGATGGCGGTCAGAAGAATGATCGCGCGACGAGGCTGCCCTACTGAAATCTGGTCGGACAACGGCACCAACTTGAAGGCTGCCGACAAGGAACTTCGACAATCTATCGACGCGGCGACTTCAGAAGAAGCAGCGAAGAGGACGATCTCCTGGCGCTACATTCCGCCGGGAGCTCCATTTATGGGCGGCGCTTGGGAGCGAATGGTGCGCTCAGTGAAGACGGCTCTCACAGCGACACTGCATGAGCGCCACCCCACCGAAGAAGTCCTCGCTACTCTACTCGCTGAAGTGGAGTATACTGTGAACAGTCGTCCGCTGACGCACGTCTCCGTCAGTGCAGAAGATCCCGAGGCCCTGACTCCCAACCATTTCCTGCTGGGGGGTCCTGGACGTGTGCCAGAGCCGGGCACATTCACCGAGCAAGACGCCATCTCCCGGTCCAGCTGGCGAGCTGCACAGAGACTCGCAGACGTCTTCTGGCTCCGCTGGGTGAAGGAGTACCTTCCTGAGCTCCAACACCGGCGGGAGCCCCACGGACGAGGTCAACCAGTCCAAGTGAACGACCTCGTGCAGATCGTCGACCCGAACCTGCCCCGCAACGTATGGATACGAGGACGAGTCATCGCGGTGTATCCTGGTCCAGACAGCATCGTGCGGACGGTGGACGTGCAGACCAAGGGAGGTGTCCTGCGCCGGCCGGTGAGGAAGCTGGTGATCCTGCCTCTGCTTACGGACGACGTGCCCGCACCGGAACTGAATGCGACGCGGTCGCACGGCGGGAGTGATGTGCGGGACAGTGATAGTAACTTGTAAATAGCGCAGTTCTAATGAAACAAACTATAGTGATTAGGTATAAACATTTAGAAATGTTATGTACATAGACTTTCATTAGTTTTTATGTTAGTATATACGGTTTATTCTCTCTTTAATGTTTATTCATGTTATTCTAATAAGTTTTAAGTTTGTTTCTTATAAGAATTTAGTAGTTTTGTAACAGATTTTTATAGTTTTATGTCAATCATCGTAATGTTTACATAACATTTTATGTTGGAATTTCCTATGTTTTATATTTTTGTTAGATAGTTTACGATACACAGATTACGAAAATATATAGTTTATAGTATGTTGTCATAGAAAAACATAGTGAAAAACAGAAAAATGTGTGTAATGTTCTCGTTACGGTAACGTAACGTCGTACCTTCACTAACTGCACCGATGGTATCTTTGCGCTGATTGGCCGAAAAGTCCTGTGGGCCTACATTTTTCTTAACGAAAATAGTATAAATTGAGAGCGATTTTGGAACATCGGTACTTCCGGTTTAGTAGTTGACAACCCTCTAGGGTTGATAACTGCGAGTGGCCATCGACAAAAAAAAAAAAAAAAAAAAAAAAAGAACATCGGTACAGTTGGCGGGCACACATAGGAAGAAGAACATCTCAAGAATAAAGAAGATCTCTCAAGAATTCTCTCCGGCTTTCATTTCTCACCAACCCCAGCAACAAATGTGCCTAGCCCGCACATGTTGATTGATAGCTACACAGTTATGAGTTCACTATATTTTAATTCATTAGTCATATTATTTTATAATGCGAAATTATGATGCATATCATTAGGCTAAAGTAGGTTACAGAGTAAGCAGAAAAATGTACGGCGATGAGATCGTACATATTGGCAAAACCCTCTAAAGAAGCTAAGATGAGAAGAGAGAGAAAGAAACGCCTGTACAAAATCTTATCTTAAAGTAAAAGTAAAATGATTAATCGAAAGTAAAGGCAATGTTGTCTCGATGTCCTTGAGGTTGAACGTGGCAGGTGTCTGACTGTCTGTAGGCGCCTGCTGGTTTTCTTCTCTGGCAGTCTGCTTTCGAGATCCCATTGGTTGAAGTTCAATGTCGTTTTATTTGTCTTCCTTGAAAGCCGCTTTCTGAACAGTGCGTAGTATTTGTTAGTTTCGATCCACAGGAAAGTGATGACAGCAATTGTTAGTAAAAGGTAACAAATTGCATATTGGTGAACGTCATGATCCGTGATAGTGGATGGTAGTTTCGGTTCGTTCTTCTTGTCAATTTCTTCAAAGTCGTTTTTCTTGAGAGTGATGAGTTCGTGTGCCGCGTTATGAAATATGACGTTGACAATGTTGTTTATCGGCGAGTTCAGGTTCGGAACATGCATGTCATAGTTCACGTTGAGGTTGCTGTCGTACTGATTGTGCGAAGTGATGGTGAGTTCTTTTGACCGCAGCACGCATCCTTGACTCAAAGTAACTATAGCCGCCGATGTAATCGTTTGCGATATTACTCGTAACTACGTCGTTTTCACAAACCGTACGTAATTCGCACCTTCCGCAGCAAACAACCAGCCAGCTGTTTGATTCTTACAACTTGATCCATGCCTCCTCGCACGTCACGCTGTCTACTTCACACGGTGCCGTAGTAGTACGATGACCCAGTAGTTTTGCTTTGCAAGGTGCATTCTTGTTTTGTAAGTTGAACACAGGTATGTTTGCGTTACAAATCAGAAAGAGAGATGAAATTATGTTCTTGTCTTTTGATGCATAGCTTGAAATCTTTTTCGTTTAGTGAGATGTAAGAATTCTTCTCAAAGTTCACGGCAATGTATTCCGATGATAATTGCATCGATTTGTAATTTGACTCCGTCTTGAATGGTATGGCGATAGCCCGATAGTAAGTGAAGTCTTCATTTGAATTTAAGGGAATGTGAACTTCAAACATGTAGTAGTTTCTTGTTATTCGAGCTTTCACGTATAGCAACTTGTAATGTTCCTTGATATCTTCTCTAATGTTGTCTGTCGGCAATGACAGAGTTCTCGGCAGTCTGCCAGATATGTCTTCTAGTTGCTTTACAAGGCTGACTGCTGATATTAAGTGCACGTCCGTGTGCCAACTGTAAATATTAGTGAGAGTGTTTGGCAGCAAAATTTGAATTTCCTTAAATTTCGTAATAGTAGAGATGCTGTTAGTGAAGCAGAGTTGAAGTAACTAGTGGCCATTATTATTTGTATTTCTGTTTCAATGCTGCCAAAGTTCTTCTTCGTTTCTTCCATGAATTGTTCTATCATCTTGCATTGAAACTTGATATTTTCATCGCTTTTCTTCAAAACGTCATTTTGTAGTTGCATGATCGATGTTTGGTTTTTAGCGAGTTCACGCAAGTAGTTTTCGTTACGCTATATGGCCTCAGTGTCTTTATGGTATTTGTCAGCAAATTTCTGGTCTAAGACGCCAAATAAGCTGTTGGCTACCATGCTTACTCCGTCGATCAAGCCGCGCTTCTTGCGTGTAGATAAATGTTTTTGGGGAGCCAGCAGGATCGTGTTGTAAAAGTCGAGTAGTTCCATCTCGTGAGAAAGTTGATCCGTTGTAGCTTGACAATAACTTTGGTGGATCTTTTGGCAAGGGTCACTTACACCGTTAATGTATTTTTCAATGAGTTGAACGCTTTGCCAGTAGTTTGTTAAGTTGTAGTATGTGAGTAAAGTTCATTCATCGTGTATTAGTTCAACCTTGCCGATGGTGTCATAGTAAATCGGTCGCTCGGGTTCCAGGTTGGTAATTTGAGTGCCTGATCTTAGTTGCGAACAATATGAGCCATTCACAAGTATTAACAGTGTGAAGAGATACACGAAAATGTTTGTAAGAAATTTTTTTTTTTCAGAGTTTTTCTTGTGGAAGTTTTTTTGATTGTCTTGGCCTCCTGTAAATTTGTCTTGCATTCTTCAGTATTTTTGGTGTTAGTCATCATCATCTGCCTAGCCTTTTCCCAACTATATTGGGGTCGGCTTCCAGTCAAACCGGATTCAGCTGAACACCAGTGTTTTACGTGGAGCGGCTGCCCACCAGACCTCCACAACCCATTAACTGGGTAACACGGTACTTCTTGGCAAGACTGGAGTCAGATTTACTGGCTTCTGACAATCCGTAACGACTGCCAAAGATCTACAAATGACAGCCGGGACCAACGGCTTAACGTGCTTTCCGAGGCACGGAGGAAACTCGGTATATTAAGATGGTCACCCATCCACAGACCAACCTTGGCAAGCGTAGCTTAACCTTAAAGATCGACCCGTGCGGCTGTTATTATTTAGCCACGAGCTCCTAGGTGTTAGTATCTCCATGTAAAGTCGTCTGATGAGCTTGTTGAATCACCAATTCAGTCAGTCGTCCACCCTTAGGTAGAATGATTGGATTCTTCATTTCAAAAGGTAAACTGGAGTGGTTCAGTCGACCCTCGACTCGGAGTATGCCGCTGCTATCTAAGTATGGTTTAAGTTTGAAAATGTTACTTTTCGTAGAAATCATTTCTTTCTTCATTAGTTGTTTATATTTGTTCATTTGCTTTGTTTAATTCGTATAAAGTGAGGTATAGTACAGTGTCACGTTTCGTGTTGTTACGTACGTTTCCGATAAATCGCTGTATCCATGCTACAATTCTGTTTACTTTGGTCAATAAGTTATGAATACAATTATTAGTTTCATTGTTCATCGATTTCGCTTGGCAAACTTTGCCTGTGTTAGTTGTAATTAATGTGCATGTTATATTTTCCTCACGACTTTGTTCTTGGAAGGTGGTCAGGAATGTAGGACCTTCCCACCACAGATTAAATGTTTTAAGCTTCGTTGGTAGCAATCCTCTTGATACACAGTCTGCAGGATTATCTTGCGACTTCACATAACGCCATTGCGCGGCGGTCATTTTGTGTCTTATTTTTGCAACTCGATTGGCGACGTATTTTTCCCTCTTAGATGTATCCCCCTGTATCCACGCCAGTAACACTTGGGAATCGCTCCAAGCGCTTGTAGTTGTGTCGAATTCATTCAGCGCTACTCTGATTATTTCGATGACTTGCGCTAGTAAGAGTGCGCCGCAAAGTTCAAGCTTCGGTAATGTGATCGTTTGTGATAACGGCGCTACTCTTGTTTTAGCAGCAAGTAATGTTATTGTTGACTTGTTATGTTCATCTCTGACGTAGCTGTAAACCATGTACGAGTAAGCCTTTTCACTGGCGTCGCGGAATCCAAATAGTTCGATCTTATATGGTGTACATAATAAAGAGTATTCTATTCTATTCTATTCTATTCTGCTCTGTCGAACCGATCCAGCGCTTGATTTTTATGTTTTTTACGTTGGGCATGTCAGCTCTTAGTTTCAGCCACTTATCTGCTATATAAGAGGGTAACTGATCATCCCAGTTAAGTTTGTTGACCCTTACTTTTTGAAATATTATTTTTGCGGCAATAGTTATGGGTGACAGCCAACCCAGTGGATCATAAAGTGGTGATATTTCTGAAAGAAGCCGCTTTTAGGTTATTTCCGGTCGGCATTTTTCATCAAATTTCCAGTTAAACGCAAATCTGAGGATTCCAACCAAGTCCGAGTGTTTTCATGGATTATTCTTGCTTGAAATCAAAAGGGTTTTTGCGTCAGATCTGATCATTACTTAAGTTCTTTAGCAATGTTATATGATTGCTGGACCACTTGCGTAAGTTCATCCCGACTCCTTTTAACATATCGATAAGGGATTTCTGGAGCTCCTGGGCCGCTTCCAGTGAGTTGTGGCCACTTATGACATCATCGACGTATGCTTCGTTCAGTAGTACTTTGGCAGCCGTGGGGTATTTGTAGTCATCATCGTATGCAAGTTTTTTGATGGTTCTCATGGCTAGCCACGGTGCGCACTTAGTGCCATAAGTAACAGTACAGAGTTGGTATTCTTGCAGTTTCTCTGACGGCGTAGTTCGCCAAATAATGTTTTGCAATTATTGTTGTTCGTTTGAATTCGAAAGCCCCTTCTCGACAATTGTAATTTAAGTATCTATATTGTTCTGAACTGTGTGGCTCCGGATTAAGAATACTGCCACCCCATTTCATCCCATGGGTGTCGTATGAGGCGACTAAGGGAAATTTTGAGACCGTGGAATAGTGTTAGATAATAAATTGAAAGAAAGCGTGATGAAAGTAAAAAGGATTAATGACAGATTGATAGTTGTGAAAGTTATGATGGATAATGTGATGCTGAATGTAGTTAGTGTGTTTGCCCCGCAGGTAGGATGTGATGAAAGGGTAAAAGAGAAGTTTTGGGAGGATTTTGATACTATTATAATGACCATCCCCATGCATGAGGAATTGATAGTTGGAGGTGATTTTAATGGGCATGTAGGTAGAATGGAAAATTGTTATGAAAGAGTACATGGCGGATGGGGTTTTGGAAGTTCCAATAACGAGGGAGACACGTTGCTGCAATCCTCTACTGCATTTGACCTGGCAGTAGCCAACACTTGGTTTCAGAAAACAGATGAACACCTTGTCACATACATAAGTGGTAACCACAAGACCCAAATAGATATTTTCTTGTTAGGCGCAATAAGATAAATCAAGTCAAAGACTGCAAAGTGTTGCCAGGAGAAGACTTGGTCTCACAACACAGACTCCTGGTTATGGTATTGGCGATAAAAACACAATTTAAGAAAAGTAAAGAGCGTAACCTCCCCCAAAAATAAAATGGCATATGCTGGAGAAGAATGATTGCGCGAAAGAATTTAGAGAGCGAGTGGTAGACAAAATGATACAAATGGCAGACATGAAAGAAGTGTGAATGAAAGCTGGAATAAGATAGCTGGATGTATAAGGCAAGAGTGAAGGATATTTTGGGAGAGACAAAAGGAAGAGGCAAAAGGGAGAGAGGTCGACAGAAATACAGAAAGTGTTGAAAAAAAAAAAAGATATTCAAGGAATGGCAGAATGTGGGATTGGAAAGCGTTAGTTTAAAAGCTGAAAAAAAGGGTGAGTATGATGCTTTAAAGAAAAAAGCTAAGAAAGCCGTGGTAATAGCTAAAGCTCTAGACCAATTGTACGACACACTGGACAGTCCAGCTGGCCAAAAAGACCTATACCGGCTAGCTAGAGCCAGAGAGAGGAAGGCGAAGGATGTTAGTCAGATAAGATGTGTAAGGGATGAAGCTGGAATGTTTCTGTCGGAGGATGAAAAGATTAAGGATAGATGAAAGGGCTATTTTGAAAGACTGATGAATGAGGAAAATATCTGGAGTGGTGTTTTAAAGAATAAACAAGTGAATGAGGGGTTAGTGAGAATGATCAGAGTGGATGAAGTGAGAATAGCAGTGAATGAAATGAAGAATGGTAAGGCAGACGGAATTCCAATTGAAGTGTGGCAATCATTAAGAGTAGATGGATGGACGTGGTTAGCTTTATTCTTCAATAAGTTGTTGCTGGAAGAAGCCATACCTGATGAATGGTGCAACAGTTCGTTGGTGCCCATCTTCAAGAACAATGGTGATGTGCTGGAGTGCAACAAGTATAGAGGAATAAAGCTTATGTCACATAATATGAAAGCCTGGGAAAAAGTTATTGAAAGGCGGTTGAGAGAAGAGAGTGAGTATTTGTTGACCTCGAAAAGGCATATGACCGGGTGCCTCGTGAGGTTTTGTGGTGGGCCCCTAAGGAGAAAGGTGTACCTGGAAAGTATGTGCAGTTGATCCGAGCGATGTACACACGGCTACACATCAAGTTAAACACCCTACATACCCATAACTACGCTACCAGCAGTACAGAGAATTGTAGGAAAGGGACTGTGTATCGTGGCATGGGCCAATCACAACAATTGCTGCGTTGCGCCTATGCACACAGATGCATTTTTTTTGCCAAAAAGTTCACTACAATAGTTTCGCAGTTCGCTCGTGTTCAGTGTTCTGTTCTATGCCCGTCAGTTCCCAAATATCGTCCGGGATTTACGCAATGTTTTAAGTAATGCGGTCGCGACTATAATATATTGTTGTCACGGAACAGTGAATGTTTATTTTATATTGTCTGTGATTGCTTGTAAACAAACAATTATTTATAAAGTTTAGTGTGCTAGTGTGTGGTGCACCAATATTAATGGCGCCACAATTAACTCCACAACAGCGGCAGCTGATAGTGGTATTGCGAGAGGGTGGTTATACCATCAAAGAAATTGAAAGGAGGACGGGGATAACGGTAAGTGAAACTTTTAATAAACATTATGTATTTACGCAATGCGAACGCAATATAAAAAATAATTATATAAAAAAAAAAAAAAAAAAATTGTACTTTTTTATGTTTTGAACATCTTTAACACGGCTGCGCCGACCGGCGCGCGGCCGGGCGGCCGCATAACAATAGATAGTTAATTAGTTAATTGTTTATAATTAGTGAACGTTCGAAAACAATAATAACATATAGGCCTCACCTGGGTAATTGAAGTGACAATGAGGGCTCACTAATTCAGCAATAACAATTTATGATTTAACTACTTATTTATTTATTTTAGAAAGAACATATTTCAGTGTCATCTTTTACACAAACATAATAAATCTAGTTAGGTATCACCTATATTTTTTTGGAACTATACGAGTATTTTGGTATCTTTTTGTATAAAATTTAAGTTAATTATCATTGTTTTAGAGGACAACAATCAACTTTTGGTTGCGACGAAATGAAGAGACTGGGGGTGACCTATCAGCTCACCATCGACAACTCTACCACTGCTGAGCAAGATGCTGCCATTGTTGCGGGACATATTATTAGTTTTTGAACACACAGATTACTGCCACACAATATAGCGTAAGTTAAATACTTTTTATAATTACATAAAATCAGAAAACAACACGCTCTCAACAGTAAGACCATGTTCGCACGAATATAAAAATATCTCGTTCTGTATCAAGCGTTAAGAGATTTTCAACTCTCGGCACTACTACCGAGAGTTGAAAATAACGCCGTTGCATGGGTGTTTTTTTTGTCGTCGGTAGTTGCTTTTCCTACGGCTAACTTTAAGTAGATATTTTGCGTATAGATAACCGCTAACGTTAACATCTATTATAGAGTATTCACTTTTTTATGAAGGAGCTCTTATTTAATCGATACATTGTTTTATTTTGACATCCACGCGAACGAAGTAGCGGGTACAGCTAGCATCTAACATAACAAGCTAAACGTGACTTTAACGTTTTAAAAAATGTCCCATGTTTGTTATGGTGATATCGAGTCGATGTGTTTATATCTGCAAAGATATCGCCATTGCATAGCCATTGCGAACTAGATCCAGACTTCAATAGATTCACAATATTCACATACACTCAAAAGAGGTGTTAAAAGGGATTTGGAATTTCGACTACTGTAGGCAGGGTGCGGTAGCTTAGGTGCAAACCCCGTCTGGACTGTTTTTTATTCTGTTTAACCTACACTAATATTATAAAGAGGAAAGATTTTTATTTTTGTATCTTCTTACTAATAAACTTAAAAACTACTGGACCGATTTCAAAAATTCATTCACCATTAGAATGCTACATTATTCCTGAATGTCATAGACTACTTTTTACCGCGGGAAATACCTTTTCCTACGGGAAAATTAATTTGTCGCGGGCGAAGCTACATGGCTTTAACATGTTTTAAAAAATGTTCCCATTTCAAACAGTGTGTTTTTTCGACTAGCAGTTGAATTCTCAAAGCTCTGTTCAACACCGAGAGTTGAAAATCCATAAAATCCCGTCGCGATATTTTTACTTCCGTGCGGATGTGGTCTAAGAAATCATGTTATTAATTTATTATTTAAAAATCATGTTATTAGTAGTATATTATTGGGCATTCTATACCACTGTCGGCAAGTCGCGAGGCGAGTGCGCCTCGCTCCGGACAGTGGTATAGAATGCCCAATAATATACGATCGACTCGCCTGTCTTGTATATTACTGTACTCGACCAACGATCAGGCTAGTTCAGGACAGTAGCGTATATACGAGTACCATTTTCGGCAAGTCGGTAATCAACTCGACCCTCTAATCGTTGGAGTTCTTCCCACTTCGGATAAACGAACGCGAAATAGACAACAGATAGTAGGTACTGTTTAAGTTTATCTCGCTGTCGCTTGTCGTGTGTGAAAAGTATGCGGCCACACACGGTCTGAGTTATAATGTTAAAAAGTCAGAGTACATGGTCTTCAGAAATACTTTAGTCTCATTGGGAACTACAAATGGGTAGGTTCACCATTAAACGTTATTCTACAAACCTATAATAATACAAAACATCATACCACCAAATTTAAACCAATCGAGGTAAACAAGTTGAACGAGTCAAAGATAAGAGAAAATATTCAAACAACTCAAAAACTTACATCACGTCGATGTCAGCCTAAATTCAAAGTGGGTGAAAATGTTCGGATCAGCAAATACAAACATATTTTTGATAAAGGTTACACTCCTAATTGGTCAACTGAAATATTTACAATAAAAAGGATTAATAATACCATACCATACCAGTTACATACCATATGGAAGATCATTGAAAGCAACCCATTAGAGGATCTTTCTACGAACAAGAACTTCAAAAAACTTGTTATCCAGGTGTTTATTTGATAGAAAAGATACTTAAAAGGAAAGGAAATATACTTTACGTGAAATGGCTGGGTTTAAGCAACGAAGAAAATAGTTGGATTGATAAAGATGCAATTGTGGGTTAAGATTATGAATATATAACCATATTTGTATGGATTTTTCATTCATTACACTTTTCGCTATGCAAGGAAGTGGACTAGTCAATAGTGTGATTAATAATCTACCATTTGAACTTCATTTGCCTGGGTATAACTATTGTGGACCGGGAACAAAACTTGAGAAGCGATTGCTACGAGGCGATCGAGGTGTGAATAAACTAGACGAAGCCTTTATGCATCACGACATTGCATATGCCAATCACACAGACTTATCTAATCGTCACAAAGCGGATTTACAACTTCTAAATATGGCTAAACAGAGACTGAGATCAACAGATGCTGGGAAAGGCGAAAAACTTAGTTCGTGGTTAGTAAACAAAGTTATGAAAGCCAAATTGAAATCTGGTTCTGGAATTAAAACATTTAAAGCTTTTGTGTCAAAAATACGATCAAAAATCAAGAAACTGAAACCAAGGGATAACAAAACTTTAATCAATATTGCTTACTCAGCGGCTAAAAAAATATTTCCAAACGGTTCAAAAATTCGAGTACCGCCAGTGATACCTTTACCTAAGACCGGAGGAATTCTGCCTTTAATCCCAATTTTTGCGGGGCTATCGGCTTTAGGAACTTTAGCTGGTGGTGCGGCTGGTATTGCAAAAACTGTTAATGATTACAAAGCAAGCCAGCAAAATTTACGAGAAACAGAACGTCATAATAAGACAATGGAGTCATTAAAGTTAGGCAAAGGTTTATACATTAAACCGCATAAAAATGGTAAAGGTTTGTTTATAAAATTTTCAAAAAACTGAATAAAAGGCTACCTAATCGACCTTTAACTGATATCGATATCAGTGAGCATGCACGCGACATCCCATACTTTCGAGGAGTCTATATGAAGGATCGGTTACCAAGAACACCAAAACGCTTTGAATGTGCTATCGTCAACTTAGACGATTCACGAAATAAAGGAACGCATTGAGTAGCTTATGCTAAAATAAACAATGATTGTGAATACTTTGATAGCTTTGGCGATTTGAAACCTCCAATGGAACTAATGCAGTACTTTATAAATTGTGATGTTTTTTATAACTATACTAGATTTCAACAATTTAATACAATAAACTGTGGACACTTAATGTTTAGAATATCTAGGAGAGTTTTGGAATAAATACTTATAAATATTATGTATT
Organism: Lacanobia oleracea; assembly: GCA_950371165.1. Taxonomy (NCBI): domain Eukaryota; kingdom Metazoa; phylum Arthropoda; class Insecta; order Lepidoptera; family Noctuidae; genus Lacanobia; species Lacanobia oleracea. Next base: position 294,628 of record OX493400.1, read on the forward strand.
TCTTTTATTTCAATCATTTTCATCATGTCAGTCACCTTGTCGATAACTGGAAACTCGTCCGATTTATGTACATATTATCCTAACACATTACAATTCTATGGACATTATGAGTGTGCCTTATTGCATTTCTCAACATTTAATTCAATTCCAAACATTGACAAAACGAATAATAAGTTATATTATGGCTCTAACGAAGTCCTTGAAATACCTGAAGGCACTTATGAATTACAAGATATCAGCGATTATTTAAAATCGGATATAAAAGATTGTTCAATAAAAGTACAGTGTAATAACAACACTCTAAAAACTTTGATATACTGTACCAAAGATATCAATTTTACTAAAGAAGGAACTTTTAGGAGATTGTTGGGATTTAATAAACAGATTTTAAAAGCAAATAAATGGCATGTGTCTGAGTTACCAGTCAACATTTTGCCTACGACCGTGATCAGGATAGAATGTGATATTGTAAGTGGTTCGTACACAAACGGAGAATCCAGTCACATTGTACACGAATTCACACTCAACGTACCACCTGGATATAGAATTATAGAAATTCCGAAAAACGCCATATATTTTCCAATCAACCAAAACAACATAAGCTGTATACGTATCAGGCTATTAGATATAAACAATTGCTTAATAAACTTACGTGGTGAAGAAGTGCAACTGTATTTACATCTTAGAAGAAAAAATGATTGACTACAATAAATATGTGCATCAACAAATTAGAAACGTCAGTTCTACTAAAGTGATCAAGCAAATCAGACCTCGGTCTAAGAAAAAAATAAAATTAACAAGAGATAATAAGGAATTTCTTAAAGCGATCGGTTTGCTAAAATGAATATCTTAGATGTTTTATCTGCTCCAACTTACGACAACACTGTTGAGGGAATTGAATTTCATTCTTACAAACCCTACGTAACAAGCTTCAACAGAAACGATGAAATCCGCATACCTATTAATCAACAGGATCTCTATATACTACCTTCAGCGAGCACTTTGTATTTGGAAGGAACTATAATCGATACCAAAAATGATTCAAAAGATAAAGCGAGTAGTATCTCTTTAACAAATAATTTTCTTCTCTACTTGTTTCAAGATATTATAAGATACGAATTAAATGGAGTGGAAATTGATAAAATAAAAAACGCTGGTGTGACTACTACGATGAAATCATTAGTGTCAATGAATGAGAGTGAGTCAAAGATATCTTATGCATGGGGTTGGAATATCGATGGCATAAAAAATATTAATGGAGGTAGTTTTTCTGCTTCCATACCACTTTGTAACATTCTCGGATTTGCAGAAGATTTTAAGAAAGTAGTGCTAAATAGTAGACACGAATTGATATTGTTACGAAGCAATACGAACCTGAACGCAGTAAAACTGAATACCGGCGAAGTAGTAGATGATGTTCAAATAAATAAAATTGTTTGGCGTGTACCGCATGTTAAAGTGTCAGACAAAGAGAAAATAAGTTTGTTAAAACTGCTAGAAAAAGACCGACCGCTCCAGATGATTTTTAGAAATTGGGACCTGTACGAATATCCAACTTTACCTAAAACAACGAAGCATACTTGGTCTATTAAGATATTATTAAGATATGTTATTATCGGTTTACAAACAAATAGAAAAAACAATGCAAGCTCTGATATGTCTCTGTTCGACCACTGCCACATTCGTGATGTTAGAGTATACCTCAACTCAAACTACTTTCCATATGAAAATCTAAATGTGAATTTTGCTGATAATAGAATTGCCTTATTATACGAGCAATACACTAGATTCCAACAGTCATATTACGGACGCCGCGCGGAACTATTATTAAGCGAAAAATTTAAAGACTTGGCACCGCTCTTTGTTATTGACTGCTCCAGGCAAGCAGATAACTTGAAGACAGGTCCGGTTGTGGATGTAAGAGTGGAAATTGAAACTGATTCGGTTATACCTGATCAAACTTCAGCATACTGCCTCATATTAAACGACTGTATAGTTGAGTATAAACCGTTGAGCAATACCGTGAGGAAAATATCATGAATCCTGAAAATATATTATTGGACGTTCAAGGATTCAAGGACCTCTACAACAATTTTATAGTAAAAGAATTATCTCTGGCAGCTCGTGATTACACCCAAACCTTCTTAGTTAAACCTCCATACTTGTTCAGATACTTAACAAGTGATGAACAGAACCAAGTTAAATGGTTAGAAAGAAACAGAGGTATTTATTGGAATGAAGGAGATATTGACTACAAGGAATTTCATCGTTTAATCGTTCCATACTTACAAAATAAAGAAATTATTGTCAAAGGCTTGGAGAAGGTGCAGTGGATAAAAGATCTATGTGTAAATTGTAAGGTATCAGAACTTGGTGAGAAACAATGTCCTAATTTAGCTATATTACATAAAAAATACTGTAATGTAGATTCAAATTTAAATTGTAATCATCATTTAAAGCAATGTGCACTTAAAAATGTGTTAGATATGTATAAAAAAGTATTTGGAATGGTAATATATTAGCATACTTATGTATTATAATAAAAACTTTTATTTTAAAATAATCTATTAATTCGTAATCCAAAACCTAACGAAATAACCTAATACATACCTAATAAGAAAACAAAATAAAACAACACAATAAAATACTACAGGCTATTTATTTATTTTACAAACTAATCATACAAAAATCATTTCAAAAATCACTGTCTATCAAAGATTTTGATATTTTCTTAACTAAAGACTCAGTTTCGTCCATAACACTGTCGATAGCATCTTCAACAATACATATATTGAGCATTTATAATAACGTTTTCACTGTCACTATCAGTACGAGTATCACTGGCTTGAGGATTGTTATTGCACAAATCGACTACTAAATTTTTTATTAACTTAATACCTCGCCGCTGTAGACGACTCATAACGAAAGATTTTGTTGGTTTGTGCTTCTTCTGCTTATCCCTGCATCGTTGTTTTGACCTCTTATCTTTCGTCACTTGTTTGCTATGCTCGAGTTCGCAGCGAAGCATCTCTGAGAATCCTTCATAAGGATCCTGAGCATACTGACTGAACACAACCTCTGATTCAGATATCTGAAACAAAAATAGAAACACAATTTACACACTGTTCTTTTGGCTTAGCGATCGAAACCGCGACGCGTACCTAAACATGGTGTTTGGGTTCGACTCCCAGAGGTAAAGTGGTAGGTACCATTTCTGCTATTACAATAGTGTCAGAATGGTCGATCACTGATCTCATAATTGTTGATTTTGACAAGTTTGGTAATCTACTAACATAATAGTGTCACTATGACTTTCCAATGATCAATCACTGACAGTCCACTGAACGAAATGGCATAAAATGGTAATCTCGTACATAATGACAGACGTATGCGGTAATCTGCTAAAATTTTGACAGTTCCATCGATCAGTGACCTACCATTAGAACGTAATTGTGTAGTCATTGCTTTTCCAGTCACTGTGCCATTCTACCGGTGTTTTATATCCAATATTTTTTGGACAAACTTCGCCCTTCATTGGTGCGGCTGCAGTAGCCAAGCGCCAGGTGTCTGTGGTTTTCGAGAAACCGTAACTCCATAAAAACTTGGGCCTGGCGTTACAGAGCTGGATTTCGCCATAAATTAGAGCATTTAGGAAGGTTTCACGAGCCCAATTTTGACCCACTGACCAAATCAGATAATATTTGCCCATATTTTAGGTTATTATTTTTAAATAAGTTACTAGCTTTAGCTCGCGACTTTGTACGCGCATATCTCGATTTTTCCGTTCCCGTATAGCCTAACAATATAAAAAGAATTTTTCAAATCTGACTGATTCCAGAGATTAGTTCGTTCAAACAAAAATAGATAAAGAAAATTGCATATTTTTGTGGCTATGTTTCCTACACTAAATATTATCAAACATTCGTCGTTATAGATATCTAAGACTATATACTCTGGAATGCACTTGCAGCTATGCTGCAGTGCTTACTGATGATTTTTTATAAAAGTGCTCAGGCTTTCAGTTTCTTTAAGCTGAAGTTTTCAGAAAACTATATTTTTTAGACATTAGGGCCATGTGCATCACTCCTGGCTTGCTTTTGTTTATATTGTATTTAATAGGGTGCTAACTTATATCAGGTACAGTAATCAGAAATTGTATTATATTAAAATAAAAATAAAACATAGCAGTAAGTAAATCGTTTTAATCATCTTCTTCATTAGGATTATCATAATATGTGTGTAGGTAGGTTCTTGTAAATGAGGAATGTCTTGACTGTTCTTCTCATTGACAGCTGATGAAGATGCCCCAGATGCTGAGGGGCCTGAATGGAAATACCGGGATGCTCTATTTGCTCGCATCCATCAAAAGAAGCACACTTGAAGCACCCACCTGAAAATAATTTATCCACAGTACACGGTGCCATTACACAGAGACATTGTGTATGTGTGTGCCCATTTTGAAAATGACTGAATTAATGAAATCCTGCAAATGAGAAATGTTGATGTTAAGAGCTTGACTAATATTAAATACTAGTTGACCTGCGCAACTTCGTTTGCCTCACAATTTTCGTTACTGCCCCGCTCCTGTTGGTCTTAGCGTGATAATATATAGCCAATGGCCTTCCTCGATAAATGGGCTATCTAACACTGAAAGAATTTTTAAAATCGGACCAGTAGTTCCTGAGATTAGCGCGTTCAAGTAAACAAACTAACTCTTCAGCTTTATATATTAGTACTAGTTGACGCGCACAACTTCATCTGTCACAATTTTCATTACTGCTCCGCTCCTGTTGGTCTTAGCGTGATGATATATAGCCTACAGCCTACCTCAATAAATGGGCTATCTAACACTGAAATAATTTTTCAAATCAGACCAGTAGTTCCTGAGATTAGCTTGTTCAAGTAAACAAACAAACAAACTCTTCAGCTTTATATATTAGTATAGATAGATAATGAAAATAACACTCTCTATGCCCTCGTTAACAAAACTAAACTAAATAATGTTTTTCATAGCCCGTGAATAAAACTAGCAAACTAACCGAGCACGGCAGAATCCATTATATTACATTCTTGCACTGTACCAGTTCTGTACTCTACAAGTTGATGAGGACAAACTTTTTTCAGAAGACAACATCCACATTGAATAACACTCATCGGTGTCCTAGTGTCTGTTCATTTCCATCTGGTCTTCTTTCATCAAGAGCAAGCTTGGAAGATGAAGTCATTTTCATTCACCTGAAACAAACATTTATCATTAGACTATTACTAGCACAAGCATTTAGAAATAAACATCTGAGTGACTAATTTTGGTAAACATAAGTGACCATATTACATTTCCATTGAAGGGACGCTGGCCTCCCCTCTGAGAGAGAGAATAGGTTGTAATTGACCATACAGATTTAGTCTGGATTGGTGATGTTTTGAATTTGAATTTGTGGCACATTCTGGTATTATTTTTAAAAATAAAACCAAGAAAACTAAACAGAACCTATTACATTTAGTTTGTTTACATTAAATATCACGTAGGTACAAAAATGTTAAATGTTTACGATAAGAAATATCAAATACGGGTTCCTTCTATTTGGCAGAATCTTGATACTTCGATTTTTATTTGGCATAACTCACATGGCATAATCTTATTTAATCGAATATTTTTAAGGCATAAAAATTATTTAGCATAACTTTTGTTTACGTGAATATTTACGTGTCCGAATTTACAATGGCATACTTTTATCTTGGCAGAATTTTGTTTCGCATAATTACCTTTGCCATAATTAATATTATGCATACTTTTGTTTAGCATAACATTTATTTAGAGATACGATTATTTGGTATGGGTGCATATTTGAACATCAAAAATTAAAATAGATGTATCTTCTTGTAAAAATTAGTGTTCAAAACATCAAAAACTTATAATATATGGAATAAAACTGATAATTTAAATAAAGTAAATTTATGCTGTCGAATGGTTAGATAACCTACGTGCAATGTATTTAAAATCGAATGGTCTGCAAAAGTGACATAGAATGTTCTAAATATAGCATGTATTGGTAGCATTTTCAATATTAAATTAAATTTGTGTCATAAAAAGTCAATACGTTGTGCTGCAAAATTTTGTGACAGAAACGAATCGCTGCGAAACCGACTTTACGCAGTCTTGTCTGCCCTACCCCTAGAGTGTAATTTAAACCCGCGTAGGCGCGGAGGGGTAGGGCGGCCCGCGAGCTGAGGAGCAGGTGGTTTGAAGGCCCGCCACCGCGGCTGAGGCTGGCCGGCGAAGCCGGCCAGCAAGCCGAAGCTGCGGTGGTGAGCGTTAAAACCATCTGTGACGATAAGCTCGCGTGGCGCCGCCCAAACCCCGCAGCGCCGGAGCCGTGACAGAAACAATGCTTGCTGCATGTTGCATGCCTGCTTGCATGCTGCATGCCTGCTGCATGTTGCATGCCTGCTTGCATGCTGCATGCATGCTGCATGTTGCATGCCTCCTTGCATGCTACATGCATGCTGCATGTTGCATGCCTGCTTGCATGTTGTATGCCTGTTTGCATGCTACATGCATCCAAGCCGACAATATTTTTGTAATTAGCATTTAGGTTAGGTGGTGGTTATGTGTGTGGCGAAAAAAAACAGTTCTGCCTTTTAATGACTATCGATATAAAATGTATGCCAAAAGACGATTCTGACTGTGAATTTTCTGCGATATGATGGTTCTGTTTTTTAATTATTATGGATATAAACATTATGCCTAAAGATGATTCTGACTAACAAAATTATGAGTTTTGAATGTAAGACACCTGAGTGTATGCGAAATGATTTTCTGCGAAATGAAGTTTATGCTATCCGTTGTTATGCAAAACAATATTATGACCTAAACGCGGTCCGTTGCTATTCCGTAATTGATGCACAGTCTCATGAAGTCGTTATTGAGAATTAAAAAAAAGCAATAAACAAATCAATTAATTATTTGATTTTTTAATGACGCTCACGTTAAAATTCAATCTCTCTGCAAAACACCGGTCGCTTCAATACAAATTCTATTCTATTCTATTTTTATATATGGCAAGCAAAGCCGATGTCGACTATTCTGCCAATGTCCAAAGTGAGTTGGAGAGCAAGTGTGCATTATACTATTGACAAAATTGAAAATTGAAAAATTTTTATTTCTTACGTAAAAAGCTATATAACCAGTTTGATTGTACCTACACTAGGTATTCGAGACTGTTGATAGGTAGATATACATTCAGTGAATAAAGTATCGGGAATGGATGATTTGTGTATGGTTCCAAATTCAAATCTTTGTTTTTTTGTAGTTGTTAGATTGGCACAACTGTTTTCCATTTTGGCGCGGAGTTTGAGTTGCATCTGTTATTTATATTAAATACAGTGCTGGTTTTAGTAATATCATATATAGTGTGTCTTGCGAATTTCATAATGGACAAAAATATCGAACAAAGAGTTTGTCTTAAATTTTGCATCGCCAATGGAATTTCGTGTTCGGAGTCACTGAAAATGTTACAGAAGGCTTACGGTGAATCGACTTTATCAAAAACTCGTGCTTATGAGTGGTTCAAACCGTTCAAAAGCGGTCGAGATGTGATGGAAGATTTGCCTCGCTCTGGTAGGCCGTCAACGTCTGCAACTGAAGTTAACATCGCAAAAGTGAAGGAAATAGTTACTGAAAATCCCCATTCAACTCTGAGAGAGATAGCCGCCGAACTTTCTGTATCTCACGAGTCGATCCGTACCATTTTAACTAATCATTTGGGTATGAAACATGTTGCTGCTCGGCTAGTCCCAAAAGATCTGAATTTTCTCCAAAAACTCAATCGCATGAAAGTCGCTGAGGACATGCTAGAACGAGTCAGTTCGGACCCAACATTCATGAAACGCATTGTTACTGGTGACGAGACGTGGGTTTACGAGTTTGACATGCAAACTAGTCAACAAGCTGTGTGTGTGGCACCCGTTTTCAATCGATAGAAGACATAAAGGAGAATTCGCGGCGAGAACTGAACTCAATTCCGGAAGCAGCGTTTAAAAAATGTTTTGATGAATGGATTATTTTTTGGCGCAAGTGTATCGTTTCTAAAGGAGCATACTTTGAAGGTGATAAAATAAATTTGGATGAATAACAGACATTTTGTGTATTATCGATCTTTTCCCGGTACTTTCTTGACAGAGTAGTATGTCTTTTTAGATAGGGTTAACTGATAGCTCTTTCTTTGTCTTGATCTGCAATGTGTATGCAAGTGTTTTTTAAATTATTATTTCCAGTTTTTAACTTAATGTTATATTAACCAAATAATAACAGAAGATTCCCTTGTTGTTTCAGTAAGAAAATCAATACTAGTAACGATATATTCGGTATCAGTAAACATCGCGAAACGGACACCGAACTCAAAGATTCATCGGACAAAACCTGTCTAACATCATTCTTCGTGAACCGAGTGGCCAACGTCAGCGAGCGGCGATCAGCGAGCACCAACGGAGAGTACTACATCGACTGCAAGGTGTGCAAAGCTGACGACGCACGCCTCACCGACAATCTGGAGCTGTGGAAGAAGGCGCTCATCCGACTCAAGTTCCAAACTGACACAAATTCTCCTCAATGGCGAAAACTACAAGAGTTTGTGCGTTCGGTAGATAGTATATTGTTTCCAGAGAAACCAATGTTTTACGATAAATAAACCGAGTCACGCTTACTTACACGTTTTATTTAAGCAGTGAGCATTATTGTAGGCTACACAGTAGTGTGGTGACACTAGCCTGATCGTTGGTCGAGTACAGTAATATATAAGACAGGGGAGTCGATCGTATGTTATTGAGCATTCTATACCACTGTCCGGAGCGAGGCGCACTCGCCTCGCAACTAGCCAAATTGGTACTCGTTTATACACTACTGTCCTGAACTAGCCTGATCGTTGGTCGAGTACAGTAATATATAAGACAGGCGAGTCGATCGTATGTTATTGAGCATTCTATACCACTGTCCGGAGCGAGGCGCACTCGCCTCGCAACTTGCCGACAGTGGTATAGAATGCCCAATAATATACTACTGTTATTTTAATATCGTAATATTATTGCAAGAGTATTGATAAATGTAAGGTTATTATTAGTTTTAGGTAAATAGGTATATGAATTTTAATCGGTTTTTATGTTTTTTTTTACTAAGTATTGTTTCAGGTATCAACCCAAACAATCCGACGCAGATTGCAAGCCGTTGGTATAAAAACAAGAATCCCAGCAAAAAAAATAGTATTTTTTCCGGCCCATGCTGAAGCTAGGGTAGGTTTTTGTCTACAATATTATAATTTCGATTGGGAGAACAATGTCGTTATATTTGTCGGCGAAAAAACTTTCAAATCGGACAAAGATGGGAGAAAAATATTAAAGCGGCGTCACAATACCTCAGACCAATAAAATACTTTTTTATTGGTCTGAGCACAATACACGATATCACGTAGAAAATGTAATACCCAACAGGTCGAGTGGTCGGCTGAGCTTGGGATTTTGGGGATTGGTTGGTCCTGGCGAACTTGTTGAAATATCTGGCCGCATGACTTCAGAATAGTATGTGGATATTTTAAGAGATGTCATGGTGCCGACTGTGCAATTGCACCATCCGACAGGGACTACTTATTTATCTTTGCCAGGACAACAGAGCCATTCATAGTGCCAGAGTAGTTCAGGCGTGCCTCCAAGCTCAGCCGGATATTCAGATTATACCATGGCCTGCGAAGAGCCCCGACCTCAACCCAATTGAGAACCTTTGGGGACAGATGGTTCTCAATTAGGATGTATCAGAAGTGCGCCACGTAGAAAACTTGCGGCAAGCGGCAATCCAAACGTGGGAAATGACGAGGGGGGACCCTCGTGATATGTGTTGGAACATGGTTACTGGAATGAAAGCCAGGTTGGATGCAGTGCTAGACGCTAATGGTGGACCCACCAGATATTAACGATCTAGCATTGAATTACCTGCAGCTTTCATAGTCGTAACTAATTTCCACCTACGCGTATTTTCCGGGTACCGTTTTAAAACACCAATGCCATTTACACCTTGCACACTTCTGATATAAGGTAAGGTTACTTCGCAGGCAAACTAATGAAGTTAATTGTTTCTAAATTTTTGTTTTAAGAATAATGTTATTATTCTTTAAAAAAGATTACTCTGCTTAACAAAGTTGTCTTGAGTGTGGTCTGTAAATCTTGTCCTATCATGAATGTAAATACTCAAAATATAATTATGTATCTAAATGTTGATTTGTATTAGTTTGAATTTTAACCTTTTGTTGGACTTTTGTTATTGTCATTTTTGTATTTAATATTACTATTGGCTCACGAAGTAACTCGAAGCTATGTTCATTTTGAAGGTAGTTTGTTATCTATAATGATTTGTAATTGTTATACTTTTTTTTTGAGTTGATTCATCGTTGTTCATTCAAAGTCATAATATAATTTACATATTTACATTAAAGTTACTCTAGCATCATACCTATTACTAAGCAAAGATTATCAATAATCCATGAAAAGATTTATCTAGTTGATTTTATAGTGTCACTAGATGACTATATTTCTTTTATACCTGCCTATTGTGTTATTGAAATTCTCCCAATAATTTCAACTGTATTTTAACTAGATTTTTAACTGTTTCTAAGGAAGCCTTTAGTTATTTACAGATAATGACTTTGTAAATTGAACTACTTACCTATATTTAAACTGCTGTGTGTGTGTTGTTTTGTCATAATAAGATGTAATGTTGTGATTTTATTGAAATACAGAGTCTATTTTTAAACCGTTGTTTATATTTAACCCAAACGAAAAAAAATAAAACAAGTATTATCACCTTCTTGCTTTATTTTGACCCGCCACCTTCGATCAACAATAGTACTAGATTCCCGATGAGCGCTTCAAAAACGGCCCGAAAGATATGAGCACAAATACTTTGCAACGCACCAACTATTTGTTGAGCATTGAAATGTATTACTGTGTTAGTACCAAGAATTACGTCTAGTTCCAAAATAGAGTAAGCTCGAAATTGTCAGCATAATGTTTTAAACCTTATTACTAAGATGTTAAGTTTCATTTTAAAGTAAATATTTTTTAACTTTTTATTTTAAAGCGGCATTTTAAATTTATTGCTACCTGTCTCCGATGAAAGGACTTAAATAAACATATTACGCAATGGTAATTATACTTATGTTTGAGTGTTAAGGTTTATAATAAACTGAAGTTGTTAATAATATTTAACTTTTTTCTATATTTCATAGTAAGTAAGAAGTATGTAACATGTTTACGCGTGTGCAAACGTGGCCACTAGAGCGACTTATTTTTGTTCCTGATCCTTAATTTAGTACCTACTATTGTTGATTGAAGCCCACCACCCACAATATTGACTCATTTGAAAATAATCCTATCGGCTTAACCTACCCCTAATTGATTTGGTCATTTTATTGTGAAAGTGCATTAGACAGATATACTTACAGGCCAACAAATATATATTTTAATATTAGGTTAGGTTTTATAAGGTTTTTTCCCTTGGGAATGAGATATTTTCCAGGCTTCCAACTACTAATCAAAAATTCATTATCAATATACCGTGCAAAATCGGGTTCCCTACGTGTATTCGAAAGTTGTTAATTCGATTTTTATTATATCGAACACGGTATGTCGATAATTCAGTTGTACGATGTTTTATTACATCGATGCTTTATTAGTGCGATGTAACGTTTGTGCGAAACACCCTACAGCGATTGCTCATTAGTTCGACAGTATGTCGGTTCGAAACGTCTACTGTTTTCCGTGACATTTTATTAATAATCTTATTTTGCATTATAGACGTAAAGGAAATACATTATAAATACCATACACATCTTCATGTCTTTTTTCCTAAAATGGGTAAGACAGGTAACTAATTCAACACGTTTAGCTGTGGCATGGGCCAAAAAAATAACGTAGACAATATCAGTGACCGGTTGCTAGCCAATCGCCTGATACCCTCAAAAGCCAAAACCGTCATTACGGTTTTGGCTTTACGTAATGCACGTATAGACGTAAAGGAAATACATTTTAAATACCATACATATCTTCACGTCTTTTTTCCTAAAATGAGGAAGACAGAAACCCCTGGAAACACATTTTTTTATATAAAATTTGGCTGAAACGGATACGCCGTTTCACGCGTTTCGGATAGTTTCGTTTAAGGGCGGTGTCTAAATAAAACGACATGTTTCGAATTAATAATTAATTACTTAAATAACATTATAATACCAAATAATAACGTAAACTGAATAAAATCTATAAATAAAACCAAAATATTACATACAAACACAAAGTGTTTATATTTTGCTTCATTCTAATATCCGTAACCGAAAATATTCGAAACTAACTGATAATGCGAAATAATTACATATCCGCAACAATACCTATTCGAAACCAATACAATTTTATTCCTATATTCATATCCGTTTCCAGATCCGAAATGTCATATCAATAACATCCCTGATAATTTTTACCGGGTTAATATAATCGATTTATTTTTAAATCGACATTTAGTAGGGTCATTTCACAAAACAGATAAAACAGGAGACGTGCAAAGTAGGCGTGGCTCGCGTGCCGGTATTACGCGGAGTTACGCGTACCTCAACCCAGTCGTGTTCTAACATCACGATGAACCGATCGTCTCGTTCACTCTCGATATAAATTTATAATTTTTGAACCATGCCGTATTGTTCCATTTTGGAGTGCAAAAATGATAGTAGGAATATAATTCTTAAAAATGGAGGTGTTTCATACCATTGATAAGCACGATTTTATTTGTTTTCTGAAAGCGATTTTAAGAAAACGATAATTTCAAAAAAAGGATATAGGTAGATACACGAAATCTTTGTCTGCGTTAAGATTCTGTACCAAACTATATAATAAGATACTATCGTAAGCCACTTGGCATAAAAAGTTCACGTACCACCGTAGGTAGTCACTTGTGCACTACTGTCACTTGAAAACTTGGCTATGCGGTCGTCAACGGAGGGTGTTACAATCGGGTAAGTAATTTTGGAATAGGTAGTCAGTTTTCAAAGGGAACAGTCGGCACAAATTGTACAATTCCCAGCTGTCACCCCGGAGGACAGGTCTAGAGGGGATTATTGGGAATAATTCGTAATTTGACAACAATTCATGGAATATTTATTAAGTGATGGACTGCTGTTTCGAATGACTTTTAGTTATTACTAGCTTCTGCCAGCGACTTCGTCTCATATTCTCATTCATGGAAAGTCGGAAACACTCTGGCATCCTGGTAGTTTGCGAGTCTTTACTGTTCGTACTTTCGGCCCCTGAATTACTTCGATGTTTCCTGGTCTCCTGGTACTTGTGAAACTTTATCGATAAGATTCTAGCCTCAAAAATTCTTAGCCATGTTTCTGGTCTCCTAGTACCTACCTGTGAATCTTTACCGCTCACAATACCAGTCCCGAAAATATCCGAGATGTATCTGGTTTCTCAGAACCCTGGAAGGCGGAATCGTGAGAGGTAAAAATGTCCAAGTGGGTTCAGTCCATCACTTAATAAACATTCGATGAATCGTTCAGTCGAAATAGCGTTTGTCGATAGGTTGTTTCGCAATAAAATCGCAACAAATTACTATCGAAATAAAATTACGGATAGCTCAGGTCGCATTGCGCTCTGGTACCTAATTGTCATGGATTATTTGTATTCCTACTGAAAGCACAACCTGACGAATGTTAACTGTGGAGTGGTAGATTTAGTGGTGATATAAATAAAAGGCGTATAGTTCGGTGGTAGCGTTTATTTTATTGTTATTGTCTGGGATCGGGCGCGCGCGGGGCCGCCAGGTGTGCCACCACCACGTGCGAGTGCGGGGGGCGCGCCGCCAGCAGGCGCGGGCCCGCGCCCCCCGCGCCCGCCGCCCCGGGCGGGCCCGCGCGCCGCACCGCCACCTGCTGCAGCTGCACCTTGCGCGGCGGGGGGGCGGGCTCGGCGCCGCCGCTGCCGCCGGCGCCGCTCTGCTGCACACGACAGATCGATCACAATCAAATGTAGTTCAGGCGACTAACAGCGCAATTTTACCAGAAGTTTATATTGCTTCTCTTCTATAACAACCAGTTCTATAACAAATATTCCAAACGTAATACGATAATAAGAGCTCAACCGAAGGTTTGATTTCGGTTGCGGTCGAAACTGAGATCAAACCGAAGGTTCGGTTTTGGTTTCGATTTCGGCTGAAAATCTTATTTTGGTTGGATACTAATACATAATGACTCCGATTTGTAAAATAGGGCCTCAATACATAAGTTCATTGTAACTACAATACCTCTTTGAAGTACGCATAATGCGACTGGCAGATACCGAACCCTACATAGCGCGTGGCCTGACAAGTTTCTATGACGAGAAAAAGTTTCTGTTAGATAGGCTGGAGGAGAGAAAGCGCTGACAATGTTGAATTACAAAAAGTCGTGTGTCCAACCGACCTGAGCGTGAGTCGCGGTCGCCTGATGAAGGATTTTAAGATGTCTCGCCGGGAACGTCTGCTGGCGGTACAACAACTGCGCTGCCGCCTGCGGGGCGGCCATAGCGGGCGCCAGCGCGCGCACCGCGTCCGGCCGAGCGCGGCGCGCCGCCTCCGCCTTGGCCGGCGCCGCCAGCACGATGCGCGCGGGCGCGGGCGCGCTGGGCCCCGCGCCCCCCGCCCCGGGCCCGGGCCCGGCCGCGCCCGCGCCCGCCGCCTTCAGCTTCTCCTTGGCGATGCGCTCGGCGCGGCGCTCGGCCACGTCCATGGGCGAGGGCGGCGCGTCCAGCTCCACGCCGTGCTCGTGCAGCAGCGCCGCGTGCTTGGGGTTGTGCTTGGCCTGCTCGTCGTGGCGCCGCTTGGGCTGCGCGCGCCGGCGCTCGGCGGCGTCGCGCATGGCGTCCAGGCGCGCCAGCGGCGGGCGCGGCGCGTCGTCGTCCAGGCGGCGGCGCGCGGCGGGCGGCCGGCGGTGGCGGCGGCGCGCGCGCTCGGGGTCGGCCAGCGCGTCGTGGCGGTCGCGGCAGGCGCGCGGCGAGCGGTAGGCGCGCGCGCAGCCGCCCACCAGCTCGGCCGCCCAGTCCCAGTTGGGCGCCAGCGCGGCGGGCGGCTCGGCGGGCAGGCGCTGCAGGCGCAGCGCGCGGCGCAGCGCGGCGTCTTCGCTGGGCGCCCAGTCGGGCTGCGCGTGGTGCGCGTGCGGGGGCGCGGGCGCGGCGCGCGGGCGGGCGCGCGGGCGCGGGCCGGCGCGCTCGAACAGCGACAGCGGCGCGTGGTCGTGGCGCGGCGCGGGGCGCAGACGGCGCGGCTCGCGCGCGCGCGGCTCGCGGCGGTGCACGGGCGGCAGCAGACAGTCGGGCGCGGCGCCGGCGCGGTACAGCGCGCGCGCCCACCCGTCGCAGTACACGTCGCCGTCGCCGGAGGGCGGGGTGGGCGGACACCACATCTGTAAGGCGGCACGTGATGACGTGAGCGAGCGCGGACACGGGGGACTGACCGATTGAGAAGTCATTATTTCGTTAACTACTCACTGGCATTCGTTCCACTGTTCCAGCATTATTGCTCACCCAAATCTGAAAAATACATATTTTTTTTTTTTTTGAAGTATTTACCATTAATCTGAAATAAAGATAATCTTGCAATGTTTTAATTTTCATATAAGTGGACTTGCACACTTAACAGAACAGTTGTAGAGTGCGTGAGCTGGGACCTCAGCAATTTCTCCAAAAATTGTTCAGGGTTCTTAGGCAGTAAACAATATAAAATTGCTGCGTCTAGACAGTGTGCCGGAAAAAGGAGGGATGAAAGTTCCCACTTTTGAATGTTTTGCTAACATCTTTAAAACGGTGAATCATTTAGAAAATATTAATACTTTTTTTAGGGTTAGGTATTGTAAAAAAAGTCCGTCCATATGTCTGTCTATCAACGGGCTACATCTCAAAAACCATCATAGGTAGACAGTTGAAATTTTCACAGATTGTGTATTTCTATTGCCGTCAAAACAGCTGTGTGAATCTGACACGCACTTTGCCGGTTTTTCACTAATTATAAGCACGCGTTTGACCACTATCTCACCTGTTGGTAAAAGATGATGTACTCGCTTGCCTAGAAGTAACCTGTTCACTCTTGACTTAAACACTCCCAGGTTGTAGCTATCAGGAAACAGACCCCGGCAGGGAATTCCACTCCTTAGTGTACGCACTATGAATGTGTTCCCAAAACTTTTTGTGCGTGTGCGTGGGATGTCCACCATGTACCGGTGGAGCATTGTCCTGTCTTGTGGTCCAATGGTGAAACGGGCTTGACGGAATTAAATTATGCAATTCCGTCGCACACTCCCCAAAACGCAACCGATAGAAAACCGACAGGCCAGTGACTCGCCGTCGATGCTCAAGATTTTGGAGCTTCGACTCGACGAGCCTTTCATTACCGTTGATGCTCTTGTCTCATTTCTCAAAAGACTCACGAGCTGGTATCTGGCAAATCCATCACTGAGATGAGAGCAGTACTCCATACACGATCGAACTTGCGCTTGATCGTGTTTGAGTAAGTTTCTTCAATGTAATAATTCATCATTACATTGAAGATTTTTTTCGACACTCTAGGTACACGTACGGGCCGGCCGCAGCACTGGGGCGCCCCAGTAGCGTGCTGCCATGAAAGGCTGCCCCACCAACTGTCACTGTCACACAAATGCACCATCGTGCTGGTTGGCGACCAGATGAAAGGGCCCGATGGACATTCCCGGGCTCGGGCGTCCCCGCAGTCTCCAGACTAGTCCCCCAATGATGTCGTCCTGTCAGGGCGCGCCTGAAGGTTAGCAACATAGAACCTCATTTCACTTCCTTCTCCTCAACCTCCTTCACTCAAAAACATGAACAGGAACAAAAGAGAAAAGCTGTACAGCGGTGAGCGGCAGCACGCCCTTTCGCACAAAGTGCACCTCTCTAACATACGAGGTCTGCACTCAAATCTCGCCCGCTGAGGAGAAAGCGAACTTGTTTCCTTCTTTGTTTGCGGAATGTTCACGTCTGGATCCTGGCGGCGCGAGGACCCCTGCTTCTCTGGTGGATGCGACTCGAGTATGTCGAACATTCGCATTCAGCAGAAGGACGTCCGTAGAGTACTGCGTAACCTAGACGTGAACAAGGCTAGTAGTGGCCCCGACGGGATACCGGCAATTGTTTTGAAGCCTTGTGCACCTGAGTTGTCTCCGATCTTGACACGCCTATTTCGTCTTTCGTCTGAGACCGGAAAAGTGCTGAAAGCTTTAAAGCAAGCTAACGAGCAGGCCGTGCCTAAGAGGGTAGTCGAGCTAACCCGTCGAATTATAGACCCATTTCGGGTATACTTTGTCAGAGTATGGGACGTTTGCTGAATCATAAGCTCCTGGCATACCTAGAAGCGAATGATATCTTAAGTGACCGACAATACGGGTTCCGCCGAAATCGGTCAACTGGGGATCTTCTAGCGTATACCATTCACATCTGGAGTGAGGCCAAAGAGAAGCACGGGGAGTCACTAGCGGTCTCCCTTGACATCTCGAAGTCCTTCGACAGGGTTTGGCACGATAGCTTTATTAGTAACCTTCCATCCTTCGGTCTGCCCGCCGGATAGTGTGATTGGATCGCGGATTTCCGAAGGGATCGGTCCATCCGAGTGGTCATAGATGGCTGCTCGTCTGGACTGCTGGATATTAATGCCGGGGTTCCTCAGGGGTCGGTGCTTTCGGCAACACTGTTATTGCTGCATATTAATGATATGCTTAAACTCGGTACCTTTGGGTAAGCAGACGACAGCACTGTTGCTGAGATACGTGTCCGACGCACGAGCTGGTGGGTCGCAAATCCGGTCTCTCCGGGAGGCAATGGTTGAGCGCTTGAACGTGTCCTTACAGGCGGTCTCTGAATGGGGCGATGCCAATCTGGTCATGTTCAATGCTGCTAAGACCCAAGCGTGTCTATTTTCTGCTAAAAGGAGCCAATTGCACCCAGTTCCATCTTTCCCAGGTGCAACCGTGCCGATAACCTACCAACTTGAGCTTCTTTGGCCCGTTCATAGAGAAAAGTCTCAAGTGGCTGCAAAGAAGTTGGGGGATCCTAGCAAAGGTGAGACGATACTTCACGCCGGAACAGCTGCTCAAACTCTATCAAGCGCAAGTTCGATCGTGTATGGAATACTGCTTTCGTCTTTGGGACGGATCTGCCAGATACCAGCTTGATGCCCTTGAATCAAATGAGAAACGAGCCAAGAGGATCATCGGCAATGATAGACTCGCAACGAGGCTCAGTCTTGAGCATCGACGACAAGTTTTTTTTTTTTTTTTACTATTGATAGGCACGCGTTTGATAGCCTGTCGGTTTTCTACCGGTTGCATTTTGGGGAATGTGCGACGGAATTGCATAATTTAATTCCGCCAAGCCCGTTCCATCATCGCACCACAAGACGAACGGAACATGGTGGACTTCGCACCCACACGCACAAAACGTTTTGGGAACACATTAGTACGTACAGCTAAGGAGTGGAATTTCCTGCCGGAGTCTGTTTTTCCTGATTGCTACAACCTGGGAATCTTTAAGTCAAGAGTGAATAAGCGTGCTACACCTTCGACCACATCATCGTTTACCAACAGGTGAGATAGTGGTCAAACGCGTTCCTATCAATAGTAAAAACAAAAAACATGTTCGTATCATCAATTGTCTGAGTAGAATCGCAGATAACCCAGTGGAAATTAACATTAAAGTTGCCAAGTTGGATGTAGTTCTGATTTTTTGGTATGTTGTATGGACCAGTTAGAATAGTGAGAAACCCAAATTGCAACTTGGGTGCTTGGTGCGGTGCGCTGCGCACCACGCGATAAACTTGTGCTCGCTGCGCACCACGCGATAAACTTGTGCTCGCTGCGCACCACGCGATAAACTTGTGCTCGCTGCGCACCACGCGATAAACTTGTGCTCGCTGCGCACCACGCGATAAACTTGTGCTCGCTGCGCACCACGCGATAAACTTGTGCTCGCTGCGCACCACGCGATAAACTTGTGCTCGCTGCGCACCACGCGATAAACTTGTGCTCGCTGCGCACCACGCGATAAACTTGTGCTCGCTGCGCACCACGCGATAAACTTGTGCTCGCTGCGCACCACGCGATAAACTTGTGCTCGCTGCGCACCACGCGATAAACTTGTGCTCGCTGCGCACCACGCGATAAACTTGTGCTCGCTGCGCACCACGCGATAAACTTGTGCTCGCTGCGCACCACGCGATAAACTTGTGCTCGCTGCGCACCACGCGATAAACTTGTGCTCGCTGCGCACCACGCGATAAACTTGTGCTCGCTGCGCACCACGCGATAAACTTGTGCTCGCTGCGCACCACGCGATAAACTTGTGCTCGCTGCGCACCACGCGATAAACTTGTGCTCGCTGCGCACCACGCGATAAACTTGTGCTCGCTGCGCACCACGCGATAAACTTGTGCTCGCTGCGCACCACGCGATAAACTTGTGCTCGCTGCGCACCACGCGATAAACTTGTGCTCGCTGCGCACCACGCGATAAACTTGTGCTCGCTGCGCACCACGCGATAAACTTGTGCTCGCTGCGCACCACGCGATAAACTTGTGCTCGCTGCGCACCACGCGATTACTGTATTGTTGAAATTTGAAGAAGGTATTATTCTTATATGTATAATTATTAATGAATGATTAATTAAGTACCCAATGTCGATTATTGACAGATTTAATCACATTTTGTTCCCCCAAAATCTAACAAGCGCGCGCATTGATACATCAAAATTGCGCATATGATATGTCAAAAAATGCAGAAAAATAAGAGGTATAATCGTGGCAAAGGAAATAACGGGCTCTTATCCCTGAGTCTCCAAGTAATGCATCCTTTTCCTCTCGCGCGTTTCTCGTACACACGGGTGTATGTACGAGAAACGCGCGAGAGGTTAAATATTTCTCCATTCCTTCTTTTTTCAACCAGGTGCTATAAAGTAAGGAAAAACGTATACTGAAAAACTGAAAAAGCATTAAATTTATAGTTATACGATACCGAAACCCATTTCTGACAAAAAAAAAAAAGATTTGCAAAGTCGATCCCTTAGTATATGAAGATCGATTTTCAGCCCACAGTGCGACGTGTCAAAAAGCGTTTGGAAAATTTGTATCAAAAAATGTCGTCGTCACTGTTTAAACATATTGTCCGCGAACAAAGAGACTAATTTCTCATAACATAACATAACCCAACAATACGCCGCGAGATCTGCCCGCTGGCTTCGAGTCCGGGTCCTGTGATGCCGCCTCGCTGACTTCGCGTCCGTAGCCTAACTGGGTAATATACTATACTGTTGTTCTTAGCAAGAATGGAGTCAAGATTTACTGGCTTCTGACTATCCGTAACAACTGCCAAACATCTACAATGGACAGCCGGGACCAACGGCTTAACGCGCTTTCAGATGCACAGAGGAAACTAGGTATGTGAACATGGTCATCCATCCCATACATAATTTCCACTTACATCATGGTGAGAAAATAAATATATATATAATAACCATTATATTATTAATATATATAAATATAATAATAATATAATGGTAATAATATAGTGGATGCTCCAGGGTAGCCCGCGAAATTCAAATATTTTTATGTTTTTTGCAATTTGCCGGTCAGTGTGAAGCATGTATGTGGACCAAATGCGATCTGCGACCGTAACGCGTATTTATCTAAAGAATTATAACCATTTTAATCATCAATATAGCCCTCTAAGTTCATGTAGTTCGAAAGAATGATTATTTCTGAAATATTCATTCTTTCGAACTACATGAACTTCTTCTGCTACCCTGGAGCATTCACCTTAAGGTGAATGTTACGGGTTGCTCATTGCCATTTTCCCGCGAGATGGCGCTGAAGTCAACATTTTCAGTTTTATTTTGTTTCGAGTGTAATTGGAACAATATTAAGTCGCAGAAATAATGGTGCGACAATCGGATATTCCACTTTATCTAAATTAGTCAAAAACCCTTCTGATTCGCCAAGAGCAAGAGCGAAGAGTTTAAGGCTCAAGTCAAACCGAGATGGCAGCGAAGCGGCGCGCAGGTTCAGTGTCATATAATTTTAAACTTAATCCTCATCACAGTAACACATAGTATCGCTTGGTCGCTTGAGAAACTTGAAAAGGTCGCGCGGCCGCCCGCGGCGCCGCGAGCATTCCAACGACTCCCGCGACAATATGTGTTACAGTAATGAAGATAAAGTTTAAAATTATATGACACTGAAACTGCTCGCCGCTTCGCTGCCATCTCGGTGTGACTTGACCCTAACTGGAATTAGTCTCTCTCTGACATTTCTTTCTAAGGATTTTAGACCGATAAAACTAGAAGTATATTTCACATATCAATAAGATACTTAATGCTGTTCATGTCAAGATGTAGGTATCGCTTTTGATGCTGTAATTACGAGTTCCAAAGTGTAGCAGTCGTGGAAGGGACGGAGGGTCGGAGGGCCGGAGGGTGAGAGGGCCGGAGGGTCGGAGGGCCGGAGGGCCGGAGGGTCAGAGGGCCGGAGGGTCAGAGGGCCGGAGGGTCGGAGGGCCGGAGGGTCGGCCGAGGCGGCGGCGGAGGGCAGTTCGCGCGGCCGACTCGGTTCGCCCGTAAATGCTTGTACGCCATTACATCCCTGACGTTCAGATCGGTGCCGCAGTGTCGCCGATCACAAACAGCGCCGGCTCGGGGACGGCTCAAGCATTTACGGACGAACATCGAGCGGCACCGAAACGTCGAACGTCAGAAATATAAAACGCACGAGCGGTATGTCAAAATCATTTATTATCGTTATCTTTGCCGTCGGCGTCGGGCGCGTTAGCGAGCCACGCGTCCAGCGTGCCGTTGCGCAGTCGTCGCCGCGCCGCCGCCCCGCGCGCCTCGTCCAGCGACCACAGGTTGATGTGCACCGTGCCGCGCGAGCGGGTGCGCGCGGGGGCGGGCGCGGGGGCGGGGGCGGGCGCGGGGGGCGGCGACGGCGGCGGCGACGGCGGCGGCGGCGGCGCGGGGCGGCGGCGGCGGACACGCACCTTGGCGCGCGCGTCGTGGCGGCTGTACGTGAGCTCGGGCCCGGGCGGCGGCGACGCGCTCGAGCCGCGCAGCTGGCGCCGCGCCTCCTCCCACTCGCGCAGCTGGCGCCGCATCTCGCCCAGCGCCGCGCGCTCGGCCTCGCTGGCGGCCTCGCTGCTCTCCACCAGGCGCATGGCGTACTTCTCGATGGGCGTAAGCTGCGGACAGAGCAGAGGTGAGCGCGGGGAGCGGGGGCCGGGGGCCGGGGGCCGGGGGGCGGGGGGCGCGGGGCGGGCGGCGCACTGACCTGGCTCATGAGCGTGGCGAGGTCGTCGGGGTCGCGGGCGGGCGCGGCGGCGTGCGGCTCGTCGTCGAGCGGCAGCGTCTCGTCGAACTCGGCGAGGTCGCCCTGCGCCTCGGCGCGCGCGGCGGCGGCGGCGGCGGCGTCGGCCTCGTCCTCGGCGGCGGCGAGCGCGCTCTCCAGCTCTCCGCCGGCGGCCGGCGACGCCTCTCCGCCGCCGCCCGACTTGTTATCCGTCTCGCCGCCGAACAGTTCCTTTATGTTAGCCTGCGCCGATCGAATGAATGGATTATTAGCCGTTACGATACAAAGAGTGATGACCGTTTGGATGACATATGAGACTGCATACCCCGCGCAGGTAGGAGGTGGTGAAGTGGCCGCCCTCGATGGCCAGGTGGCCGAGCGCGCGCTTCTGCTCCGCCTTGCGCAGGATGTTCTCCTCCACGGTGGCGGCGGTGACGAGGCGGAACACGTGCACGTCGCGCGTCTGCCCGATGCGGTGGCAGCGGTCCTGCGCCTGCGCGTCCATGGTGGGGTTCCAGTCGGAGTCGTAGAAGACGACGGCGTCGGCGCCCGTGAGGTTGAGCCCCACGCCGCCGCTGCGCGTGGACAGGATGAAGGCGAAGACGCGCGGGTCGGCGTTGAAGCGGTCCACGAGCGGCTGGCGGCGCTCCACGCGCGTGGCGCCGTCCAGCCGCAGGTAGGCGTGGCCGCGCAGCGACAGGAAGGCCTCCAGCACGTCCAGCACGCGCGTCATCTGCGTGAAGATGAGCACGCGGTGGCCGCCCGCCTTGAGGCGCCGCAGCAGCCCGTCCAGCGTCTGCAGCTTGCCTGCGAGCGGACCACACCTCAGCATACGACTACCCGCTTATACCGCCGACGAGACCTTTTCTCGAAACCATTCAGACCATGCCAGAAGCCTGAATTTTCGATTGTCATGAGATAGCCGAGTTATTCTATTTATTAAAGATGTCTAATATTGTTGCTAGTATGGTCATTATAATTTTTTAGTTAGATGCTCTCATAGATAGGTATTGAATAAATTAGTCAACTTGGTTTTACATTAGATCTCGCAACTTTGGGGAGGTAATAAGACTGACTGCACTTAATTATTAGTGCGTTGCAAGATTTGGCATTTTTTCACACATTATGTTTTACGATACTTGGTGCCAATAAACTCATTCTTTACAAGTGACAGGATGCATGGACCGATCTCGGCAAGCGTCCATGAACCTTGTTGTTCGACTCGCGTGACTTTAATGACTAAGCCACGCGCTACCTACAGCTAGTACATCATTTGAAGTGATTTAAAAAATATAGTTACCGCAGTCGTACTGCAGCAGCGAGGGGTGTGGGAAGGCGACGGCTTGACGCGACGCGGGCGCGTGGAACAGAGCCAGCAACGAGCGGAACTGCGGCGCCGCCGCGCGCTCCAGCAGCCCGGCGCGCCGCCGCCACCCGCGGGCCGGCGCGCCGCCGCCCAGCACCAGCGCCGGCGCAGGCGCGCGCGCGCTCGCCCAGCACACACAGAACCTGCAGACAGCCACACACATACACTGCACAATAGCTCATCGATCAGCTGCTTAAGCCGAGCCTATGCAAACGGCTAGATTAATATTTTTGCCTTCCCGAACCCCTTTTTAGAGCATTGCGCGCGAACGTATTTGTGTGAGAATAAGCATAGTTAAAGTTTATAATAATATTGAGGATTGTAGACTGCTAAATTTGTTTTTTTTTTTTCACTATCGTCCAAGAGGCTACTAGACTATTTTGTCTCATTCATTATTCGACTTAATTTCGTGAGTTCGAGTTCAAGAACAGAAGAGACCTGTCGATGATCGGGCGCAGTTCGTCCAGCACGTCCCGCACGTCGCGCGGCGGCAGCGCCGGCCCGCCCGCCGCCACCGCCGCGCGCAGGTCGGCGCCGTACAGCGGCAGGCGCCAGCAGCGCCGCTCGTTGCACGCCGCCAGGCGCCGCAGGCAGGCGCGCCGCCGCGCCTCCAGCCGCGCGGCGGCGCCCGGGGCGGGCGGCGCGGCGTGCGCGGGCGCGGGCGGCGCGGCCCGGGCGCCCGGCGCTAGCGCCACGCCGGGCGGCGCGAGCGGGGGCGCGGCGTCGGGCGGCGCGGCGCGCGGTACGAGGCGCAGGTGCAGCCGCAGGCCGGCGGGCGGCGGGCGGGGGGGCGCGGGGCGCGCGGGCGCGGCGCCCAGCTCCTCCACGAGGCGGCGCGGCGGCGCCAGGTGGCGCGCGCGGTGCGCGGCGAAGGCGCCGGCCCCGCTGGCCTCGAGCGAGGCGAGGTCGCCGCCGAGGCGCGCCGCCAGCTCGCCGCGCTCGGCCAGGCCGACGGCCAGCGCCAGCGCGGGCGCGGCCAGGCGCAGGCCGCCCAGCTGCAGCGGGGAGGACACGGGGCGCGGCTCGAACAGGTCGGGGTGGTTGCACACCTTGCGCAGCTGCATGAGCACGTTGATGACGCTGAGCAGGTGGCCGGACGCCAGGCTCTCCTTGGTCCTGCACAGAGGGGGCGGCGGGCGGTGAGAGCGGGCGGCTGGCTGCGGCTGCTGAGCGCAGAGGGCGCGGTACTCACTTCGCGCGCGACATGAAGTCGTCGTAGAGGAAGCGCTGCCGCTTGGAGAGGCGGCACAGCAGCACGTGCTCGTACTTGCGCGGCATCTGGCGCTCCACGTCGGCCTTGAGGCGGCGCAGCAGGAAGGGGCGCAGCACCTCGTGCAGGCGGCGCACCAGCGCGTCGTTGTAGCGGCTGGAGCCGTCGGCGATGCCGGCCACCTCGCTGAACCACTCGCGGAACTCGGAGTGCGAGGCGAACACGTCGGGCATGAGGAAGTGCATGAGCGACCACAGCTCCAGCAGACTGTTCTGCAGCGGCGTGCCCGTCAGCAGCAGGCGCCTGCAACACCCACACACATGAGCGAGCGCACACTGCTCCATGACCATCGGACCTAACTGTTTCATTGTATGCCAACAAAATACCTTTTCCCTTAATTATTATAACTAAATGATGAATCAAAAGTACTTTTAATATAAGTTTAAAATGTAAAGAACATTTTTTATTTAAAAAACACTTTGTAAACAAGCATATTACAAAACTAGTTGACCCGCGCAACTTCGTCTGCATTACAATTTTCATTACTGATCCGCTCCTATTGGTCTTAGCGTGATGATATATAGCCTATAGCCTTCCTCGATAAATGGGCTATCTAACACTGAAAAAATTTTTCATATCGGACCAATTATAGTACATGAGATTAGCGTGTTTAAGTAAACAAACAAACTCTTCAGCTTTATTTATTAGTATAAAAAAGCAATATAGAGTGCAGATAAATCAATTTTATCCTTATAACAATTGCACCCAATAATTGCAAAAGGCGACAAACGAATCTGATGGTTTTTGAAAATAAATAAAAAACCGGCCAAGTGCGAGTCGGACTCGCACACTTTGGGTTCCATACCATAAACCTTAATTTTTATTATTTGTTGTTATAGCGGCAATAGAAATATACAATCTGTGAAAATTTCAAGTGTCTACCTATTACAGTTCTTGAGATACAGATCGCTGACAGACAGACAGACGGACAGCTGAGACTTAGTAATAGGGTTGGCCAGAACCCTAAAAGAGGTAGCAAAAATAATAGGTTGGCAGCTACAGTGAAGTAGCATTTTAAGTAATAAGTTTTATTTTGAGTAGTAAGCATTGTTTAAATTTAAATTGGCAGTGATTTTTCATCGCTTCCTCGCCGCCGGCGGCGGCGGTGAGAAAAGTGCCTAACACGTTATCACGTCAAAAAGTATTTCAAATGTTTAATTTACCGAGAGTTTACAATCTCAAGTTAATTTATAATTTTACGGAGTTTGCCATTTTCCGGTGACATATACAACACTTTCGGATGGTGAAGTATGGTCATGGGCGCCAGAGAAGGTTGCGAGGGTGTACACACTTGCACCCTCTGGCTTCAAATTATTTAAAATTGAACATACGAAACCATGAACAAGAAATAAAATAATACATTTATCAAGCGAAAAGTTGTAAAAGGTAATCTAGCAAATCCAAAGCCAGGTTGATAATTTGAGCTCTCTTCGCTCGCGCCTTGCACCCCGTCTTCCTTCGATCTATCTGTGAGCGAATGAGCAAAAGGAAACCTATATTATTCAAGGCTGGGTTATGAAGATGCACCCTCTGAAAATAGTCTTGCCAGCACACATGACTATGGCGTGTTTATTTTTAACCGACTTCAAAAAAAGGAGGAGGTTCTCAATTCGGTTGTATTTTTTTTTATGTTTGTTACCTCATAACTCCGTCATTTATGAACCGAATTGAAAAATTCTTGTTTCATCTGAAAGGGTATACTTCTCGATTGGTCCCATTTTCACCAAGTCAGATTCTGATGATGGGATCCCATGAAAATCGAAGGCAACCCTAAAATTTTATAGGCACCTACAGTTCCCGTCACGCAAGCTTGCCTCCGCGTCGTACGACGCAATCGGCTGCGCAGGACGTCAATTTGACAACAAACATACAACCGCGCATGCGCGGGTAGCTCGCGCATGCGCGGCGCGCGGGTGTAGTGGCATCTCACTCGCTCGTGTACGTTCGATGCATAAGCGTGTCCCGCTTGCTCAATGCAATACGACTGTGGATGCGAAAAGTGTTACACGTTGTTATTGTTTTAATTATTTATTTTGGTTATTTCTTACAGTTTGATTTGTTTTCTTGTGGTGATGTGTTTGTTGTGTTACTTTTTGATATTTTATTGTTACTGGTAGTCTTTGTTACTTGTTTATAGTATAATACGTATAATCAAAAAATATTTTAGGAACGTAACACTTTTTTACGTGATTGCACCTGCGCGGACTTCACTCAAACTTAACTTCCGGGGGGCAAACCACGCTGACGCGAACTTTACAATGTTTTTCATTAACTTTCTAATGCAGATATTTGTGATCAGATACTTGTGCCTGGGTAATCATCATTTCATGTTGCTGAGCTGATGATGGAAGGTATAAATTAGGATCTGATGATGAGATCCCATGAAATATGTTTATTAAGCGATATTTTCGCCAATTGTCAGCCGATTTGGATGATTCTTTTTTTGTTTAGAAGAGTATTTTTAATTTGGTGAAGATCTGACGAAGAACGAGGTAGGCAACGGACGGAACTCTTCAAAAAATGATAGCAAATGGATCGGGATTGCTGTAATTGCATGTTTTTTTAGTGTTTACACCAGTTCTTAAAATAACATTGTACCGGTACGCTGTGAAAAAAAAAAGATACATACAGCCGAACATAGAACCTCCTCCTTTTTGAAGAAGTCGGTTAAAAAAACACTACAAAGTAAAAAATGACTAACTTCGGAAGTCGGTGTTCAAAAACAAAATAACCAAAAACACCAACTTCCGATATTAAAGTTATTTTTTACTTTGTAGTGTTTTGTTTTTGAAGTCGGTTTTATTTTTTTGTTAAAAGTTTTTATTTTACAAGCACAGCGTGCCGACGTGATATTATGTTATGAACTGGTGTAAACAATCAACAGACATGCTATTACAGAAATCTCGATCCATTTGCAATCATTTATTGAAGAGTTCCGTTGCCTGCCTCCGAAGTTCTTCATCTGATCTTCACCAAATTTAAATGGAACTAGTCCGAGAAAATACTCTTCCAAACAAAAAATGAATCATCCAAATAGGTTAACAATTGGCGAAAATATCGCTTAACAAATATTTTTCATGGGATCCCATCATCAGATCCTGACTTATACCTTCCATCATCAGCTCAGCAACATGAGATGATGATTACCAAGCACAAATATCTTAATTGCGTTAGAAAGTTTATGAAAAACAGTGTATGTGCTTATAAAATTTGAGGGTTTCCCTCGATTTTCATGGGATCCCATAATCAGATTCTGACTTGGTGACAATGGGACCACCTCAGGAGTATAGGCTTTCGAATAAAAAAAAAAATATTTTTAAAATCGGTCCAGAATTGGCGGAGGAATCGGTGAACATTCATAAAAAAAAAAAAACAGCTGAACATAGAACCTCCTCATTTTTGAAGAAAAGTGGATTTTGCCACACTCTTTACTTTTAATTTTTCCAATAAATGGTTTAATTTAGCTAGGACCTATATTTATGTACAGTGTAAACACATACAAATTTAATGTGTCAGCACTATACTTGCTACGCGCGGTCTATACTTTAGTACTCAAATATCAAATATCTCACTCTGTAATGAATGAGTGCACGCGATTTGTGGAGAATGGCAGCTCGAAGAAGCACCCAGGCCATGTCTACAGTGACAATGGCACCAATTTTGTTGGAACGAGCAGAATTCTAAACGAAGAATACATAACCATTCAAGGCACTTTGGACAGCAATTTTTTCGAAGCTATTACCAGTATGGAGATTACCTGGCATTTTAATGCCCCTTCATGGCCCAGTGCCAGAGGCCTTTGGGAAGCTGCCGTCAAGAGTATGAAATATCATCTCAAATGAGTGATAGGAGATCAGAAGTTGACGTTTGAAGAGTTTTCGACTTTGCTCGCTCAGAAAGAAGCGTGTTTAAATAGCCATTCACTATGCGCACTCAGCGTAGATCCTGAAGATTTAGACTGTCTCACACCATCTCACTTTTTGGCAAGCGGTCCAACGTTAACAATCATAGAGACAGAGATAGATCTACGGACAAGATGGCAGCTCACACAAAAAATATTTGATGAGATGTAGAAGAAATGGCGAGCTGAGTATATGTGCTAGCTATCAACTCGCGCAAACCTCATCACGGAGGAAACTCGTTATGCTTGAAATTATTGTTAGTGTAGTTAAAGGTCAAGTTAGCTGTTAATTCAAATTTCTTTAAAATCTAGCTCTATATTATTTCACTGTTTTTTTTTTGGATTTTTATTTCAAATATTTCAACCACTGTTTGAAATCATTTGGATAAATATCTGCTTGATAACAATATCAAATTTTGTCAGTGTGGAAAAAAAAAGCACAAAAACCTTACTCACCTTTCAGTTTGAAAATTTAATAGCATTTGCCACCTCTGAGACTTGAAGTTCTTAATGTTCTGTGCTTCATCCAGAATTAAATATTTCCATCTTTTTCTTCTAAAACTTTGATGGTCTTGCACTACGAGTTTATAGGAGGTTATACACACATGGAAAGAGTTAGCTTTAGTCCACCCGACACGTTTCATCTTGCGCTCCTTGATGGAGCCGTAGTAGGTGAGCACCTTGAGCGCCGGGCACCACTTCTTGAACTCCAGCTCCCAGTTGAGCAGCACGGACGTGGGGGCCACCACCAGGTGCGGGCCCCAGCAGCGCCGCTCCGCCAGGTGCGCCAACAGCGCGATGCTCTGCACCGTCTTGCCCAGCCCCATCTCGTCCGCCAGGATGCCGTTGAGGCCGCGCGCGTGCATGGTGGCCAGCCAGTGCAGCCCCACGTGCTGGTACTCGCGCAGCGCGTGGCGCAGCAGGCGCGGCACCGGCGTGCCCACGGCCGTGTCCGACAGCGTGGTGCCCGTGGGCTGCAGCGACGCCGCCAGCGACGCCGCCGCCTGCACGCGCCGCTCCGAGCCCTCCGCGGGCTGGCCGGGCTGGCCGGGCTGGCCGGGCTCGTCCATCAGCGCCTCCAGCGCCTCCGACGCCGCCGACGAGGCGCTGGCGTCCGACTCGTCGCCGCTGTCGTCCTCGTCCTCGTCCTCGTCGTCCTCGTCGCTCTCGTCGCTGGAGGCGCGCGCGGAGGGCGGGCGGCGCTGCAGCTCGTCGTCGGCCGAGTCGGAGGGCGGCGGCGAGTGCGCGGGCAGGTAGCCGGGCGGCAGCAGGTCGCGCAGCGGCGCCGACAGGTCGCGGCGCAGCGCCTCCAGCTCGGCGGCGTGCGGCGGCTCGTCGCGCTCGGCGGCGGCGATGGTCTCCTCGTCGTCGTCGGAGCAGCCGCGCGGCCGGAACTCGCGGTCGTCCGGCGCCGGCGCCTGCGCCTGCAGGTTGGCGGCCAGCTGGCGCGAGTAGCGCTCGGTCTTGTCCACGATGTAGCTGAGCTGCTCGTCCAGCGCCTCTTTGCGCGCGCGCTCCACTCTGCGGACACGTTTCCACTCCACCAGCTGCGGGACAAATATTTGCAGCTTGTTATTTAGAATGGTATGAAATTCTATATTATTATGCCTAGCCTTTTCCCAACTATATTGGGGTCAGCTTCCAGTCAAACCGGATTCAGTTGAATACCAGTGTTTTACGTGAAGCGGCTGCCTACCAGACCTCCACAACCCATGAACAGCACTTCTTGACGAGACTGGAGTCAGATTTACTGGCTTCTGATAATCCGTAACAACTGTCAAAGATCTTCAATTAACGTGCTTTCCTTGGCACGGATAGGTAATACTTAACATACCAAGTTACGGTATGTTAAGATGGTCACCCATCCACTGACCAACCTTGGCAAACATTGCTTAACCTTGAAGATCGACCCGTGTGTCACTATTATTATTTAGCCACAAGCTCCTCCAATGCTATTAGTATATATATATAAGGATGACAATGCTATTAGTGCATGTACTAACAAATTATGGATTTTCCGAAATAAAAAATTATTTCATTACTGAGTGAGAGTGACTGACAGACAACACACAGCACAGCTGAAACTTTTGGTTGTAGAAAGCTGAAATTTGGCATGTAATTTCCTTGAGGAGTATAAGGAAGCACTAAGAGAGGATTTCCCAAAATTCCTACAAGAATGGGACAAACAGAATATGCACGTACGAAGTCGCAAACAAAAGGCTAGTTAAGTATAATTCACAAGTGAGAGCACCATTTTTTTCCAACAAATCTAGATGAGGCCAGTAATTGCAAACCGAAACAAACTTAGTTTTCATGAAAATCTTATTCCTTGGGCCAATATAGTATGTGTAAAATATATATATACAATCGCTTTTTTAAGATTGTCTGGATAATCACGCAACTAATTATTTTATCTACAAAAAGTAGCAAATTTTTATTAATTTCTCACCTTTTCCACGTTGGACCAAAATGTTCGTATTTCTTTAGCTGCAAAGGCAGCAATTTTTCTCAACTGTAATTCTTGAGCTTTTTCCGCCTTCTGTGCTGCTAGAGCCTTATCTTGAAAATATTTTTGAACGGCCCGAGCGCACTGTAAAAATACAGTTACCAGTTAAGTATAATATTGTAGTTTTAACAGCATTTTACGAAAGTTAAAGCGGTCACTGTGTTTAGCTTATTGACATTTTTCTTTAGGAAAAACGGTCAAAAATAGTCTGATCATGAGGACAAAAATGTATCATGTAGTGTCAATAAAAACAAGTCCTCCCTTTGATTCCATGTCGAGGGGGTAATTTATTTTTTCACAATTTTAATTTTGCAATCTCAACAACGCCTTTCCTTTTCTGAAAGCTGTCTGCGAGCGCTACACCTTCGCGCGGTACCTTCTTAGCGGCCTGCTTCTTCCACTTGCGCTCGTGCGCGAAGTCCTGCGCCAGCCACTGCATCTCCTCCAGCAGGTAGTCCCAGTGCGCCTTCCCGCGCGGCGGCTCCAGCACGCGCGGCAGACGCCGCTCCGCCCACAGCCCCGCGCGCGCCAGCTCGCCCACGCGCGCCGCCACGTACGCCTCCTGCTTGGCCTTCTCCACCATCTCGTCCACGCGCGGCGGCGACGGCGGCGACGGCGGCGACGGCGGCGCGGCCACGGGCGGCGGCCGGCGCGCCTCCAGGAAGGCCGTGAGCTGCGGCGCCGGCGGCCGCTTGCGCCACACGCCGTAGTCCATCATGTTGCCGCCCGCCTGCAGGAAGTACAGCTCGCTCAGCTGCTCCGTGAAGCTGTCGCGCAGGCTCCTCAAGCGCTGCAGCTCGCCGTCCAGGATGCGGCGGCGCAGCGCAGCGGCGTCGTCGGGAAGGCGCGCGCGCTTGCGCGGCGGCTCGTCGCGCTCGGGCAGCGCGGGCGGCGGCGGCGTGCCTCCATTGAGCGCGCTCGCTCCGCCGCCGCCCGAAGCGCCGACGCGCTCCACACCCTGGAATTATCACTAGTATCAGTTTTGACCCTTAAAGAGTTACACCGTAGGTCATCACCGTACCGTCGACCTCAGAGAAAGTGGTCACCCTTCGTACACTCTTTAGATTATAATTTTTAGGGTTCCGTATCTCAAAAGGAAAAAACGGAACTTTTATAGGATCACTTTGTTGTCCGTCCGTCTTTCTATCAGGACCCTTTATCTCAGGAACGCGTTGAAGTATCGAGTTGAAATTAAAACCATGTATTTAAGTCTACGATCCCTTGATGTTAAAAAATTAAACTTCTAAGTTAACGTAAAAAAAGATACGGACCTTTTTGCCGCAAAAAACGTATATTTCGACACTCTCAAGGGAATCAAAATATATAATATAGAACCATTGAATGCGAGTTATTATTTAAAGGTGAAATGGAAGAATCTGTTGGGCCCGTAACTTTTTCCGCAAGGTTTTTACCAATATCAGCAAAAAAGCCATTAACAGAGTTCACCGACAGTTGAGGAGTCGATGACAACCTTAACAATTCAGACGATGTTTCTTTCTTCTTGACTCTGTGTGTTATGTTATTTATAGCTGACCAAAGAAGCTTAGAATTGGTCCCTGCCTTAGCTATTTAATTTTTTTCATATTCAGATTTAATTTTCCTTAGCAATTTGTTACACAAGTTTCTGTATCTGTGAAAGGTAATTTTAAGGTCGTGATCTTCTGGTGACTTTTTTAGTTTTTTATGCAGATTGTCTCTGTGTAGGACACACCGACGAAGGCCTGGTGATATCCATGCCTTCAGAATCTTTTTACGATTTGGGACTTTGACAGTTTGTGAGTTAGCGTCTACAACTTTTTTTATTTGATTTACCATAGTCTCAGCAGCTATATTTGGATCTCGTGTGCTATAAACTTCGCTAAAGTTGAGTTGCTTAATGTCAAAATCTAACTGCTCATGATTGATTCGGATCATTGATTTTTTTACAACTGTTTTAAAAATTTTATTTGAAAGGAACAATATTACCGTTTCATGGTCATTTAGTGCCGAATGCGCTACAAGTGTTGAAACAGGCCGCTGGGTTTTTAAAGCGATATGATCAAGACAGGCGTGCAAACGTGTAGGCAATGTATGGGCAGGCAGCAGTCCATGTGAGGCTAATAAATTTAAATAGGAATATTTTTTTGAATCTTGGCTTTGATCGTGGATATCTCCGCTAATTATTATATTTTTGTAGCGTGCTATATTTGTTAACGTAGAGTTTAATGAGTTTAGAAAATTAGTGATGTCTTTATAGCCTGGCGGTATGTATATATAAAAGGAAAGCGACTTGTACGCTAAATTTGTTGCTTGTTTTAACGAATCATGTTTCATACATGTAATTATAGATATACATATTCAAACATAATTATAGAGCAATTCTTTAATAACACATTCAACAAGTGTTTCTCCCATTTTTGGGTACCCATGATTTTTATCTCGAATGCACGTGCAACCTGCGTAATCCGTGCCCTTCTGACGCACGGACGCGTCCCGCACCCCGTGAAAACTGTCCCCGGAATTTTTCAGCTGACAAAACGTCCTGCTAGCCAGATTTCTATCGGACGTCCGAACGCTCAAGGACAGCACAAGGTTGCGTTCACGGACGATGTCCGATAGTGTGTACAGTTCAATGTACATTCATTATACAGATCAGATACCTCTAAGAAGCGTCCATAAACCGTGGCTTATGGTCGGTGTTTTTGGTTACTTTTTAGTTTTTTGACACCGACTTCCGAAATTAAAGTTCTTTTCTTTCTTCCGAAGTTATTTTGTACCTTGTAGTGTTTTGTTTTTGGAAGTCGGTTGTATTTTTTGTAAAAAAGTTCTATATTTTTCACTTTTCAGTGGTACCTACCTGCGTACCCATTAACAGCGTACCTGCGCAATGTTATGTTAAGAACTGGTGTAAACACTAAAAAAACATGCAATTTCATTAATCCCGATCCATTTGCTATCATTTATTTAAGAGTTCCGTCCGTTGCCTACCTCGTTCTTCGTCAGATTTTCACCAAATTGAAAATACTCTTCTAAACAAAAAATAATCATCCAAATCAACTGACAACTGGCGAAAATATCGCTGAACATATTTCATGGGATCTCATCATCAGATCCTAATTTATACCTTCCATCATCAGCTCAGCAACATGAGATGAGAATTACCAGGCACAAATCTCTGAATTGCGTTAGAAAGTTAATGAAAAACATTGTATGTGCTTATAAAATTTGAGGGTTGCCCTAGATTTTCATGAGATCACATCATCAGATTCTGACTTGGTGACAATGGGACAAATCGAGAAGTATACTCTTTCAGATGAAACAAGAATTTTTCAAATCGGTTCATAAATGACGGAGTTATGAGGTAACAAACATAACAAAAAAAAATACAACCGAATTGAGAACCTCCTCCATTAAGGGAAGTCGGTTAAAAACAAAGTCGGGTTTGTTCGAACACTTATAACTCAAAAACGGCTGGATCGATTTTCATGATTTTTAACCGACTTCAAAAAAAGGAGGAGACTCAATTCGGTTGTATTTTTATTTTTTTAACTCCGTCTTTTATGAACCGATTTGAATAGTTTTTGTTTTGTTTTGTTGTTGTTGTAGGAATACCTAAACCTATGCTCATTTCATGGCCTTCTCCCCGCACATAGCTTTCCAACACATTACACATCATAGTGGCTTCTGGTAGGATCATGTCATGTTAAAATCAAATAACCCCCACTTGCCCTTGTTGTTAACTCGACAATAAACGATCACAATGCTGCCCTACTAATTCTCGATTGTAACATACCTAAGCAAAACACTCACACAATTTCTAAATTGAATGTAAATAAACTTGAAGAAGACTTGCGAGTCATCAACTTTGATTCAGTTTATAATTCCGCTGACCCGCAGTGTCCATGTTAGGTATATGAAATAGAAAATGATATACAATTCACAAAAATATGGTTATATCGCATTTGAGCAACAAAACTTGCAACATAAAACCCTGGATCACGACAGGTCATTCCCGCTGTATGAAGCAATAGTATAAAACATGAAAGCTAATTCTCACCCAGATAATGCTATGTTCCAACTGTCATACAAAAAATATAAACGAAAGATTGTTCAAATATTATCTTGACGACAAATCTACTTTTTCGGAACGGCAATTTGGGTTTAGATTTAAACTATCAACTGCCGATGCCGTTCATCATCTGACTATCTGGCTCAACAACTTGACAAGGGTAACCATACAGTTGGAATTTTCCTGGACCTACCTCGCCAAGGCTTGTGACACTTTCCATTCCTATTCTTGTGCGCAAGCTTGAAACAGCGGGCGTACCTATTCAACCAAAGACATAAGAGGTATTCAGCTAAAACTTTTCAAAGGCTACTTAGTAGACCGTATCCAGAGCGTGAAGATTGGCATTGTTTTCAGCGCAGACCAAAAACCACATCTTTGTTGTTCCCCAAGAAAGTATTTTGGGGCCCACTTTACTATATACACAAAGACCGATAAGTGGAGTAATTATGAAGAACACTGTGAGCATTGGATGCGGCGGGTTAAGACGTACTTAACCTCGACAAAGGACGATCGCAGTTTCTTTCTCAGTGCGGCAAAGACACTTTCGCGTTAATTGCATCACTTTTAGTTTCTAAACGTCCTACAGTAGTCCCTTTAAAGTACATTTTTTGTGTTTTGGACAAGTTTTATGAACACGAAGTTAACGAAATTTTGCAAGCAGCAAATTTTACAAACGTCAACAAGTGCAAGGTGAAAGCGTGCAAGACTGTGGCGGCTATAAGTCTGCTTGGTGCAAAATGCAATATCATGGACTTGAAACGCCAGTTGAAAAACCGTCTGGTGCTCGAGGTGCGGGACGATCGCATGCGACGCGACTTATTGAAAAAGAAAGACTTGACGTATGAGGTCGCGTTACAAATGTGTCTGGACTATCAAGTGACGTTCCCTGATTTGTACCCTGCGTGTGTGGCTAGTAAGTCTAAGCAAACTCCGACCAGTGTCACAGAGACTGAACCTATGGACATTGGTAACGTTACATCGAACGAGTGTCGACGGTGTCCACGCGCACACAGGCCAGGCGAGCGCTGCCCGTTTCTTAAGGGCAAGTGCTTCTACTGCAAAAAGTTTGGGCAAATTGCGGCGGCCCGCGCCAAGAAGCCAGGTCCAGGACCATGTGTTGACACACATGGTCGACGACACGAGTGAAGCCAATGAGTGTGGACACTTTAGCTGATAAGATGATGGGCGTATACGTCTGCGTGGATAATTACTTACCACCTATTACCGCAGATGTTATGATAAACAGCGTTAATTTATGTATGGAAGTGGATTCGGGTGCATCGCGACGTACCATTATGTCGGAAGAGACATACAAGAGGCTGTGTCGAAGCCCCCACCCCTACGACCTACCAATCTAAATATCGTGACATGCGAATCAAGACCCTTTAAAGTATTAGGACTAGCAGACGTGCGTGTTGCGCCAGGTAATAAAGAAGCACAATGTGAACTGGTCGTAGTGTCGGGGAATGGACCAAATCTGCTGGGCGGAAACTGGTTAAATACATTAGGCCTTCAAGTATCACGGTTGTGCTGGACTGAAGAGGAGATAGAACAATATAAAAAAGAATTTCCGGAACTATTTCAAGAAGGACTCGGCGAGTACAAAGGTCCTGAGGTGTCACTTCACGTGCGGCCGGACATTAGACAGTTGATCGAGATGGTGCAGGCGGGTGTACTGACACCTGTTTATTCGGAATGGGCGACACCGGTGAAGCCGGTGATGAAAGAAGACGGAACAGTACGAACGTGTGGTGATTATCGTGTCACGGTGAACGCCGCTATAGATACAGATATCTATCCGCTGCCGACGTCTGTGGAAGTGTTTGAAGAATTAGTGGCGGCAGAATATTCAGTAAGCTGGACTTGAAGAACGCGTACACACAACTGAAGGTAGACAGCGACACAGCTATGCTGCTCACGCTGAACACTCCTATCGGTCTAATGAGTGAATCGCCTGCCATTCGGTGTGCCAGCGGCGCCAGCAATTTTTCAGCGCCATATGTCAACGGCGCTAACAGGTATGGACGGAGTGGCGTGTCTATTAGATGATATCGCTGTCACTGGAGCCACGATTGATTAACACAACCGGACACTTAGGCCCGTATTACAGAACCTTACTCAAGTACTACTTAAACTGCGTTCAACCGATTACTGCTTGAGCGAAGAATCTCGACTTAAGCATTCAGTTTATTTTAGAACTGTCCTCAAACTCAAATCAAACGAATCTACGCTTGAGTAGAGATTTTGATCTCTGATTACGTGAGTAAGCAATCATTATGGTAACCCTTAACCCTTCAGAGTAGGTACATATTATATTCTGTGGACAGAAAAACTGTGAAACGGAGTGTTTTTGGCGGGATTATTTCGAGTGAAGTTCAGTGGCTGTTTTAATTATTCGCAAATTGATTCCTAGTGGTTTTGTTTTGTTGGTATTAACTACCTCAGCAAAGTTTGCGAAAAGGCTGACTCGATACATTTGCTGCCAAATACTGAAAAAAAAAATAAGAATGTGTTGCACCCGCATTCTAATGAAACTCAAAAAAGATATAAATTAAAATAAAGAGGTCTCAGGTAAAATTAAATGTCTCACGGCATCTTGTGAAAACCTGTACTACTACTTAAAGTTTTCACAATTATAAGCGTCCTGCGTATCTCTTAAATATCTCAGAGGAACATTTAAGTTCGATTTGTCTCATTATTAAAAAAAAATATTATAATAATCTACTTGTGCAAATATGTATATCCGTTTTGATTAGGTAGGTACTCGATTTACTCCAAATCGACAACAATTTTCATGAGAATCTATGCTCAAGCGGGGTCTCGACTTCACT
Source organism: Lacanobia oleracea (assembly GCA_950371165.1). Classification (NCBI taxonomy): domain Eukaryota; kingdom Metazoa; phylum Arthropoda; class Insecta; order Lepidoptera; family Noctuidae; genus Lacanobia; species Lacanobia oleracea. The sequence goes on from OX493400.1 coordinate 332,946, forward strand.
TGCGAAAACAAAGATCAAATCTCGCCTCAAGCAGTGATTCTGAGCTGATTGTGCTTTTAAAATAAAGGACACATTGAGTAGAGCTCAGTCAAGCCTCAAGCACTGTTCTGTAATACGCAAAAAAATGTCATTTTAAAGTGACATTGCTCAGGTGATTATTGATTTTAGTTTCTCTGCTCAAGTTCTAAAATTAAAACTCCAACTACAATCAAGACTCAAGTATTACTTAAAACTGGTCTCAGTTGGAGTTTTAATTTTAGAACTTGACTTGAGCAGAGAAACTACAATCAAAAATCACCTGAGCAATGACATTTTTGACGTATTATAGAATAGTGCTTGAGGCTTGACTGAGCTCCACTCAATGTGTCCTTATTTTAAAATCACAATCAGCTCAGAATCACTGCTTAGGGCGAGATTTCATCTTTGTTTTCGCAAGTGTAGTCGAAATCACGCTTGAGCATTTAATTCTCATGAAAATAAACACAAAAAAAAGACAAAGACATTGTGTGATTTCGTGTGCCAAATAAATTAGTTTTCTTTCTTTCTTTCAAAATTGTTGTGGATTTGGGGTAAATCGAGTACCTACCTAATCAAATTGGATATATTTGCAGAAGTAGATTAAAATTATTTTCTTTTTAATAATGAGACAAATCGTACGTTTCACTTAAATGTTCCTCTGAGATATTTAAGAGATAAGCAGGACCCTTGTAATTGTGAAAACTTCAAGAAGAAGTACAGGTTTTCACAAGATGTCGTGAAACATTTAATTTTACCTGAGACCTCTTTATCTTCATTAACCCCCGACCAAAAAGGAGGGGTGTTATAAGTTTGACCGCTGTGTCTGTCTGCGGCACCGTGGCTCTTAAACGGGTGAACCTATTTGGACGCGGTTTTTTTTAATTTTATTTGAAAGCAGGTTTTCCCGCGATGGTTCTTAGATAACTTTTATCAAAATCGGTTGAGCCATTTGAAGATCATCAGCTATTTTCTAGTTGATGAAGGCATTTAACCAGCTTTTACGGGTCTGATCGATGCGAAATTTGGTATTTTGTTACTTCAATGACATTGCATATTCCGTGCCTCGGAAAGCACGTTAAGCCGTTGGTCCCGGCTGTCATTTGCAGATCTTTGGCAGTCGTTACGGGTAGTCAGAAGCCAGCAAATCTGACTCCAGTCTTGCAATGAAGTACCGTGTTACCCAGTTAATGGGTTGTGGAGGTCTGGTAGGCAGCCGCTCCTCGTAAAACACTGGTATTCAGCTAAATCCGGCTTCACTGGAAGCCGACCCCAATATAGTTGGGAAAAGGCTAGGCAGATGATGATGATGAATGACATTGAGAGGAATACCAAAAAAAGATTGATGGTTTGAGGAGCAAAATGAAAGAAAAGGGAGTTAGTGATAGCGTGACGATTAATAGGACAAAATGGAAGCAAAAAAGTCTTGCGGCGACCCCAAGTTACATGGGATAAGGGCAGGAAGTTAATGAGATCATAGGTTTTCTAGTAGTTCTTATATATAGATAATTAAATACGAAGTGAAAATAATAATACGTATTGATCCTTTTACTTTAATATAGGTACGATTCTTTGGGCAGCGTCTTCGCCTCGGGAGACCGCAAATTGTATTAATTGTTAAGTACCTCTATACATATTATTAGCGGTCCCGCGACGCGATGACGCTTGGCTAAAAGAATCGTCCTATATGTATAAGTATAAGGATCAATACGTATTATTATTTTCACTTTTGAACTTATTTTTTGTCGGGGGTTTTTTAAAGTTTTAATTCAATTTTTTTTATATCTTTTTGAGTTTCGTAAGAATGCGGGGGAGCAACACATTCGAATTTTTGCCTTATTGCAAACTTCGCTGAGGTAGTCAATACCACAGAACAGTAGAAGTGCAAAGTAGGCGTGGCACGCGTGCCGCCGGTATTACGCGGAGCCCAGTCGTGTTCTAACATCACGACGAACCGATCGTCTCGCTCACTTTAATTAAAATCCACCTTATCCCATTAGCATAGAGTTTATTTTTACTTCGATTCAGTTACTGTTTCGTTCTCGAAAGTTCTTCGCTATTCAAAAAGTGATGTAGTCGGATACTGGATGGATAAATATCGATAAAAACATTTTTAGTAGTTTGTCTAGAAATTATATTGAAATCACTAAACATGACTGTAAAAAATATTTTTAGGTTTCCCAAAGACGATCGTCACAGAAAAATGGATAGATGCACGGGTAGATCTGATTGGATGCCTAGCAAAACAAGCACGATATGCTTCGAGCATTTTTTAGAAAGCGAATTTTTAAAATAAAAAAGGATACACGAAAACTTTGTATGCGTTAAAAATCTGTACCAAACTATGTAATAAGATACTATCGTAAGCCACTTGGCATAAAGAGTTTCTAGATTCTAGAAAAGTCGGCCCCAACCAACAGCGAGGCTGCGTGCCTTTCTGAGCTTATACATTTTTTATGAAAACCTTGCCCGACAAGAGCACTGTATTGGAACCACTGTATCTTCTTCCACCTGGCGTTAATCCCGGCTATTGCCAGGGTCCGCCTTCTTACTTAGCTTCCTCCACTTTGCCCGATCTTGAACATCCTTCTCAGTCAGGCCATTGGCTCTCATGTCGGACTTGACGACGTCCAGCTAGCGCTTGCGAGGGCGACCACGGGGCCTAGCCCCAAGAACAGCCATATCCATGCATCTCCGACCAACGTACTCCATAGGGCGGCGCATGATGTGGCCATACCATCGCAGACGACACTCTTGCAGTTTTTCCCCCACGTCACGGACACCAAGACTACCTCGGATGTAAGAGTTGCGTATGCGATCGGATCGCGTTACGCCACCTCATCCACCTCAGCATCTTCATCTCCGTGACGCGAAGCTCCTGGGTGTGTCTGCTTAGTGCTGACCAACACTCGCCCCCGTACAGTAGGACAGGCCGAATGATGCATTTATATATCTGCCCCTTGAGCATCGGAGGCATTTTGCGGTCGCATACAACGCCCGTTACCTCGCGCCACTTCGCCCAAGCCGCGCCAATACGTGCTTGGACATCGTCGTCCACGATGCCAGACTCGTGCAGCACGGAACCAAGGTACCTGAACGTATCGGACTTTCTGATCAGGTCCGAACCTATTCGGATGGTGTTTGTATCCGTGCTGCCACAGGACATGTACTCAGTCTTCGCCACATTTAGTCTCAGACCACCGTTTTCAAGCGTGTCCTTCCAAATGTTGACTTTGCGCTCAAGATGGGCTTTGTTCTGATTAACGAGGGCGATGTCATCGGCATACATCATTAGCCATGGAGGCTGATCTTGGATGTTTGCCGTAACTACATCGAGCACTACGTTAAACAAGAACGGGCTAAGAGCCGAGCCTTGGTGAACGCCAACAGATATTGGGAAGCCATTCGATTCGCCAACAGCGGTCTGTACAGAGGAAACGGAATCCCGGTACATGTCTCTGATAATGTCAATATAGGCCTCGGGAACGCCCTTGAAGCGCAGTGCCCACCAGATGGACTGCCGAGGTATACAGTCGAAGGCCTTCTGCAGGTCTATAAAAGGCCATATGCAAAGCTCTCCTTCTCTCTCTTTAAGCCTCAGCCAGATTCCGTCAGGCGAACACTGCGTCCATGGTGCTGTTACCCGCCGGAAGCCATATTGACACTCAGAGACAGTACACTCGCTACGGAGCCGTGTGTCAATGATGCGCTCGAAGAGCTTCATGGTGTGGCACATGATCTTGATACCGCGGTAGCTACCACAATCCTGTACGCTACCTTTGCCTTTGTAAACAGGGATAATCAGGCTAAATCGCCACTGGTTCGGCATTTCCTTGGTGATCAGGATGCGGTTAAAAAGATCCGTCAGAAGGTCCACACCATGTGGGCCCATCGCCTTCCACACTTCAATTGGCACATTGTCAGGCCCGACCGCTTTCCGGTTCTTCATGTGGCGAAGAGCAATGCGGGTTTCGTCGGGGGAAATAGGGGAAATAAGCCCAAGGTTAGGAGGCGGTTCCGGAGGAAGGTTATGGGGATGCTGTTTGTTAGACAGCTCCGCGAAGTATGTACACCATCTCTCCTTAACAGAGGGGGCATCGTAGAGCAGCTTACCCAGGGCGTCCCTTACACAAAGACATTTGCTAATGTCCCGTGTAGCTTTCTCCCGACCACGCGCCAGCTTAAAAATAAGCTTTTGCCCCTCCGCAGTTTCCAGCTTGTCGTATAAGGGCGCCAGACTTTTGCTGCGGGCTCTGGCTACAGCTTTTTTGCAAGCGCGCTTAGCCGCTCCATATGCCTCCCTGTCATCCGGAGAGTTGGACCCTTGCCACTGTTTAAATAAAACCTTCTTCTTCCGAGTCGCCTCCTGCACCCTGTCATCCCACCACCACGTCTCCTTTCCTATGGTGCGGCCACCACGAGAAGTGCCAAGGACACGCTTACCCGCACCGGTGATTGCTGAATGGATCTTACTCCAGATCTCTTGAGCGGACTAATGCGGAGCACTGATCTTGAGATGCTCGACCTCCGCGATGAAGTCCGACTGCCTAGGGCCATCAAGCAACCACCACTTAGTGCGGGGTTTGCGTTTCTCGGTCACTCTCTTCTTCGGTACAACCGCAAAGTCCAGGACAAGGAGGCGGTGTTGAGCCGTTAGGCTTTCGCTTGGGATGACTTTGCAGTTGGTAACCTTGCCAATGTGGCACCATCGCACCAGCAGGTAATCTATTTGGGTTGAGTAGGCACCACTACGTTACGTAATAAGATGCTGGGGCTTCTTCTGAAAGAATGTGTTCGCGATGGCTAGGTCAGACACAGCGCAGGTGCTAAGTATATTGACTCCCTCTGCGTTTAGCTGGCCATAACCAAAACCACCGTGAACACGTCCATACTCTCCAGCAAACTCACCTACGTGACCGTTGAGATCCCCCCCAACCAAAACACCTTCGTAATTCGGGATAGCCTCGAACTCATCCCAGAAGGCCTCCTTTTCAGACTCACAGCAACCAGTCTGAGGAGCATAGGCGCTGATTAGGTTCGTTACCGACCCTTCGAACAGCACCCTAACTCGCATCAACCGGTCGCTGCATCGGTCTACTTCAAGGAGTCCATCCTGAAGGTCCTTAGACAGCACCACGGCCACTCCGCTCCTACCCGTTGGTGATCCGGTGTACACTAGCCGGTACCCCTGCCCGATGTCACGTGACTTATTTCCCTTCCAGCGCGTCTCCTGAAGGAAGGCGCACTGGACCCGACGCTTCGCAAGTACGTCTACGAGTTCTTGGCAACGTCCGGTTAGGGAGCCAATGTTCCAGGTGGCAAAGCGGAACTTCTTCTTGGGTACTATCCTCTTTAGCCGTGCCCGTACTTGACACGGTAGCCCTAGCCCACTTATCGCAGGTTTAGGGCGATGTGCCTGCACGTCGTTATGCGGCGACGCCCTAGACCGAGTACCCTTACCTAACTTTTTTCTCTCCATACATATATGACTGAAGTTGGTTTTACGTGGGGCGACCAGCCGTCTGACCCCCACAACCCTACAAGAGGGAAACCAGGTTCGCCAGAGCCTCGTCCGTTGGACAGCAGGGTGCACCGCTAGCAGGTGAGGTTGGCTTGGGTCTTTAAGATGGCAACGGACCCCATACACCCCCACCATTGGAACCACTGTATCGACTTTTAGAATCAAAAACACCATGGAGGTGGAGTGAGAAGGAACAGGAAGCATTTTTGGAGGCGAAGCGATTACTGTCATCGGATCGAATTGGTGGGTTATAAGAGCTACTTCTCATTTTTTGATTCATCGAAATACGGTCTCGGAGCGATCATTGCACACGTCATGGAGGACGGGTCAGAACGGCCAGTGATGATAGCCTCACAGACACTACAGGAGCACGAGAAACGATACGGACAGATTCATAAGGAGGCCTTGGCTATTATATTAGGATTGACAAAGTTTCATGAATTCTTGGCGGGTCGTAGATTTTGTACTGTGACAGATCATAAGCTGATGGTCGTTTTATTCAACCCCGCAAAACCAATTCCAGACCAGATAAAAATATAAAAGGTAATTTAATTCGGCAACGCAGACGCACTGAGCAGGTGGACCGCTCCGGACACAAAAAGCAATGTTCCACGTCTTGCACGGATGGCTACGAAGGAACATGGACCCGAGCCTACAAGCTTTTTGGACATGGAGACAGGCTCTTTCATTCATAATACCTATGCTTACAGGACAAAGGGTTAAAGTTGTCTAGACTAAATCGTTTGCAACAGGCTACAATCTACATGTGGTGGGTCGACATGGATTGGCAGATTGAGGGTGAGAAATAACCCACCACCAGAACCCGCAGGCTTGGACTGCTCCTGAGAAGCTGTGGAGTCATGTGCATGTGGATTTTTTTTTATTTTGTGATGGGTTTGCTTTTGACTCTAGTCTAGGTCTTGCGGGGACCTTTCAGGGAAAAACTTTTCTAGTCCTAGTAGACAGCTACAGTAAATGGTTTGAGACTGAAATCATACCAGCGATGAACAGTGGTATGGTGATAGCTGCTATGAAAAAAAAAACACTTCTGAAGGGCTCCCCGACATGTTGGTGTCCGGTAATGGATGTGTGTTCACCGCAGATGAATTGAATAATTTCTTGAAAAAGAATAGAATTAAACATTTGTATTCACCGCCCTATCACCCAGAAACAAACAGGCCGATTTAATGCAAGATTCAACATTCAAGAATAAAACAAAGAAACTAGAGAACCATGACTGCAATGGCAGAAGAAACTTTACTTTTAGCTTTACTAATAAAACACCTGCTGAGCTACTGAATGGGCGAAGATATAGGACGGCCGTGTCGAGCTTACACCCCGACTTGACACCGAGCCGCGCCGAGCAGTAACTGGAGGCGGCGGCGCAGTGCCTGCCCACGCGAACTTAGTGCTAATACGCATGTACGGGCCCGGGAAAAGGTGGTATCGGGCCACCGTAGAGACGATAAAGGGGGCGGCCACTTCAGTGGTAAGAACGGACGATGCGAGAGCTGCATCGGCGACACGCAAACCAAATACTGGTCAAACCGCCAGACACATACCGGCTTCCTTCTGAGTAAGCTCGCTCCATCGTAGAATTTGTCTCTGTCATCTCTGACCTAGACTAAAGTCAAGAGCAAACCCATCTCGAATAAAAAAAAACATGATTGACAGTCAACCAGCCAATGAGACAGACTGACTTATCACCAATAGGGAACATGCAATATTTCTATTTCTGCTTTTATTTTAAAGAACTCTGTCTAGAAGACCGCCACATAAATAAAAAATGAAAACACTTAATTAATTGCTAAAATTGCGTTTATAAACAGAGAGTTTAAATTTTCGCGCCAAAACGGACGATGACGTCACTCATATCTGTCACTGGTCAAGAACTGTCATAATTCAAAGTCACAGGGCAAGATCTCAGTACTTCCAGAACTTACTTATCATTTTGTTTTATAATCTAAGTTACTTATATTCTCATTAACAAAATGAATGTAATAGAATAGTGTCAGTATGTAGGTACTTTGAACATTCGCTTACCTGCTAGTTTGAGTTGACGCGACCGCCAGTTTGTAAGTATCATCAGATGATAGCTATAAAACGACTAGATAATTTTCACGATTTTTACAAAATACATATTCTTAAATAATTAGTAATTTAGTAAAAATTTAAAGACTAATTAGTCATTGTAATAGTGTAAGATCTGATTGTTATTTTCACTGAGAATTGAGATCCTATTCACAAGTATCTTTTGGACATAGTTTATTTACTAAGTATAAAAAGAAACCTGCAAAACTACCTCCTATAGACTGATGAAATATGTCATACCTACATAAATCACAAAAAAAAAAAATTGCCCATAGGATGGAGCTAGCCAGATACTTATTATGTGTAAGTTGAAATTAAACTGGCCACTACTTTATTCAAATATTTTGACACTACAAAAAAAAGTAGGTAACGTCTGTGAGCGCTGGGATCTTGGACTATAAACTAACACGAGTGACGTCACCAGACGCTGATTGATGTATTAAAACACGTTCCGTTTCACATTACTTTAAATTTGTAATTATTGTTAAAAATCAATATTAACTGGAATAAAAACGTTGCACTGGCCCTTCTCTTATGCTTTTTTTACTTTTTAGTCACAAAATATTGATAAATATTAAATCTGCATCTTCCCTATTGTGATTCCACCACCTGAATTATGGCCAAACATTATAGGATTTAAGTGATTACTATGATAGAAGTAGACATTTTTGTAAAATTAATTTTGTTATTCACAGTTGAGTCATTATTGTCTTAACCAATTAATATAAGAGAGAGAAAGGTATGTTATGTTTGAACCCTGTTGATTTTATTTATTGTTAGTCAAGTGAATGTTGACAACTCGTTGAGTGAGTGTTGTCATTTTGTAATGAGGGTATAAAAAAATAAAACAGTTTGCTTTCTGATCACGACTTTTGTGTATCTTACCCAAAAATGAGAGCAGTACTCCATACAGGATTGAACCTGCGCTTGATAGAGATTGAGCAGCTGCTCCGGTGTGAATTAACGTCTCACTTTTGTTAGGGTGGTTGGACCCAACTTTTTTGCAGCCACTTGAACTTTTGCCTCTATAAGCTCAAGTTAATTTTCTGTCTAATCTATCAAAACAGTTATACCTCGGGCCTTTCACAGAAAAAAAAAACTGCTGCCATCAATATTTATAATCTGATTTTCTTTTTTCATTTATTGATTAGTTAAATCGAAAGATCCCATGTCATGTCTATGTTACAATATATTTTTTATGACATTAGACCAAGACTAAAAACAAATGGTTCCTGTTAAACATGCCACATTTGTTTTTTCCATATAATTTGCAATAGGGAAGATGCAAAAACAGAATTTATGAGAATTTTGTGAGTAAAATGATAAAAAAGTATAAAATAAAAACCATCGTAACATTTTTATTTTGGTTAATATCGATTTTTAAAAAAAATAATGAATTAAAGTAATGTGAAACGGAACGATTTAGAGTAATGTGGGACAGTTCTTGACCAGTGATAGACACGAGTGAAGTCATCGTCCGTTTTCGCGCGAACCTTTTAACTGTCGGTTTAAAAACGCAATTTTGGCAATAAATTAAAGTGTTTTCATTTTTTATTTATGTGGTGGTCTATTCCAGATGGAGTTCTTTAAAATTAAAGCAAAAATGGAAATATTGCATGTTCCCTATTGCCACAAATGCCAACTTTCTTTTGCATATGGTTTTAAAAGAGTATTATCCAATAGTTATGTGAGCCAAGCAGCCCAGATATTATTTTAGCACATAATTTACAACTTCTTTCAATGATTGTTGTGGTTTAGATAAGAAAATCATAACTAATTAGTTTGGTGATAAAATGACATTGTAGCCAGTGTTTTAGATACTACCTAACCAAAAATTTTAACCAAATTGCACTAAGTACCAAATGGACTATAGACAGTATATGCAATTATCTGAATAAGTAAAAGTGAGTAAATATTTACTACATTACAACATAAATACTACATTATTGCAAAAGAATTTTGCTTGTCATTAATGATCAAACAAATGCCATATTAATGAAGGATAAACCAATACTATAATAGCTAGGTATATGAAATTATAAATAATTAATATTATCTGTTACATTGCAATAAAACTGAATCATGTAATGCATCGCTGTCCCCAAGTTAGTTTTACAGAAACTATAAATATGAGCTCTTACCATGAGTTGCAGCGCGATGCCGAGGGCGGGTGGCGCGGCAGACTCATCGCGGCCGCTCATATTGTGACATCGCGGTCGAGTTCGCTACTGACGTGTATATCCACAATAAAACATATAATGAGATTGAGAACTGCACTCAACTCCACTGCGAACACCGAAAACACTTCAAATAACGAGTGTAATTTTCTGAAATGTAAGGTTCTTTTTCATTTGACGATTCACAATACGCACTCGACATAATCTCATAAAATTAACACCAAATTATTTAGAATACTCAGAGTCTTTATATTTAATAAACATTACAGCCAGTAGCAGCCTAGTAAACAACATTTGAAAAACATAATGAAGCCGCCATATTGGATAAATCAATCAGTACCTAACGCGTCCTGTACAAGGGGCAGATAGTAATCCCTAAATATAACTGCACTGAAATAACATCATCGTGTGATAAACATTTTTCTCCATTCTCTAATCGTGAAAAAATTATGTAAAAGTTATATTTCTGTAATTAATGTGTATTCTACAGATTTTTGTCACAAGTGTTGCCAGAGTAACAAGCGACAGCGTTCGTTGGTATAACTTGATATTATTTTCTTTTTTTTTCGTGCTTGCAACTTGGAATTCTCTACGCACAGTATAATACCGCATTTACACAATCGTGTTCGCTATTCGCCTCGGCATTCTACGAAACATTCATATACGAGTGTCGTCGCGAACTACTGTTCACACATTCGCGGGGTGATTTATTTTGATATTCGCACACGAACATGGAGGACGTGACAATAATTGCAGCATGCGCGCTACATCTAATAAGTTTATACAATCCTAGCTAATATTATAAATGCGAAAGTAACTCTGTCTGTCTGTCTGTCGCGCTTTCACGCCAAAGCCACTAAACCGATTTAAATAAAATTTGGTACACAGATATTCTAGAGCCTGAGAAAGGACATATGCATTTTTATCCCAGGAGTACGCTCCCTAGGCACCACGCGGGCGAAGCCGCCGCTGGCAGAAGCTAAATATTTATATATCCTGCATAGAAAAGTAAAAAAACTGGCCAAGTGGATTAAACCTTGTACATTCAACAGCACATCGAATTATACAAAACTGTCAAACTCTGAAAAATCTAAAAATTATAGAGTTCAAAATCGAATGATATTTGTGGTAACTTGTTGTGCGACTGTACATTTTTTTTGTACATGGAGTATAGAGACGAGGAGTACGATCTTATATAGCTGAAAAGTTGAAAAAAGCTTTGAAAAATTGTCCAGCTGCAAGCAGTAAGTAGCAGTTCAAAAACCTTCAAGAATGGCGCTAGCGTAGCTTTAGGTAGACGGATTGAAATGTGTTGAGTTTTTTTTTTCTAATCTTAACAATGTATTAATTTTTTATAAATTTCATTATTTATCATTGTATTACTAACATAGTTTGTAAGCTTTTTGTTACTAACACTTTTGAGTCTTGGTACTTGTAATAAATGTTATTATTATCTCCTTTATTCATTTAACTATACATACCTATAAATTTTATTTTTAAATATTTGAATAAAATAAATAAAAAAAACATTTAAAAATATAAAAATAGTAGCCCACCGATATCGGGAACAGGGTCCAAGCTACCGGTGGTCAGGGCTCCAGAGAAAGGAACCTCCTGACAATGCGAGCCGTGTCCAGAAGTACCGCTTTCTGAATCAAGCCCTTGATCCAGCTGACCAACGAGAGCCTCCTAAGGTGTTGGTCGAGGCTCGTGGCTATAAAGCCATTGGCCGATACGACTATCGGTACAATGATTGCGAAGTCCACTTCCCACATGTCGACAACCTCGCGAGCCAAGTCAATATACTTGATTTGTTTGTCTTTCTCGGCTTTCACAAGGTTCTCGTCATGCGGGACGGTTATGTCTACAATCATTGCACGCCTCACAATTCGGTCCACCACCACTATATCAGGCTTATTGGCAACAATAGTCCTGTCAGTGATGATGGACCGATCCCAGTACAATGTGATATTGCCATTATCGAGAACTGGGTCGGGCGCATATCTATAGTATGGCACCTCCGACTCCACAAGAGATTATTTCAGAGCAAGTTGCTGATGGTAATCCTGGCTACAAGGTTGTGCCTATGCAAGTATTCTCCGTTAGCGAGACGAGAACAACCAGAGACAATGTGGCGAATTGATTCTCCCGGACGGTGACATGCCCAACATATGTCGACCGTGCCGTCTTTCACAATAAATCTCCGGTAGTTATTCGTCATGATAACTTCGTCCATAATTGCAAAAACATTATTATTATTATTATTATTCCATTTATTCATTTATATGTACTTACTTATTACATTTTTAAATATTTCTATAAAAATACAAAAAACATTTAAAAATATAAAAAATAGTAGCCCACCGGTATCGGGAACAGGGTCCAAGCTACCGGTGGTCAGGGCTTCTGAGAACAACCTCCTAACGATGCGCACCGTGTCCAGGAGTACTGCTTTCTGGATCAAGCCCTTGATCCAGCTGCCCAACGAGAGCCTCTTGAGATGTTGGTCGAGGCTCTTGGCAATAATGCCATTGGCCGTCACGATTATCGGCACAATAACTGCTGTGTTCACATCCCACATGTCGACAACCTCGCAAGCCAAGTCAAGATACTTCGTTTATTTATCTTTCTCTGACTTCACGAGGTTCACGTCATGAGGGACTGCTGTAACAACAATCATTGCGCGACGCTCTAGTCGGTCTATCACCACTATATCAGGCTTATTGGCAACAATAGTCCTGTCAGTGATGATAGACCGATCCCAATACAATGTGCAGCTACTATTTTCGAGAACTGGGTCGGGCACATACCTATAGTACGGTACTTCCGATTCCACAAGATTGTATTTAAGAGCAAGTTGCTGGTGGATAATCCTGGCTACAAGGTTGTGCCTGTGCAAATAGTCTCCGTTAGCCAGACTAGAACAACCGGAAATAATGTGGCGGGTGGATTCCCCGGGCCGACATATGTCAACCGTACCGTCCTTCACAATGTATTTCCGGTAGTTATTAGTCATCATAACTTCGTCCATAATTGCACAAAGAAAACCTTCTGTTTCCCCGAAGAGGTCACCAAAACGAAGCCAGGCTACGGACGCTAAGAAGTCTACATCGGGCCCATGTAGGACCCGATAAAAGCGTCCGTGAAGCTCCTTGCTCTGCCATACCTCCCTGCGGTCGTTAGTATCTAAAACCACAGGTTTGCGCCAGTTCTCGTTAGCCAAGGAGAGCGCGGTAAGGCCTTTGTCCACCGCTACCACATCTCGATGCATACCCACGTCGGCCTCTAGGAAGTATTCCCTAAGGCTGCATACCTCGCGGTTGTGCAGGGTCTTAGCATTTAAGAAGCCACGACCCCCGCACTTCCGCGGGATATACAGCCTCATCACCGATGACCGTGGGTGATGCATCCGATTTGCGGTAAGCAGTGAATGTACCCTCCTATCCAGGGCGTCAAGTTCCGTCTGAGTCCATTTGAGTATGCCGAAAGAATACATCAAAACCGGCATGACCCAACCGTTGAAGGCGTGCACCTTGTTTCCGCCTATAAAAGACTGTTAAGTACTTTGTTCAGGCGGCCAAAGAAGCGCTCCTTCAACGATTGTTTCATCAACGGACGGACTGCACGAGCTACGTCTTAGGGGCTGATGTTAATTGCCCCCATTTCTGGTGTCGGATCGCACGCGCGCTCGACCTCCCGAGTCCAATCGCCCTCGGTATGACTGACAGGCACCGACCAGATGCTGCGCCAGAATGAACACATGGCATCATCATCCGATAGGCGCGTATCAGTCACACCTTGGTCTAGTCGCTCCCAAGCCCTATAAACCCACCTCTCATTGCTTTGGAATGTGCGATTCTGAGTGTATCGCTCCACTCGCCGCTTGTACCGACGTATACGGCTTGCCCATGCATAGACTTTCTGCTTCAGGAAGTCGATACGCTCTGTGACGCGGGTCAGATAATCCCGAGGACTAATATCAGTCCCCGAGAACGCCCGCCTCACAAAGCACATCACTCTGCGGCGAGTGTTGCCCTCCCTGAAGCAGATTAGTTTGCCGATGAGTGCTCTAGCCTCACCGATACGACGCTCGATCCTGCACTGCCAAGCTGGTACAGCTGGTCGTGTAACTCTGTCACTACTAGGAAATTTGACGTGAGCTACACGACATGCTGCTGCAGCCGCACAGTACAAGATCGAGTGGGTATCGGCAAGGTCTTCGCTGCTGTCAAAATAACTTGTTAGCTGCGAATCTAGAGCACACACCAGCGCCCTATTTTTATTATGCATGGGCAAACGAGGTAGACGAGGTCTAAGCCCAGGCGGTGTAGAGCGATACTCTCGGAAGGCATCCTCCAAAGCGCTCCTCAATCGCTCATTGCATTGGGTACTCACGGATGTGGCCCCGTCATCATCATCTTGCATCAACACTTGCACTGGGTTGTATTTGCACCGCGGCCGGTGGCGAAGTAGGTGAGACGCGGCTGCTCCGTGATTCCAGACGCAGTCTATCAAGTACGGCGTCATCCAACATACGGTTACGCTGGATAACCCGCACTTGATCCGATAATCGTTGGGCTGAAACGTTGACAGCTGGCTCAAGTACCTGAAACAGAGAGAGCATCCGACCACGGTACGCAGTCAGGTTAGTTCTCCACTCTGTAGCCCCAAAGTATGAGCGTATCACATTCTCGTTTATCGGTTGCGACCATTTCATACGCTGCACACTTCCACCGGTAGCGGGGACCCTGTCAGAGGCCGGTGGGCCTCGAAGTCCTAAGCTGGCTGGACCTCGTCCGCGCCGACGCGCAGGTGGTGGTGTCGTCGGCGGCGAGAAGTATTCGTCGCTCGAACTCGACGCAACTGCAGCTACCAGAATCCCTGGACTCGCGGCTGGCGCAGGTCCCGGCAGCTGCGAGGCGGAGCTGAGCGACGAACCCGAAGATGTTGGTCGTACGTTTTGTTTTTGAGCTCGGCTTCTTGTCAGCATTTCACATTTTGTTGTCGGTCCAAAAAGCGGTAATTGCTGTTGTTCTTGATTTTATTGTTGTGTTCCTGGTTTTTTTTTGTTGTACTGATTATATTTGCCATTTTAATGGTAATGATTTAATAAATTATATCGAAAATTGCGAATTCAGAATAAATTATGACGTTCGAGTTGACAGCCGAGCCACAGATTATATTATTATTTATTATTATTATTTCGTTTATTTACTATTATTTACATACAAAGTATATTTTTAAATATATCTCTAAAAAACCATAAAAAAAAACATTTAAAAATATAAAAAGTAGTAGTCCGCCGGTGTCGGGAGCAGGGTCCAAGCTACCGGTGGTTAGGGCCCCAGAGAAAGGAACCTCCTCACAATACGAGCCGTATCGAGGAGTACTGCCTTCTGTATCAGGCCCTTTACCCAACCGCGTAACGCCAGCTTCGACAGATGTTCGTCGAAGCTTTTGGCCATCAGGCCATTGGCCGTAATGACTATCGGCACAATGATAGCTGAGTCCACATTCCACATGTCGACAACCTCGTGCGCAGTCGAGATACTTGATTTGTTTCTCTTTCTCTGCCTTCACAAGGTTCTCGTCATGCGGGATGGTGACATCAATTATCATTGTGCGGCGCGCTAATCGGTCTATCACCACTATATCAGGCTTATTGGCAACAATAGTCCTATCAGTGATGATAGACCGATCCCTGTACAACGTGGCATGGTCATTTTCGAGAACTAGGTCGGGCACATACTTGTAATACGGTACCTCAGAATCTACAAGTTTATATTTCAATGCAAGTTGCTGATGGATAATCCAGGCCACTTGGTTGTGCCTGTGCAAGTACTCGCCGTTAGCCAGACGAGAGCAACCAGAGATAATATGTCTGATGGACTCACCCGGACGGTGGCATGCCCGACACACGTCCACCGTCCCATCCTTCATAATATGCCTCCGGTAGTTATTCGTCAAGATAACTTCATCCATAATCGCACAGACAAAACCTTCAGTTTCCCCGAAGAGATCACTGAAACATAGCCAGGCCACGGACGCTGAAAAATCTACATCAGACCCATGAAGAGCCCGATAGAAGCGCCCGTGAAGCTCCTTGCCTTTCCATACCTCCTTGCGGTCATCCGTGGTAAGTATCACAGGTTTGCGCCAGTTATCCTTAGCCATGGACAACGGGGTGAGACCCTTGTCCACTGCGACCACATCTCGGTGCATACCCACATCAGCTGTGAGGAAACATTCTCTGAGACTGCACATCTCGCGGTTGTGGAGAGTCTTGGCGTTTAAAAAGCCTCGACCTCCACACTTCCGCGGAATGTACAGTCTCATCACTGACGATCGTGGGTGATGCATCCGGTTTGCGGTCAGCAGTGTACGGACTCTCCTATCCAGGGCGTCAAGCTCAGTTTGAGTCCATTTGAGTATGCCGAAAGAGTACATTAATACCGGCATGACCCAACCGTTGAAGGCGCGCACCTTATTTCCGCCCGACAAAAGGCTATTCAAAACCTTTTTCAGGCGGCCATAGAAGCGTTCCTTCAACGATTGCTTCATATCAGTAACATTAATGCCCAACGCTTCCGACATACCCAAATACTTGTAGGTTTCGGTTGAGCTGAGGGATCTTGACCTGTATGGAATCCGAGAGTTGAATTCCCTCAGATTCCATAATCTCCCCTTTCTTTACATGCATGACTGCATATTTGTCCACACCAAATTCCATCCTGATGGCACTACTGAAGGTTTCAGTTACATTCAGTAGCTCCATCAGTCGCGAATTGTTGGGGGCAAAGAGTTTCAGATCATCCATTTAAAGAAGGTGAGATATGGCCTGACCACCTCTTCTCAACCGATAGCCTAGACCTGAATTCTCCAGCAATGTGCTTAGATGATTCAAAGCTAAGCAAAACCAAAGCGCACTCAAACTGTCGCCCTGAAATATTCCCCGTTTAATCCATACAGGCTCATCGTCCCCCTGAATCGGTCGACATCCTGGATAGCGAAGCACCGTCTTCCATTGCCTCATACATGACTCAAGAAAGGTGCGTAGAGTTGCATCTATTTTGTACAACTCCAACACCTTCATGAGCCATGTATGTGGCACAGAGTCGTAGGCCTTCTTGTAGTCTATCCAACATGTCGACAGATCCTTGCGAGATCGACGAACCTGTTGGCTTATGGCCATGTCTATGAGGAGAAGCTCCTTAGTTCCGCGGGACCCCTTCCTACATCCATTCTGAGAGGCGGACATAACTGAGTTAATTTCAATGTGCTCATTGATCTTCACTCTCAGTATGGATGTAAGAAGTTTATAGACCGTCGACAAACAAGTAATTGGTCTATAGTTATTGGGTTCCGCGGGACTACCAGTCTTATGGAGCAGGTGGATAACGCCAGTTGTTAGAAACTGTGGTAGCGACCCAGACTCTAAGGATGACTGGAATTGAGATGCCAGGAGCGCGTGTGAGCTGCTATACCTTTTGAGCCAGAAGTTATGCAGTCCGTCCGGTCCCGGAGATTTCCAGTTCGGTAACGGACGGACTGCTTTAGCTACATCTAATGGAGTGATGTTAATTTTTTCCATTTCTGGTATAGCTTCACACACGCGCTCGACATCGCGCATCCAGCCATCCTCGGTATGACAGACGGGCACCGACCAGATGCTTCGCCAGAATGTACTCGTGGCGGTATCATCCGGGCGGCATACGCCCGTCACACTCTGTTCAGGTCGCTTCCAAGCTCTATATACCCACCTCTCATCGCTCTGGAACATGCGATTCTGCGTGTATCGGTCAACCCGCCGCTTATACCGCCGAAGACGGTTTGCCCATGCACAAACTTTCTGCTTCAGGAAGTCGATGCGCCGTGACACGGGACGTGTAATCTCGAGGGCTGATATCAGTCCCTGAAAACGCCCGTCTCACAAAGCGCATCACGCGTGGCCGTGTGTTGCCCTCCCTGAAGCAGTATAGTTTGCCGATGAGTACCCTAGCCTCATCAATTCGCCGCTCGATTCTGCACTGCCAGGCTGGTGCAGCAGATTTTGGTCGAATAGCTTCATCACTACTACTAAACTTGACATTTGCCAAACGACATGCCGCAACAGCCCCGCAATACAGGATTGAGTGCGTATCAACGAGGCTCTCGCTGCTTTCAAAGATGCTCTGCATCAGCGAGTCTAAGGCACACACCAGCGCCCTATTTTTTTTGTGCATGGGTAACCGTGGTAAACAGGGCCTAAGTTCGGTCGGAATTGATCTATATTCGCGAAGCGCATCCTCCAGTGCGCTCCTCAGTCTATCGTTGCACTGGCTACTTACCGTGACAACCCTATCATCTACCTCATCACTGACGTTGTTTGGCCACGGTGTGATCGCGCCACTAGATGGCACCTGTACCGCGGCCTGTGTCGGAGTTGAGATGATAAAGTTGCTCAGTACCTCTGAGCGCAGCCTATCAAGTGCAGCATCGTCCAACCTGTGATTACGTTGGATAACCCGCACCTGATCCGACAATCGTTGGGCCGAGACATTCATGGTTGGTTCAAGGTCCTGGAACAAAGACAGCATCCTGACACGGTACGCAGTGAGGTTAATTCGCCCCTCTGTAGCCCCGTAATATGCGCGTATAACGTTCTCGTTTATAGACTGAGTCCATTTTATACGCTGCACATAACCACCGGCAGCGGGGACCCGGCTCGGGGCCGGTTGGCCCCTAGGTCCAGGTTATTATTATTATTATTATCTCCTTTATTCATTTAACTATACATATAAATTACATTTTTAAATATTTGAATAAAATAAATAAAAAAACATTTAAAAATTTAAAAATAGTAGCCCACCGATATCGGGAACAGGGTCCAAGGGTCGTTATTATTATTATTATTTTTCTTTCCTACTGTAATAACTTTTGGGGCTTTTCTTAAAATTTACCCTGATGCGCTTGTAGCGCCACCCTAATTTAACGCATTTCGACGGACACGTTTCATACACAGAGATAGATAGACCTCGTACAGCTTGGCAAAAAGTCTAGAAACGGAATTATCTTATTTTGCCGGTTGCAACATTCCCAAATCAATTATGTTTTATAATGAACAAAGTTTACAACTATTTAGGGGGTGTATGGGGTCCGTTACCATCTTAAAGACCCAAGCCAACCTTGCCTGCTAGCGGTGCACCCTGCTGTCCGACGGACGAGGCTCTGGCGAACCTGGTTTCCCTCTCGTATATTTGTGGGGTCAGACGGCTGGTCTACCCACGTAAAACCAACTTCAGTCATATAATAATATGGACAGGGAGAAATCAGGTAAGGGTACTCGGTCTAGGGCGTCGCCGCACAACGACGAGTAGGCACATCGCCCTAAACCTGCGATAAGTGGGCTAGGGCTACCGTGTCAAGTATGGGCACGGCTAAAGAAGTTAGTACTCAAAAGGAAGTTCCGCTTTGCCACCTGGAACATGGGCTCCCTAACCGGACGTTGCAGATAACTCGCGGACGTACTTGCGAAGCGTCGGGTCCAGTGCGCCTTCCTTCAGGAGACGCACTGGAAGAGAAATAAGTCACGTGACATCGGGCAGGGGTGTCGGCTAGTGTACACCGGATCACCAACGGGCAGGAGCAGAGTGGCCGTGGTGCTGTCTAAGGACCTTCAGGATGGACTCCTTGAAGTAGACCGATGTAGCGACCGGTTGATGCGAGTTAGGTTGCTGATCGAAGGGTCGGTAACGAACCTAATCAGCGCCTATGCTCCTCAAACTGGTTGCTGTGAGTCTGAAAAGGAGGCCCTCTGGGATGAGTTCGAGGACGTATTACGCTCTATTCCGAATTCCGAAGGTGTTTTGGTTGGTGGGGATCTCAACTGTCACGTCTGTAGGTCAGTTTGCTGGAGAGTACGGACGTGTTCACGGTGGTTTTGGATATGGCCAACTAAATGCAGAAGGACTGCATTTAGTTGGCCAGTCCGGTCAGTGTACTCAGGACCGGCGCTGTGTCTGACCTAGCAATCGCGAACACATTCTTTCAGAAGAAGCCCCAGAGTCTTATTACGTACCGCAGCGGTGCCTACTCAACCCAAATAGATTACCTGCTGGTGCGACGGTGCCACATTGGCAAGGTTACCAACTGCAAATTCATCCCAGGCGAAAGCCTAACGGCTCCTTGTCCTGGACATTGCGGTTGTACCAAAGAAGTAAGGGATCGAGAAACGCAAACCCCGCACTAAGTGGTGGTTGCTTGATAGTCCTAGGCAGTCGGACTTCATCGCGGAGGTCGAACATCTCGATACCAGTGCTCCACTGCTCCACTGCTTACTTTAGTCCGTTCAAGAAATCTGGAGTAGGATCCATACAGCAATCACCGCTGCGGGTAAGCGCGTCCTTGGCACTTCTCGTGGTGGCCGCACCACAGACAAGGAGACGTGGTGGTGGGATGACGGGGTGCAGGAGGCGACTCGGAAGCAGAAGGGTTTATTCAAACAGTGGCAAGGGTCCAACTCTCCGGATGACAAGGAGGCATATGGAGCGGCTAAGCGCGCTTGCAAAAAAGCTGTAGCCAGAGCCCGCAGCAAAAGTCTGTCGCCCTTATACGACAAGCTGGAAACTGCGGAGGGCCAATAGCTTATTTTTAAGCTGGTGCGTGCCCGGGAAAAAACTACACGCGACATTAGCAAATGTCTCTGTGTACGGGACGCCCAGGGTATGCTGCTCTACGATGCTCCCTCTGTTAAGGTGCGATGATGTACATACTTCGCGGAGCTGTCTAACAAACAGCATCCCCATAACCTTCCTCCCGAACCGCCTCCTAACCTTGGGCTTATTTCCCCTATTTACGAAACCATCAGTGCTCTTCGCCACATGAAGAACCGGAAAGCTGTCGGGCCTGCCAATGGCCCACATGGTGTAGACCTTCAGACCGATCTTTTTAACCGCATCCTGATCACCAAGGAAATGCCGAACCAGTGGCGATTTAGCCTGATTATCCCTGTTTACAAAGGCAAAGGTAGCGTACAGGATTGTAGTAGCTACCGCGGTATCAAGATCATGTGCCACACCATGAAGCTCTTCGAGCGCATCATTGACACACGGCTCCGTAGCGAGTGCACTGTCTCTGAGTGTCAATATGGCTTCCGGGTGGGTAATAGCACCATGGACGCAGTATTCGCCTTACGGACTCTGGCTGAGGCTTACAGAGAGAAGGAGAGCTTTGCATATATGGTCTTTTTAGACCTGCAGAAGGCCTTCGAATACGGTCGAAGGCCTCGGCAGGCCATCTGGAGGGCACTTCGCTTCAGGGGCGTTCCTGATATTGACATTATCAGAGACATGTACCGCGATTCCGTGTCCTCTATCCAGACCGCTGTTAGCGAATCGAATGGCTTCCCAATATCTGTTGGCGTTCACCAAGGCTCGGCTCTTAGACCGTTCTTGACATCCAAGATCAGCTTCCATGGTTAATGATGTATGCCGATGACATCGCCCTCATTAATCAGAACAAAGCCCATCTTGAGCGCATAGTCAACATTTGGAATGACAAGCTTGAAAACGGTGGTCTGAGACTAAATGTGGCGAAGACTGAGTACATGTCCTGTGGCAGTACGTATTCAAACACCATCCGAATAGGTTCAGACCTGATCACAAGTCCGATACGTTCTGGTACCTTGGATCCATGCTGCACGAGTCTGGCAACGTGGACGACGATGTCCAAACACGTATAGGCGCAGCTTGGGCGAAGTGGCGCGAGGTAACGGGCGTGATATGCGACCGCAAAATGCCTCCGAAGCTCAAGGGGCAGATATATTAATGCATCATACGGCCTGTCCTCCTGGAGCACACACACCCAGGAGCTTCGCGTCACGGAGATGAAGATGCTGATGTGGATGAGCGGCGTAACGCGATCCGATCGCATACGCAACTCTTTCATCCGAGGTATTCTTGGTGTCCGTGACGTGGGGGAAAAACTGCAAGAGTGTCGTTTGCGATGGTATGGCCACATCATGCGCCGCCCTATGGAGTACGTTGGTCGAAGATGCATGAATATGGTTGTCCTTGGCTAGGTCCCGTGGTCGCCCTCGCAAGCGCTGGCTGGACGTCGTCAAGTCCCGACATGAGAGCCAAAGGCCTGACTGAGAAGGATGTTCAAGATCGGGCAAAGTGGAGGAAGTTCAGTCGGAAGGCGAACCCTGGCAATGGCCCGGATTAACGCCAGGAGGAAGAAGAAGAAGAAAGTTTACAACTATTTAGAATTTTTAATAAGTATAAAACATGACAAAAAAAATATTGGAAGTGCAAGTCGAGAAGTTACTTATAAGGTGTACAGTATGTCGTCTGCTGGAAAATGAGGCCCAAACTATTCTTTCGGACCTCAATAATTGTTACCCAAAGAACTGCAGATAAATGACAGGTATGTAAGAGTTTGTTTTGCTGTTTTCAGTTGAATCAAGTGTTAAATGACGAACCCAAAGCAATTTTATTTGTTTGTATCCTACTATTATTATAAATGTGAAAGTTTGTATGTTTGACCGTCAATCTCACAAAAACGGTTGAAGGGATTTGGATGAATTTTGGCACACATGTAGTTAACATCCTTTTTTTTATAACGGGGGGAAATCCTCATGGATGTCCTCCGCCATGGGGCGGGCGGAGGGGTCTGTTAGTTACTGACTAAAACCAACCCCACCGGTGCTCCATCTCTTACCAACCGGGGATCGCGAGAGCTAATTCGACTTCCGTAAACTCCGGCTGGTGCGGCCCGCCTCTGCAGGCCACCTCGGATGTAGTTAACATCCTGGAATAACATATAGGCCATTTTTTTATCTCAGTAACTTACATGGTTTAATAGAGACAGAGGAAGAAGTGGCAATCTAGAGTTGCTGCTGCCTTAGTACTTCAGATTCAAAAGTACCAAGAGAGCAGAAACATGTCGAAGTATTTTTGGGGCTGGAATTGTGAGCGCTAAAGATTCACAAGTACCAGGAGACCAGTAAAATGTCGAAGTCATTACCTGGCTGTAAGTACGAATAGCAAAAACTCAAAAACTATCAGGTTACCAGTATCATGGAGATGTAATTCCATGGATGACAATATGAGACAAAGTAGTTGCGTGCCAGTTTTAAATTCTACGCAGACGATGTGGAGGGGAGAAAGAAGCTATTACGGAGTCAGTGGAAGTTTGGAACAATAAACATCGATCACATAGGCTTTGATGATGACATTTTGTCTGAATTAATGTGATAGAGCGCGCCTAGATTAATTTTGATAATTGAGTGACTTGTTCATTTCGTTAATGAAAATTCGATTCTTAACTTTAACTTTGAGTGTGATTATAAGATAATAATAATGTGTTTTTTGTTTTATTAAAAACGTTATTTTTATAAGTCCTGAAAACACATCTTATACTAATATCTTATACTAATATATAAAATTGAAGAGTTTGTTTGTTTGCTTGAACGTGCTAATCCCAGGAACTACTGGTCCGATTTGAAAATTTTTTCAGTGTTAGATAGCCCATTTATCGAGGAAGGCTATAGGCTATATTATTATATCATCACGCTATGACCAATAGGAGCGGAGCAGTAATGAATATTGTGACGCAGACAAAGTTGCGCGGGTCCACTAGTCCTAAATATTTACATTTAGGTACTTAGTAATCATTTGCATCACGAAAACTAGTTAAAATAAACAATACAAACTGATTTCAATAAATACATATATTTTATATCTACCAAAAAATATAGTAGAATCAAGACTAGGTTGGTACGCTATTCGGGGTCAATACTCAATACTTTATTGCATTCCATATTATGTACATATAGGTGGTATAAATATTGTCAAGATCAATATGGACCCTGTCGGGCACAGCAAAGTTAGGAGAGAGGACGAAGACTAAGTAACAATTCATGGAATTAATAATTATTATAGGTAATTAGATGTTTAAAATGTTAATAGATGTACCTATATGTATATATATTCGCCATACGAACAATAAAACTGATCAGGAAAATACAAAAACAACTATTGAGAATATTAAAACAGACAATAATCTAATAAATAAACCTATCCAAATTTAAAAAAAATCCTTCAATATCTTTTTCATAAACATAGCCAAAGGATTCCATAGCAAAAATAAAACTTTCTCTAGAAAAAAACCATCAACTCATTTACCAAATATGTCGCGAACTATATTCTTACATCTTACAGTTCTTCATCTTACAGTTGGATTTGACGGCTTAGCAACTCATATTCTTGGATCTTTGCCGCCATTTCATCCCCAATTATCGAATATATAATAAATCTCTCATTCTGACAAGGTATTTTTCCAGATAAGCTAAAACAGTCAATCGTAAAGCTATTGTTTAAAAAAGTTAATATACCTTCTTGAAATGAATGAATAGAAACCCTAATTTCTTTTCTTGAAGGGTGACAATGTTCTGATAAGAACTACAGGCCCGTCTCACTTCTGAGCCATGTCTACAAGCAGTTTTCTAGACTCATCACGAAACATCTCGCGCGCAAGTTTGACGACTTCCAGCCTCCCGAACAAGCCGGATTCCGAAAAGGCTTCAGCACCGTAGACCACATATATATGCTCCATCAGATTATACAGAAGACCGAAGATTATACAATCTGCCCCTCTGCTTAGCGTTTGTGAACTACGAGAAAGCCTTTGAATCAATCGACACTTGGGCTGTGCTGTAGTCTCTCCAACGGTGCCAGATTGACTATCGGTACATCGAGGTGCTGAAATATTTGTGCTAAAACGCTACCATATCAGTCCGACTTCAGGATCAGACCTCAAAACCTATCGCCCTGCAGCGGGATGCGAGGCAGGGAGACGTAATTTTGTCACTGGAGAAGGTTAGGCATTAATTCAAAATTCAAATTCAAAAACTTTATTTCAGACCTAGAGATCCATATAGTGTTAGTATGAACTTAGCCTAAGTTAGTAAATACAAAATAATAAAACCACACAAAAATAAACATTAATTGGCTACATGCACATGTGCACGCACATGCCTGTCAGCCCAGAGCCTGATAAACGGTCCATCAACTTTGTTCGCCAGTGTAGCTAAAATACTGTTAGGGCCGCCTCTGAATCGCCGCAACGCCGATGCACACCGTTCGTGCATGATAGCATGAAAGTCATCTACTCGCGCTTCCGTAAACATGCCCAATGCACTGCAAAACCGAGGCAGCCACAAAAATATCCTCAGCGCATTATTATACTGGACGCGCAGAGCGTTGTAAGCCTTCTGCGTATACCTAACCCACAAGCTGCACGAGAAAAAGGACTCACAGTAGGCTCTGAAAAGCGTCAGTTTTACCTTGTCAGTGCACCGTGCAAACCTGCGGGCAAGCATATTGCATCGGGCTGCCAACACTCTGCGCTCCCTATCTATGTCTTGGTCATCCGTGAGAGAACCCGTAATCACAAGACCGAGGTATTTAAATTGAGTGACGACTTTTTATGGTGTTCCTGGTGGTGTTTATGTGAATGGCAAGTACATCAGCCACCTTCGATTTGCCGACGATATAATCGTCATGGCTGAGATTACTGTTATTACAACCAAACCAACTGCTGAGCCTATCGATCGGGGTGTTCACATAGTTTGAAGAGTGCAGGAGAGGTCAACCCCCCTGTCTCACCCCGCACTCCAACCTGTAAGTTTCAGACATTACACCCGCCCATCTGACGCTATTGGTCTGGTGTCTGTACCAAAATTTGAAAATGTTCGAGAGTTCTGGGGGTAACCCGATACTCTCCAGTTTCTCCCACAGGAAGTTACATGACACCAGATCAAAAGCCCTGGAAAGGTCCAGGAAACACGCGTACACAGGAGTTTTGCGATCCGTATAGTATCTGACAACATGTTTAAGACTCAGAAGAAGCTTCTGTGGACAGTTTGAGCCGAAACTCAAACTGATTGTGATCTTAAGATTTGCAGATGACTTTGTAGTTTTCGCCGAGAACTTTGATGACCTCAAGAAAATGCTTCAAGACCTTTATGATGCTTCTCTTAAGGTGGGTCTTAGAATTAAAATGGCCAAGACGAAGGTGATGGCGAGCGTCTTCAGCGATTTAAATCCTACTGTTAAAGTTGGAAATGAATCGTTGGAGATGGTTGACCGATATGTTTATCTTGGCCATATCCTTTCATTTGGCAAAGAACATCAACAAACTGAGGTCTCGAATAAAAATAATACAGCTAGGATGGGGTGCTTTAGCAAATTGGACGACATTATGAAATCTGCCAAAATTCCGCAAGGTCTGAAGTCCCGCCTCTACAACCAGTGTGTTTTGCCCACCATGACTTACGGTGCCGAGACATGGACGCTCACGCAGGAGGCTGTGTACAGACTGAGAGTTGGAGCCATGGAGCGTTCCATGCTTGGCATACGTCTAATTGATCGAGTTCCAAACGTCGAGATCCGAAGACGTACAACACGTGTAACTAGGTTTTCGACATTGAAAAACGAATTGCGGATCTAAAATGGAGCTGGGCAGGACACCTAGCAAGGCGCGGTGATGATAGGTAGAGTAAGGCAGTGACTAAGTGGCGTCCGAGGACTGGAAAAAGAAGTGTTGGTCGGCCGGCGGCGAGATGGACAGATGACATCGTTGCCATCGCAGGTAGAACCTAGGTGAGGCGGGCACAGGAACGCGGGGATTGGCACAAGAAAAGAGAGGCCTATGCTCGGCAGTGGGCAAAGTCGGGCTGTGGATGATGATGATGATGATGAACTTCGAGAAAGGGGTCAACCGTCGAATCCGACTCGGCTTGTCAGCGTTCGGAAAGTTGCGTGGTATCTTCTCATCCCACATACCACATCTCAAGATGAAAAGATTTTCATCATCATCAAGGCGCGGTGATGATGGGTGGAGTAAGGCTGTGACCGAGTGGCGTCCGAGGACTGGAAAAAGAAGTGTTGTTCGGCCGGCGGCGAGATGGACAGACGACATCGTTGCCATCGCAGGTAGAACCTGGATGAGGATGGCACAGGAACGTGGAATCCCTACGTTCCTGTGCCAGCCTCATCCAGGCACAAGAAAAGAAAGGCCTATGCTCTACAGTGGGCGAAGTCGGGCTGTGGATGATGATGATGATGTTGATGAGAAGCAGTTTCTATGAATATAGTAAAAGAAGAGCAAAACGGCTTCCAAAGGGAAAAATCAACTATTTTAGCAGCATTTGCACTAAGAAAGAGTGTAATTGAAAATCTAGACAACTGCATTCCAGTTTCTGTCGTCTTTTTTGACATGAGTAAAGCTTTCGACTTTGTCAACCACGACTTACTTTTAAGGAAATGCTATAGCTATGGGATAAGAGGAAAAGTGTTTGAATGGATAGCTAGCTATCTAACCGTCAACAAAAAGTAGAAATAAGTTCAATAAATGAAAATAACGAGTCCACATCATGTAGTTTAGATTACAGCCAAACCAAGTCAAGAGTACCCCAAAGACCATTATTGCCACTTGCAAAGGCCACTTGGGCCATTATTTTTACTTATTCCTTAAAATAACAATGTACACTTTTTGCTGACGTAACAACTTTCAGTAAATCAGAAATAGATAACTGAAATCCTAAAATATTTATAATAACTTGTGAATTGTATCAAATCAATGAAGTTAATCATTACAAATTTCTTGGACTTATTCTCGACCAGAACTGTAACTGGAGACTAAGTACAGACACATTTGTAAAAAAATAAACCAGTTTGTATTTGCTCTTAAAAATTTAAGGCGTACCGTGAGTGAAGCAGTTCCTTTTATTGCTTACGTCGAGTATGTTTCCTCTTTGCTAAGGTATGAACTCCTACTCTGGGGGAACTCTACAAATATAAATGTCTTTCGGGGGCAAAAGTGCTATCAGGAAACACAGACTCCGGCAGGGAATTCCACTCCTTGGCTGTACGCACTATGAATGTGTTCCCAAAACGTTTTGTGCGTGTGGGTGGGATGTCCACCATGTACCGGTGGCGCATTGCCGTTCGTCTCGTGGTCCGATGATGGAACGGGCTTAGCGGAATTAAATTATGCAATTCCGTCGCACATTCCCCATTCCCATTCGCAACCCGTAGAAAACCGACAGGCTAGCAACTCGTCGTCGATGCTCAAGACTTTGGAGCCTCGTCGTGACGAGCCTATCATTGCCGATGATCCTCTTGGCTCGTTTCTCTATTGACTCAAGGGCATCAAGCTGGTATCTGGCAGATCTGTCCCAAATAACACATAATTATCTTTAGTTTTAAAAGTATTCCATCATAAAATCGAGTACTATAATAATTGAATCTCCTAATTTTACATGACTTGAAGTTATATGTCCTAAGTATTGTGTTATATATAATTATCTTGAAGGCTAATATGTTTTGGCATAAATGTAATTCGCATAATATTATTAGGCATAAAGACTATTAGCATAATAGCATTTAGGCATACAATTTTTAGAAATAACGGAAACAATTTCATTTTTAAGCTTGAATTAAAATTAAAGTATTGTCTCCAAAATTCAATATGTGGTGTTATAAAAGTTAGTGACAGAAACGAATTCCTGTAAATCCGACTCCACACAGTCTTGTCTGCCCTACCCCTAGAGTGTAATTTGAATCGCGTAGGCGCGGAGTGCATAAACTCGCGAGGGACCCTGCAGCGCTGGAGCCGTGACAGAGACCATGCCTGCTGCATGTTGCATGTTTGCTTGCATGCTGCATGTTTGCTTGCTTACTAAAACCACATGTTCACAATCAACTACTTTATTATAAATATAAAAAAAATGTTAAGTATATTATTATTATAAATAAACATTATGTAACTTGAATTTTGAATTATGAAAAGAACCGACCAATAATAATATCTTTAACAACATCTTGGAAAAAACATCTTATCCTGAAAAACAAGCGCAGCCTTCCTACAAATGTGTATGTCAATAATAATAATGATAGATCTGTGGCTCGACTGTCAACTAAAGTGACGGAAAAAAATTTCTACGAATATTTTACGAAAAATTTATAGAAATAAAACAAAATGAAACGAAACCAAGATAAATTCAATAGCGACAAACAAAAAATAGTAAAGATATCAAAATACAAAAATATGCAATAAAATTATGACCACCTCCACCACAATAAGTCGAAAAGAAATATGTTGACAAGAGCCGCAGCTCGTCGAGCACGCCCACGATCTCCGGCCTCGTCGCTCAGCTCCGCCTCGCCGCCGCCGGAAACCAGCCCCACCGTGAGTGCTGTGACACCGGCCGTGGCAGTCGCGTCGAGCTCCAGCGACGAGTACTTCTCGCCGCCCACGACGCCACCACCTGCTCGTCGGCGAAGAGGACGCCGGCCGCCGGACGGCTTAGGACCTCGAGGCCCACCGGCCTCTGACAGGGTCCCAGCTCCCGGCGGAAGTGTGCAGCGTATGCGATGGACACGTTCCATAAATGAAAATGTGATACGCGCATACTTTGGGGCTACAGAGGGAGGAAACAATCTGACCGCGTACCGTGTTCGGATGCTCTCTTTGTTTCAGGTGCTTGAGCCAGCAGTCAACGTATCGGCCCAACGTCTATCGGATCAGGTGCGGGTCATCCTGCGTAACCATATGTTGGATGATGCTGCACTTGATCGCCTCCGAGCTGAACTGAGTAGCCGTGCCATTGCCCCCTCGTCGCAGACTGTGGTACTACCACAGTCTCACCAAATTCCCAGCCATGTTGACGAGGAGAGTAGTGACAGGGTTACAAATGTAAGTACCCAGTGCAGTGACGAATTGAGGAGTGCTTTGGAGTGTGCTATTCGGGAGTATCGTTACATGCTGCCTGAACTTAGGCCAAGCTTACCTCGTTTGCCCATGCATAACAAGAATAGGGCGCTGGTGGCTGCTCTGGATTCGCAGTTGTCAAGCTATTTTGATAACTGTGATAGCCTCACCGATACACATTCGATCATGTACTGCGCGGCTGTGGCGGCTTGTCGTGTAGCTCACGTCAAATTTGCTGATCACAGAGCTACACGACCAAAAAAAGCCGTGCCGGCTTGGCAGTGCAGGATCGAGCGTCGTATTGGTGGGGCCAGAGCACTCATCGGCAAACTAGTTTGCTTCAGGGAGGGCAACACTCGCCCAAGAGTGATGCGCTTTGTGAGACGGGCGTTTTCGGGGACTGATGTCAATCCCCGAGAGTATTTGTCCCGGGTCACAGAGCGCATCGACTTCCTGAAGCAGAAGGTGTATGCATGGGCAAACCGTATTCGGAGGTATAAGCGGCGCGTGGAGCGATACACCCAGAATCGCAAATTCCAGAGTAATGAAAGGTGGGTTACAGAGCTTGGGAGCGACCGGACCAAGGTGTGACTGACACGCCCTTGCCGGATGATGATGCCATGTCTTCGTTCTGGCGCAGTATCTGGTCGGTGCCTGTCAGTCACACCGAAGGTGGTTGGACTAGAGAGGTCGAACGAGCGTGCGATTCAATACCAGAAATGGGGGCAATCACAATCAGCCCCCAAGATGTAGCTCGTGCAGTCCGTCCGTTGCCTAATTGGAAATCTCCAGGACCAGACGGACTGCACAATTTTTGGATTAAGTGGCTTCAAAAGTCGCACGTTCGGTTGGCATTTCAGTACCAGACTGCCTTGGATACCGGCTCGCTACCCGAGTTTCTTAAAACAGGAGTTACCCACCTGCTTCACAAATCTGGTAGCACCGCGGAACCCAAAAATTATAGACCGATCACGTGCCTACCGACGGTCTATAAGGTTCTTACATTCATTTTAAGAGCTAAAATTAACACTCATATAGACAGCAACTCGATTATGTCTGCCTCTCAGAATGGATGTAGGAATGGGTCCCGCGGTGCTAAGGAGCTGCTCCTCATAGATATGGCCATTAGCCAACAGGTTCGGCGTTCCCGAAAGGATCTGTCGACATGCTGGATAGACTATAAGAAGGCCTATGACTCGGTGCCTCATACATGGCTCATGAGGGTGCTAGAATTGTATAAAATTGATACAACGCTACGCACCTTCCTGATGTCGTGTATGAGGCAATGGAGAACAGTCCTTCGCTATCCAGGATGTCGAAATATCCAGAGAACTAGCAAACCGATAAGGATTGAGCGGGGAATTTTTCAGGGCGATAGTTTGAGTCCGCTTTGGTTTTGTCTAGCCTTGAATCCTCTAAGCACACTGCTGGAGAATTCAGGGCTAGGATATCGGTTGAAGAGAGGTGGTCAGGTTATATCTCACCTCTTTTACATGGATGATCTGAAACTCTTTGCCACCACTAATCTGCAACTGATGGAGCTACTGAAGGTAACTGAAACTTTCAGTAGTGCCATCAGGATGGAGTTTGGTGTAGACAAATGTGCAGTCATGCATGTAAAGCGTGGAGAGATTATGGAATCCGTGGAAACTCAACTTTCGGATTCTATAAACCTGAGATCCCTCTCTCCAACTGAAACTTACAAGTATTTGGGTATGTCGGAAGCGTTAGGTATCAATATTACTGACATGAAACAATCGTTGAAAGAGCGCTTCTTTGGCCGCCTGAAGAAGGTATTCAATAGCTTTCTATCGGGCGGGAACAAGGTGCGCGCCTTCAACGGTTGGGTCATGCCGGTATTGATGTACTCTTTCGGCGTACTCAAATGGACTCAAACGGAACTTGACGCCTTGGATAGACGGGTCCGTACACTGCTTACTGCGGATCGAATGCATCACCCACGGTCATCGGTAATGAGACTGTATATCCCGCGAAAGTGTGGAGGTCGAGGCTTTTTAAATGCTAAGACTCTCCACAATCGCGAGATATGCAGTCTCAGGGAATACTTCCAAGCTGTCGACGTGGGTATGCATCGAGATGTAGTGGCGGTGGACAAGGGACTCACCCCGCTCTCCTTGGCAAATGAGAACTGGCGCAATCCTGCAGTACTTGACACCAACGATCGCAGGGCGGTATGGCAGAGCAAGGAGCTTCACGGACGCTTTTCCGGGCCCTACATGGGCCTGACGTTGATCAACTAGCGTCCGTAGCCTGGCTGCGTTTCGGTGATCTTTTTGGAGAAACCGAAGGTTTTGTCTGTGCAATTATGGACGAAGTTATCATGACAAGGAACTACCGGAAATTTATTGTGAAGGACGGCACGGTTGACATATGTCGGGCATGTCACTGTCCGGGAGAATCAATTCGCCACATTATTTCTGGTTGTTCTCGTCTAGCTAACGGAGAATACTTGCATAGGCACAACCTTGTAGCCAGGATTATCCATCAGCAACTTGCTCTGAAATACTCTCTTGTGGAGTCGGAGGTGCCGTACTACAGGTATGCGCCCGACCCAGTTCTCGATAATGGCAATATTACATTGTACTGGGATCGGTCCATCATCACTGACAGGACTATTGTTGCCAATAAGCCTGATATAGTGGTGTTGGACCGAATCGAGAGGCGTGCAATGATTGTAGACATAACCGTCCCACATGACGAGAACCTCGTGAAAGCCGAGAAAGATAAACAAATCAAGTATATTGACTTGGCTCGCGAGGTTGTCGACATGTGGGATGTGGATTCCGCAATCATTGTACCGATAGTCGTATCAGCCAATGGCTTAATAGCCACGAGCCTCGACCAATACCTCAAGAGGCTCTCGTTAGGCTGCTGGATCAAGGGCTTGATTCAGAAAGCGGTACTTCTGGACACGGCTCGTATTGTTAGGAGGTTCCTCTCTCTGGAGCCCTGACCGCCGGTAGCTTGGACCCTGTTCCCGATACCGGTTGGCTACTATTTATTATATTTTTAAATGTTTTTATAATTCTTTTTTTTCAAATATTTAAAAATGTAATTTGTAGGTTAATTTGTTGAATAAAGGAAATAATAATAAATAATAATAAAACTTTATTTCAATGAGGAGTACCCTAAAGAAGTTCTGGAAATACGCAAACAACTTAAGCCAGAATAAGAAGCGGAAAGAAAAAATGGAAATATAGCGTTCATAAAATACGAAAAGCTAATTGTTAAAAAACCAAAGAACTACAATCGCGAAAATAGGAAGAGAGAATCTCAGAAAAAGTCAAATATGATGAATGAAGTTATTGAAATGCAGCCTCCAAGTACAAATAAGCAAGTAGTGAAATCAAGCTTACTTACATTTGTAACGCGCGAAAGATCCGCTTCGATGCCAGAGATGCAAAAAAAAAAACGAGAAAAGTCCTCTTCGGACCGGAAACAGCAAACAGACGCAACAAAAAAAAAATAGACATAAGAAAAACTCCGATGTTTTGTTCCCTAATCCGACCGGTCACCGTAGGGGAAGTCGACCACCACCCTCCAACATATCAGCCAACAAAATCAAATATCCAAAAAGAGAAACAAAAACGAAGCAGTTTATACATATGTACACTAAACACACGTACCCTGAGAACACCAGAAAGTTTATATGAGCTAGAGTTAGCTATCGAAAACCTGAAGTAGGACATCTTGGGCACAAGCGAGATGCGGAGAATAGGAGAAGGAATAGAAGAGCGAAACAGCTATAGGTGAAACCGCAGGACACAAAGTGGTTGGATTTCTAGTAAAGTCAAAATTCAAAAGCCGGATAATTGGTTTTGAAGGAATATCGGACAGGATAGCGGTGATTTACATTAACTTACCAAAGTACAGAAAAAAATGGACAGTCATCCAAGTCTACTCGCCGACAGAACAAGCAACAAAAACAGAGATCGTCAAATTTTACGAAAAACTACGTGAAGCTATCGAAAAATGATCCGAAAACAATCTCGTGCTCATGGGAGACTTCAATGCCCAAGTGGGCGTCCAAATACCTGGAGAAGAACATATAATAGGGAAAAATGGAAAAGGCAAAAGAAATAAAAATGGAGAAAAGCTAGTAGAGCTCCTTCTTGAGCAAAACTTAACACTTCTAAACTCCATGTTCCGTAAAAAACCCAAGAACAAATGGACATGGATGTCTCCAGACGGAAAGGTTAGAAACGAAATCGACTACATAATAACTAACAAAGCTATAGTATTTAGTGATACGGAAATAATACAGAAATTAAATTTCAACACAAACCATCGTCTGGTACGCAGCTGTCTAAATAAAAGAAATCCAAAAGCTCCTAGACATCATATAAAGAATATGCAAACAATTAACATACAAAGGGACACAGACAACACGATAGAAGACTTGATGGAAATCGTTAACTCAGATATGGACCTAAATGAAAAATATAATAAAATAGAGAACAAGCTTAAAGCACAGGCAGGAAAACAAACAAACAAGAGTAAAGACAACTTTTTGAGTGGAAGAACGTTAAAACTAATTGAAGATAGAAAGAACTTGTTATCAATCAAAGGATAAAAAGGAGAACCAAAAAGAAATATCTAACCTTAGCAAACAGACTCGTGAAAATATGAGGAGACATAGAAAAATCAGAAAAAACAAAACATTAGAGAATCACATTAATAAAACGGGAGGCACGAAAAAAGCGCTTAAGGAACTTCGTGAAAAGGGGAAGGAATGGATATCAAAGTTAAGAGATAAAGAAAAAGAACTGCCAGCTACTACTCGGAGTTCAATCCAAAATATAGCAACAAATTATTATCGGTTACTATGTTTAAATAATTCGAACTTTAATACACACAATAGTGGATACAAGCAGTAGCATGTGACTGAAGACAATGAAGACATACCAGAAATATTAGTATCGGAAATAGAAAAAGCTATAAAAAGCCAAAATATGGAAAAAGCACCCGGCCCCGACAGGATCACAAACGAACTTATGAAAGGGACAATCACAGAACTACCCGCTACTAAGAAAAATCTTTAACGAGATTCTGCATACCGGTAGCATCCCTAGCAAATGGGCAGAATCCCATATAGTACTTCTTCACAAGAAAGGTCCAAAAGACGATATATCGGAAATTACAGGCCCATATCTCTCATCAGAAATGTTTATAAAGTTTTCGCCAAAATCATTTTGGACAGAATCTCAATTTAACTCGACGAAAATCAACCTGTGGAATAAGCGGGGTTCAGGAAAGATTTCAGTACAATAGACCATATTCACACTATCAAACAGCTTCTAGAAAAATATAATGAATACTAGCTGACCCGCGCGGCTTCGCTCCCGTCAACTGGCTACCCTACCTACCCTACCTACCCTACCTACCCTACCTACCCTACCTACCCTACCTACCCTACCTACCCTACCTACCCTACCTACCCTACCTACCCTACCTACCCTACCTACCCTACCTACTTTTTTTGTTTTTAAACCTTCCCTGTATTCTGGCGAAACTAACAAAAAAAGAATTATTTAAATCGGCCCCGCCGTTCTCGAGTTATAGCGAGACTAACGAACAGCAATTGATTTTTATATATATAGATGAATATAAAAAAAACTATTTACATTGCCTTTTTTTTTTTTTTTTTTTTTTTTTACTATTGATAGGCACGCGTTTGACCACTATCTCACCTGATGGTAAGCGAGGATGTGGTCGAAGATGGAGCACGCTTGCCTAGAAATAACCTATTCACTCTTGATTTAAAGACTCCCAGGTTGTAGCTATCAGGAAACACAGACTCCGGCAGGGAATTCCACTCCTTAGCTGTACGCACTATGAATGTGTTCCCAAAACGTTTTGTGCGTATGGGTGGGATGTCCACCATATACCGGTGGCGCATCGCCGTTCGTCTTGTGGTCCGATGATGAAACGGGCTTGGCGGAATTAAATTATGCAATTCCGTCGCACATTCCCCAAAATGCAACCGGTAAAAAACCGACAGGCTAGCAACTCGTCGTCGATGTTCAAGACTTTGGAGCTTCGACGCGACGAGCCTCTCATTGCCGATGATCCTCTTGGCTCGTTTCTCAATTGACTCAAGGGCATCAAGCTGGTATCTGGCAGATCCATCCCAAAGATGAGAGCAGTATTCCATACACGATCGAACTTGCGCTTGATAGAGTTTGAGCAGCTGTTCCGGCGTGAAGTACCGTCTCACCTTAGCCAGAATCCCCAACTTCTTTGCAGCCACTTGAGCTTTTGCCTCTATGTAAGGGCCAAAATTGAGAGTAGATGTTAATGTAACCCCAAGAAGCTCAAGATGGTCGGTTATCGGCACGGTTTCACCGCGGAAAGATGGAGCTGGGCGGAATTGGCTCCTTTTGGCGGAAAATAGACACGCTTGGGTCTTAGCAGCATTGAACTTGACCAGATTGGCATCGCCCCAATCAGAGACCGCCTGTAGGGATACGTTCAAGCGCTCAACCATTGCCTCCCGGAGAGACCGGACCTGCGACCCACCAGCTCGTGCGTCGGACACGTATCTTTCAGCAACAGTGCTGTCGTCTGCATACCCAAAGGTACCGGGTTTAAGCAGATCATTAATTTGCAGCAAGAACAGTGTTGCCGAAAGCACCGACCCCTGAGGAACCCCGGCATTAATATCCAGCAGTCCAGACGAGCAGCCATCTATGACCACTCGGATAGACCGATCCCTCAGGAAATCTGCGATCCAATCACACAAACCGGCGGGCAGACCGAAGGAAGGAAGCTTACTAATAAGGCCATCGTGCCAGACCCTGTCGAAGGCCTTCGAGATGTCAAGGGAGACCGCCAGTGCCTCCCCGTGCTTCTCTATGGCCTCACTCCAGATGTGAATGGCATACGCTAGAAGATCCCCAGTTGACCGATTTCGGCGAAACCCGTATTGCCGGTCACTAAGGATATCATTCGCTTCTAGGTACGCCAGGAGCTTATGATTCAGCACGCGTTCCATAGTCTTACAGAGTATGGACGTTACCGAGATGGGTCTATAATTCGACGGGTCAGCTCGACTACCCTTCTTGGGCACGGGCTGCACGTTAGCTTGCTTCCAAGCCTTCGGCACTTTT
Source organism: Lacanobia oleracea (assembly GCA_950371165.1). Classification (NCBI taxonomy): domain Eukaryota; kingdom Metazoa; phylum Arthropoda; class Insecta; order Lepidoptera; family Noctuidae; genus Lacanobia; species Lacanobia oleracea. The sequence continues at coordinate 369,635 of OX493400.1, forward strand.
CCAGTCTCAAACGAAAGGCGAAATAGGCGTGTCAAGATCGGAGACAACTCAGGCGCACAAGTCTTCAGAACAATTGCCGGTATCCCGTCGGGACCACTAGCCTTGTTCACGTCTAGGTTACGCAGTACCCTACGGACGTCCTTCTGATGAATGCGAATGTTCGACATACTCGACTCGCATTCACCAGGAGAGGCAGAGGGCGTCGCGCCACCAGGATCCAGACGTGAAGATTCCGCAAACAAGTTCGCTTTCTCCTCAGCGGAGTGGGCCAGCGTCCCGTCGGGTCTTAGCAGTGGTGGTAGTGGGGGGCGGCAGAAGTTCGATTCGACCGACTTAGCCAGGGACCAAAAAGCCTTACTACCTGCTGGGTATGAAGCAAGTTTGTTCCCTATTCGGCTAATGTGGTCAAACCGAGCCCTCTGCAACACCTTCTTGCAGGACTTAGCAGCCCTGTTGAAGGCTCTCTTCTTCTGACTCACGTCATTTGCTTTGCGCGTACGAGCGTCGACCCATGCTAGGTACGCCGCGTGCTTAAGCGCATCGGCGCGACTGCACTCGGCACCAAACCAAGGACGAGCTTCGCCAGATATTGCTATGTTAGAGAACGGAATGTAGTACTCCATTCCCCTCCGCAACACATCCGTCACGGCGTCCGCGCACGACGTAGCATCAGTGGAAGAAAAGCAAGTAGGCTGCCAAGGGTAACATGCGAAGAAAGATCGCATGCCATCCCAATCTGCTGACTTGTATCGCCATACCCGCCGGGTGCCTCTTGGGCTAGGATCGGGCGGAGAGTAGACAGACACAGACTTCACCAGACAGTGGTCGGAACTACCCAGTGGTGATGAAATCGACACCGAATAGCGGTCTGGATCTGTTGTCAGCAGAAGGTCCAAGCAATTGGCAGTGTGCGAATCAACATCCGGCACCCTCGTTGCCCCCTGGACCAGCTGGGTAAGATTTAACGCAAGCGCTAGCTTTCGCGTCTCACGTCCAGCATGGTCTGTGCACTGGTATGGGAAGAGCCACTCCTGATGGTGGGCATTGAAGTCCCCCAGTAACACCAATTGGGCAGAAGGGTACCGCTGCTGAGCCGCATCCGCCGCCTCACTCAGGTGCTGTGTAAGCCCAGTTGTCTCCAAATCACCGCTATGCGAACGGTAGACGCATGCGTAGACAATTTTGTCTAGACCTGTGTCCACCATAGCCCACAGCGTTGAGAACCTGGAGTCTTCAAGGTAGCGGAGACGCCGATAGCAGATGTCGTCCCGGGCGTACATGCATACGCCCGCGCGGGGTCTAAAGTGGTGCTCCAGGGTAAACCCAGGGTAAGACAGGTATGACACGTCCGACGGACATCCGATCTGCGTCTCCGACAGGAACAAGAGCGCTGGTTTCTCGGTCTCAAGATGGTGATGGACTGCGGCGAGATTTGAGTGCAGACCTCGTATATTAGAGAGGTGCACTTTATGCGAAAGGACGTGCTGCCGCTGTACAGCTTTTCTCTTTTTATTCCTGTTCATTGATAAACTTGAGTGATGGAGGTTGAGGAGAAGGAAGTGAAATGAGGTTCCAAGCTGCTAACCTTCAGGCACGCCCTGACAGGACGACATCTTTGGGGGACTAGTCTGGAGACTGCGGGGACGCCCGAGCCCCCCCGGGAATGTCCATCGGGCCCTTTCATCTGGTCGCCAACCAGCACGATGGTGCATTCCGGGATTTTTCGTCAGATGGCGGGGCAGCCTTTCATGTGTGGCTAGCACACTACTTGGGCCCCCAACTATCTGCGGTCGGCCAGCGGTGCACCGTGCCTCGGATCCCGCTACCCTCCAAGACTAGTCTCCCGATACGCCCATGCCAGGGCTAGGCTGGCTGGTCTGCCTGCATTGGAACAACTATTTCGACCCAACTCCTCTGAATTGGCTACACTGAGCATCGTACCGGAACACAGCTAAGCCGCTTGGCGGTACGTCTTTGCCCAGTGGGTGGTCACAAGCCATCGGCCGAAGCCTACCACCAGTTAGTGTCACCTGATTAGCACCACCCGGGGACCACGTGTAGGGTCTTACATTGGGTATTCTCCTACGGACGCGGGTGACTCGGCCCCCAAAAGTCCTGTATAGACTATGCCAAGGCTTTTGACAGCCTCAGACATGAAGTCGTATGGCAAAGCCTAAAAGAACAGGGCATCCAAAACACCTACATCAACATCATCAAAAATGTTCATAGTGAAAGTAAAGGTAGGATAAGACTGGAATCTACAGGAGATGCTTTTCCAATAAAAAGAGGTATCAGGCAAGGTGACCACACAAAAGGTCTTTACAGCAGGGCTAGAACAAATGTTCAGGAAGCTAGATTGGCAAGGAACTAGACTTTAAAATCAAGAAGAAGACCTTTGATACCTGTATTTTACCCTGCATTACAGATGGCTGTGAAACCTGGGCTTTGACAAAGCACCATAGGGATAAACTTGCAAGATATCAGAGAAGTGTGGAAAGAAGCATGTTAGGTTTAAAACTAAAAGATAAAGTAAGAAGTACAGACATCAGGCACAAAACGAAACTAACTGATATTCTGGCTCGTATCGATCAACTTAAATGGAGGTGGACTGGACATATGCTCAGGTGTAGAAAGGAGAAATGAAGCAAACAGGTGACAATCTGGTACCCAAGATATGGCATTAGGACTGCTTTCTGGATCAAGCCCTTGATCCAGCTGCCCAACGAGAGCCTCTTGAGATGTTGGTCGAGGCTCTTGGCAATAATACCATTGGCCGTTACGACTATCGGCACCATGTCTGCTGTGTTCACATCCCACATGTCGACAACCTCGCGAACCAAGTCAAGATACTTCGTTTGTTTATCTTTCTCTGACTTCACGAGGTCCTCGTCCTTAAGGACTGCTATATCAACATTCATTGCGCGACGCTCTAGTCGGTCTATCACCACTATATGTGGCTTATTGGCAACAATAGTGATGATAGACCGATCCCAATACAATATGCAATTGCCATTTTCTAAAATTGGGTCGGGCACATACCTATAGTACGGTACTTCAAATCAAATCAAATCAAATCATCTTTATTGTGGATCATAGGTACATAATACAGATGGTATTATTTAAATATTTAGGACCAGCTATGTCCTACCCTTAGGGCGTACAATAGAAAGTGTATCAAGTGAGTTTACTCATACATGCATGTCAACAATAATCTTCGTTAATTATTTCCTTTATTCAGTTACATACATATAAATTATATTTTTAAATATTTGAATAAAATAAATACAAAAACATTTAAAAATATAAAAATAGTAGCCCACCGATATCGGGAACAGGGTCCAAGCTACCGATGGTCACGGCTCCAGAGAAAGGAACCTCCTGACAATGCGAGCCGTGTCCAGAAGTACCGCTTTCTGAATCAAGCCCTTGATCCAGCTGCCCAACGAGAGCCTCCTAAGGTGTTGGTCGAGGCTCGTGGCTATTAAGCCATTGGCCGACACGACTATCGATACAATGATTGCGGAGTCCACTTCCCACATGTCGACAACCTCGCGAGCCAAGTCAATATACTTGATTTGTTTGTCTTTCTCGGCTTTCACGAGGTTCTCGTCATGCGAGACGGTTATGTCTATAATCATTGCACGCCTCACAATTCGGTCCACCACCACTATATCAGGCTTATTGGCAACAATAGTCCTGTCAGTGATGATGGACCGATCCCAGTACAATGTGATATTGCCATTATCGAGAACTGGGTCGGGCGCCTACCTATAGTATGGCACCTCCGACTCCACAAGAGAGTATTTCAGAGCAAGTTGCTGATGGATAATCCTGGCTACAAGGTTGTGCCTATGCAAGTATTCTCCGTTAGCTAGACGAGAACAACCAGAGACAATGTGGCGAATTGATTCTCCCGGACGGTGACATGCCCGACATATGTCGACCGTGCCGTCTTTCACAATAAATCTCCGGTAGTTATTCGTCATGATACGTCCATAATTGCACAAACAAAACCTTCGGTTTCTCCAAAAAGATCACCGAAACGCAGCCAGGCTACGGACGCTAGTTGGTCTACGTCGGGCCCATGTAGGGCCCGGAAAAAGCGTCCGTGAAGCTCCTTACTCTGCCATACCGCCCTGCGATCGTTAGTGTCAAGTACCGCAGGTTTGCGCCAGTTCTCATTTGCCAAGGAGAGCGGGGTGAGTCCCTTGTCCACCGCCACTACATCTCGATGCATACCCACGTCGACAGCTAGGAAATATTCCCTAAGACTGCATATCTCGCGATTGTGGAGAGTCTTAGCATTTAAAAAGCCTCGACCTCCACACTTTCGCGGGATATACAGTCTCATTACCGACGACCGTGGGTGATGCATTCGATACGCAGTGAGCAGTGTACGGACTCGCCTATCCAGGGCGTCAAGTTCCGTTTGAGTCCATTTGAGTCCTCCGAAAGAGTACATCAATACCGGCATGACCCAACCGTTGAAGGCGCGAACCTTGTTTCCGCCCGATAGAAAGCTATTGAATACCTTCTTCAGGCGGCCAAAGAAGCGCTCCTTCAACGATTGCTTCATGTCAGTAACATTGATACCTAACGCTTCCGACATACCCAAATACTTGTAAGTTTCAGTTGGAGAGAGGGATCTCAGGTTTATGGAATCCGAAAGTTGAGTTCCCACGGATTCCATAATCTTTCCACGCTTTACATGCATGACCGCACATTTATCCACACCAAACTCCATCCTGATGGCGTTACTGAATGTTTCAGTTACCTTCAGTAGCTCCATCAGTTGCAGATTAGTGGGGGCAAAGAGTTTCAGATCATCCATGTAAAGGAGGTGAGATATAACCTGACCACCTCTCTTCAACCGATAGCCTAGCCCTGAATTCTCTAGCAGTGTGCTAAGAGGATTCAAGGCTAGACAAAACCAAAGTGGACTCAAACTATCACCCTGAAATATACCCCGCTCGATCCTAACCGGTTCGCTATTCCTCTGGATATTTCGAGATCCTGGATAGCGAAGGACTGTCCTCCATTGCCCCATACACGACATCAGGAAGGTGCGTAGCGTTGCATCAACTTTATACAATTCTAGCACCCTCATGAGCCATGTATGAGGCACCGAGTCATAGGCCTTCTTATAGTCTATCCAGCATGTCAACAGATCCTTTCGGGAACGCCGAACCTGTTGACTAATGGCCATATCAATAAGGAGTAGCTCCTTAGTACCGCGGGACCCATTCCTACATCCATTTTGAGAGGCAGACATGATGTTGTTGTTGTTAATATGATTATTAATCTTTGCCCTCAAAATGGATGTAAGAACTTTATAGACCGTCGGTAAACACGTGATCGGTCTATAATTTTTAGGTTCCGCAGTACTACCTGATTTATGGAGCAGGTGGGTTATTCCTGTAGTTAAGAACTGGGGTAGCGACCCAGACTCTAAGGCAGACTGGAATTGAGATGCCAAGCAAGCGTGCGATCTCGTAAACCATTTAATCCAGAAATTGTGCAGCCCGTCCGGCCCTGGAGATTTCCAGTTAGGCAACGGGCGGACTGCACAAGCTACATCTTGGGAGCTGATGGAAATTGCCCCCATTTCTGGTATCGGATCGCACACACGCTCGACCTCCCGAGTCCAATCACCCTCAGTATGACTGACAGGAACCGACCAGATGCTGCGCCAGAATGAACACATAGCATCATCATCCGGCAAGCGCGTGTCAGTCATACCTTGGTCCGGTCGCTCCCAATCCCTATATACCCACCTTTCGTTACTTCGGAATGTGCGATTCTGGGTGTATCGCTCCACTCGCCGCCTGTACCTACGAATACGGCTTGCCCATGCATACACCTTCTGCTTCAGGAAGTCGATGCGCTCTGTGACACGAGATATATAATCTCGGGGATTAACATCAGTCCCCGAAAACGCCCGTCTCACAAAGCGCATCACTCGAGGGCGTGTGTTGCCCTCCCTGAAGCAGATCAGTTTGCCGATTAGCGCTCTGGCCTCACCAATACGACGCTCGATCCTGCACTGCCAAGCTGGTACGGCTGGTTTTGGTCGTGTAACTCTGTCATTGGTTATTTTTATATTGACATGAGCTACACGACATGCCGCTACAGCCGCGCAGTACATGATCGAATGTGCATCGGTGAGGTTATCACAGTTATCAAAATGGTTTGACAACTGCGAATCCAGAGCAGCCACCAGCGCCCTGTTCTTGTTATGCATGGGCAAACGAGGTAAGCGTGGTCTAAGTTCAGGCGGCATGTAGCGGTATTCCCGAATAGCACACTCCAAAGCACTCCTCAATTCGTCATTGCACTGGATACTTACGTTTGTAACCCTGTCATTACTCTCCTCGTCAGCAAGGCTGGGCAACTGGGTTGACTGTGCTGGTGCCACAGTCTGCGACGGAGAAGCAATGACACGGCTACACATTTCAGTGCGGAGGCGATCAAGCACACTATCATCCAACATACGGTTACGCTGGATGACGCGCACCTGATCCGACAGTCGTTGGGCCGATACGCTGACAGCTGGTTCAAGTACCTGAAACAGAGAGAGCATCCGACCACGGTACGCAGTCAGGTTAGTTCCCCCCTCTGTAGCCCCAAAGTATGAGCGCATTACATTCTCATTTATGGCTTGAGTCCATTTTATACGCTGCACACTTCCACCGATAGCGGGGACCCTATCAGAGACCGTTCGTTAATTATTATTATTATATTACCTATATACACAGAACGCATCATGTCATGACTCAGGCAGATTATATTTTAATAGGGATTTGTCATCAAAAAAGTCTTTCATAGTGTAATAACATTTGTTCACTAATAGTTCATGGAGTTTTTTTTTAAATGCTTTTATTTCAGTAATTGCTCTTATAGGCCTTGGAATATTATTAAATATACGTGGAGCAGAGCAGAAAATACTTTTGCGCAAGAAATGAGTCTTACTAGGCACTATGTCTGGTTTGTCCTGATGCCGTACCTATACGCGTTCGATTTTTAAATAGCTCATTATTATTTTTTACAAAAACTGCGACCTCAAAAATATATAGACACGGTAATGTTAATATATTCATTTTTTTAAATATGGTTCACACGTATCAGTTTTCTGTAGATTGAAAATTGCTCTGACACACCGTTTCTGTGCAATAAACGCACGATCTTTATCAACACTATTACCCCAAAATATCAAGCCGTATCTAAGGTTACAGCTGACGTGTCCATGGTATGCCGTTATTAGTGTTGGTAGATTTGCAATCTTCCTTAGGCCCGTATTACAGATCGTTACTCAAGTACTACTTAAACTGCGTTCAACCGATTACTGCTTGAGCAAAGAATCTCGCCTCAAGCATTCAGGCCCGTATTACAGAACTACAATCAAGACTCAAGCATTACTTAAAACTAGTCTCAGTTGGAGTTTTAATTTTAGAACTTGACTTGAGCAGAGAAACTAAAATCAATAATCACCTGAGTTAAAATGACATTTTTTGCGTATTACAGAACAGTGCTTGAGGCTTGACTGAGCTCTACTCAATGTGTCCTTATTTTAAAAGCACAATCAGCTCAGAATCACTGCTTGAGGCGAGATTTGATCTTTGTTTTCGCAAGTGTAGTCGAGATCCCGCTTGAGCATAGATTCTCATGAAAATTGTTGTCGATTTGGAGTAAATCGAGTACCTACCTAATCAAAACGGATATATTTGCAGAAGTAGATTATTATAATAATTTTTAATAATGAGACAAATCGAACTTAAGGCCCGTATTACAGAACGTTACTCAAGTACTACTTAAACTGCGTTCAACCGATTACTGCTTGAGCAAAGAATCTAGCCTCAAGCATTCAGTTTATTTTAGAACTATCCTCAAACTCAAATCAAACGAAACTACGCTTGAGTAGAGATTTTGATCTCTGATTACGTGAGTAAACAATCATTATGGTAACCCTGAACAAAAGTTTGTTTTCTATTGCAATTCTTCTTTTTTTCGCACGATCAAAACCGGAGTAGGCGGACGACACGACGTTACTGACACTGACAGCCACCCTTAACCCTTCAGAGTAGGTACATATTATGTTCTGTGGACAGAAAAACTGTGAAACGGAGTGTTTTTGGCGGGATTATTTCGAGTGAAGTTCAGTGGCTGTTTTAATTATTCGCAAATTGATTCCTTGTGGTTTTGTTTTGTTGGTATTAACTACCTCAGCAAAGTTTGCGAGAAGGCTGACTCGATACATTTGCTGCCAAATACTGCAAAAAAAAAAATAGAATGTGCTGCACCCCATTCTAATGAAACTCAAAAAAAGATATAAATTAAAATAAAGAGGTCTCAGGTAAAATTAAATGTTTTACGACATCTTGTGAAAACCTGTACTTCTACTTAAAGTTTTCACAATTTAAGTACATTTAAGTTTTGTCTCATTATTAAAAAATATTATAATAATCTACTTCTGCAAATATATCCGTTTTGATTAGGTAGGTACTCGATTTACTCCAAATCGACAACAATTTTCATGAGAATCTATGCTCAAGCGGGATCTCGACTACACTTGCGAAAACAAAGATCAAATCTCGCCTCAAGCAGTGATTCTGAGCTGATTGTGCTTTTAAAATAAGGACACATTGAGTAGAGCTCAGTCAAGCCTCAAGCACTGTTCTGTAATACGCAAAAAATGTCATTTTAACTCAGGTGATTATTGATTTTAGTTTCTCTGCTCAAGTCAAGTTCTAAAATTAAAACTCCAACTGAGACTAGTTTTAAATAATGCTTGAGTCTTGATTGTAGTTCTGTAATACGGGCCTAAATGTACTTTAAATTGTGAAAACTTTAAGTAGAAGTACAGGTTTTCACAAGATGTCGTAAAACATTTAATTTTACCTGAGACCTCTTTATTTTAATTTATATCTTTTTTTGAGTTTCATTAGAATGGGGTGCAGCACATTCTAATTTTGTTTTGCAGTATTTGGCAGCAAATGTATCGAGTCAGCCTTCTCGCAAACTTTGCTGAGGTAGTTAATACCAACAAAACAAAACCACAAGGAATCAATTTGCGAATATGAAAACAGCCACTGAACTTCACTCGAAATAATCCCGCCAAAAACACTCCGTTTCACAGTTTTTCTGTCCACAGAACATAATATGTACCTACTCTGAAGGGTTAAGGGTGGCTGTCAGTGTCAGTAACGTCGTGTCGTCCGCCTACTCCGGTTTTGATCGTGCGAAAAAAAAAAGAATTGCAATAGAAAACAAACTTTTGTTCAGGGTTACCATAATGATTGCTTACTCACGTAATCAGAGATCAAAATCTCTACTCAAGCGTAGTTTCGTTTGATTTGAGTTTGAGGATAGTTCTAAAATAAACTGAATGCTTGAGGCTAGATTCTTTGCTCAAGCAGTAATCGGTTGAACGCAGTTTAAGTAGTACTTGAGTAACGTTCTGTAATACGGGCCTCAGTTTATTTTAGAACTGTCCTCAAACTCAAATCAAACGAAACTACGCTTGAGTAGAGATTTTGATCTCTGATTACGTGAGTAAGCAATTATTATGGCAACCCTGAACAATAGTTTGTTTTCTATTGCAATTCTTTTTTTTCGTACGATTAAACTGGATCTTAACCGGATGACGAGGTTGACGACACCATGTTATTGACACTGACAGCCTCCCTTAACCCTTCAGAGTAGGTACATCATAGGTACATAATTATGTTCTGTGGACAGCTAAACTGTGAAACTGAGTTTTTTTGGCGGGATTATTTCGAGTGAAGTTCAGTGGCGGTTTTAATTGATTCCTAGTGGATATTATGAAGTAAAATGCTGCCAAATACTGCAAAAAAAAATTACTGTGTTGCACCCCCATTCTAATGAAACTCAAAAAAGATATAAATGAAAATAAAGACTTGTCTTAAATCCAAAAAAAAAACTGTGAAACTTCATCTTCATTGTCAAATTACTCAAGAGTCAAGCTCTTCAGAAATACAATAAAATATTGTTACAATAATTATTGTGGTTCCGTGTGGTTCATATTTGGGTTAGGAAATATCTTACCAAAAAAGAATTTTACGAATTTGGAAAGAAATTTATTAAGTACTTACTACAATTATTAAAATGTTATGGAAAAAAAAAATGTAATAATCTACTTCTGCAAATATATACATTTTGATTAGGTAGGTACTCGATTTATTCCAAATTCACAACAATTTTCATGAATATCTATGCTCAAGCGTGGTCTCGACTACACTTGCGAAAACAACGATCAAATCTCGCCTCAAGCAGTGATTCTGAGCTGATTGTAATTTTAAAATAAGAACACATTGAGTAGAGCTCAGTTAAGACTCAAGCACTGTTCTATAATACGTAAAAAAATTCATTTTAAAGTGACGTTGCTCAGGTGATTGTTGATTGTAGTTTCTCTGCTCAAGTCAAGTTCTAAAATTAGAACTCCAACTGAGACTAGTTTTAATTAAGTAATGCTTGAGTCTTGATTGTAGTTCTGTAATACGGGCCTAAAGTCTGTAAAGGGCATATGAGAACTTGCTTAAATTTGTACAGACATAATAGGCCCGTATTACAGAACTACAATCAAGACTCAAGCATTACTTAAAACTAGTCTCAGTTGGAGTTTTAATTTTAGAACTTGACTTGAGCAGAGAAACTACAATCAGTAATCATAGATATAGAATCCCCTAGATAACTTCTATTAAGGTGGATGCTCCAGGGTAGTCCGCGAAATTCAAATATTTTTATGTTTTTTGCAATTTGCCGGTCAGTGTGAAGCTGTATGTGGACCAAATGCGATCTGCGACCGTAACGCGTATTTATCTAAAGAATTATAACCATTTTAATCATCAATATAGCCCTCTAAGTTCATGTAGTTCGAAAGAATGATTATTTCTGAAATTTTCATTTTGTTTGTTAACCAGCTGGTTAACACATTAGTCTCCCAATTTTATCAAAAATATTGTCAAATTGTGAAAAATATTGTGGTTTGAGTGTGTTTTCCGTTTTGCCATGAACTGTAGCCGGTTATTCGAGTAGAAATGGTGTTTTGAAAGAAAATATTGCAAAAGTATGTTTTCACCGGTAAGTAAATCCAATAATAACTTATTGTTAAAACACATTTTGAGCAGAAAAGTCAATAAAATCAGATCTCCATTAGGATAAAATTTCCATTATAGCCCGCTACTTTGGAAGTTCGTATTTTTTTTGTAGATAGTACTCACAAATAGAAAGCTTTTTACAAAGTTTCAAGGTTCGGGGAGTCACAATTTACGAGATAAAATTCATTAAAGTTTCAATAACAATAGGAAAATAGTGCGCCATTTGCAAATTTTTAGGTTAGATAAATTGTCATGGTAGACGTCAAAGTTGACCATTTACGTTCCGTTGACGTTAGAAGTATTTTTATTAATTTATATGTCATGTTTTTTTCATAAATATAATTTTATTTTTACATATATTCACAAACTTTTGGTGTGTAATTAATGTGCACAATAGTTGTTGTTGTATTATGCAATTACATTGACTTTTTTACACAAAAAATTACGATTTTTTTTTACACTATGTGGAACGGAACGTGAAGCGACGCCATGCTATCTCTCAGCTGTCAATAACAAAAAAATCATAAATAAAATCCCCAATAAATCTCCACTGACTACTACTACTGCTAATAGGAGAACTTGGACGCAAGAGCGAGCGAAGCGAGCTCTGGACTTGGGGGCACCCCGACTCAGACAGGTTAGGTTAGAAGGGGATGGCGGGGTCGAGTGAGCGAGCGAAGCGAGCGAATAGACCCCGCCATCCCCTTCAAGGTTATTTTTTTATAAACCACTCAGAAGTAGGAGCCCCGCGAAGCGGGGCTCCGTCGACTGGGCCTCCCGTGACTGCAATGTTGAGCGGCTATAACACGTTTTGAGGTTAGGTTACTATAATTATTTTTTCTCAAGAACATCGCCTTTACATCGCCTTTACGCGTCGCCTTTACATGGGAGTGGTGCTAGGGCACAGGGGGCACCTCCCCACTCCCTCCTCCTGCTAAATGATACTCAGTTTTACCTATTTTTCTAACTCAAATTCTATTCTAACCTCAAAACTTTAACCATGGATATCTCCATAACCATGGGGCTCCGGGGGGTGGGGGTGGTGCAGGGGGCAAACCTCCCTCTCCCCCCTCCCCCTCCCACCCCCCGCGTCCCTTAAATCAGCGGGCTATAATGGAAATTTTAACCCTCCATTATATGAACATAAAGACACAACTGCTTCTACATTATTGTCAGTTTCTAATTTAAAAATATAAATAAAAACAAAAAAATATTGAACCGTTTTGACATATCATGTACTTCATAAAGATGTGGCTTCTTGGATATTTTATCGATAGAGTAAAGTATAATCACATACACATTCTAGTTCGTTTTTAATACGTACAATGAAATAAAAACAGTGTAAGTGGTCAGATTTTGGAAATGCAATCTGAATTTTTCGTACTGATTGCGCTATGCTGAACCTAGTAATTGGACTCAGCTTTGGTCTCAGTGATAAAAGATTACAGAATATTATAGCATGCCAAAAGAAGGAATTAACGAAAAATCCTACTTTTCCCAAATCAATTTTTCATCGTATTTGTCCAAAACCTTTTACTTAAATGTAGTACGTAAGTTATTATTTATTACTACTAAATTATTATAATGATGTATTCTTTGTTATTTTTACTGGATTCCTGCAGATAATGAGTTTAAAAATGGATAAAAGTTTGAGAAAAGACGATAATGGAAGGCCTACACAGTTAACAAGGATATGTTCTGAACACTTTGAAGAATCTTTCTTTCGTGACTATATGAACGTAGAGTATAAAATTCGCACGCAGTGCCAATAATATTTCCAAAACAGCCAGCATCTTGCCAACCAGTACCTAAGTTAAATCAACAAACTTTTTTTTTTTCAATTTTTCGATTGATCTTTAATAAATAGTAGTGGTAAAGGATACTTTTTATCTTTTTATTTTAAGGAAATGCTAAAATTGTATAGGATCTTCATAAACCAACCTGACATCCATTTTGCTTTATTTCAGAAATTACCGTTAAAGAGGAAGCTTATAAATGGAGAAAAGCAGTTTCACAGATCATTGGCGAAGAGTTTGCTCGAAATCTACAAAAAGAGCGATAAGAAAGGACCCTGTCCACACCTAGGTCTCATCGAGAATCATCTCGATATGACGAGATTGACTTCTTGCTTTAATATAGTGCGCTTTTTGCAAAGTGAAAACCTTTTTTATTTGTCAAAAGTAAAATTCATTTACACTCTAAGAACTGTTTTATGACAAATCATACTTTATAACGAGCGTATGTGTATGTGTTTGTATTGTTTAATATAACCGTAATTTTGTGTTTTATACTATCTATTCTGATTAAATACTAATTCTATAGTACTTTGTGTCTTTACTACGTCTAAGTCCGCCATATACTCGTATGTATGCGAGCCCAACATTACGATCGGCCACTTTTCGACAGGTGGATTCGGCAAGGTAAAATGCAAAGAGTATGAACAATCGAACAATAATATATTCGGAAATCCAAATCGCGTCTTTCATCTCGCATGAGATTGGTCGATTGTACATACTCTGCCTTGCTAAATTCACTTACGCAACAAAGATTCTTTAAAAAAAAAAACATAATTTTAAACACTAAACAAAGTCAGATTCTGTAAAAATATAAAAATAGCAGCCCACCGGTATCGGGAACAGGGTCCAAGCTACGCTAGGCGGTCAGGGCTCCAGAGAGAGGAACGCTTTTATAAAGAAATAAATAACCAACTGCCTACAATTTAAAATTTTTAGTTAATAACACAAACAAAAGAGATTTTACAAGCAAACAAAGATATAAAGACGGTAAAAACAAATGGAGACAAATAATATCTTTCAAGAAGTTTTGATAATACCAATCATTATTAAAATGGAATTACAGTATTATTTCAAAATGAAATACCATTTTTTGGTGTTTAATGTGGCGACTGGCCTATTTTCGATAGTCAACTGAAAATACACATCACTATGCATTGATATATCAATAAGTAGAATTGTATAGTCAAACTGGCGACATTCTATAGTTTTCGACGCACTATGGACACTATACTTTTCTCTTTCAGGCACATGACACTTTGCTTTTGAGAAAAGGAGACGCAACGTGCTCGCAAGTTTCGGTCTATCTAGGTATTCTATATCTATGTCAGTAATCACCTGAGCAATGTCACTTTCAAATGACATTTTTTACGTATTATAGCACAGTGCTTGAGGCTTGACTGACCTCTACTCAATGTGTCCTTATTTTAAAAGCACAATCAGCTCAGAATCACTGCTTGAGGCGAGATTTGATCTTTGTTTTCGCAAGTGTAGTCGAGACGCCGCTTGAGCATAGATTCTCATGAAAATTGTTGTCGATTTGGAGTAAATCGAGTACCTACCTAATCAAAACGGATATATTTGCAGAAGTAGATTATTATAATATTTTTTTTAATAAAATTTGCAAATAATTAAAACAGTCACTGAACTTCACTCAAAATAATCCCGCCAAAAACACTCTGTTTCACAGTTTTGCTGTCCACAGAACATAATATGTACCTACTCTGAAGGGTTAAGGGTGGCTGTCAGTGTCAGTAACGTCGTGTCGTCCGCCTACTCCGGTTTTGATCGAGCGAAAAAAAAAAATTGCAATAGAAAACAAACTATTGTTCAGGGTTACCATAATGATTGCTTACTCACGTAATCAGAGATCAAAATCTCTACTCAAGCGTAGTTTCGTTTGATTTGAGTTTGAGGATAGTTCTAAAATAAACTGAATGTCTACCACCACTAATCACTACCACCACTGCTGAGACCCGACGGGACGCTGGCCCACTCCGCTGAGGAGAAAGCGAACTTGTTTGCTTCTTTGTTTGCGGAATCTTCACGTCTGGATCCTGGTGGCGCGACGCCCTCCGCCTCTCCTGGTGAATGCGAGTCGAGTATGTCGAACATTCGCATTCATCAGAAGGACGTCCGTAGGGTACTGCGTAACCTAGACGTGAACAAGGCTAGAGGTCCCGACGGGATACCGGCAATTGTTCTGAAGACTTGTGCGCCTGAGTTGTCTCCGATTTTGACACGCCTATTTCGCCTTTCGTTTGAGACTGGAAAAGTGCCGAAGGCTTGGAAGCAAGCTAACGTGCAGCCCGTGCCCAAGAAGGGTAGTCAAGCTGACCCGTCGAATTATAGACCCATCTCGGTAACGTCCATACTCTGTAAGACTATGGAACGCGTGCTGAATCATAAGGTCCTGGCGTACCTAGAAGCGAATGATATCCTTAGTGACCGGCAATACGGGTTTCGCCGAAATCGGTCAACTGGGGATCTTCTAGCGTATGCCATTCACATCTGGAGTGAGGCCATAGAGAAGCACGGGGAGGCACTGGCGGTCTCCCTTGACATCTCGAAGGCCTTCGACAGGGTCTGGCACGATGGCCTTATTAGTAAGCTTCCTTCCTTCGGTCTGCCCGCCGGTTTGTGTGATTGGATCGCAGATTTCCTGAGGGATCGGTCTATCCGAGTGGTCATAGATGGCTCCTCGTCTGGACTGCTGGATATTAATGCCGGGGTTCCTCAGGGGTCGGTGCTTTCGGCAACACTGTTCTTGCTGCATATTAATGATCTGCTTAAACCCGGTACCTTTGGGTATGCAGACGACAGCACTGTTGCTGAAAGATACGTGTCCGATGCACGAACGTGTCCCTACAGGCGGTCTCTGATTGGGGCGATGCCAATCTGGTCAAGTTCAATGCTGCTAAGACCCAAGCGTTTCTATTTTCCGCCAAAAGGAGCCAATTCCGCCCGGCCCCATCTTTCCGCGGTGAAACCGTGCCGATAACCGACCATCTTGAGCTTCTTGGGGTTACATTAACATCTCTCAATTTTGGCCCTTACATAGAAGCAAAAGCTCAAGTGGCTGCAAAGAAGTTGGGGATTCTGGCTAAGGTGAGAAATAAAGTGAATAGTACAGTGCTATCGTCAGCGAATAATGTCATGTCGTGATTTACTACCGAAGGCATGTTGTTTATACACACAAGGAAGAGAGGGGCGGATAAGATACCCCCTTGTGGAACCCCAAGTTCTACGTTCTAGAATTAGACGCATAGATTTCTTCTGTTTTTGTGGCTATGTTCACTTTCTTTATCTCTGTACCTAATCTGTTGCCTATTAGATAGATATGACTTTATGAGATTGTATGAATTGCCTCTCACACCGTATGCATATAGTTTTCTTAGAAGAATATTATGATCAACACGCTTTTGAAATGTCCATATATATTGCTACAGCCGGCAGTCCTTTGTCCAAATTTGTCATTATTTTTCCCAGGGAATTATATATTGCTACGTTAATCGATTTATTTTTCCGAAAACCATATTAACTTGGAGAAAAGATGTTGTGGCTTTCAAGGAAGGTGTAGAGGCATTTATAAATGACCTTTTCTAAAATTTTGGCAAAGATAGGTAATAGCGCTATGGGCCTTCAGATTCCACAAGTTTATATGCAAGTTGCTGGTGGATAATCTTGGTTGTGCCTGTGCAAATAGTCTCCGTTAGCCAGACTAGAACAACCGGAAATAATGTGGCGGATGGATTCCCCGGCCCGGTGACATGCCCGACATTATGTCAACCGTACCGTCCTTCACAATATATTTCCGGTAGTTATTAGTCATCATAACTTCGTCCATAATTGCACAGACAAAACCTTCAGTTTCCCTGAAGAGGTCACCAAACCTCAGCCAGGCTACGGACGCTAAGAAGTCTACATCGGGCCCATGTAGGACCCGATAAAAGCGTCCGTGAAGCTCCTTGCTCTGCCGTACCTCCCTACGGTCGTTAGTATCTAAAACCACAGGTTTGCGCCAGTTCTCGTTATCCAAGGAGAGCGCGGTAAGGCCTTTGTCCACCGCTACCACATCTCGATGCATACCCACGTCGGCCTCTAGGAAATATTCCCTAAGGCTGCATACCTCGCGGTTGTGCAGGGTCTTAGCATTTAAGAAGCCACGACCCCCGCACTTCCGCGGGATATACAGCCTCATCACCGATGACCGTGGGTGATGCATCCGATTTACGGTAAGCAGTGAACGTACCCTCCTATCCAGGGCGTCAAGTTCCGTCTGAGTCCATTTGAGTATGCCGAAAGAATACATCAAAACCGGCATGACCCAACCGTTGAAGGCGCGCACCTTGTTTCCGCCTGATAAAAGACTGTTAAGTACTTTGGTCAGGCGGCCAAAGAAGCGCTCCCTCAACGATTGTTTCATATCAACAGCATTTATGCCTAACGCTTCCGACATACCCAAATACTTGTAAGTTTCGAATGAGGAGAGGGACCTAAGGTCTATAGAATCCGAGAGTTGTGTTCCCACGGATTCCATAATCTCTCCTCGCTTTACATGCATGACCGCACATTTGTCCAAACCAAATTCCATCCTGATGGCGCCACTGAAGGCTTCATCAGTTGCAAGTTGTTAGGAGCAAAGAGTTTCAAGTCATCCATGTAAAAGAGGTGCGATATGACCTGACCACCTCTTCTCAACCGGTAGCCTTGGCCCGAACTATGTACAAGTGTGGCTACTGATTACTGTAAATGTTCCGTTCTACCTACTGAGTGACATTTCTATAATTTTATATATATATATATATATATATAACAATTATTATAACAATTATAATATATATATATATATATATATATATATATATATATATATATATATATATATATATATATTATAATTGTTATTTCAAATAATTAGGTGCTTACTTTCGTTAGAAAGTATAATATGTACCTGAAAGAGTTACCTACCAAATAGATTATCTAGTTCTAATTCGTAAGTGTAAAGTTTGTTCTAATAAAAATAAATGTAAATTATGTTGGTAAAGTGGGTGACAGACGTGCATTTTCGCTCGTGTGTCACAGTAAGCTTGCGTACGGACATAAAAACCTATTTAGCTCCTAAACCTAGATCTAACAGGTGTAAAATTTTGCTTGTAGCTCGTCTCAGGTCGCACGTCTGTCAGCGCCGCGAGCAGCATGCCGCGAGCCATTACTTTGTTTTGTGACACGTTGAGTGCTATAGTGCTGCAAAAATTACAGATTTTCGAAGCTATTTACACTAATAATTAACAGAATTATTTTCTTTGCTTCTCTTATATAAGTACCGACCTGTCTGGCTATAGTATAATTTTATTCCTGAATAAGCAAAAACTTTCCTCCATTGACGACATTGCGTTGGTGTTACCAGAGTAATGAGCAAGTTATATATATATTAGTCTATGATGAGCAAGCTTTCACGTTTGTCACCGACGTCAAGCCAAGTGGTTTGCGATCAAATCGAGTACTATATGTTCGTACATCTATCACTCATTTTAAAGTTAGTTTTACATTTAACATTTCTTTTTTGTTCTAGTATTTGTATGCCAAGGAATGGCGAAATATTTCAGATCTTCTTATATTTAATTAGAATATGTACCATGTTTTATACAAATAAAAATATTCTTATTATTATTCTTAAAAGTCTCTTTTCTAAAAGGCAACAAAAGAAAAAAATATGTGACGTTGCTTCAATTTGATGTTTTGACGTTAATTTAACGTCATTAATAGACGAAGTTCAGACTTCTCGAATTGGAAATCGGATTCTGTGATCTCATTCGCATTCATTTAGGAAACGATAAAAACAAATTGATTACTAATACATAGTCAAAATATTTTTTTGATGACATTAAATTAAAAAATTGCTCTAAAAAAACTGTAGTGGTGTTACGTATAGTGATCATAGTACAATAATTTGTACGACTACGACAAATTATTTATACAGTTCTTCTTATCGCCGTAGTACGCCTGTCGTCGGTCAGTTAGAAATTTAATTATTGAAATTTTGTATAAACAGATGAGTTGGCACGAAAGAAGTTTATAAACCTGTCTTTATATCGGTCTCATTGATGTAGGTAAGTGTAAAAATGACATTAACACAAACATCACAGGTAAGTATAAACATACGATTACAAGTACGCTACTGATTTAGTTTGATCCTTACAGGGACATATCATAGCCCTTCAAATTTTGATAGCTTAGAACTGACTTATACTGAAAATTCAAATAGGTATATTTGAATTTTCACAATTATTTTGCAAGGCCCAAATTGTAACATTTCACATAATATTATCAGCTTTTATTATTGAAACTTGCTTAACGTTCGGAACAAGCAGTAAACGTCTCTAAATGTTTAGTACTTGCACATGCGATAAACACATTTTGATAAGGGTATTTTACGATTGTGTAGTATGTTATGGTTAGCATCATCATAGTAGTGTTTCCTTGACAGAACATGTTGTTCCATCAACCTGTGCGTTCATAGTGACCATGCTCTGCTGCCTGCCCCGTGCACGCTGCAGTGAGCTATGTGGCGCACAGCCCTAGCACAGTGTTTGGTGCACATGCCACAAGTGAACCATGTGGCGCACAGCCACAAGTGAACTTGCTGTTTATGTTTTTTATTTAAAAACGAAGTTACATATAAATTGTTCCAGGTTCTGTTTAAAAATCATAACAGGAACTGCTAAAAATAATCGTAAGTCAACCTTGTCATTTATAGCTAATTAACTTCCTGAGGCACAACACTCCCCCTGTGACTCTATGGCCTGGAACATTAACTCTTTTTTGTAGTAAGTTTTAGATTTTTCATTAACGGGTCTCCATTAAATAATGAATACTGAATTTATCAACAAAACCAATACTGAGTACAGCAGAAGACATTTCAGTTAGTATATTTGAACCACTGGCTGACCAATTGCTTTGAGGATGATTATAAGGAAGAAACAGATCTGATTACAGTGAGTGGTGGGAGTCTCGTGGGAGACTTGACGGCACAATCTATTCTGCCTGTTCCTTTATCCCAGGACTTGCAGGGCCGTACTTGATTAGATACTTGGTTTAATGACCATAATTAGCTAACTAGCTGACAATTTCACTTAAATATTCTATAAATCTGAAATGTAAGCGTCTAGAGGACTACTTTTGTGTATACATATGTATAATAATAATGATTCTTGGTGATGTAAGTATAAAGCATGATTCTCAAAGTGATTAGTTCTGCTCTTTAAAAAGCCCAACAATAATACACCCAAGTGTCAAATTGTACAGTTATGCTGTCTTATTTCCTTATACTGTCCTGCTGAAGTTATCAATTTAATTGTAACAGACAAACTGCTAAATGAGATGTGTAATAATGTCCTGTAGTCAGCATGTTACAGTGATGGCACTATTGACTCAATTACTATAGATTGACACCAACATCTTAGCATGTTGGTGAAGGTTCCAAACATATTTGACACGTTTTTATTGTGCTTCAAAAAGTACATTTATTTTCATCTTTGCTTAGGTTATATGCTACAGTTTCGCTAACTTAGACAAACAAAAGAAAATTGTGATTATTGGGTTTTATTGTAAACTAGCTTCTGCCTGTGGCTTTGCCCGCATGAGATATATTTTAATGGGTTAAAATATTTTTTCCGAAATTAATGTAGCTTCATTTATTCCTGATGACAGCTATTTGTCTATCAAAATCGGTTCAGACGTTTCGGAGGCGCGGGCGAAGTCACGGGCAGAAGCTGGTACAATTATGTGTATAATATAATTAATTTTGATGGTCGCTTCACACAAAAAAAATATTATACTTATTTTTTTTATTAAAAAAGAGCTATTGGTTCCTGAGTCAGTTTCTCCATATCTGTTATGGATTAGGATTTCCCCGTAATGTCCGAGGTATAATATGATAGCCATACGTCTGGCAACATTGTCAGGAATACTATTGGCAGACGTCCGTACGTAGGATACGTGTGATTGTACTGGACCCTCGGCGCTGCAGGCTCTTGGCGCTGGGCATGGGGCGCGGCGCGCGCTGGCGCGTGGCGGCAGCGCTGCTGGCGGGCGCGCTGCTGGTGTGGCTGTGGCGCGGCGGCGCGCGGCCGGCGGGCGCGCAGCGGCGCCGCGAGCTGGACGCGCCGGTGGAGGGCCGCGAGCTGCCGCTCATCTTCATCGGCGGCGTGCCGCGCTCCGGCACCACGCTCATGCGCGCCATGCTGGACGCGCACCCCGACGTGCGCTGCGGCCAGGAGACGCGCGTGGTGCCGCGCATCCTGCAGATGCGCCAGCACTGGATGCGCTCGCAGAAGGAGAACATGCGGCTGGAGCAGGCGGGCGTGTCCAAGGCGGTGCTAGACAACGCCATCGCCGCCTTCTGCCTCGAAGTGATCGTGCGCCACGGCGACACAGCGCCACGGCTCTGCAACAAGGACCCGCTCGTGCTCAAGATGGGCACCTATGTGCTGGAGCTGTTCCCCAACGCCAAGTTCCTGTTCATGGTGCGCGATGGCCGCGCCACCGTGCACTCGATCATCACCCGCAAGGTAAGTCGCACGACCGCACCACAGTGCAGTCGATCATCACCCGCAAGGTAAGTCGCACGACCGCACCACAGTGCAGTCGATCATCACCCGCAAGGTAAGTCGCACGACCGCACCACAGTGCAGTCGATCATCACCCGCAAGGTAAGTCGCACGACCGCACCACAGTGCAGTCGATCATCACCCGCAAGGTAAGTCGCACGACCGCACCACAGTGCACCCGATCGTCATCCGCAAGGTAAGTCGCACGAACGCACCACAGTGCACTCGATCGTCACCCGCTATAACTTCGGAATAGCATATTTTAAAATAAAAATTTAGACCCTTACGCTTAGCGCTTTGATTTTTTATGTCACACGATAGAGTTGGAATATTATTTCTTAATTTTCTTAAGTTTTCGCTCAAATAAGTGATCCCATTTTAAAAATTTATTTATTATCGTTAAATCAAAATTTATTTATACGAGGAGCTCGTGGCTGAATAAAAACAGCCGCACGGGTCGATCTTTAAGGTTAAGCAACGCTTGCCAAGGTTGGTCTGTGGGTGGGTGACCATCTTAACATACCGAGTTTCCTCCGTGCCTCGGAAAGCACGTTTAGCCGTTGATCCCGGCTGTCATTAGTAGATCTTTGGCAGTCGTTACGGATTGTCAGAAGCCAGTAAATCTGATTCCAGTCTTGCCAAGAAGTACCCGTGTTACCCAGTTAATGGGTTGTGGAGGTCTGGTAGGCAGCCGCTCCACGTAAAACACTGGTATTCAGCTGAATCCGGTTTGACTGGAAGCCGACCCCAATATAGTTGGGAAAAGACTAGGCAGTTGATGATGATGATTTATTATCGTTACGTATCCGTCTTGGGGTCACTAAAGGTTTTATGTGTATCAAATTTCAACTGAATCGGTCAAGAGGATTCGGAGAAAATCGGCTGTGACAGACGGACAGACAGATAGACACCCGAGTGATCCTATAAAGGTACAATTCCGATCTTGGCGACTGCGATCGGCGCGGCGGCAATGACGTGCGACCGCCGCAACCAATGGGCGTGGCCTGCGAGCGACTGCGCGACCGCGACGCTGTCGCGCCGGGAGCAGTGTAGTCGCGCGACCCTGCCGATAAGCACATTAAATAGTAGCATTTCCTACGGGAGGAAGACTCAAATCAAATAAACATCGTGAGAAAATATATTTAGAAGCAAATTAGCGTTACCGACCAAAAAGCTACTATCTAGCTAAAAAACTGCAAGAGCTTGAACCAGTGTTACGTCGCGCGCCACTGTCGCGAGGATTCGTTTGCTATGGGTCGCTTAGCGACAGGCGACCATGAGCGCCTGGTCGTCAGGTCGCGGTAGCGTGGCGCCTTCGCTAAGATTGGAATTGTATCTTTAGGGATACGTTTTTCCATATAAAGGTTCAGAACCCTAAAAACAGCAGGGTTGGTAAGATTGGGCACAGATTACAAAAGTATTTTCTTTAAATTTCCTTTATCCACTGAGCCTAGGTAAAGGGGAAGGAAACTTAAGCATAAAGCCATCTCGCAAGTTTTAAGTAACTATGTGAAAAACTGACATTAGTTAGGGCGAAACCATCGAGAGACACGGCGAAGCACTTGCCGTGTCGCTCGATATTTCGAAGGCTTTTGACAGGGTATCAGCAAGCTTTCTGCTTATGGCATCCCAGCTGGTTTTTGTAGCTGGATATCAGACTTCCTAAGCGAACGGTCGATCCGAGTAATCGTTGACGGCTGCTCCTCTGACCTCGTGGCTATTGATACCGGAGTTCTTCAGGGGCTTGTTCTCTCTGCAACTCTTTTCCTGCTGCACATCAATGACCTACTTCAGCCTGGTCTTGTTGAGTACGCAGATGACAGTACGGTTTCAGAGAGATACTTGTCCAGCGCAACAACCAGCGAGGATGAAGTCCGTTTCTTGAGAGAGGCCATGGTAGATTGGACAAATTTGACCTTAAGCCTTGTCTCCCAGTGGGGTGATGACAATCTGGTCACTTTTAACGCCACCAAAACACAGGCGTGTCTTTTTACCGCTAAAAGGAGTCGTTTTGATCAAACTCCTACTTTTCGGGTGCATCTGTTCCTGTGACAGATCGGGTCGGCATGGAGTTGACATCCAATCTCAACTTACTACAAAGCCCAAACTGCGGCCAAAAAGCTGGGCATCCTAAATAGGATGAAGCGATACTTCAGGCCTGAATTCCCTGTACTTTCGAGATCGGGATTTCCCAGTTTTGAACCCTACTTGCAACCCTAATCTCTTCAAAGTAAGAGTGAACAGGCTCCTTCTGGGTAAGCTCACTCTATCGTAGACTTTGTCTGTCATCTCTGACCTAGACTAGAGTCAAGAGCAAACCCATCTATACTAATATATAATGCTGAAGAGTTTGTTTGTTTGTTTGCTTGATCGCGCTAATCTCAGGAGCTACTGGTCCGATTTGAAAAAAATATTTCTGTGTTAGATAGCCCATTTATCGAGGAAGGCAGGCTATATATCATTATCATTATCTGTAGGTAAAGATCTATTATCCCCATTTTTTTTTATATTTTAGGCTTAGTACTTTCGGAGATAAGAAGGGGAATGGTCATTTTTCGTCTAATTTCTTGAATAACTTCCAAACTATTAATTTTAAAATTATGAAAAATTATATAAAAAATTAATAAAAATCTTATTCAAAAACTTAGAAACTAGTGTTAGTACTCGTACTTACATTCTATCTTAACTTTAACATAACTAACATAAACCTACAGCACAGTCACATGTAGGCCTATCGAATGCCCCAGTATGGCCCCTCACAGTAAGCTTTTATTTGATATGTCACTCGATATTATTCAAAAAACTTTTTTTTTCATACCAAATAAATTATACGTAAATCATAATTTATTAGTAAGTGTTTGGGTCATAGAAGTCCATATGGGTACCAAATTTGAATAGAATTGGTCCAGTGGATTCGGAGAAAACTGGCTGTGACAGACGGATAGACACACCCGAGTGATCCTAAAAGGGAATCGTAAAAAAAAGCGAAATTATATTTTCTGGGCTAAAATGTACCTATCTAACGAATTTTCTAGAGTGAAAATGTCGTAGCCTACTTTAGCCAGCGGCCTAAGTAAAATCTCGGCATTTAATTGAACAAGTAGACACTTTGTTTCGACTTGAATCAATATCGTTTAATGACTTGCCTAGCCAAGTAGCGGAAAATAAGATACGGAGTTTATCGTTTAATGATTCGCCTAGCCAAGTAGCGGAAAATAAGATACGGAGTTTATCGTTTAATGATTCGCCTAGCCAAGTAGCGGAAAATAAGACACGGAGTTTATCGTTTAATGACTTGCCTAGCCAAGTGACGGCAAATAAGACACGGAGTTTATCGTTTAATGACTTGCCTAGCCAAGTAACGGCAAATAAGACACGGGGTTTATCGTTTAATGACTTGCCTAGCCAGGTAGCGGCAAATAAAACACGGAGTTTATCGTTTAACTAGTTGACCCGCGCAACTTCGTCTGCGTCACAATTTTCATTACTGCTCCGCTCCTATTGATCTTAGCGTGATGATATATGCCTTCCTCTATAAATGGGCTATCTAACACTGAAAGAATTTTTCAAATCGGACCTGTAGTTCCTGAGATTAGCGCGTTCAAGTAAACAAACAAACAAACTCTTCAGCTTTATATATTATAGTATAGATAGTATAGATGACTTGCCTATCCAAGTAGCGGAAAATAAAACACGGAGTTTATCGTTTAATGACTTGCCTAGCCAAGTAGCGGCAAATAAAACACGGAGTTTATCGTTTAATGACTTGCCTAGCCAAGTAGCGGCAAATAAAACACGGAGTTTATCGTTTAATGACTTGCCTAGCCAAGTAGCGGCAAATAAAACACGGGGTTTATCGTTTAATGACTTTCCTAGCCAAGTAGCGGCAAATAAGACACGGAGTTCAGGCCACCTGACACGGATAAGTTAGGTTCCGATAGTATAGCTCCCCTCAAGCCATTCATGATAGTACTCGTATCGTTATACCTACAGGGATACAGAAATACGCAGAAATAGTACAGAAAGAATAGTAAAGAAATAGTCTGATCGGTTAGAATGTTGAAATTGATTGTTGATAGAATTCCCAAAATTAATGTTTCAATTTATATGTTCGTCACAAAGTTCAGTTAACCAATTCTATGTATTATAAACGGCCTAAGCATCTGCCAGCCCGTGCATTAAATTTAGTATTTGACACACATGACCAGCAAGTTTAGCCGGATATTTAGGTTCGAAAGGCCGATCACCCTTATTTTTTAGTCTTAGTATGTAACGACAACTTTTTTTAAGGTTCCTAACATCCGTCGGTCTGTCGCATCCAGTGCCTGGAAAAGCACATCTCAAAAATAAAAAACCGATCAAGAGCGAGTCAGACTCGCGCACCGGACACGCACTGAGGGTTCCGTACCATTATATAAAACGTGAAATGTTTTTAAATTTTCATCGGTTAGGCCTATATTCGTCAGAGAATTTAACACTGCGGGGTATGTTGCAGTTTTAGATCAGCGCCATCTCTTGACTGATAGTGGAACTAATGTAATTTTTGTTGATATCTGAAAAAGTGTGCTATTTAACGACATCGTATTATTTTGCTGCAATCTGTAAATAAACTTCTATCCACAGAACAGAAAAAACAGTAGAAGTCGTTTTTTCTGTTACGCGGAGTTACGCGTACCTCAACCCAGTCGTGTTCTAACATCACGACGAACCGATCGTCTCGTTCACTCTCGATATAAATTTATAATTTCTGAACCATGCCGTATTGTTCCATTTTGGAGTGCAAAAATGATAGTAGGAGAATGAATCTTAAAAATGGAGGTGTTTCTTACCATTGGTAAGTACGATTTTATTTGTTTTCTAATAAAATCTTAGGAAATTTTATTTTGGGAAAACTTAAGTTCACGTTTAGTTAAAATCCTACATTATCCCATTAGCATAGAGTTTATTTTACGTCGATTCAGTTACTGTTTCGTTCTCGAAAGTTCTTCGCTATTCAAACAGTGATGTAGTCGAGTCGGATACTGGATGGATAGATATCGATAAAAACATTTTTTTGTAGTTCGTTTAGAAATTTTATTGAAATCACTAAACATAACTTTAAAATTATTTTTAGGTTTCCCAAAGACGCTATCGTCAAAGAAAATGGATAGATGCACGGGTGCAGCTGATTGGATGCCTAGCAAAACAAACACGATATGCTCCGAGCGTTTTTTTTAAAGCGATTTTTTAATTAAAAAAAAGGATATAGATACACGAAAACTTTGTCTGCGTTAAGATTCTGTACCAAACTATGTAATAAGATACTGTCGTAAGCCACTTGGCATACGAGGGGCGGCTGATAAGTACGCGGCCTAAGGTACTTGGCGATGACTCATCATCTTGTTACTGATACCACTAATTGCGTGACTCATTAATAGTATAACAACTACCCCCTTTTTTATTTAGTTCATTCTACAATTATCCCTGGAGCAAGCAACAACCCATGTCGACAGAAACTGAAAATTCTCGCAATTTGGAGCACCGCGCTGTGATTAAGTTCCTTGTGAAGAAAGGAAATACGCCGAAACAAATTATTGAAGAAATGTCAACGGTTCTTGGGGAGTCTGCACCTTTATATACGATGGTAAAAAAATGGGCTCGGCTTTTTCAACAAGGAAGAGAGACCTGTGAAAACGACCCCCGCCCGGGTCGCCCAGTCACGGTAGTGACCGAAGAAAATGTCAAAAAAGTTAAAAAATTTGTACTGGCCGATCGAAGAATTAAATTGTGGCAGATAGCAGAAGAACTGCAGATAAGCAAAGAACGAATTGGAGAGATTTTACATGAACATTTGCACATGAAAAAAATTAGTGCGCGTTGGGTACCGCGAATGCTCACACCTCTCGACAAGCTGCGACGATTGGAGAGTTCTATAGATTTTTTAGAGTTGTGTCAGACTGATTTGGACGAAATTTGCAACCGGATTGTGACCGTTGATGAAACCTGGATTCGTCAGTATGATCCAGAGTACAAACAAGAGTCGATGCAGTGGATACAAAAGGGAGAAAGGCCACAAAAGAAATTCAAAGTGGTAAAGTCGGCGTCCAAGATTATGGCTACCATTTTCTGGGATAGCGAGGGAATTTTACTAATTGATTACTTGCCTAAAGGGTACGATGAATGGCCAGTACTACGCTAATTTATTGAGTCAGGCACGTGAAGCAGTCGTACAGAAGAGACGTGGCAAGTTGGCGCGCGGAGTGCTGTTTCTGCAGGACAACGCGCCCGTTCACACCGCTCGAGTTGCGAGGGCTGCCTTAAAAACTACGGGATTCGCAAAAATTGACCACCCACCCTACAGTCCGGACCTGGCTCCAGTGACTATTTCCTTTTTTCTAATTTAAAAAAGGAGTTACGGGGGCGAAGATTTTCGGACGACAGTGAGATGAAGGCAGCCGTAGAAACCCATTTTGAAGAGAAATCAAAAGAATATTTTTTGAGTGGCTTAAAGGCTTTATTTACAAGATTTGAAAAGTGTATTTCACTTGAGGGGGATTACATTGAAAAATAAAAAATAGTAAACCATTATTTTCATTAATTAAGAGCCTTAGGCCGCGAACTTATCAGCCGCCCCTCGTAAACAGTTCACGGAACTGGAGTGTAAACAACACCGCTTTTTTGTCGGCCGTCGAGTAAGATACCCGAGGCATGATTTTGTAAGGCTTGTGGTATGAAAAAAAATCTGGCCAAGTGCGAGTCGGACTTGCGTTCAAAGGGTTCCGAACCAATTTCATTTTTGTAAGGGTTCCGTTTCTTACGGATGTTTGGAACTCTAAAAAATGTATTACATGTGTCATGTGTATGTGCATGTGTTGTGTGTTAAATGTATTATTTTTTACATGTGTAATGAGGTATATTTACATAAATGAAATAAAAACCTTTGAAAAAATGATTTTTTTTTTGTTTCTATCTACTTGTATATAATAAACTGCGAATATTTCGCTTACGGTATTTTGAAATTACGTAAAATACTGGTGTTCAGCTAAATCCGGCTTGACTGGAAGCCGACCCCAGTATAGTTGGGAAAGGCTAGGCAGATGATGATGATATTTTGAAAGTGCCTAGAACTTTATTAAAAATATAATTTTACAAAGCAAACCCGAACTTATCCATTTCAAATGTGATAGCTTATTATTTCATAACGATTCCAACAACAAGTTTCATGTATGGCTCCCATACAAAACTACAACACAAAGCGAGTCACATTTGATGGTAAGCGATGATGTGGTCGAAGATGGAGCACGCTTGCCTAGAAGTATTCCACTCCTTAGCTGTACGCATTATGAATGTGTTCCCAAAACGTTTTGTGTGTGTGGGTGGGATGTCCACCATGTACCGGTGGCGCATCGCCGTTCGTCTTGTGGTCCGATGATGGAAAGGGCTTGGCGGAATTAAATTATGCAATTCCGTCGCACATTCTCGAAAATGCAACCGGTAGAAAACCGACAAGCTAGCAACTCGTCGTCGATGCTCAAGACTTTGGAGCTTCGTCGCGACGAGCCTCTCATTGCCAATGATCCTCTTGGCTCGTTTCTCAATTGACTCAAGGGCATCAAGCTGGTATCTGGCAGATCCATCCCAAAGATGAGAGCAGTATTCCATACACTATCGAACTTGCGCCTGATAGAGTTTGAGCAGCTGTTCTGGCGTGAAGTACCGTCTCACCTTTGCTAGGATCCCCAACTTCCTTGCAGCCACTTGAGCTTTTCCCTCTATGAAAGGGCCAAAATTGAGAGTAGATGTTAATGTAACCCCAAGAAGTTCAAGTTGGTCGGTTATCGGCACCTCGGAAAGTTCATGTGTCTCAGTCGTGATCGAGTGGCAACTGTTACTATCCAAACATAGAGTAATGAACCTTATTGCTAAGTAGTTTAAGTTTATAATTGCAACCATTGAAAATACCGCCATCTATGGTCGAATAGCGGAATTTACTCGTAAATTCAACTTAGAATGAATTCGGAAAACGAAACGCCGTGAGTACTTTTTGCCTTAAAGCAAAATACATCCTACGTGTAAGGCCGAAGGTATATTTTCAAATGTACGAGGGGGCGTTTTTAAGTTCGCGGAATGGAGGGCAAGGAGTGAAAATAAATATACTAAATTATTTTTCTTTTTCAATATATTCACCTGCTACCCTAATATATTTTTCAGATCTTTCAATTAGCTTATGTATACCTTCATAAAAAAATGTTTTGTCTTTGTCCGAAAAATTAGCTGAAACCGCATCCTTCACTTCTTCATCAGTTGAAAATTTCTTTCCACGAAGTTCTTTTTTCAGATTTGGAAAGAGGTAATAATCACTGGGAGCCAGGTCTGGGCTGTAGGGTGGATGGTCTAAAATATCGAAGCCCACCTTATGCAGGGCAGCCAACGCAACACGGCTCTTGTGAACAGGCGCGTTGTCGTGAAGAAGAAGGACACCTTTGGTCAATTTTCCTCTCCTTTTTTCTTTAATACTTTCTTTCAACCTCTCGAAGATAGAAGCATAGTATTCTCCGGTTATAGAAACGCCTTTATCTTTATAATCGGTCAACAGAATCCCTTCCGAATCCCAAAACACTGTTGCCATGATTTTCCCAGCCGATTGTGACACTTTAAACTTCTTGGGTGGTGGTGTACCTTTTTTGTGCCACTGCATAGAGTCCTGTTTTGACTCAGGCTCATAATGATGAACCCAAGTTTCATCTCCAGTAACAATTTGACTCAATAGTCAATCCTTATCTTCGTTACAGAGATCCAAAAACGTACGAGAACACTCCACGCGGCGTTGTTTCTGAGGCGGCGTGAGCATTCTTGGCACCCATCTTGCACTGACCTTTGTCATGCCAAGATGATCGTGTAGAATTTTGAAAATTGTTGTACCCGATACTCCAACCATTTCTGCAAGCTGTTTCTTCTTTAGTCTGGCATCTTCCAATATTATTTTTTCGACATTTTTAATGATTCCCGGAGTAGTCACCTCAATCGCCCGTCCGGGCCGCGGGTCGTCTTCAAGTGAGGTCCTGCCTTGTTTAAAAAGACAATGCCACTTGTAAACCATGGTTTTACCCGGGCAAGAGTCCCCGTAAACGGATTCCATCTCTTCCAGTATGTTTTGAACTGACTTTCCTTGCTTGGTAAGGAACTTTATTACGGCACGGTACTCGATTTTTTCCATAATGCACACTTTCTTCCCGATTGAGTTGTTTGCTTGACGATAGTTCAAAGACTAATGACCCAATTAAGACAAAACCTGCTATTTATACTAATATTGAGTGGCTGAAGTCGTGGCCACCTCGATAATAACCTATTTTTATCATCTACCCTCCCATTCCGCGAACTTAAAAACGCACCCTCGTAGGTTCTTTGAATTGTTCTTGTTTTGATACATATTTCGCCGCATAGCATTTCCACCTGTTTTTTCTGTTCCGTGTCGGAACCTGTGTCGCCACACTCACACAACTATACCGATAATCATATAATTCACCACAAAT
The DNA here is from genome assembly GCA_950371165.1 of Lacanobia oleracea. Lineage (NCBI taxonomy): Eukaryota > Metazoa > Arthropoda > Insecta > Lepidoptera > Noctuidae > Lacanobia > Lacanobia oleracea. Next base: position 400,666 of record OX493400.1, read on the forward strand.
CAAGGATACGATTGATTGGTCGTTTCAATTTTGGTAAAAACAAGAATAAGTCAAAGAACCTACATTTGAAAAAATACCTTCGGCTTTTACACGTAGGATTTATTTTGCTTTAAGGCGAGAAGTACTCACGGCGTTTCGTTTTCTAAATTCATTCTAAGTTGAATTTACGAGTAAATTCCGCTATTCGACCATAGATGGCGGTATTTTCAATGGTTGCAATTATAAACTTAAAATACTTAGCAATAAGGTTCATTACTCTATGTTGGGATTGGGATAGTAACAGTTGCCACTCGATCACGGCTGTGACACATGAACTTTGACTTACATTGTCGATATCGATAAATAAGATAACTTTGTTTGGAAATTAATTCCAAAAAATGTGACTGATACATGAAACTTGTTGTTGGAATCGTTATGAAATAAGCTATCACATTTAAAATGGATAAGTTCGGGTTTGCCTTGTAATACATTGGTAATAAATTTCTACTTTGAAAATAACATAAGCGAAATATTCCCAGTTTATTGTATAAAAGTAGATAGAAACTAAAAAACATTATTGCAAAGGTTTTTATTTTATTTGTGTAATTATACCTTATTACACAATAATCAATAAAAATAACACACATCATAAATTTTTTAGTGTTCTGAACATCCCTAAGCAACGGAACCCTAACAAAAATTAAATTGGTTCGGAACCCTTTGAACGCGAGTCCGACTCGCACTAGGCCAGAATTTTTTTCATACCAAAAGCCTTATCAAATCATGCCTCAGCTGCCGACAAAAAAGGGGTGTTGTTTACACTTCTGTTCCATGAACTCTTTATGCCAAGTGGCTTACGATAGTATCTTATTACATAGTTTGGTACAGAATCTTATCGCAGACAAAGTTTGTGTATCCATATCCTTTTTTGAAATTAAAAAATGATTTCTAAAAAATAATCGGATGCACCGAGCATCGTCAATCGTGCTTGTTTTGCTTGGCATCCAATCAGCTCTACCCATTGCATCTATCCATTTTTCTTTGACGATAGCGTCTTTGGGAAACCTAAAATTATTTTTAAAGTTATGTTTAGTGTTTTCAATAAAATTTCTAGACGAACTACAAAGAAATGTTTTTATCGATATCTATCCATCCAGTATCCGACCCGACTACATCACTATTTGAATAGCGAAGAACTTTCGAGAACGAAATAGTAACTGAATCGATGTAAAATAAACTCTATGCTAATGGGATAAGGTTGAATTTAACTAGACTTAAACTTAAGTTTTTGGCAAAATTAAATTTGCTAAGATTTTATTAGAAAACAAATAAAATCTTACTTATCGATTGTATGAAACACCTCCAATTTTTAAGATATTTTCCTACTATTATTTTTGCACTCCAAAATGGAACAATACGGCATGGTTCAGAAATTATAAAATTTGTATCGAGAGTGAGCGAGACGATCGGTTCGTCGTGATGTTAGAACACGACTGGGTTGAGGTACGCGTAACTACGCGTAATACGCGTGCCACGCCTACTTTGCACTTCTACTGTTTTTTCTGTTCTGTGTTATCGACAATGTAATTCAAAGTTCATGTGTCGAGTGGCAACTGTTACTATCCAAACATAGAGTAATGAACCTTATTGCCAAAATAATTTAAGTTTTTAATTGCAACCATTGAAAATACCGCCATCTATGGTCGAATAGAGGAATTTACTCGTAAATTCAACTTAGAATGGGTTCTGGAAACGAAACGCCGTGAGTACTTTTTGCCTTAAAGCAAAATAAATCCTACGTGTAAGGCCGAAGGTATATTTTAAAATGTTGGTTCTTTGACTTATTCTTGTTTTGACGAAAATTTAAACGACCAATCAATCGTATCCTTGATTTGTGGTGAATTATATGATTATTGGTATAGTTGTGTGAGTGTGGCGACACAGGTTCCGATACAAATTTCGTCGCATATGTAGCATTTACACTGTTTTTTCTGTTCCGTGCTTCTATCACATAGAATACTTTCAGATTTTATCTATGTAAACTTCGGAGATAAGGGAGGGAATGGTCTAAATTTTTAATTTTTTCGAAAACTATGTCGAAAACTATGCGGCTTAACATAAAGAAAAAATTTTTGAGAATGTGCAAATATCGCTCTTTCATCTGATACCCCACATGGCCTAGTAGGTAGGCTAGTAGCCCCACTTCGAATTTTTAAGAAACCCTTACCCGTGTTTTTGGTTGTTTCTTCGTATTTTTACACCGACTTACGAAATTATTGTTATTTTTAGGGTTCCGAACAACCGTAAAAAACGGAAAAACGGAACCCTTACCTACCTAGGTAGGATCACTTGGGTGTCTGTCTGTCCGTCTGTCACAGCAAGTTTTCTCCGGTTTTACTGAACCGATTCTGTTGAAATTTGGTATGCATATAGACTTCTATGACCCAAACACGGAAGTTTTATGTAAATAAATAAATTTATAGTATGGGGCCACTTTCGGGGGACAAACCAGAAAATTAAAAAAAATGTAGTCCACCAAGGCTTAGCAGAGGGGCAGATTACAGGCATACAGGCTGACGTCCGGGATGTCCTCGGTATAGTGCCGGGTCAATCTAGCTCTTGGGTCGTTAGCTAGATTCGTATCGGGTTTAGTCATTGACGTGTTTAACTGAGCATAGAATGTCTCGATCTGAACTGTGTCGTGTGACATCAAGAGAAAGGGCTTACTGTGAGGGTTTTAATTATATTTTTTTCATAATTTTAAAATTAATAGTTTTGAAGTTATTCAAGAAATTAGACCCTATCTCCGGAACTATTGAGCCAAAAAATTTAAAATAAATACAGGTAATAGTTTATACCTAACGATTACAGGAAAACCAATAAGAAGTCTGTAGTGTTAAAATAACATGATATTCGGAACACTTTGCACGTTGAGTCCGACTCGCACTTGGTCAGTTTTATAGTTTGTAGTGGTTTTTTTATTTGGAAGTCGGCTGTATTTTTTTATGTACAATGTTGACCGAGCAATGCGTGTATTTGTGAAAAACGATTTGTTTCTCTTCTAAGCTTGTAAATAAAATGGTAAATACATTGAGTTCTGGTTTTACCGGAGTATATAATTTTTATTTAACAATTAACAACTATTATTATCGTTGCTTATGATGTTAAATTAACGAGCAGCGGTAGGTAAGGAAAACTTATTTCGTTGCTTCTCGAAGTGAGGGCTAGACTTTGAAGTGGTCTCCTTGACGCTTAATTAAACAAACAAGTAAGCTTATTAAAGGATTTGATTTGCCGCTCACATCGCGTGTTTAATTTAATTGATAAATTGTCTCGATTGGCTTCGGTAGGTGGGTACGATACAACGAGTACAATGGCGCCGCGCTACGTTACTCGTATGTAGTGGCTGTGGCTGCACTCAGCATTGTTGTCTGTTAGTGTCAGCACCTGGTGGCGGATGACGTCACGAGTCACGATCTCGCACGCCGCTAATTGCTGCTCCAAGTTCATTCACTCGCTAGGTGCCGCGTCCCACACCGCCGCTGCCAGCGCCACACGTGTTAACTCCTGCACTGGAGGACTGTCATGTTATGATGATTTTATGGCATAGACGATATGCCATCGTGTGGGGTGTCGTTGGGTTATAGGTCGATCGATAGATGATTTTTGCAAAATAAGTGGTCTTTTTTGATGTTACTACATAAGTACTCACGTAAAAGAAACAACGCGAAAAAAAAAAAAAAACGGCCAAGTGCGAGTTGGACTCGCACACGAAGGGTTCCGTACCATAAACCCTATTAGGATCCCTCGGGTGTCTGTCTGTCGTCTGTCTGTCTGTCCGTCTGTCACAGCCAGTTTTCTCCGGATTTTGTGAACTGATTCTGTTGAAATTTGGTATACATATGGCCCAAACACGGACGGTTACGTAAATAAATGAATTTTTAGTATGGGAGTCACTTGGGGCTCAAACAAGAAAATTAAAAAAGAAGTTTTTCAAACTATATCGTGTCACGTGTGACATATCAAATGAAAGGGCTTACTTTGAGAGTTTTAATTATATTTATTAATAATTTTAAAATAAACAATTTTGAAGTTATTTAAGAAATTAGACCAAAATTACCATTCCCCCTTATCTTCGAGACTGCCGGTAATAGGTCTATCATCATCATCTTTATCATCATAACAGCAGAGAGACGTCCACTGCTGGACAATGGACATGGCCTCCCCCAAAGGAGGGGTTTGCCTTAATCGCCACGCTTGGCAAGCGGGTTGGCGATCTCAGTGTATGGTGTTGCGTTTTGTTTTGTTCTATAGGTCTAAAGATTACAGGAACCTATAAGAAGTCAGAAGTGTTAAAATAACATGTTAAAAAACTTAAATTGGTTCTGAACCCTTTGCACGCAAGTCCGACTCGCACTTGGCCAGTTTTGTTTCGATTGAGCCACTTCGCGTAAGTCGGTGTCGAGACTAGCTCGTGACGTGGGTATGTCCGCAGGTGACGATCACGGGGTTCGACCTGACGAGCTACCGGCAGTGCCTGACGAAGTGGAACCACGCCGTGGAGCTGATGTACCAGCAGTGCAAGAGCATGGGGCCGGACAAGTGCCTGCTGGTGCGCTACGAGGCGCTGGTGCTGCGGCCGCGCGCCACCATGCGCCGCGTGCTCGGCTTCCTGCAGCTGCCGTGGCACGACGCCGTGCTGCACCACGAGCGCTACATCAACCAGCCCAACGGCGTCGCGCTCTCCAAGTGCGTATCACGTCACCACATCACCACATCACCACACCATCACATCACCACATCACCACATCACCACACCATCACATCAACACATCATCACTACACGCCCCAGCAAAATGTTTTCATGCAAGTACCCAACATTTGCGCTGCCCACTGTATTAAACGATTGAAAAACCTCGTTTCCAAAAACATTCTACTGGTATAAGCGAAGCTTAAAGCATGATCCATACGGGTGTAATCCAATGTCCCATCCAGGGTGACCTTGGTGGGAGCTTGGTTCCCATCCGCCGCGAGTTTTGTTTGAATTTGGTTTGCATCTGCCGTCTACACGGAAACGGATGGCAACATGCAAAGTCAACTTGGATGGGACGCTGGATTACATCCGTGTGGAACATGCGTTAGGGCAAAGTGGCCTATCCTACTAACCCTGCCACCTACCACCTACCACGGCTATACTCTGGACATACCTCACTATGGATATATTCTTGTTTCAATTATTTTCTAGAGCATGTTTTTCAAGTAATCGGGTTTTAGTTTTGAACTTACATTTTTAGGCTTCCGAACATCCGTAAAAAACGGAACCCTTATGGGATAACTCGGGTGTCTGTCAGTCCGTCTGTCACAGCCAGTTTTCTCCGGAGCTACTGGAACGATTCTGTTGAAATTTGGTATAAGTACATATATATGCACTTCTGTGACCCAAACACGGAGGCGTTACGTAAATAAATATTTTTTTAGTACGGGCTGGAAAAAATTAAAAAAACAGTCTCAAACTGTACCGCGTAACATAATTATCAAATGAAAGGGCTTACTGTCAGGGTTTGAATTATATTTTTTTCATACTTTTAAAATAAAGTTGGTTTTGAAGTTATTCAAGAAATTAGAACAAAAATGACTATTCCCTTGTATCCGTAACTAATGAGCCTTAAAATTTGAAAAAAAAAAAATGCAGGTAATAGTTGTATACTAATAAGAAGTCTGTAGTGTTAAATAAACATGTTAAATAATAAAATGGGTTCGGACTCCTTTGTACGCGAGTCCGACTCGCACTTTTATTTTCACTCGACAATTTTATTTTAAATAATTTCCCCTTTTTATAAATTATGAAAAATAAATTGAGATCATCATTGATATGTCACGCAGTACAATTTGAAAAACATTTCATTATTTATTATTATTTTTATATTTGGAAACACACAAGGCATGGCATGCTTACTTATTCTAATATAATGAAGGCCAATTACAAGTTTTCACTCTCAGTAAAAACGAACAAATTAAGAAAAAAATAAATTAACTGTAAGCACTGACACCACATATTATAATTATGTACATCCAAAAAGAATTTTAATAGTTAACAATAGTAGGTACAATAAATTAATAGTAACTAGCTGACCCGCGCGGCTTCGCTCCCGTCATCTGGCTACTCTACCTACCCTACCTACCCTTCCTACCCTACCTACCTACCCTACCCTACCTACCCTACCTACCCTACCCTACCTACCCTATCTACCCTACCTACCCTACCCTACCTACCCTACCTACCCTACCCTACCTACCCTATCTACCCTACCTACCCTACGGGATAAACAGTATCCTATGTCCGTCTCCTAGCTCTAAGCTACCTACCCACCAATTTTCAGCCATATCGGTACACCCGTTCTTGAGTTATAAATATTGTAACTAACACGACTTTCTTTTATATATATAGATTACAAAATTTGAAATTCAACCACCAGAAATGCTCGCGAAAAAGTGATTGCACAGAGTCCGCTTCAATTTACTGATTCCAGTATTAAAAAATTGGTTGCCTGTAAAGTCGGTATACGGGCGAAAGTTTTATTTACGTGACAACGACTTTTTATGTCTGTCTCTCTCGCTCTTAGGCGGGCTAACCATGCCCGAGTGGAAGGGACGCGTGCCTCTCACTCGCTCTCATTGTGAGCGCATAACGTGAGCGGAGCGTAACGCAGTTTCTTGAAGTGTCACCCGGCAAACCAATTTATAAGACGTTGTCACGTCAAAAGGTCGATGTCAACTTCCCGGCTCAACTTGTTCTTATCAGATAGGAGTTTCGTTTTTAATTGAAGTCCAAAATGTATGGGCTTCGAGCAGTTAGTATGTACCTACTTTGTACGTACCTAAGCATATTTACTAGCTCGAACCGACAGCCAATTTACTCGCATCAGGTGCTAAAGTTACATAAAATAACAAAAAACAGAGTAAAATTACAAAACTCAAATTATTTTCCTTGCGGAAAATAATTGTTAAACTTCACACACGTTAAGGAAAATAGTGATAAGTAGAATAAAATAACTGTTAGTAGGTTAGTACAATGTACGTATGGTATGGCTGAGTAGTGAGTAGTGAGTAGTGGGTAGTGAGTAGTGGGCGTGCAGTGAGCATTGCGTGTGTCCGCAGCGTGGAGCGCTCGTCGGACCAGGTGGTGCGGCCCGTGAACCTGGACGCGCTGGACAAGTGGGTGGGGCACATCCCGGCCGACGTGCGCGCCGACATGGCGGAGCTGGCGCCCATGCTGTCGGTGCTGGGCTACGACCCCTGGGCCAACCCGCCGCGCTACGACGCCACGGCCGACGCCGACGCCGACGCCGTGACGGAGCGCCGCCCCCCCTAGTCGGGCCGCCGCCGCTCCGCACTCGCAATAAATGATAACACCAACACTTCGTATTTTATTCCGAGCTCGCCGCGCTCCCGCTCGTCGCTTCTTGCGACGACTTCTTTTGTGCGGAATATTAGTGCCGTGAACAGTTATTTATGGACTTTATATTGTAAAAAGAAATATAATAATATATTTGCCTAAAAATATTTAAGTTATCTTTAATTACTTTCTTGGATACCTGTATTTTTTTATTTAAAACAGAGTTGAGGTATCTGCCAGCTAGAAGCTATTCGCGCCGCTTACACAGGAGTAGTTGGGAGGACCGCTTCCGTCACATATCTAAACGCATTCGATCACTGGCGTACTTACCTATCCTTAGGCCAAGAGGGCCATGGCCCGGGGCGGCTGCGAGAGACTGAAAAATTTTCGAGCTCACTCGCCCTTGAAGCTTCATTGGCTTATGTACCTGTACAGAGTATAACGTAACATTCACTAAGGTGAATGTTACGGGTAAGAAACTTCCTAATGTATTTTAATTGGCCAAAGCGCCATCTATTGAGAAAGGTAAAATACACGAAAGCTTAAAAATAACTCCATAACAAATTGTTGAGTTATTTGTTAAACTTTTGATACATACCAAAATAATAGTGAAGGTATTAATTAATAATACCTTATCGTTATTAATCAAAACATACGTTCTTTTAACATCTTCCGCTGCCTAATATTTTGTCAGTTTACGACTTGGTCGATAGATGGCGATGCAGTGATGACGCGTTTTTCTGAATTGCGGTGTTAAGGTTTACCGCTGGAGAACGACCCTCACACGATTTTTAAATACAGTTGTGATTCGTTAGGGCCTTAGATTCGGAGGTACTAAAAGACGCTGTTGGGATCCAAATATTCAAAATCACTAAAATTTCTGAGTTGTACAGGTTTTGTTAACTGTGCGTTTATCGTAGTCTTGCTTGAATTGATCGTATCAAACTATCAAACTATCAGAGGTACTGATGGGATGGGACTGATGGGAGCAACCTACTGCTGAGCCTCCGCGATTGATTTCGTTTAGAGCGAAGCATCGAACGGTTCGATTTGCGAAACAAGGCTTTAGACTAATAATAATAGTGTACTGTAAAATATGCTCTTTGGAAAGTACAACCTCAATGTCATAAGCCTTGAAAGATTTAAGAAAATTGGATAAGGTTTGAATTCAAAGATGATGACATAAGAATGTGTTAGTCTTTTCTAAGATTCTGAGAACCACTGCGCCAACCGTGTTGAATTTTAAATACCCTTGTTGCTTGGCTCTTTACTTTGCAGATCGTGTAGGTGACGTCAGGGTGACGTAGTCATCTACACTAAATATCATACTTGGGACCAGAGTAGAGAGAAAGAAGAAAGACTTCCTGATTTTTTAACTCTTATTACATTTAGAAAATTATTTTGATACGCCAACTACTATATTATTTTACTAGCTGACCCGCGTGGCTTCGCTCCCGTCAACTGGCTACCCTACCTACCTACCTACATACTTTTCTTTTTAAATATTTCAATACTTATTATGCTATACTGGACAAAGACTAATTCAAAAACACAAAAATCATGAAAATCGGTCCTGCCGTTTTTGAGTTATAACTAAGTGTTCGAACAAACCCGACTTTGTTTTATATATTAAGATTTTTGCTATATGTATAGCAAAAACCAACTAACCAAATACTGTATACTTACTCTGAAATAAAGTTTATTTAAACTAGTGTAAACAAAAAACAGACATGCGATTTCAGCAATCCCGATCCATTTGCTATCATTTATTGAAAAGTTCCGTTGCCTACCTCCGAAGTTCTTCATATCAGATCTTCACCAAACTGAAATGGGACCAGCCCGAGAAAATATTCTTCCAAAAAAAATAAAAAATTGTTGTACTTCGTAGCACAACCATGAACGCATTCATTACAACTTTTGTTGGTAATAAAATCCTTTTAATTTATACTATTTTAACCTCTCAATTATCCTAGATTTGTAGGTCGTGCTGGAAAGATTCCTTCCCAGCACGTCCACACTAAAATTCTAGCCGGCATTATAGCTTTAGATGGTAATAAAATACTTTTAATTTATACTATTTTATACCACTAATTAGAAATTTTATACCTCTCAATTGTCCTAGATATACTGGTCGTGCTGGGAAGATTCCTTCCTAGTTCCTAGCACGACGACGCTAACATTTCAGCTGGCATAAAAGTAGATGAAACGGGAGCATGCCTAAAAAATTGTACTCTTTATTTGCTCCTATTTCATTACTGGTAAAGTGTCGTAATTAGAAAACCAAAAAATCATTTTCTGTCTGTTTTTTGTCTGTATATGATTTTTATACTTGACACTAGATGGCGTTAAATGCAAAAAAAAATACTTACACAAAATAACATACTAGATAGCATTTGTTTAGCATAACAAACATGCAATCTCAGGAACTACTAATCCGATTTGAAAAATTCTTTCAGTGTTAGATAGCCCATTTATGGTGAAAGGCTATAGGCTATATATCATCACGCTAAAACAAATAGGAGCGGAGCAGTAATGAAAATTGTGACGCAAACGAAGTTGCGCGGGTCAACTAGTAGGTATACAATAAAATCGTAGACCAAGAGTGTCTGTACCTACATTGAATATTTTGCATAAAAATTACATAGAAAAGTTAGGAAAAATATACAAAACACAAATATGCTATTTTTGAAATTGTTGTCTGTTTGTCTGTGCGTTTGAGGGAGCATCACGCAGAAACCATAGATTTGGTTCCAAATCTAGGTACTTAAAAATATTAAGTGATGACCCAAGTAACATTTAGCATTTATTTCATCAAAATCGACCAACAAAATCAAAATATATCTATTGAATTTTTAAGTGTAGTAAGGAACTTCCTAATCTATTCTGTTCCTCATGTATTCTGATGAGAGCGCCATCTATTGAAAAATATGAAATGCACAAACGCATGTATAAAACACCAAAACAAATTGTTATGTGTGAAACTTTTAATACGTGGCAAAATAAGATTAAACATTTTTATACCTTATCGGTATTTATCATAACAACCGATCCACAAATCAAGTCATGTTTAGTAGGAAACTTCCTAATGTATTTTTTTTTTTTTTACTATAGATAGGCACGCGTTTGACCACTATCTCACCTGATGGTAAGTGATGATGTGGTCGAAGATGGAGCACGCTTGCCTAGAAATAACCTATTCACTCTTAACTTAAAGACTCCCAGGTTGTAGCTATCAGGAAACACAGACTCTGGCAGGAAATTCCACTCCTTAGCTGTACGCATTATGAATGTGTTACCAAAACGTTTTGTGCGTATGGGTGGGATATCCACCGTGTACCGGTGGCGCATCGCCGTTCGTCTTGTGGTCCGATGATGGAACGGGCTTGGCGGAATTAAATTATGCAATTCCGACGCACATTCCCCAAAATGCAACCGGTAAAAAACCGACAGGCTAGCAACTCGTTGTCGATGTTCAAGATTTTGGAGCTTCGTCGCGACAGGCCTCTCATTGCCGATGATCCTCTTGGCTCGTTTCTCAATTGACTCAAGGGCATCTGTTGGTATCTGGCAGATCCATCCCAAAGATGAGAGCAGTACTCCATACACGATCGAACTTGCGCTTGATAGAGTTTAAACAGCTGTTCCGGCGTGAAGTATCGTCTCACCTTTGCCAGAATCCCCAACTTCTTTGCAGCCACTTGGGCTTTTGCTTCTATGTAAGGGCCAAAATTGAGAGTAGATGTTAATGTAACCCCAAGAAGCTCAAGTTGGTCGGTTATCGGCACGGTTAAACCTCGGAAAGATGGAGCTGGGTGGAATTGGCTCCTTTTGGCGGAAAATAGACACGCTTGGGTCTTAGCAGCATTGAACTTGACCAGATTGGCATCGCCCCATTCAGAGATTGCCTGTAAGGCCACGTTCAAGCGGTCAACCATTGCCTCCCGGAGAGACCGGATCTGCGACCCACCAGCTCGTGCGTCGGACACGTATCTCTCAACAACAGTGCTGTCGTCTGCATACCCAAAGGTACCGGGTTTAAGCAGATCATTAATATGCAGCAAGAACAGTGTTGCCAAAAGCACCGAACCCTGAGGAACCCCGGCATTAATATCCAGCAGTCCAGACGAGCAGCCATCTATGACCACTCGGATAGACCGATTCCTCAGGAAGTCTGCGATCCAATCACACAAACCGGCGGGCAGACCGAAGGAAGGAAGCTTACTAATAAGGCTATCGTGGCAGACCCTGTCGAAGGCCTTCGAGATGTCAAGGGAGACCGCTAGTGCCTCCCCGTGCTTCTCTGTGGCCTCACTCCAGATGTGAATGGCATACGCTAGAAGATCCCCAGTTGACCGATTTCGGCGGAACCCGTATTGACGGTCACTAAGAAAATCATTCGCTTCTAGGTACGCCAGGAGCTTATGATTCAGCACACGTTCCATAGTCTTACAGAGTATGGACGTTACCGAGATGGGTCTATAATTCGACGGGTCAGCTCGACTACCCTTCTTGGGCACGGGCTGCACGTTAGCTTGCTTCCAAGCCTTCGGAACTTTTCCAGTCTCAAACGAAAGGCGAAATAGGCGTGTCAATATCGGCGACAACTCAGGCGCACAAGTCTTCAGAACAATTGCCGGTATCCCGTCGAGACAACTAGCCTTGTTCACGTCTAGGTTACGCAGTACCCTACGGACGTCCTTCTGATGAATGCGAATGTTTGTCATACTCGACTCGCATCCACCAGGATCCAGACGTGAAGATTCCGCAAACAAAGAAGCAAACAAGTTCGCTTTCTCCTCAGCGGAGTGGGCCAGCGTCCCGTCGGGTCTCAGCAGTGGTGGTAGTGAGGGGCGGCAGAATTTCGATTCGACCGACTTAGCCAGGGACCAAAAGCCTTACTACCTTCTGGGTATGAAGCAAGTTTGTTACCTATTCGGCTAATGTGGTCAAACCGAGCCCTCCGCAACCCTTTCTTGCAGGACTTGGCAGCCCTGTTGAAGGCTCTCTTCTTCCGACTCACGTCATTTGCTTTGCGCTTACGGGCGTCGACCCATGCCAGGTACGCCGCGTGCTTAAGCGCATCAGCGCGATTGCACTGGGCACCAAACCAAGGACGAGCTTCGCCATATTTCGCTATGTCAGAGAACAGAATGTAGTACTCCATTTCCCTCCGCAACACATTCGACACGGCGTCCGCGCACGACGACGCATCAGTGGAAGAAAAGCAAGTAGGCTGCCAAGGGTAACATGCGAAAAAAGATCGCATGCCATCCCAATCTGCTGACCTGTATCGCCATACCCGCCGGGTGCCTCTTGGGCTAGGATCGGGCGGGGAGTAGATGGATACAGACTTCACCAGACAGTGGTCGGTGAAGTCTTTCTTCACCCAGTGGTGAAGAAATCGACACCGAATAGCGGTCTGGATCTGTTTTCAGCAAAAGGTCCAAGCATATGGCAGTGTGCGAATCAACATCGGGTACCCTCGTTGCTCCCTGGACCAGCTGGGTAAGATTTAACGCAAGCGCTAGCTTTCGCGTCTATAGTCCAGCATGGTCTGTGCACTGGTATGGGAAGAGCCACTCCTGATGGTGCGCATTGAAGTCCCCCAGTAACACCAATTGGGCAGAAGGGTACCGCTGCTGAGCCGCATCCGCCGCCTCACTCAGGTGCTGTGTAAGCCCAGTTGTCCCCAAATCACCGCTGTGCGAACGGTAGACGCAGGCGTAGACAATTTTTTCTAGGCCTGTGTCCACTATAGCCCACAGCGTCGAGAACCTGGAGTCTTCAAGGTAACGGAGACGCCGATAGCAGATGTCGTCCCGGGCGTACAGGCATACGCCCGCACGTGGTCTGAAGTGGTGCTCCAGGGTAAACCCTGGGTAAGACAGGTATGACACGTCCGACGGACATCCGATCTGCGTCTCTGACAGGAACAAGAGCGCTGGTTTCTCGGTCTCAAGGTGGTGATGGACTGCAGCGAGATTTGAGTGCAGACCTCGTATGTTAGAGAGGTGCACTTTATGCGAAAGGGCGTGCTGCCGCTGTACAGCTTTTTTCTTTTTTCCCTTGTTCATTGTAAAAGTGAGTGAGGTTGAGGGGAAGGAAGTGAAATGAGGTTCCATGCTACTAACCCTCAGCCACGCCCTGACAGGACGACATCTTTGGGGGACTAGTCTGGAGACTGCGGGGACGCCCGACCGAGCCCCCCCGGGAATGGCCATCGGGCCCTTTCATCTGGGCACCAGCACGATGGTGCATTCCGGGATTTTTTGCCAGTTGGCGGGGCAGCCTTTCATGTGTGGCTAGCACATTACTTGGGCCCCCAACTACCTGGCGGTCGGCCAGCGGCGCACCGTGCCTCGGATCCCGCTACCCTCCGCGACTAGTCTCCCGATACGCCCACGCCAGGGCAAGCCTGGTTGGTCTGCCTGCATTGGAACAACTATTTCGACCCAACTCCTCTGAATTGGCTACACTGAGCATCGTACCGGAACGCAGCTAAGCCGCTTGGCGGTACGTCTTTGCCCAGTGGGTGGTCACAAGCCATCGGCCGAAGCCTACCACCAGATAGTGTCACCAGATAGTGTCACCTGATTAGCACCACCCGTGGACCACGTGTAGGGTCTAAAATTTTGGGTATTCTCCTACGGACGCGGGTGACTCGGCTCCCAAAATTTGATTAGGCAAAGCGCCATCTATTGAGAAAAATAAAATGCATGATAGCATGAATATTACCCCAAAACACATTGTTGAGTTATTTGTGAATCTTTTAATACCTACCTTATTGTTGTCATACGGGCTTCTTTTTTAACGTCCTTCGATGCTAAAATTTTTGTCAGATTACTTACTTGGTCGATAGATGGCGTTGCGCTGATGACGAGTTTTTCTGAATTCAGGTGTTAAGATTTTCTGCCGGAGAACGACCGTCACACGATTTTCAAACACAGTCGAGATCGTTAGGTGTTTAGTTTCAGTCTCTAAAAGGTCCTGAATGTTTTTGTTAGGGTCTAAATGACCAAATTCGCTAAAATCTCTGAGTTGCCTCTAATTGGATTCGTTAATTGTCCGTTTATCGTAGTCTTGAATGAATTGGTTTGGTTCTTGCGAAGTTCTAGACTGTTCGAATTGCGATTCAGGCCTGTAGGGTTCCGTACCTAAAGTGTTGACGGGACCCTACTGCTAAGCCTACGTACCCTGTGGAACAGCAGTAACTAGAAGACATTTCAGGTTTATCAGCTCCAGGATTTATAACAGCATAACTTCGACCTTAAATATTTCCCGCGACTTCGTCCGCGAAAATTTAGTTGGTAGGTACTCTACGAACTTCATCTCCCTTACTTGTTTATTGACTATAAACGTAGGGCAGTTGGCTCAAATCGCTACATATTTCTTACTTGAACGTATTTTTATACCCGTTGTAACTTAGGGTACTATTTGACGAATTTAAAGTGTAATTTACATGAACATAACTAACCTTATTTATTAATCAATTTAAATAGGTAAGGATTAATATCATAATACTAAAATTACCACAATTCCATTACATCCGGATTTTAATTTATTGAATAATTTGAACAAAAAGCGGTCATTGTGACTTAACCATACGTCCTCTGTTGGAAATAGGACTCCCACAATGGGGGGGGGGGGGAGGTTGTGATAATCGCCACGCTCGGCAGGCGGGTTGGCGATCGCAGTGTATGATATGATTTTATACAGTGGGTAAAAATAGTTTAAGTCTGGAACAATTGTAGGTATGCTTGTTTAGAAGTTAAGATTTTCTTGTAAAAAAACTTTATTATTTTTCACTTTTTAGTGGTACCTCTACCTGCGTACCCATTCAAAGTGAACCGGCGTGATGTTATGTTATGAACTGACAGACATGTGATTTATTTATTTAATTAATGGCACTCCAACGACACATTCACTAACACATTTTGGGGACACTTATAATAATACTTAAAATTTAGAGTGAATTTGTCACTTAAAGGTGTGCACAGCACTTACATTATTCAAGTTAAAGAATATTACATAGAGCAAATTTATAGGCTAAAAATAAAATGTGAACGTTACCGATGACATACGGTTAGGCATGGAACGAGGAAATCTGACGGTTCTCTGCTTACTAGACTTTAGTAATGCATTCAATTCTGTCGATTTTGATATCCTGTTGGCAAGCTTCGCTCGCTTAACATATCTCCAACGGCGATTGACTGGTTGCGCAGTTACCTGTATGGCCGCTGGCAACGTATATGCATCGAAGAATCTAACTCTTCCTGGTGTGATACAACTGCCGGTGTACCTCAGGGTGGCGTTTTATCTCCTTTACTCTTCGCAATATTTATAAACGCTATCTCCAAAAAACTTCTGTCTTCCTACCTACAAATTTACCAACAAGCTGCCCTTACAGATTTGGCTCATGCAATTATTTCAATAAACAGGGATTTGGCTGCAGTTTGTGAGTGGAGTGAGGCAAATGGGCTTCAGGTTAATCCGTCGAAGATCCAGGTCATTGTAGTTGGCAGCTCTAGGATGATTTCAAAAGTAAATTGGACACAGCTTCCCCAGGTTCAATTTAACGGAACTACTAAGTGAACGAAACCAATAAGTGAGAAGGTTAAGAACCTTGGGGTTTGGATAGACAAATATCTATCTTGGGGTCCGCAGCTCCAGGACGTAAGCCGCAAAATTTTTGTATCTTCAGGTCCCTTAGACGTGTTCGGAACTTTCTTCCCACTGCCACTAAAACTGCGCTTGCACAGTCTCTTCTGTTTCCCATCCTTAACTAAGCTGATGTCAGTTATTTCGATCTTACTCAGGCACAGCTAGATAAACTTGAGCGTCTTCAAAACCTTTGCATAAGATTTATATTTGGCCTGCGCAAATATGATCACATTTCTGAATTTCGCACAAAGCTCAAGTGGCTTCCCATACGTCTTCGCCGGGATTCTCATATTTTATTTATGCTCTACAGTATTCTGTTCAATCCTACAACCCCCTCTTATCTTAAAGAACGCTTCAAGTTCCTTCATGACACACATAATAAATGTCTAAGGTCGTCGGAAAACTTGAGATTAGAGATGCCGATGCACTCCACCAGCTTCTACGACAAATCTTTTACGGTTCAAGCGGTGCGGTTATGGAATGCTTTGCCCGTATCAGTAAGACGTGCTCAATCTTTGTCCATTTTTAAAACAATGGTAAAAAATCACTACCTTTCTGTTTGGTCGTTTTCACTCGGTTCCTATGCTTCTTATTTATTTGTTACATAATTATAATTGTATATATTTATCTATTATGTATTTATTTATATAAATCGTACACCTAAGACTACCTGCAGTACTGTCTTTCCGTTATCTTTGAAATCCATCCAAAGGTTGTCTTGAAAAGATCGCTTTTAGCGATAAGGCCGCCCATTGTGTCACCCTATGTAATGTTTTCTTCATCTATCTTTTCTGTAACTTATATGGTGTACATAATAAATTAAAATATCATAACAGAATAAAGAAATTCAATAATCCACTTGATGTAATTGAATTTAATTATCTTAGAAAGGACTGTCAAAAACTAATGCAAAAATGTTACAATAACTACATAGGCGAATTAGAAAATAAAATCAAAGGCCATCCCAAATTCTTTTGGTCACATATAAAAAACCTTAGAAAGAGTAACACTTCTCATCCCTCTAAAATGACCCTAGGTTCTGTAACTGCATCTGGAAGTAAAGCTATCTCGAATTTATTTGTCTCGGTATATGACTCGCAAAGTCTTAATCATGACAACCCTATCGATAATCTACTTGTCACTTGTCATTAATGATTTTTCAATATCGCTATCAATCTTTTAACGCCACCAAAACACAGGCGTGTCTTTTTACCGCAAAAAGGAGTCGTTTTGACCAAGCTCCTACTTTTCGGGGTGCATCTGTTCCTGTGACTGATCGGCTCGAGCTCCTAGGCATGGAGTTGACATCCAGTCTCAACTTCGGCGCCACCATCGAGTACAAAGCCCAAACTGCGGCCAAAAAGCTGGGCATCCTAAATAGGGTGAAGCGATACTTAAGGCCTGGACAGCTTTTAACACTATACAAAGCGCAAGTCCGATCCTGCATGGAGTATTGTAGCCACCTTTGGGATGGCTCAGCTAAGTATCAGCTTGCCGCGCTTGACTCGGTGGAACGCAGAGCTAAGAGGCTCATCGGCGACGTAAAACTGGTGGATGCCAAGCTACATAGCTTGGCTCATCGCCGTAAGGTTGCCTGCTTGTCGGTCTTCTACAGATTGTACTTCGGTGAGTGTGCCCAAGAACTCCACGACCTCATCCCACCGGCCCCCTTCTACCATCGGACATCCAGACGCACTGCATCTTACCATCCCTACCTTGTGGCTATTCCACCAATTCGCACTAAGCGTTTTCAAACGTCTTTTATAATGCGCACAGCAAAGGAGTGGAACTCTCTGCCAGCGTCTGTGTTTCCGAAAGCTTACAACCCTAATCTCTTCAAAGTTAGAGTGAACAGGCTCCTTCTGGGTAGGCTCGCTCCATCGTAGACTTTGTCTCTGTCATCTCTGACATAGACTAGAGTCAAGAGCAAACCCATTACAAATAAAAAAAAATATCTCAAGAGGCAGTGTTTAAAAAACTTTCCGGACTTGACCTGGCAAAGGGTGCAGGACCTGATATTATACCCCCAATATTTTAGTCACGATATGCTCGTTATGTGTCCTCTCCATTGGCAGATATATGTATATAATACTACACTTAAAACTGGTGTCTTCCCGAATACATGGAAACGGGCAAGAATAGTGCCTATTCACAAAATGATAAGCGTGAGGTGATATCTAACTATCGACCAATTTCGATTCTTTGTACTTTGTCTAAGGTCTTTGAATCACTAGTGTACCCGATATTTTACAACCAGGTTAAAAGCTACCTAACCCTAAGTCAGCACGGTTTCATGGTTAAAAAGTCTACGGACACAAATCTTGTCACTTATGTCACTGAGTTAATAGCCGCGGTTGATGAGGGTCTACAAGTAGATGCATTATACACTGATTTTTCGAGGGCATTCGACAAAGTAAATCATGAACTATTGTTAACTAAACGTCAGTCCTTGGGTATCACTGGTACCACATTGGATTGGTGTAGGTCATACCTTAACAATAGGCCATCTTTGGTTGTCATAGAGGGTGATGAGTCAAAGCCTTATTTTGCAACCTCAGGTGTGCCACAGGGGTCCAATTTGGGGCCATTGTTCTTCATTATATTTGTGAATGATATTTCAAGCGTATTTAAATATTCTACGCCATACCTATTTGCAGATGATCTGAAGTTGACACGCATTATTCAGACTGAATCCGATATTCAGTTGCGACAAACGGACTTAGATAACTTATCCTAGTGGTGTATGAAGAATAAAATGTATATAAACTGCACCAAATGTTACCACATAAAATTTACCAGAAAACGGAATCAAATTCAGTCGAGCTACAATATTCAGGGAAACACATTAAATGAAGTGACAGTTATCCGAGATTTGGGAGTGTATTTGGATAGTAGTTTGAGATTTAACGAACATATTGACAAAATGCTCAACTCAGCTTATCGGGCTCTTGGATTCATTCTGCGATCTTCTAAAGAATTTAAAAAACCTACTACTACACTTCTGTTATACAATAGCTATGTAAGAAGTCACTTGGAGTATTGTAGCACGGTCTGGAATCCAACATACCAGATTCACTCAAACAGAATAGAAAGAGTCCAAAAGAAATTTGTTCGTCACCTAGCTTTTCGGTTTAGAGTAAAGGGTTTGAGATCATATAAATAAATAATAAATTCATTGAAATAATAAGTTCACAAAAAGTGTACATATGGTTCAGTAGTAGGTATATATTAGTCTGGGCCTATAATATAATTATAATAATTTGGAAATAAACTATGGTAGGTACAGCAAATTTTAAGATTACAGTCATAAATAGAACTCTAAAGGTAATGTAGTGCGTTACCTGATCTAGGTTTATATAAACCTGTGTTTCAGGCCATCTCTTCTACGAAAGTACATATTCAATAGGTCAGTCAATGATTTAAATTAACATAATGTTCAATATCTAAGTTATACAATATTTTGCGTAGGTAACCTTATTATAAATTAGGCTTATGGGACATGTTTATATTATATTATATAACTAAAATTATCATAAAATGATAGGTATTAGGTTAAAGTAATTACAGTATAGTCAGCTACTTAGGTTAACACCTCTAGTAATTTTTCCGTGTTCGAGTAATTTAGTTTTGCTAAATAATCAAATAACATTATGCAACACTTTATAATTTATTATATAAGAAAGGTCCTAGAAATAAATAAAATCTTTTTGAGAAAGCATGCTTAGTCTGAGGGTTCGTGCAGACCAGATCCTTTCTTCTCTTGTCTGTAGGTACAGGTAAAACTATACTTAGAACAAAAAGTTGTCGAACTGTTAGCACGTTGCATGCCATATAAAGCTGGTGTGTGGGAAATCTGAACGGGCGACGTGTAGCGACTAAAAAGCAATTCTAAAAATTGCTCTTTGAGCACGTTCTAGCAGTATTAAATTTGATTTTGCGGCCCCACCTCAAGAAGTTATGCAGTATGCAAGAATAGATTGACACAAAGCCAAATAAACCTGTTTAATTAGTTTGTAGTCGGCTATGTCCCGTAAATTTTTAAAAATATATAATAACTTACGCACTCTAGTGCATAATAAATCGATGTGTTTACGGAAATTTAGGTTTGTGTCAATCGTGACGCCGAGGTATTTGATGTGGTCAGCTTTAGTTAAAGCAGGACAAGTGCATGCTGTGTGACCGTTTGTGTTACAACTTACAATTGTGCGCGCGAATGTTTTGGTTAGTAAGCATCGTGTTAGTATTTCTCATTGAAAATAGAATACATTTGGTTTTATCTGGATTTAACGTTAATAGATTATTATGTAGCCAATTACACACAATATTAAAGCCATTCTGAGCAAGTTCATAGACATTAGCTCTTAATTTACCTGAGAACAGTAGAGCTGTGTCATCCTCATATGACATACGAGTAATTAAACCATTTTGAAGTTGTAAGCGGCAAAGGTCATTTATATATATTAAAAATAATGTAGGCCCCAAAATACTGCCTTGTGGGACAAGCTGAATTATTTTAAAATCATTCCTCTCAAGTCTCGCCGTACAATCTCTGATTTAACATTCCTGTTCAAGTTGTTTAACAATAGTATTGACTGTCCAGATCTTCTTAGCAGAATAAATCTTAATGTTCCTGCCAGAATCCCACGTAGTCCCCGCCCATTACTCAAAGCCCCACGATGCCGAATAAATCTGGGTAAACATTCGCCGGTTTCCAGGATGACCCAGCAGTACAATGCCTTAGCATGTGCATCAGAAGACTTAGACGTCTTTTCTAATACACTGGGTAAATATAAGTCACTGATCCGTACACAGTTGAATGTTATGTAAGTATTGCCTGCCTAGTAGTGTTTTGTTGCTTTGCTTTTTTTTGATTGTCTGTTGGCAATTTTTTTTTTCTTCTGTTTTTGTTCGCGACGAAGCGTTTAGTAATGTATAACTCGCACAGATAAAGCCCATGTAGGTATAGTTATAAGCTTATGTACTAAGTAAATAGGAGCTTATGTACTTTCATAGTTGTAGTTTAAAAGCTATGTAATTTATTAAAAGCATATATTTTGTCGTTTTTCCCCGGACACACAAGATGTTCTGGGGAAACTTATTTTCATTAAAGTAAATAGATAGGTAGGGCTACACATTTCCCCTACACATTCCTGGTAACCCCTAAAAGGTATGGTTTTGATGGTTGGTAAAACTAAACGGTAATATAGGTACACAGGTAATCATTTCACACATACCTACACAGGACAGTTACTCAAAAGTAACTGCAAGTAAATGGCAAAATAGAAGAACGTTGTACGAGTGGTACGGGGAACCTCAGATCCCGGTACAGGACGTCAGCGCGGCTGGACGCAGTTGGGTGGTCACAGTTCACATCGGAGGATTAGAAGAAGGATAGACCTACCCCATCTCACCCCCGTTCCAGTCGATCACGCCCGTCCGGTATAGTTTTTTGGTCCTTCGAGAGCCGGATTTCCGTACCACCGTATCTTGTTTCTTAACAGTCAGTCATTTGGTATTCGTTCCCGAATCAACCCTTGATGACTCATCCGAAGCGGATCCGAAGCTAGTCGTCGATTGACGTTCCTGTGAAGACGCCTCAAGCTCAGCACCGTGGTTCATCGTGAGGACTACCCCTTGAAGAAAACTACCCTTCAAGAACCAACCCTTGAAGACTCATCCGAAGCGGATCCGAAGCTAGTCGTCGATTGACGTTCCTGTGAAGACGCCTCAAGCTCAGCACCATGGTTCATCGTGAGGACTACCCCTTGATGAAAACTACCCTTCAAGAACCAACCCTTGAAGACTCATCTGAAGCGGATCCGAAGCTAGTCGTCGATTGACGTTCCTGTGAAGACGCCTTAAGCTCAGCATCGTGGTTAATCGTGAGGACTACCCCTTGAAGAAAACTACCCTTCAAGAACCAACCCTTGAGGACTCACCCCGAAGCGGATCCGAAGCTAGTCGTCGATAGACGTTCCAGTTAAGACGCCTCAAAATCAGCATCGCGGTTCATCGTGAGCACTACCCCTTGAAGAAAACTACCCATCAAGAACCAACCCTTGAGGACTCACCCCGAAGCGGATCCGAAGCTATCCGTCAACATACGTTCCAGTTAAGACGCCTCAAAATCAGCATCGCGGTTCATCGTGAGCACTACCCCTTGAAGAAAACTACCCATCAAGAACCAACCCTTGAGGACTCACCCCGAAGCGGATCCGAAGCTATCCGTCAACATACGTTCCAGTTAAGACGCCTCAAAATCAGCATCGCGGTTCATCGTGAGGACTACCTCTTGAAGAAAACTACCCTTCAAGAACCAACCCTTGAAGACTCACCCTTAAGCGGATCCGAAGCTATCCGTCAACATACGTTCTAGTTAAGACGCCTCAAAATCAGCATCGCGGTTCATCGTGAGGACTACCCCTTGAAGAAAACTACCCTTCAAGAGCCACCCTTAAGGACTCACCCCAAAACTTTGGACTTTGAAAATTTTGAATTTGAAACACTGAAGGATTGCGTCTGGACTTAGAAGATTTGAAGAATTTTGAATTTTGAGAAAATTTGGAAAATCAACCTGGACTTGGGAAAGTTTTTGAAGATCAAACCTGGGACTTAGAAAAAATTTTGAAGATTGAACCCGAGACTTAGAAAATTTTTGAAGATAGAACCTGGGACTTAGAAAATGTTTGAAGATTCATCCTGGGACTTAGAAAATTTTGATCATCCGAACATAGAAGATTTGAACATCAAACGGGACTTAGAAAAATTTTGAAGATTTAGAACTTTGAAAATTTTAAAGAGGATTCTTCACTTAGAAAATATAGACAGACTCGGAACTTATAAAATTTTTGAAGAATTATCCGATAACAATAGAAACAGTTTGAAGAAAAACTTTACTTCAAGTTTTACCGAAGCCTTATCCAGGGATATAGAACAGTTTGAAGAATCGACTTGAGGATTTTGAATCATGCCGATCACGAGGTCACAAGGGAAGATACCTGAGGCGTGGGTAGTGGACCTGAACAGGGAACCAACCGAGAGGGCTCCCATCACCCGTCACTAGTTACCGCCGCGTTCACCATCCACGACTGAGGGAACACAGCCGTTGCAGTCGCGCAGCGAAGAATTGTCTTCAACCCCCGCTCCAGTTGAACAAGCGGAGCGAACAGAGCCTCCAGCAACCTCAAGAAAGGGAACTAGATTTGAAACGTCTTCAGATAGCACACTGAAGCCAAGCCGTAGAACATACAGCCGAATCCTACCGGTGACTACCCGGGGTGACGCCCGTATCGAACGTATCGAACGTCGCAAGCCGCCGTCGACCGTAGGAAGGACGACGCGGTCTTATAGAAGAGTCACGAAGGCACGCGAAGACTTACTCAAGATTAAGTTGGAGCTTGCACAATTAGCACTTCAGAGAGCCGAACAAGAATCGGACGACGAATACATAGAAGATTATAGAAACTCAAACGACGAGTACGTGCGTTCCTGGCTGGAAGAGGCACCTGAACCTGTTTCTGATCAGAGAGAGACCAACGCCGCCGAGGGAGACATCCGTAATAGAATAGATAGAAGCTGCGAGCAGCAACCGTCTCCCCCTGTGGACTCCGTACCGATAGTGGACTCTCGTCGAACGCAAGTACCGGAACTAGAGCCGAAAGTCGATGAAGTGACTAAACAGACGGCACCACCGAAGAAAATAGAAAACGACGGGGAAAACAGATTACGGCCGTTCATAACGGACCTCACAGCAGCTATAACATCGCTAGCTGATAGAAAAAAAGAACAGAATTCTTCCTCGGCGTTGAAGGTCATCATAACTTTACCGAACTTCAATGGTGCACACACAGAATGGCTGTCGTTTCGAGCATTTTACGAAACAACTCGAAGATATTTCAACGATGTCGAGAATACAGCATGGCTCAGAAGGAGCCTCCACGGACGTGCACTCGAAACAGTGAGCTCAGAACTCATCAGACATGCAAGGCCAGACGACATTATGAAGGAACTGGAGCTGCAATTCGGAAGACCGGACTCAATAGCGTAAGCCGAAACAGATAGATTGCGCGGATTGACACGTTGCAGCGAGAATCCGAAAGACATTTGCACGTTCGCAAGCCGAGTGAGATGTGCCATCGTTACATTACGAGCACTGAAGAAAGATCATTATTTGATCAATGCCGAACTAATGCGAACCTTAACAGAGAAGCTACCAATTTCTATTCGAGTTCAATGGTACCGGATATACACGGAGAAGTATCAGTCGCTACCTGACCTTTCGTTGTTTAGCGAATTCATCACTGAACAAGCTCGCTTCTGCAGCGCCTTTGCTGGGAGCAAACGAAACCATCAACGCAACAGAGGGCCCATCAAACAGACGTACCGCGCAGAGAACCCACACAGCAACAGAAAAACCGGCCGATAAATGCCGTGCATGTGGGAAGGATGGGCACATAGAACGCGACTGTCGGAAGTTCAAGGAAGGCAACAGCGACAAGAGATGGGAGCTAGCAAAGAAGCTCAACTTATGCTTTCGTTGTATGAAGTTACACCGGTGCAAACCGAAGAGGTGTGGCATCAAGGGGTGTACAGCCATGGACAACCGGCTACTTCATTACGAGAAGAAGCCCGCTGCAGTGGCCACCGAGAAGCCGAAGGTCCTCGAATAGAAGCAAGAACCACAAGACACCAAAGAAGTGGTTGCCAGCTCGCGAACATCGTCGAGTCATGCCTACCTCAAGATGGTGCCGGTCCGAGTGATTGGACCGGCGGGAGAGGCATCTACGTTCGCCCTTCTCGACGATGGATCATCCGTGTCATTGATCGACGAGGACTTTGCCAGACAAGTTGGAGCCGAAGGTCGCATCGACCCACTGAAGATTGGTGCGATCGGTGACACCATGATCGACACTCCTTGCTCACGCAGTCACTGTAGCGCTCGCGAGCCAGCTGAAAAACAGGGTGCCGTTCAGAGCGCGCACCATACCGAAGCTCAACCTCACGCCGCAAACGGTCAGAGAGGAAGATGTCACACATGCAGGCATCTCAACGACTTGAAGCAACAGCTGGTTTACGAAGTCGGCGCGCCCAAGATTCTGATTGGCCAAGATAACTGGCATCTGCTGTTAGCCAGTGAAGTAAGAAGAGGCCGAAACACCAGCCCATAGCGTCACTCACGACTCTGGGATGGACTTTACATGGCGCGCACACTAGAATACTCGGTCAACAGGTGCACTACGTGAACAACACAGCATCAAGAGACGAAAACCTTGATGAACAGCTCCGTGAATACTTCGTATTAGAATCACTCCAAATTCTGATCCTGAAAAGAAGGCAGAAGATATCTTGAAACGACACACCAAACAGTTAGAAAATGGGCACATAGAAACCGCAATGCTATGGAAGCAAAATGAATTTGAAATGCCCGATAGTTATGGGACAGCTGACAAGCGGCTTGTCTCTATAGAAAAGAAACTCGATAGAAATCCGACTCTTCGAGATAGATACACAGAACAGATGGACTCGCTCCAACAGAAAGGGTACGCTGAGAAAGCGCCCAAAAATAGTACACCAGGAAGAACCTGGTACCTACCTCATTTCGATGTATTCAACCCAATGAAGCCAGAGAAGTTCCGTATAGTACACGACGCCGCAGCCAAATCGAATGGATTGTCTTTGAACGACTTCCTACTCACAGGGCCAGACCTGTTACACTCGCTGCCCGGCGTCATGATGAGGTTTCGCAGACACCCCATAGCCATTTCCGGTGATATTACCGAAATGTTTATGCAGGTGAAAGTCCAACAAGAGGACATAGACGCCCTCCGATATCAGTGGAGAGGCAATAGAAAAGAGGGAGCCCCCGACGAATATCGAATGACGTCAATCATATTCGGCGCGGTCAGCTCACCGTGCACAGCTATAAACGCGAAGATGCACATAGAAAACATACTTGGTTTAATCTGGAGACCAAGTGCAGACACGCTTGGTTTCAACAGCTGACTCTAGCGCGTCTACCGAGTGGCGTCTTAGAAAAACAAAGAAAGAGGCACTCGAAATAGTGCTTGGCCTAGCCTCAACAGTTATAGTGCGCGCCAAGCAAACACTCCAAAAAGCATGGAGAAAACGAGTCGACTGTAATCAGTCACTCGACACAGATACCGCACTCACAGAGAAACACTCACACGAAGAGGTGTTGTCCACACTGTTGTGTGAGGCAGAGTATACGGTAAACAGCCGCCCACTGACACATGTATCAGTCGACAGCGAAGACGACGAATCCATCACGCCGAACCACTTCCTACTCGGTGGTTCGGCCAGACTGCCATCTGGTGGTGTTCACCGAGCAAGACGTCGACAGCAAGAAACACTGGTGGCGCTCACAAGCGCTCGCCGACCAGTTCTGGCACCGCTGGGTGAGGGAATACCTACCCGAGCTCCAACACCGGCGGGAGCCCCACAGCCGTGGCCCTGGTCTGCAGGTGGGCGACCCTGTGCTCATCGCAGACGGCCAGCTGCCTCGCAACACGAGGCCGCGAGGCCGCATCACCGCAGTCTTCCCTGGGGCGGATGGAGAGGTCCGGACCGCTGAGGTGCGCACATCTGGCGGCACTCTTAAGCGTCCGGCGAAGAGGCTGATCCCGCTACCGAAATGATCCAGAGCGTCGGAGCTACGGGCCGGAGCGACGGGCGTCGCGTCGGCGAGCTCCGAGGCAACAGTCGCCGGGGCGACGAGCGTCGCGTCACGGTCGAGACAACGGTCACCGAGGCAACAGTCACCGTGGCAACGAGCGTCGCAGCTACAGTCGTCGCTCACCGGCGAGATGCAGCGCCGCGCAGACATCGCAACGAGTCGTCACTGAGCTGCGACGAAGCGTTTAGTAATGTATAACTCGCACAGATAAAGCCCATGTATCGTTATAAGCTTATGTTCTAAGTAAATAGGAGCTTATGTACTTTCATAGTTGTAGTTTAAAAGCTATGTAAATTATTAAAAGCATATATTTTGTCGTTTTTCCCCGGACACACAAGATGTTCTGGGGAAACTTATTTTCATTAAAGTAAATAGATAGGTAGGGCTACACATTTCCCCTACACATTCCTGGTAACTCCCAAATGTTATGGTTTTGATGGTTGGTAAAACTCAACGGTAATGAAGGTACATAGGTAATGAACATTTCACACATACCTACACAGGACAGTTACTCAAAGGTAATGGGGTGGATAGCAAAAGCCACCATTAAGCCCCGTATTCATGGTAAACATTTGTTTATTTATTTTATTTTATTTTAAGTTTTCCGAAAACTTACAGCTAGGCAGACACAATATAAAAGATACTAACATGATGATGGCCAATTACAAGTTTTCACAGTTAACATATAGATAAATAAGAACTTATGAAACTTGGATAGTAGACAGCGTTACATTCGCGGTTTTTGCATGATTAGTAATTACTATACAGTGCAAGCATATTATTAAAAAGCCAGTCTATTTTATGCTATCGAAAAAGTGGTTGCAAAGAATCTTCTTAAATTTATACACACTAGTATTAAAGAGATCTATATCAACTTCCTGGCAGGCTTCGTTATACATACGGCTTGCTCTAATAATGTAAGAGTTTTTCCTGTAATTAGTTCGTGTTGATGGTATGTGTAACAAACGAGGTTTACGCAGAAACGAAGAACATACTCGCAGACCAATTTTGCTCACTAACTCAGGGATTTCGCTGGATCCATTCACAATTTTAGATAAAAATGCTAAATCAGCTATTTTTCTTCTTTCACAAAGAGGCAAAATGTGAAATTTTTTACAACGCTTGTTATAATTCGGTAGATATGTTTTCGAACGAAATTGAATGTACCTTAGGAATTTTCTCTCTCCAAACGATCGATATAAATATTATAGTTGGGGTTCCAGACTTGAGAGGCATACTCGAGGTGGCTACGAACGAAGGAGCAATACAGGATTTTAACAGTCTTGATGCTTCTGAAATCAGATGATACCCTGAAAATAAAACCTAATGCTTTCGACGCTTTTTTGACAATGTTATCAATGTGAGTGCAAACATAAGCTTAGAGTCAAAAGTAACCCCGAGGTCTTTTATAGAATTGACTCTAGTTATCGGGGTATCCATGAGTTTGTATGGGATAAAGGATGAGGTTTACGTTTGAAAGAGCACACGTAGCATTTGGAGACATTTAAATCCAACTTATTCAAGTTGCAATAGGTTTGGAATGCATCTAGGTCCTCTTGCAGTAAGAGAGCGTCTGTATGGGTGGTGACCTGTTTCATGATCTTCATATCATCTGCGTATAACAATATTTTAGAATGCTGGAAACAGGTAATTACGTCATTAATAAAAATATTAAATAAAAGGGGCCCTAACAGCGACCCCTGCGGAACGCCCGAGGGAATACGCATAGCTCTGGATGAGTAGCCATTCAGCACCACAGTTTGACACCTATTCTCAACATACGACGCGAACCACCTGTATAGATTACCCCTAATACCCATCGATAAGAGTTTGCGCATTAAGGTAACATGATCGATTCGGTCGAAACATTTACTGTAGTCGGTATATATAACGTCGACCTGGGACCTGTGTGACATGGATTCTGATAGGTAGTCGCTACAAAGAACTAGGTTGGACGTGGTAGACCGACCTCTTAAGAAACCGTGCTGATTATCACTGAAGCTTTGTTTGATAGCCGAGTAAACTTGTTTATAAACTATTTTCTCCAGGATTTTTGAAAACACACACAACATAGAGATCGGTCTATAATTCTCGATAGAAGTTCTTGGCCCCTTTTTGTGGATCGGCGTTATAAATGCCGACTTCCAGATCGAGGGTACCACACCCGTATCAAGTGATCTTTTGAACAAAATCGAGAGCGGGACAGAAAGGCTTTTGGTGCAGTTCACGATAAAAATCGGTGGAATGTTGTCTGGTCCAGCTGATTTATTTAAGTCTACTTGTTTAAGTAGCCTATAGACTTCGTCCTCACATATTTCTACGGAACCGATATCAGATGTGCTCTGTGTCGCACTACTATGATTCACATCATATAACAGAGGACTGTTGCCTTGTTGACTGGTGCTTGCACTAGTACCCGGAAGAAAGTTGGAGTGAAAATAGTCACTAAACATGTTGCAGATTACGTCGCCGTCACTAGAAGACTGCTGTCCAAAGTGTAGAACTGAAGGATAGGAGTTTGAAAGTTTCCTTGATTTAACATAACTCCAGAAAGCTCTAGGGTTATTACTTATATCTGATTCTATTCTGGCTATGTAATCGTCAAACATAATCTTTTCCAGGTCATTAACTCGTTGCCTCAATAGAACAAAACAATGATAGTCTGATAAGTTCCCATATATTTTATATTTGTTATGATATTTAGCCTTTTCTTTAATAGCCTTGATCAATGGACTTCTGTACCAGGGCGGGTATTTTGATTGGGAAACTACTGTTTTAGTTGGTATAAAAGTATTACGTAACCTATCGATAACAGAATAAAAATATGTAACAGCGTCTTCCAATGGGCGACAGTAAAGTTCACTGTGCCAATCCACAAGGTTAAGTTCGTCATTTATTGCATCAAAGTCAGCCAAATGATATAGGAATTTTACATAGGGACGAACAGGTAGACTATGCAATTGCACGAAGTCCGCAGTGATACATAGTGCATTGTGATGTGAGTCCTCGGGCACTAGCGGATCACCACAACGTTTAGGAACAGTTGACCAACATTGTTGGTGAGCGGCGAGAATGTTGCTAGCAACTATGTTTAAATCAATACAGGTTGTCCACACGCCAGTCTGCGTTAAAATGTTGCCCGAGGAGGTAGTGTTGTTGTGTTCTCTGTATCTGATGTATAGGATTTCTAATAAAAAAAAAGAAAAAAAATGGCTCGTAATAAATCCATTTACAGTTTTCTATTGCGCCGCTGCCTGTAGTTTTTTTTGCCGACAACTTTTTTTTCTCTCTAGTAAATTGAGTACGCAGTACATGTATTTTAGTTTCCACATCTTTTTTGGGTATATTTAGGGCTTGAGAAATTTCTTCGAATGCATCGTTCTTTTTGTTTCTATCTTTGTATTATTTTATAGAAGAATCCCATAATAATGGTTTTGATTGAAATAATTCTATTAGTTGCATTATTTTATCATTACTCCACACTACTGCCATGTTTATAAACTGTTGCAAACACGTTCACACACGTCAACAATTTTCGCTAAACTGATGTTTACGCTTGTCGGGCGAGAGCTTGTCAACATGACGCTATCAACTCTGCAACACGCAATGTTGCCAGCAACATCTTGACAGCAACTCCGCAACACGTTGATTCAACTTTGTTGCTAAACAAATGTTTACCATGAATACGGGGCTTTAAAGCCTCGTATCCACTAGGCAACATTTGACGCGCGACATGATGCGCAACAGATTGCTCATCATGTTGAACGGCAGCGAGGAACTTTTGTTCAGTTTTGTTGTTTTGTTGTTAATGTTGCGCACCTGCTGGCAACGTCGCGCGTTGTTGTGAAACCTAGCTGATCATGTTGAGCGTCTCGTGTTTCGCGTGAAATGTTGCCTAGTGGATACGAGGCTTTACAGACACCTGTAACGGAACGTTCCATGACTATTCATGTTCTTTTATTAAAATTACAGATGAATGTTACGAATGTTGTTCTTTGTGTGCGTACGTCTTGGAACGCGGCGGTATGGAGGTATGGAGTGCGGGAGGAGTGTTCGCATACGATATATTATGTGATTCGCGCGCCCGCGCAGCGGGGTCAGTCACTCAGTCGCCTCTAGGCTGATGACAGAGCACACGTACTCATATTGCAACCTCTCGAGCGCACTAGTCGAGGTTATCGTAACCATTTTTTTTATTTAAATCGTTCTTGGTGGAGTACCTTCAAGTGCCATTAATTATCCCTAGTTAATCCCGAATTAGGGTAAGTTTTGAATAGCACACGTACCTATCGTTTAATGTATCAAACCATTTTCTAAACTGTTGCGTATTTAGATTATTGGCAGTTAAACACATTATTTGCTGTATTCTATAGTGATATTGCTCTCATCTAGTATGCACCGTTACAATTTAAAATTGCTTTAATAATGCTACATTTATGTTGTTGTACTATCCTTCAATATTGTCGGCTCTTAGCCGCGCGTGCCCTCTCACTCACACCGCTCACAGCCGACTCAGCTGTGTACGCTCGCACGTGCGCCAGAGATGACATAATGCTTCCCTCTCTTTCACTCACATACACTACATCCCTTCCTTGTTTTATTTTTTTTTTCAAAACAAGAAAGAAACAATTAAAAACAATTGATCAAATAAATGATTCATCGTTTTATTATACTCGTAACTATTGATTACATTATTGAAAATCAACCTTTATCATCTCAAATTACTTTTAATTTTAGTATTCTTAACGATAGTCCTAATCGTCACCAATATTCTCGTCTGAACTCTCTTCTTCTACAATTTCTGAATGTTGTCCTTCCGTTTCTTTATTCAAAGATGTCCATTCTCCTTCCACTTTCTTTAAATGGAGTATGTTTCTTCTTAATTGTTGTCCAGTTTTGTCGTTCTGTACTTCCACATCTCCTCCTGTTTTAGATGTTACAGTATGAGTAGCTGTATCAAAATTAAGACTCAATTTATTAGATTTATTGGTATTCTTTACATACACCTTATCTCCCACTTGTATATCAGTTTCGCGTGCTCTTCGTCTTTTATCTGTATATTCTCTCCCTTTTTCTTTTTGTTCTTTATCTTTGTCTCTTACATCCAAATCCTCAAAATTTTGTTCCGCATAATCTATCATGGGAATCTTGTCCCTAAATTTCCTTTGAAAAAATAATTCTGCCGGAGTTTTTCCAGTCACACTATGGGGTGTGCTATTGTACATAGTCAGATATTCTATCAATGCTTCTTTCCAGCTTTTTCTCTCTACTTGGCATATTTTGAGTCGTTTAAGAATGTCTCGGTTCTGTCGCTCCACTTCACCGTTCTGCTGTGGCCAGTAGGGTATTGAATTAAACAGACAATAGGTTTTGAACTCTGCGCTTATGAATTGTTTTCCATTATCGGAAGTTATGGAAACCGGATGTCCTAGACGGCTAAAAATCTCTTTTAGTAGGCGAATCATTTCCTTGCTGCTTATGTCTCGACAAGTTTTGATTTCCTTGTACCTTGAATAGTAATCGATCACTACTAAAAGGTGATCGCCACTTGGTAATGGGCCTAAAAGATCTATTGCAATATCGACCCATGATTGAATAGGTAATTCTCTTCTTTTGAGTGGGTGTGGTGGGTTTGGTGCTGATACCAGAGTACATCCCTTACAGGACCGTACTAAACTTTCCACGTCCTCATCATACTTAGGCCACCAAACTTTCGCTCTAAGTCTTAACTTCATTGCGACCATTCCAGGGTGGCCCTCGTGGGCAGCATCCAAAACAAAACGTCTCAGTTGTGTTGGTATAACTATTCTTGTGCCTCTTAGTAATATGTCTCCAAAGAAACACAACTCGTTCTCAAATAGTTTGTAACCTTTTACTGAATCATCCCACTTTCTGCTAAATATGCCATGTTTTACTTTTTGGATGTCAGTGTCGGTCTTTGAATGTTCTTCGATGTCTTTTAGTGATACGGCTATTGGTCTAGCGTGATCAATGATATCCTGAACGTAATCTTTTTGCTGAGTCTCATCATGTTTAAATGTACATAATCTAGACAAGGGATCAGCTATGTTATTTTTTCCTGGACGGTATATGACATTATATTTATAAGATTGAAGTCTCAATATCCAACGTTCTATACGAGCACACGGTTTGGACTTCGGTCCGAATATGACCTCAAGAGGTTTATGGTCAGTTATCAAGTCAAATTCCTTGCCGTACAAGAACATGTGGAAGTGTTCCACAGCCCACACCAATGCCAAAGCCTCTTTCTCAGTTTGGCAGTATCTACGTTCGCAATCACTGAGGGTCTTATTCCCAAACGCAATTATGCGTGGGCCTCTTTCATTTGTCTGCACTAAAATTGCTCCGAGTCCGACCGGACTAGCATCTGCAAATACCATGGTTTTATCGTCTACGTTGTAGAACCCCAAATTTGGTATATCACTCAAAGCAGCCTTTAAAGCACAAAAGGCTGTTTGTTGACTTTTTCCCCAAGAATCCCTAATATCAGCATTTCTGGCTGATCCTTGGCGAAGCAACTGCTTCAATGGTTCTGTGAGGGTCGCCATGTTGGGAATCCACTTACCAATATAGTTTATGAGCCCTAAAAAGCTTTGTAGCTCCGAAATATTGATTGGGGTTCTGAAATCTTTTATGGCCGATAAATATTTGTCTAATGGTCGAATCCCTTCGTCAGATAACTCGTGTCCTAGAAATTGAACTTTAGTTGTACCGTAAATACATTTATCATCTCTTAACAGGATGTCATTCGCCTTTAATGTCTCTATCACTTTTTGTAACCGTCTGTCATGTTCTTGCTTGTCTTTTCCGTAAACTAAAATATCATCAATGAAATTAACTACACCTTCGCATTCTATTAATACTCTTTCGAGTGTTTTTTGAAACATTTCTGGCGCACAGGTTATTCCGAACATTAACCTTTTAAAACGATATAATCCTTTACCAGAAATGAATGTAGTAATGTGTCTTGATTCGGGCAGAAGCTCCAGTTGATGAAAGGCATCCTTTATATCTAATTTGCGAAACATTTTAGCATTTTGGATCTTCGGTAGTAGCTGTTCCATCGTGGGCAGTGGATGATTCTCCCGCTTAATTGCCAAATTTGCGCGTCTCATATCGATACAGAGACGAACATCACCATCTGCTTTCAAAATCGGTACTACCGGAGATATCCATTCAGACGGTCCTTCTACCTTTTCTATTATGTCCTTTTGAAGTAGTTCGTCTATTTTGGAATTAATTTTTTCTTCTAAGGGAATCGGTACTCGTCTGTAAGGTTGTGCGACTGGTTTTACGTCCTTATTTATTAGTATTTGTATCTGAATGTTTTTAAATTTGGGAAAGGGTGTCATCTCGACTTGATTTATGTCTAATCCTAGTTTAAGTACGCCTAATGCAATTGCAGTTACTTTACCTAGTAAATTACGTGTCCCTTTGTCTATAACATAAAAGTTGGCGTTTTGTGTTTTTGTTCCAACACGAATATCCGTTGTAAAGGACGTCACTAATTTGAGAGGAACTTCACTTCCATATGCTACAAATGTTTTTCCTGGATTCTTTAGTTCTTTTCCTGTCTTTAAAACTTTTTCTCTTATTTCTTCCCACGTTTTATCTGTTATTAAGTTATGTTGACATCCGGAATCAATGAGCATCTCTACTTGGGTTCCTCCTACTAAACAATTGAGTGTATCGTTAGGTAGGATATTAAAAACATAATCAATCTTATCTTCGATCGCATTGGCCTGCTTCATATTTTCAACTCTTTGATTTGGCTTCTTTCTTTTCGCATCTATATCCCTTTCCGATTTGCTATCATCATAGTTCCGTTTTTGACCTGTTCCTCTGCACTGAGCCTGGAAGTGCCCCACCTTTTTGCATTTGTTACAAATTTTTCCTTTGGCTGGACACTTCGCATCATACGCTAGATGATTCCAGCTACCACATCGATAACACGCCCTTTTATTGTTCTTTAATGTCCTTTCTTTCTCTTGTGTCTCAATTTTGCTTACAGTGTGTTCTTTTCCTTTCTGACTAAAATCAACTAATTGACGTTCCACTACCTCTAAAGTATTAGCTTCAGTTATCACTTCTGTTAAAGTAATTTTTTCTCCTGCGCGAAGTACTTTCTTTCTCAGTTCTTCCGACGAACATTTCTCAATTATCTGATCAATTATATTATCATCTACATCTGTAAATTGGCATTTCAACGCTTGTTGCCTTAGGCGAACTAAATATTTTTCAAATTTCTCGTTTTCTTCTTGTTTCATTTGCCTAAATAGATGTCTTTCATACCGTTTATTTTGCTTGGGTGCGAAGTATTCATCTAACTTTTTTATTGCTACTTCAAATACATCTATGTCTTGATCATCTTCAACCGACGTGACGTAACCACCGGGTATGTTAAACAATATTTCTTGAAGTTCTTGTCCTCCCCAATGTAACAAACTTGCGCGTTTTTTAGAGCTATTATTAATATCTGCAGCTTCCAGGTAGATATTTAAACTCCTCTTCCAGCGTTCCCATCTTGCTCCCACAGAACCTGCTTCACCCTCGCACTCAAATTTTTCTAATGTAAAACTTGACATTATTTAATCTGTGAACAAGGAAACAAATAAGGAATGTCTCATTTAGGTTATCAAATGGGCATTATCCTTTCAACAACCTGATACATTCATTATTTATTCCTATCAACCTGTCCTTCCAAAACCACACAAATTGTTGATAAGTTCAGTAAACGGGCGTTACCCGTATAAATATTTCAATTACGAGCATTGCCCGTATCACTTCGCATTACAGGCAGCACCCGTACCATCATTACGTTGCAGGTAACCCATAAAGGCATCACCCATCGGTATTTAGTTACGTTACGAAGTCCTCACAGGCATCACCTGTTGATGGACTACCAGGCATCATCTGGTAACATCACAGCATCTCTAATATACCTTCACTACATCGCACCACACCTACAGGCATCACCCATAGGTATTTAATTACGTTACGAAGTCCTCACAGGCATCACCTGTTGATGGACTACCAGGCATCATCTGGTAACATCACAGCATCTCTAATATACCTTCACTACATCGCACCACACCTACAGGCATCACCCATAGGTATTTAATTACGTTACGAAGTCCTCACAGGCATCACCTGTTTATGGACTACCAACGACACTCTTTAATATTGTAGTTAAAAGAGACAAAATTCGAAAATAATATATTTACCTGATAAAATAATAGACAATCAGACATAGATAGTAAACGAAGTTTAAAACGGAATCATGCAACTTAACAGTATTTAAAGATGTTCAATGCTAATCGGACCTGGAATCGAACCCGGCCCCGTAGTCCAGGGACAAGTTTTTCATTATTATATTTACACATCTGTTAATCTAGCAAAAGCAAAATTTCGCGTGTGCGTGTGCGGGTGTGTATGTTTGTCACTTTGTGTACAGCCGCCGGGAATGTACTACTTAAAACACATAAAACTTTTCCATAATAGAAAAGCAATCCACATAAATCGTACCGGTAGTTTCTAAAACCAGCCTACTCAAATGAATATATGCGCCAAGGAACAAAAGCGTTTGTAATCTAATTAATAATAAAAGACTATACATATAAACGATCTCATAAGTATGTCAGTACAAAAGTAACAAATGTAAACAAACGTTGAACGTCGCTTTTGATTCACTATCTAAGGTAATAACTAATACCCTCCGAAAGCGCTGACGAAAAAAATAAGGAGCGGTTGCCTCGTCCCGCATGGTAACTACCTATTTAGATGTAATGAAAATAAAATGAATACTTGCTTGTATCTGCATTAATTCGTACTGGTAACTTTGTTTACTGCATTTCATTGCTTATAAAAATACTACACTGCCACACACATACACTGTTTTTTTTTTTTTTTTTTTTTTTTTTTCCTTTCTCCTTCCTTTTTTTTTTATTTATTATTACTCACAATAATTGATCCTCGTCGCCAAAATGTACTATCCTTCAATATTGTCGGCTCTTAGCCGCGCGTGCCCTCTCACTCACACCGCTCACAGCCGACTCAGCTGTGTACGCTCGCACGTGCGCCAGAGATGACATAATGCTTCCCTCTCTTTCACTCACATACACTACAGTTGTTAAAAAATAATTCTTCTTTTACCTTCGTTTTTTTTTTATATAAAATATTATTTTATGATATGCAAAATTTCAAATTTTAACCGTTGCTGCTTAATTTATTTATTCATTCACGATTGCGGCGTAACCCAAACAGAAGGGTATAGTGTTATTGCCTTTTCTTTTGTGCTTCTAGTCGCTTAATTATCAATGTAAACTCCGTTCTGGTCAGTTCCGTCACGTCAATACTACTACAACTGCATGGGCATCTCCCTAGATGACGACGGCGGACCTAGACCAGGACGGCGGTTATAAGGGCCCGTACTAAGACCCATGAAACTATGGTTTCCAGGAACTACGGCGAGTTTGCCGGACGATCAAATTGACCCAGTCACCGCACGCATCACGAACATCGGCCATCTACCATCCCCGGCCTGGGCGACTTCTGCAGGAATTTCTCAGGGAAGTGCCTATCACTGCAGGGGTGACAACAAACGGGCCTGAACCCACGATTTTAAAATTTGTGAGCCTCCTTTTGAGCTAGAATTAAACTTTTATATTGTGCACGCTCGTTTTATTCCAAATACTCGCTAGGATAAAACGGGTGGAGGCTACACACCTTCATTTACTAGACATACAAAAAATCTAGGTAACTACTCAAAACTAAATAGGGCCCACCATGTTTTTTTGCTGCAACTTAAAATTGAACCAAAACATTCAGTTTTTATGAATACACAAGTTTCAAGTGAGCATTTGGGAATAGTGTAAACATGAACAATAGAAACATTTGTTTATTTTGTTTAATAAAAACACAAAATAACAGTTTTTAGGAAAAATTACACAAAATAAAGGAAAAGCATAATCTTGTAAAGCACATCTATTCTGGAAAAAAATATGGTGCTTGTTATTTTTTAATAACGAGTGGGTCCTCCTCTGCTCCGTATGCACTCTCTGAGCCTATCTGGGACACTTTCAATCAAGTGAGTTACGTTTAGTTCCGGTATTTGTTCCCAACAGACTTTCAAAGCGTTAATGAGTTCCTGCTGGTTGTTCACATCACTTTAACGTTCTTTCAGGCGTCTTTTGAGCTGATCCCATAAATGTTCGATGGGGTTGAGGTCGGAACTCATTGCTGACCATGGCAAAACGGTGATATTGGCTTCAGAGAGTGCTCTTTGTGTAGTGCGGGCTGTGTGTGCGCGAGCATTGTCATCCATAAAGACAAAGTTATTGCCCACTCTTTGTGAAAATGGGATGACATGTGACCGGATTACTTGCTCGATGTAACTGGCGGCGGTTACGGTACCTTCATTCAGAATTACCAGCTCTGTTTTGCCGTGTAAGCTAATTCCACCCCATACCATAACACTGGGACCCCCAAATCGGTCTGTTCCATGCACGCATGGTTCAGAAAAACGTTCCCCTTCTCTTCTCCACACGCGTATCCGTCTGTCGTCACTGTAAAACTTCACTTTACACTCGTCCGTAAAAAGCACACTCCTCCAGTTATCCATAGTCCATTCCAAATGTTCCCGGGCGTACCTTAAGCGTGCTGCACGAAGAGCCCTCGTTAGTTTTAGTCGAATAGCACGTACTCTGGAGTGTTGTCCATCTTCGTGAAGCCGATTCCGAATGGTTTGATCGCTGACTCTCGTCCCTGTAGATTGCCGTAGTCGAGTTTGTAAGGTCCGAGCGGTTACAGTTCGCTCCCGACGTGTGGTTAACCTTACGTATCGGTCTTCCTGGGCAGTTGTAGCCCTAACTCTTCCTGTCCTAGCTACACTTCCGGTCTCCTGATACCGTTCCCAAACGTTTCGGATCGCTCGTCGCGATACACCGAGGTGTAAAGCCTCGTCTCCACTAGGCAACATTTCTCGCGCAACACGTGACGCTCAACATGATCAGCTAGGTTGCACAACAACCCGCGACGTTGCCAGCAGGCGCGCAACATTGACAATATTACTGAACAAAAGTTCCTCGCTGCCGTTCAACATGATGAGCAATCTGTTGCGCATCATGTCGCGCGTCAACGGTTTCCATGTCCATATGTCGTCGAGAACCAGGCATAGTGATCACAACTAAACAAACAAAATGGTTAAAAACGTGAGTATTCCACAACAGCGTTTGGTGTAGACTGAAAACTTAAGTGACTGAGAATTTGTGCATTCGATGTTTTTTTCGAGTACTTCACTTTTTAGCTACCCTCTTGATATCAATATGAATGTTGTCGGAATAAATATTGATAAGGGCTCTTAAACATGTCACCTTGACGGTTTAAACCATAACTTTGTCAACAACTACACAGATAACTTTATTTAGACCAAAATAGTGACTGATTCGAGGTGGGCCCTATTTTGTTTTGTGTAGTTTATATAGGCTTTAAATAGTAGGCACTGGAAACCTGGCTGAGCCCTATCCAGATATAAGGTCATGGCACACTATACCGGCACCGCAACGGCACCGCTCCAACCCAGCAATATACCTGTCATTCGAATTAGAGCATTAAATCGTGTGTCGTATAGTATATTTCATATTGTCAATAAGAAAAAGCCAACGGCGGGCACTCAGCGCGTTTACCTCTAGCATACAACTCGACTCACAGCCCGCGCGCTGCAAGCGAGTGGACCGCGTGCTTGCAGCGCGCCGACTGCGTTTCACCAGCGAAACAAACAATAGGTGTGTTCAATCACGAATTCCATATAAAAATTTGTCCGCGATGACAGCAACCTCACACCACGCGGCCCACGCGTGGCCTGCGGGTTCGCACCCCGCGGACGACGCGTAGTTAGCGCGCTGGCGGCTAGCCGTAGCCTAAATTCGAAGCAACGCCATGATGCAGCTGTGCAGTTGCGGTGCTGGTATAATATGCCATGACCTATATACACATCTTTATGGTCAGGCAAGGCATAAAGCCGCAAATTAGGTAAATATAAAAACACAGATTTTTTCCCCTTCCGGATTCCTGACCTATAGTACTTCCACCCTTAGAGGGGTGGCCTCATAAGTTATGTATCTGGATAGAGGGATGATGCACCTACCCTAATACAGATAGTTTGATAGCCCATGGGGCACAGTTTTTCGGGAAATCAACCCTTAATAGTTTAGCATTTAGTCTCATTTGTCAAATGAGACTAAATGCCCTATCAAACAAAACGAAATCAAAGACATTTTCCGAATCCTAAACAAACGCAGCGACGTGAAAAACGGATCGATCGTCGTCGAACTAGCATCATCTATATTAAAAAGTGACTTTTTGAAATCGACCCGCACGTACAACAGAGGAAACAAAGAAAAATTATGCGCAAAACATCTAGGCTTCACTACTAATGAATACACCCCAATCTACGTATCCGAGCAGCTAACCGCCAAGGGGGCGCGCTTATACTTTCTCGCCCGCGATCTAGTTAAATCCAAAGCCTACAAATACTGCTGGACTTCCTTTGGCCAAGTCTGCGTCAAAAAAGATGACGTCTCGCCAAAAATAATAATAAAGAGCGAAATGCAAGTTACTAAGCTCATGAATAAAATATGACTAGTCCTAATTGTTCACTACGCCACATGTACTAAATATAAGCATAGTGGTCTCTCTTACTGTTATTTGTTAAATTCTATTAGCTCTAAGGTTACTACTAATATGTTAAAATTAGTTATCATTGTAATACTACTAATTAGATTAAGGAGTACAAAGTCTGTATTTAAAACGCACATACACACAATCAAAACATACACCGTTAAACCTTTCATACATATCATTACATACATATTACTCATAAAAACACATACACTCAAAACCCTAAAAGACTACAATTTGTTTTACCTAAGCCCTGTTAGAGACGGTTATGGATAGAACGCTGGAAGCCATCACTGAAACAGATAACATAGAATTAGCCCAAGTATCAAACTTTTCCTTTCGCAATTTTAGTACGACTGTAAAGTCAAAAAACTCCGATTTTACGATTATCTCACAAAATATAAAAAGTATCTATTTAAATTTTAATGACTTGCAGCTGAACCTAGCCGATCTAAATTAACACTGACCTTATTGTTTTAAGTGAATGCAGGCTGAACCCAAATAAAAATATTCCTCAATTACAAAACTACTCGGCAGGCTACACCCTGACGGTGTCGTCGTTTTTGTTAGTAACAGGTACATCTTTAAAATAAATAAATAAAATTAACTCACGCTTCTTGTTTACAGGTTGAAATTAAACCCGATCTCATAGTCATAGGGATATATCGCTCTCCATCAAAGACAAATGCAGATGATTTCATAAACTCCTTATCTCAACACTTAGCTACCCTCTCTTCAAATAAAAATGTAATTATTACGGGTGACATCAATATAAATTTAATACACAAGCAAGAAGAGCAATCATACGAAAGATCGAATCGACTTAATTATTTAAACATGTTAGCAATGCACGGCCTACTACCTGGACATACGCATCCCACT
This sequence comes from Lacanobia oleracea, assembly GCA_950371165.1. NCBI lineage: Eukaryota > Metazoa > Arthropoda > Insecta > Lepidoptera > Noctuidae > Lacanobia > Lacanobia oleracea. The sequence continues at coordinate 441,975 of OX493400.1, forward strand.
CGCGACAAAAGCTGTCTAGATCATTTCATTCTCAAGCTTAGACCTAATACTAAATCAGCACTCATAGCAATTATCGAGACCACTATCACCGATCACTCTATGATTTTCCTAAAACTGTCTGAAATGATGAACAAACACAAATCTTTTAAAACTAAAACCTCAATTAACGTCGAATATTCACTCGAGCTCTTAAAAAGTAGCAACATTCACGGCCTCTTAGACCTAACTAACCCCAGCATACTAATACATAACTTAATAACTTTACTACAAAAATGTCTCAATGCCGGTATACTTGTAATAAAAATCCCCCTTAAAAATAGATTAATCAAACCTTGGATGACCATAGGTTTGTTGCGCTGTATACATAACCGCAACAGTATGCAAAAAAAGTTAAAACTAGACCCTCATAATGAGATACTAAAAATCACTTATAGGAGATACAGGAACTATTGCAACAGCGTCATTAAGAAACAAAAACGTAAATACGATCGCGAAAAGCTTTATAAGACACACAAAAACTCTAAAAAGCTATGGCAAACAATAAACAATATTACCCAACGAAAACCACCTAAGACACAAAACACAGAATTACTGGAATCAGCCGCTACCCCTCTCGAGGTAGTGAATAAAGTAAATGTATACTTCTCAACCGTTGGAAGGCATCTGGCTGACGAAATAATTATAATCCTGAGAGACAGGCTAACAACGACCCCAAAATACCTACGGACGTTCCAAACCCGCCGGTCTCATCGTTTGTTCTACTCAACTCTGACACTGAAGAAGTAGCAACCGTAATTACGAGCCTAAAATCCGACAGTGCTACTGGCTGGGACAAAATCCCCGTAAGTTTTTTAAAATCTGCAAAGTTCATTATTTCACCAATAATTTCACACCTTATTAACCTATGTTTTGAACAAGGATGCTTTCCCACGGCCCTGAAACAAGCAGTAATAACACCTGTACATAAGTGTGGTGACAAAACTGATCCGTCTAACTATAGGCCGATATCCGTCCTCCCGTCCCTGTATAAAATTGTCGAAAGATTAATAAACCAACGATTAAGTACATATTTAACAAAACATAAAATAATTTCACCCTCACAGCAAACTGTGAGGGTGAAATTATTTCACCCTCACAGTCTTCAGTAGACTTTCCCTGTCTAAAGCCAAAGCTTTAGACAGGGAAAGTCTACTGAAGACGCGGTCCTAGCGCTGACCTCTATCGTCACTGAAAAAGTGGACAATCGAGAAAAGTGTCTGGCCATCTTTCTAGACATCAAAAAAGCCTTCGACACAGTCTCTGTCCCCACGCTTCTACATAGGCTAGAAGACATTGGTATAAGAGGAGTCCCACTTAAACTTTTCACGGAATATCTGAGTGAGCGCAGGTACCTGCTACCTGGCTCGATCGGAACCTTTTAACTTTGAATATTTCAAAGACAAATTACATCTGCTTTTCCATATTTGACCGTACCCAGCCATTGCAAGATCTTCAGATTAAAATTCATATCTGCTCCAGCTCCAATAACACCACCTGCTCTTGTTTAAAAATCAATAAAGTATCCAGTACTAAATACCTTGGTGTTTATACTTGATCAAAGGCTATCGTGGCATCTGCACCTAGAGCTATTAATGAACAGAGTTAGGAAATTAATTTGGACGTTCAAATCTCTTCGCCACGTGACCACTAAGGATCTTATCCAGCAAATTTATGTCTCCCTGGGTCAGTCAATACTGACGTACTGTTTGCCAATTTGGGGCGGAGCATCTAAAACAAAATTTTTGGAGCTGGAAAGGGCACAGAGAGCATTACTGAAAGTCATGTTCTTTAAACCGATAAGATTCCCCACGGAAAGTTTATACTGTACCTCAAACCTTTTGTCAGTTAGGAAACTCTATGTCCTGCAGATTGCATTAAAAAAAAACACAAATCTCTTCCCTTCATTACTTCCAAGACCCAGTCTAGGAGGAAAAATAAAGTAGCTGAAGATCGTCCAGTGAAAACTACATTTGCTACAAGGCAATTTATTAAACAATCTTCCCGTGTATATAACGCTCTCAATGAACAGTGTGCCATCTACTCTATGACATACCACGACTGCAAAAAAACACTAACTGAATGGCTCAAGAGTAAAAGTTACGAAGAAACCGAAGATATCTTACACAAGTTCACATAACTAAGAAACACATATAATTTGTACACATATACACACCACACCCACTCACCCTCGCGCTACACATACCACATATTCCACACACATCCCGACACCTACACAAACACACACTTACACACAAACAAACCCACACACATACACACTCACAAACATATATTCTACACCCAGTGCGCTCCCATACTGATAATAAAATTATAAAATGTTAATTAGTCTTAAATTAATCTTTTTGCTTATTTCTCACGCATCTGTAGAATAAGTAAACTGGAGGAGCGGAACCACCTAATACAAGCAAATCTTTGCTTAAAAGGTGACTCCAAACCTACCATAGTTATATCCTTAAGTAAAGAAATAAACATTTTTATTTTTATTATTTTATTTATTTATTATTAATAGTAGGCAAGTTCACACTTGTAGACAGTTTCGACAGTCAAATGCAACAAGCCCACTAGTGGGCAGGGTTGAAGGGTTGGTTTTCGCCCCGTTCGACGGGGGATTTACAGAGAGGTGCATCAACCCCTATCCAGACCTAGATATAGCCAGGAATGTAATAGAACTATAGTTAAAATTAACAGTTAAAATAAACTGAAGCAGTTAGTGGTTTTTGGGCCTCGTTACAGTAAAGTAACCTAGTACGTTAGTAAATAGACAAGAAATGGCAATTCGTAGTCACCGGCAGAAGAAATATAGAATTTGTAACTAGAATCAAAGTACTCGCGAACTTTCCCTTAAACCATTAGCAAATTCCTGCATATTATTTAACGCCGGTAAGCATTCATCCCTCACCCCAATCTACCCCGAAGACAGCAAGTAAATGGCAAAATAGAAGAACGTTGTACGAGTGGTACGGGGAACCTCAGATCCCGGTACAGGACGTCAGCGCGGCTGGACGCAGTCGGGTGGTCACAGTTCACATCGGAGGATTAGAAGAAGGATAGACCTACCCCATCACACCCTCGTTCCAGTCGATCACGCCCGTCCGGTATAGTTTTCTTTGCTATTTGGTCTTTGTTTTTTTTTTTATTAAATTTAACTTCAAATTGCCAGCTTCAATACTAATTATTCTAGAGATAATACAAAATGATTATTATTATTAATGTTATACACTTTTGGAATAGTTGATATTAAAGTTGGCACTAATCACTAATTATATATATTTTTTTAATCCTTAAACGTTATTATATTGTCTTATAATGTTAGATATTACATACTGATTGTTCTTTATTGCATGATGTGGTCTCCTATAATTAAGGAAGCACATAGATTTTTGTTCTTGTCCTTTATAACATATCATATAAGGTGTATTCTTTATTGGAGATAAAAAAAATATAATAATAATAATAAAGAGTATTCTATTCTATTCTAAAATGTGATTTCAGCAATCCCGATCCATTTGCTATCATTTATTGAAGAGTTACGTTGCCTACTTACATAAATAAAGAACCAGATATAATATGTTTGTCTGAAACCTTTATGCGCGCCGGTAATGAGAAATATTTAAAATTAAATAACTACGCCATAGCAGCTGCATTTAGCAGAGACACACAGATACCTGTATACTCGATAAACAGGGTATTATTTATAAAGAGCTTTCCTTACATTAAAAAGTACTCAACCCCAAAATCATTTGAAGCCTGTGGCGTTGAAGTTCCATTGCACAAATTGCTAATCGTGTGTCTTTATAGAACGCCTAAGTCTGATCCTAACATATTTTTAGATAAACTAGATCAATTAATGTGCGAAACAATTGAAAAACATGGGTCAAGTACAAAAATAGTGATTGCCGGTGACTTCAATATAAATACTTTTAAACAACGAAAAGTCACCAATTACTTAACAGATCTATGTAACAACTATAAGTTGCAGATACACGTTAAAGTTTCAACACGTAAAGACTCTGGTATAGACCACATACTAAGTAACATAAAACAATGTTCTATTGAGGTTTTACCCCTTTTCTTATCAGACCACGATACAGCACAACTCTTAGATTTCCCAGTAAAAGAGAATAGTTTAAAGGCCGAATCATATTTTATTTATAAAAAAAACTATTGTAGAGAAAATATAAGGAAATTCAAAAAATGCCTTGCAAGTTTAACGTGGTCAGAGGTACATCTCGAATCTGATTTAAATGAAGCATTCAATAAATTTCACGAGTTTTTATGTTTGTTGTATAATTTACGCTTCCCATATATTAAGATTAAAATAAACAATTGTAATGCAAATAAACAAAAATGGGTAACCAAGGGTCTTCGAAACAGTTGCAAAACTAAACGACGTTTACGGTATCTTTATTATAAAAATAAAACCCTATTACCCTAACGTACAAACTTAGATATAAAAAATATTCATCAATACTGAAAAAATGTATCTTTAAATCCAAAATAAATTCAAACATCAATTACATAAATAACAGTCAAAACAAATGCAGAGCAACGTGGACAGTCATTAACCGTGAAATTCGAAATACAAAACATGACAATAATATTTCTGAACTAGAATTAGATAAGAGAATACTGACTAATCCATCTGACATAGCAAACGCTTTTACTAATTACTTTATTGATTCGACTAGCACTGTGACATTTAACAATTTACATGATAATGATGAATTTTATAAAAACATAACCATGCTCAATTCCATGTTTCTTAGCCCTATGACTGAAGACGAGATAAAAAAAGAAATAACAGCTCTAAATAACACTAACTTAGAAGGTTACGATGGAATTAGTACAAGGATAATGAAAACTTGCAGTACAGAACTGATTCCTATACTGACTTATTTGATTAATCTTTCATTTTCATCTGGAACATTTCCTGATGCCCTTAAATTATCAGTTGTTAAACCTCTGTACAAAAAAAACGATAAAAATGATGTTAAAAATTATCGCCCGATAACCCTTATACCTATATTATCTAAATTATTTGAAAAATGTATGCACAAGAGACTTACCGACTACTGTAGCAAGTACAACATTATAACAAAAGAACAGTATGGATTTCAAAAACACAAGTCAACAACTCTAGCAATTGCTAATCTTTTAGGACATGTTCATAATTTCCTAAATAAAAATTATTTAACGACCGGACTATTCTTCGACCTGTCACAAGCCTTCGACTTTGTGGCACATGGTATTTTGTTGGAAACATTAGAAAAAGTGGCATAAGAGGTTTAGCACTGCAGTGGATCGCGTCTTATTTAAGCAACCGAAAACAATACGTTGTTATTAATAAAGTAAATGAAATATTATTAACCTCGTATTCATCAACAATTGCGGAGTCCCCCAAGGGAGTGTATTAGGACCCTTATTGTTTCTATTATACATAAACGACTTACCACTATTGACTAATCATAAATGTGTATTATTTGCAGATGACATTTCAATTATTGTGACAACTGACAAAAAATATAAAACTAAATCTGATCATGAAATGGACATTAATAATACTATTGACGACATTTTAAAATGGTTACAGACTAATAAATTAAAAATTAATTTGGATAAATCTAATTATATGCAGTTTAATAAATCAAAACATAGTAAATACAATTTTAAACTTAATATTGACAGGCTAAAAGAAGTACAACAAATTAAGTTCTTAGGAGTACTCATAGATCAAGATCTGAATTGGAAAGTACATCTGGATAATTTGTGCAGTAGGATTAATAAGTTTGTTTATGCTCTCAGACAAATAAAGAATGTAACAAACAAAAAAACCGCTATTACAACTTATCACGCCTATATAGAATCCATCTTACGGTACGGACTCATTTTTTGGGGTAATAGCACGGATAGACGCAGAGCATTTATTGCGCAAAAGAAATGCGTCAGAGCAATTTGTGGTATCCGTCCTGACGAGTCATGTAAAGGGTTCTTTAAAAAGCTAGGTATTTTACCACTTCCATCACTTTACATTTATGAAATCTGTAATTATGTTTATAATAATAAGGGATTGTTCAAAAAAGCCTATCAAATGAACTCTCGGAATAGAGATCCATGTAGACTTGTATTGCAAGATACTCCTAAATCAGCCAAGTATGCGAAAAGTTTCCTGGTCATGTGTATACGCATTTATAATAAAATTCCAAAAGAAATAAAATTGATATGTAATATTAAATCTTATAAAAACAAATTATTGAAATGGCTGAAAGAACATATGTTTTATGACATTAAAGATTTTTTTAACAATAGAATATAAAATTTTGGACATTTACGTGGATAATTTTGACAACTATTATATTATTGTATTGACCTTATATTCTTGACATAAAACAATAATTAAATTATAATATTTTGCATGCAATTGATACATATTCTGTATAGCTAAACATGTGGACCTAAGATTAATACCTGACTGTAACAACTTTATACCATGTTTAAAGCAAATAAAGACTTATCTTATCTTATCTTATCTTATCTTATCTTATCTACCTCCGAAGTTCTTCATCAGATCTTCACCAAATTGAAATGGGACCAGTCCGGGAAAATACTCTTTCAGACAATTGGCGAAAACATCGCTGAACAAATATTTTTCAAGGGATCTCATCATCACATCCTAACTTATACCTTACATCATCAGCTCAGCAACATTAGATGATGATTACCAGACACAAATATCTGAATTGTGTTAAAAAGTTTATGAAGAACATTGTACGTGCCAACGAAAAAAAATGTAGGTATGGAATCCATTTGCAACATGATCATAAGCATTTATTACTAAGGCACCGAAGCGGTAGTAGACCCATCAGATTAGCTACATGAGTTCGAAATTATAAACATATCATCTACGTAGGTAGATACGAGTATGTACACATTTGTGAAAGTTTTTTATTTCAGTGTATAAATTGTAGTAGTTAGTGGATAGTCAAACCGGATTCAGCTGAATACCAGTATTTTATGTGGAGTGGCTGCCTACCAGACCTCGACAACCCATGAACTGGGTAACATGGGACCTATACTACTTGGCAAGATTAGTGTCAGATTTTGTGGCTTCTGGCAATACATAATGACTGCCAAAGATCTACAATTCAGACAGCCGGGACCAACGGCTGAACGTGATTTCCGAGGAAACTCGATATGCTAAGATGGTCATCCATCCACAAACCGACCTCGGCAAGCGTTGCTTAACCTTCAAGATCGACCCGTGCGGCTGTTATTATTTAGCCACAAGCTTCTATATTAACCGATTTGAAAAATAGTATTAAAGAACATGTTTGCCATTGTTTTATTTGCGAGAATTAGTAACCTTGCACAAGGCATGGTATACACAACACATAGAACACAATATACTTACACTCATAATGTAAGCCGAAAATCAAACGTTTATTTATAGTATTACAGTCAAACTTACAGAATTACAGTAATTACAAAAAAGTTGAGAATGACCCACTGTCTAAGTCCATGTATATGTATACTAATAGTTTATATAAATATATTCAAATAGATTCACCACTAACTATTACAATTTATAAACTGAAATAAAAAACTTTCACAAATGTGTACGTAGATGATATGTTTATAATTTCGAACTCATGTAGCTACTAATCTGATGGGTCTTGCCTTAATAGTAAATGCTTAGGATCATGTTGCAAATGGATTCCAAACATTTTTTTTCGTTGACTTTCGATTTTGGGTCCAGCTTTGTATGATACGTGAATGGTCTCCGTTGAGAGCTTCCCTCGATTTTCATGGGATTCCATCATTATATTCTGACTTGGTGACTATGGGACCACCTCAGGAGTACAGGCTTTCGAATAAAAGATAAAAAAAAACCTCAATAGGCGGTGAAATCGATGAACAGACATAAATAAATACATAATACAGCCGAACATAGAACCTCCTCCTTTTTGTTTGAAGAAGTCGGTTAAGAGTACTTTGACATGTTTGTGGTCTCCTGGAGCTTACAATTCCAACCCCGGAGATACTTCAAGATGTTTCTATTAAAGTACACCATTTGGAGTCAGACAGACAATTTCATTAAACATATTTCGGGAACAGATAAAACTTTTTATTCCCATCTGTCCCATTTATAAGTTTGGCGATAGATGACACGAACATTCCCATTTGTCCCCATTTAGGGACAGACGTTCTGGGACAGATGGAAATACTTCTTTTCCCGTTACCCCTAGAGAATATTTAGTAGAGCCATCGTCCCAATACGTAAACTAACGTGGGCCCAGTTGCCTACTATCAAATTAATCAAAAGGTGGAATTGGATCGAATATCTACTTATCACGAAAACCAGACATCATAAATCTGTTTAATGAGGGGACAGAAGGTACCTATCCCCCCCTATGCCACTCAACGTGGTCCTTGTCGCTAGGTCAAGGACAAACTAAGATTCGATCTGTCTGCGGTATAGTAATAAGTTACGTGCAGCACGGAAGTGTCATTGTCAAGTATATTTGACCCATAAGTTTTCAAATTGCAAGGCTAGATGGCACAGTCTACTTCGTGCACCTTCCCCTAAACGGAGCGTGTAGCGGTGGGTAACTCCGGCCGAGCGTGCAGTCAGAGCGAAGTGTCATCTCAATTAGTATTCTTAACTTTAGTGTTTCGAAAAAGCAACACTAGATGGCATAGTCAACGCCGTGCACGTTTCCCTTTACATTGTGACACAGAACAGTTGGCGTGCCGTCACACGCTGGGCGCGCCACCTAGCGCTCGGCGGCGACATTGGTCGCTGTCGGCGGAGAACGCAACAAAGTCCGTGCGACATCAGGCGTCGATCTCGTACACGAAAGATCCACTAGGTGGCACTACCAGTGTATATTTGATTCAGTTTCAAGTTATTATTCATCAGATTGTATACTTGGGCGCCGAGAGGGTGCACTTGCACCATTATTACATACGAAACATAGAAATTAAAAATGTACGTATATGTCACCGGACTCCATAAGAATGTACCTACCTAATAAATGTTTATTAGATTATTATTAACAATAATATTATGAAAAAATTGCAAGATTTAGTAAACAACAGTTGTCATATAACTTTAGATTTTGCAATTATTTACAAAATTGTCATTATTTACTACATTGGTCTTGCTGCATATTAATGATCTGCTTAAACCCGGTACCTTTGGGTATGCACATGACAGCACTATTGCTGTGAGATACGTATCCGGCGCACGAGCTGGTGGGTCGCAGGATCAGTCTCTTTGAGAGGCTATGTTTAAGCGCTTGAAGTTGTCCTTACAGGCTGTCTCTGAATGGGGCGATGCCAATCTGGTCAACTTCAATGCTGCTAAAACTTAAGCGTGTCTTTTTTCCACTCCTTTCTAGCTCCATTTCCGACCAACATGAGCTTCTTGGTGTAACATTAACATCTACCCTCAATTTTGGTCCTTTCATAGAGGCAAAGGCTAAATAAACTGCCAAAAAGTTGGGGATCCTAGCAAAGGTGAGATGGTACTTCATGCTGGAACAGCTGCTCAAACTCTATCAAGCACAAGTTCGATCGTACCTATGTCTCATTTTTGGGACGGATCTGCCAGATATCAGCTTGATACCCTTTTTTATTTTGTAACGGGGGGAAATCCTCATGGATGTCCTCCACCCTGGGGCGGGCGGAGGGGTCTGTCAGACTCTTACTGACTAAAACCACCCCCGTGCTCCATCTCTCACCAACCGGGGATCGCGAGAACTTATGCGACTTCCGTAATCCCCGGCTGGAGCTTGATGCCATTGAGTCATTTGAGAAACGAGCCAAGAACATCGACCTATATTTGCCGATGGGCAATGATAGATGCGTCGAGTCGAATTTCCAAAGTCCTGGACGCCGAGTTGCTGGCCTGTCGGTTTTCTACTAGTTGCATTTTGGGGAGTGTGCGACGGAACTGCATAATTTAATTCCACCAAGCCTGTTCCATCATTAGACCACAAGACGAACGGCGATGCGCCACCGTTTTATGTTGGAAATCCCACCCACACGCACAGAACTTTTTGGAATTCCCTGCCAGAGTCGAGTGTTTCCTGATAGCTGGGAGTTTTAAAGTCACTACTTCTAGGCAAGCGTGTTCCATTTTTGAACACATCGTCCAAATCATCGCTTAATATCAGGTGAGATAGTGGTCAAACGCGAGCCTATTAACAGTAAAAAAAATCTTACGGAGTCTGCAATTTTCCAGTGACAGTCACGAGTAGGCGCAGATCCAGAATTTCGCCTATGGTGAGGGGGTGATGATTTTTGTCTCTGTTTGTAGAGGAGGGTTATTGAGAAAAATTGCGGCTTGACGTATATACTTAAGAAAATTAAAGCGAGTGTAGCGAGCACGAAATTTTTAAGATCTCGTAGGTATAGGCGAGGATTTCTGACCATTCGCACAGAAACAGGATTGAGTTTATCGATTATTTTCGGAAATGCTACATAAGTAAATCTAGAAAATTCGCAGCAAACTTGAAAATGCTAACTTAGCCCGCGTCGGATTAGATTAGATGTTGTCTAAACCATTCGTGCTTTTATAGTAGTTTATTCAACCTTTTTTGAATTTGTCAACCTCTGCTTAGAAACCTGAGTTACAACGATAAAACTTTGAACACCCCGCCTTTGTTAGATTACAATTTTTAGTCCAGCTGTTGCTAGAAGTTATAGTGTCAGCCAGTCTCCACCAACATTCAAACTCCAGGCTGCTACTGAAAAATGACTAAGAGAACCGTTGTTTCGTTTGAAGCTTAGTCGAGCGCCCTTCTATAATCTGGCGCCCCTAGGCACGTGCCTAATTTGCCTTAGGGATAATCTGACTATGACAAAATATCTTTAAAAGCAATTCTAATCACATTTCATTAAATAGCAATTCTAATCACGGGGAAATTTGAAGGCGTCGTATGAACCTAGGACTCATGAACTTTCAAAATAATCGAGAATTGGTGTGCAAAACACGGACCATTGGTCAACCACTCTAAAAAAGAACTAAGTAATAATGTTTACGAACCCCCGCAGCCCGTGTGATCACGGGGCTGCGATGAGAGGTCAGCATTGGTCTGTTCACAGCTGTGTAAAGCCCTGTGGCTTTCTTTGAAGAGAGTCCCCAAGCTTTTTCTAACATTTTTACATTGGTAAAGTGCGACTGTGCTTACAGAGATAATCGTCTGTTGGTGTCCCATTCCATTTGAAATGTCTAAAGGCGGCCTCTCGTACGCCTACCAAAGGATCGGGTCTCCAGGGACCCGAGAAAGTGAAAAACATGTGAAAATAATAATAAAATTGTTTATTTAAATAAATGTGCACATTTACAGTAAAACATATCTTAAAGTTTAAAAAACACAGATGCCTGAACTGATGGACCTGTGTTTCAGGCTAGAAAGTGCTTATACATACATTTTTTATATTAAAATAACAAATTAACAATGAATCAATTGACTATAATGAAAACTTAAAATTAAAGGACACAATATGATTTATTTACAGACATAAAGAAGGTTTTCTGTCTCTACGTTAGAGATGCGTAATAAATATTGTACAATTGTTTTTTTACAGTTATAATAATTTTACTTATAGATACTCAGTAGTAGTACAAAAATGGACCTAAAAAAGTAAAAAATCTTTTTACAAACACATATTTTGAATATGAATTAGAATCACATACAATATCATTACGTCTCTTATTAGTTTTTTCGGTGCTATAAAAAAGCATGATGTGCTGTTTTAATACCAAGTGCATAATAAAAAGCTGGCGAACAGACAGTACGTCGCAGGCTTTGTATAGGAGATCTGTGGGATAGAGAAAGGGATGGAAATTGGCTACTTTTAAAATGGCTCTCTGAGCTCTTTCAAGAGGGAGTAATTGAGTTTTGGCTGCACCACCCCATGAAGTGATACAATACTGGATTACACATTGACCTAGGGCCAAATAAACTGTGTGTGATTAATTTTGAATCCGTAATCGTCCGCAGTTTTTTAAAACATATATTAATTTACGTACTCTTTTAACCAGACTTTCTATGTGGTCTAAAATAGAGTGTATTGTCTATAATAACTCCGAGATATTTGATGTTGCATGTTTGGAGGACAAATGGACAATCGCATATACTGATTGAGTGGAAACCACATTTATGTGTTAAATAGAGTTAGTTAGGTTAGTAGTGTTAAATTGAGGATTGCGCATGGAAAAGAGGGGTTGAACAGTTTCGGAAGTTTATGAGGTCCAACGACTCTCGTGTTAGTAAACATTATTACTTAGTTCTGTTGTGTGTCCTTTAATTTTAAGTTTTTATTATAGTCAATTGATTCATTGTTAATTTGTTATTTTAATATAAAAAATGTATGTATAAGCCTGAAACACAGGTTCATCCTAGTTCAGGCATCAGTGTTCTTTAAACTTTAAGATATATTTTACAGTAAATTTGCCCATGTATTTAAATAAACAATGTTATAATTATTTTCACATGTTTTTCACTTTCTTGGGTCCCTGGAGACCCGATCCTTTGGTAGGCGTACGAGAGGCCGAAACCAACTCGCAGAAGCCCATTTAGACATTTCAAATGGAATGGGACACCAACAGACGATTATCTCTGTAAGCACAGACGCACTTTACCAATGCAAAAATGTTAGAAAAAGCTTGGGGACTCTCTTCAAAGAAAGCCACAGGGCTTTACACAGCTGTGAACAGACCAATGCTGACCTCTCATCGCAGCCTCGTGATCAAACGGGCTGCGGGGGTTCGTAAACATTATTACTTAGTTCTTTTTCAGAGTGGTTGACCAATGGTTCGTGTTTTGCACACCAATTCTCGATTATTTTGAAAGTTCATGAGGCCTAGGTTCATATGACGTCTTCAAATTTCCCCGTGATTAGAATTGCTATTTAGTGAATTGTGATTAGAATTTCTTTTAAAAATATTTTACCATAGTCGGATTATCCCTAAGGCAAAGTAGGCACGTGCCTAGGGGCGCCAGATTATAGAAGGGCGCTCGAGCAAGCTTCAACGGTTCTCTTAGTCATTTTTCAGTAGCAGCCTGGAGTTTGAATGTTGGTGGAGTCTGGCTGACACTCTATAACTTCTAGCAACAGCTGGAATAAAAATTTTAAAGGTGAAAACCTTTTTTGAAGAAGCTCGGGCGGGGTCTCCGATTATTTTATACTCAAATATTGGTTTGTATTGTCAACTTTTTTGTTATAAAGTACCCGATACTTAACTAATTATTTAAGTCCACGAAATAATCGTTTCTATTCTTGCTGCAGGTTACCGTAACGGTAACGTACATCTATTAGGTAACCTGCTAAGTTAATGAGCCAACTAACCTGCCAGATTTCGAATTTCTACCAAGCACCAATTTCAAAAATAGTTAAGGAAGGGCACGCAGCAGAAGAAACTGGTACAAAAGTTCGGACACCAGGCAAGGACAGAAAACGTAAGAGGATTTGTGCATGTTGATGATTTTGACATGGGAGTTATAAGAAGAAAGTACATGAATTTTATTCTGCTAAAAAAGATTTTAGCAGAATAAAATTCATGTACCATGTCTTAAAGACAGAAATAAATTATACAAGACAGCGAGAGAGTCTGCGAAAGCTGCTTCACAAGGTGGGATTTCGTTTTAAAAAATCTCAATCCAATCGGAAGGTTCTTATGGAGCGTACTGAAATATCAGCTTGAAGAGCTAAGTACTTGCATGCAGTGGATAAAAATAATCAATCTCCCCAGCCCCAGCCCATAATTTATTTAGATGAGACCTATATTCACTCTTCGCATACATCGGGTAAATGTTGGCAAGGAGAGGGTGAGGAGGTGAGGACGGAGTATTGGAGCCTGTATCCAAAGGGCAAAGATATATTATTGTTCATGCGGGAGGAGATACTGGATTTGTTACAAATCCACTACTTGTGTTTAAATCAAACACAAAAAGGGGTGATTATCATGACTAGATGAATAGTACCAACTTTAAAAAGGGGGTTATTGAAAAACTTGTGCCTAATTTGCGAGAGTTATCCATAATAGTGATGGATTTTGCTCCTTACCACCGTATTTGTGTGAATAAAGTCCCAAATACGAATTCCTTAAAAAAAAGATATGCAATTATGGTTGACAAGGATTTGACTAAACCTTAGCTTTTAGAAATAATTAAGAGAAACAAGCCTGAACCTGTATATGAGTTTGAAAAATGTTAGAAGACAATAGACACAAATGCCTATATGAACCACCTTATCACTGTGATCTCAATCCCATTGAACTCGTATGGAGCACAATGAAAAGAAAAGTTGCCAATATAAATATTGAGCACAAAAATGCTGAAATTCCCCGCCTAGTTAGAGAAGCTTTTGACGCTATTACAGTTTATGAGTGGGCACAGCATTGTAAACACGTTCGCAGGTTAGAAGGAGAATATTAAAAACATGATTTGTATTTAGATAAACCTTTTATTATAGAAGTGGTAAGTGACACTGAAACCGAAAGCGATAGTGATAATATTGATAGTGGTACGGAAATAAGCGGAGAATGGCCTCACAACCAGGATGAAGTTGTGTATGCAGATTCATCTAAAGATGTAAACCTCAATTACTGTAAACCTGGTTTACAATAAATTATTGCAAAGCAATTTGTTTTTCTTTTTACACTACACTACCACTAGGTCATCATCATCTTCCTGCCCTTATCCCATGTAACTTGGGGTCGGCACAACACGTTTTATTCTTCCATTCTGTTCTATCAATCGTCACTCTATCACTAACTCCCTTTTCTTTCATATCGCTCCTCACACAATCCATCCATCTTTTCTTTGGCTTTCCTCTCCCTCTCCATCCATCCACATTTATGTTCATGACTCTTCTAGTTATATGCGTTTCATCCCTCCTGTTCACATGACCATACCAAGACAAGCGATTCCCTTTTAACTTTTCCGTCAATAACTAGGTACCACTGCTAATTATAATTAGTCAAATCTGGTGTTAGGTACGGTCATAACTAAATGCTAGACATCCAGGTACCTCTTGCAGGGTAGGTACTGTAGGGCACTCGCTTGTAACCAATACGAGAGGGGTTCCTCAATAATTTAAAAGCAGAGTATTTTAGAGAATAATTATATATTTTGCGTGTTTTCAACGTCAGGGCAAACAATCGAATTCCTTAGAAAAAACTAACACTTCTTTATGACATCACATTCGAATTCTAACTTTATTTTTCTTAACTCTTTCAAGGCTTATGTCATTGAGGTTGCACCTCCCAAAGAGGATCTCTGCATGAGCTACCCCCCGAAGAATGGAGGATAGTAAGAATGATTTTCTTGCAATCATACATTCCCAGCCTTGGAAGAGTCAAGCACCTGCCTACTCCTAACCCGAAGTCCCTGCCTAAGTGGCGACTCTTCGTAGACAGTTGGGCATATACTTCTATAGAAGTAGTTTCAGTCATACCCTGCGCTGGGCAATATTCTTTATATTATTATGCGCCATTTGCGCAATATCTTAAAGCAGTTATGCTGAAACCCTGCTGTAGCAAAACGCCACAAAAACCTGCAACACATCGTCGGACGTAAACAAAATCGATGCGACAATTCACATCTATCCAGAAGGGATTGAATTGATTAGATTTACCCTAACTAATCTATGTGGTTGCTCGTCGGATGAACCTACTCTGCTAAAGTTTTTAAATTTTAACTTTGAACTTACTCCAGTGATTCTAATACATAAGAATTGTAATCAATTGCCTCCATAATCAGTTCAACCAATGGTGACAACTAGCCACCCTTCGCGAAGGTTATACCTCGTATGCAAAGTTAGTTTAACCGCCCATGGAGTTTTTTTATTGGCGTAAAATTAATCACGAAAACTCTACCTTCAACACCACTGGAATGAGTTCACCCTAGCTAATATTATTTAATCGCGCTCTTCACAAATCTGGGAGCGCCCTCGAAGTCGTCGATCACGTACACGTCCTTTTTCGAATGTACATGGAAAAAAAACTTCATTCAATAACTTATTCAACCTACCAACGAAAATAATGTTTGTTTACATAAAATTGTAATTGACATCTATCTGCTTTGACATCCTATGACTGAAATAATACAAGTCAATCCTTCGGCTTTCGCTGCCATTAAAATAAATAAATTATATGTTATGAAATTAGCAGAAAACTTGAAAATAACTAACATTATATAAATCTAGCGAGTATAATAAAGTGGAATTTAGAACAACTATAAAATCCTCAAAATAAAACGTTTCCTGACCTTATAATTGCGTATAATAGATTCATATTTCTTTCTAAAATATTTCCATTTACAAAATAAATGTTGCCGTACTATCAAACCAGTAGTATAATGTTTTAGATGTTTTCAATGTGTACGATTTTTTTTAATATACATAAATGTGTTTATAATTTTTATTTGTTCTTCTTCCAAACCTTGTTTTCTTTTCAGTTTGGGCACGAAGATAAATTTTGTAGGCCCCATTCAAGTACTTAATAATAGCCTGTGTTAGTTGTGTCTGTGTGTTTGTGTTTAAAATTTTCCTACCAAATGAAACAGATATATTATTATTAGAAAGATCATTGGAGGACAAAGGAAGTTGCGCCTCCTCAGGGAACATCTCCTTCGGTTCGTCTTCCTGAGTGGTGGCCTCCTCAACTTGGGCATCATCCAACATGTGATCCAATATGCTACTACCGATGACTGATTCGTCATGGAGATCACATACAGGTTCAGACAAAGTCGCTTGACGTTCCGGAATAGAATCTGGAATAAATAATGGAATGGACACACCGGGCTCTTTCTCTTCATCCGTCATGTCCGCTTCCATCTCGTCCTCGAATAGGCTGCTCTCTCCACAGCTCTGCTTTACTTCGTCATCATTGTCATCATGGTCATCATGGTCATCATTGTTTTCGATTTGTGGGTCGTCAATTTTCAAACTAGAATATAATGGTGTATTATTATCGACATTTACATATTCCTGCTGTCCGCATCCATCGGACACTTCAGTAATTGTCTTTTCGACATAAATAGAGCATTCCAATGGCCGTCGTCGTTTACAGGAAATTCATTTACACGGAAATTCCTTCCTTATCTTGTCGCACAGCAGCGAAAAATCTATACCGTCATGGTATACCGTATTATAAAAATATCTCGCAGCGCTCTGCAGAAATGCGCCCAAAATTAACGAATAATCGGCTTCTCGCCACTCGCTTTCGATAGCGACTCGCCTGAATTCGGCTACGAACTCTTCAAAGCATACTCGGTCTATACCGATATATAACATAGACATCTTTTACACATATGAAATCTTTCTTTCAAATATAAAAACCACTTAGCTCTTATTTCCAGGCGTCCATCCATCTAGCGCCTGAAAATCGTTCGCATCTCGTCCTTTTCGAGATGAATCTATAAAATTGGGAGTTTCTTCATGCACTTTTATATTTTACGCAGTGCACACGCGTAAATTACCGGGCACCTCCGCCACTTGTAGGGCACTCGCTTGTAGCCAATACGAGAGGGGTTCCTCAATAATTTAAAAGCAGAGTATTTTAGAGAATAATTATATATTTTGCGTGTTTTCAACGTCAGGGCAAACAATCGAATTCCTTAGAAAAAACTAACACTTCTTTATGACATCACATTCGAATTCTAACTTTATTTTTCTTAACTCTTTCAAGGCTTATGTCATTGAGGTTGCACCTCCCAAAGAGGATCTCTGCAGTACCTACTTAACTTCACATTAAATGAAAGTTGTATCCCCCCGTGGAACATTTTATGTGCTGATTTCCACTTCATTGGATTACTTTTTAGATAAAGCCATTGTTTATTCCTGAGTGACTAAACTGTAAATTAGTGTACCTGCGTAACTGTAAATTATCAAATTCTTTTTATTTATTTTATTGTTTTTATATACTTAGGTATCGTTGTTTTTAATTTGTAAAAACTGATTCTTATTAAACGATTATGTCTAACTTACTCAATTTTGGGAACCTTATATTAATTAGCAACACTGAATCGACGGTGCCGTCCTCTTTCAGTTCACAGATAAGTAGGTAGGACTGTAACTCTGTTATTGACTTAAGAGATAAACTTTCTAACGCAATTCAGATATTTGTGCCTGGCAATCATCATCTCATGTTGCTGAGCTGATGATGGAAAGTATAAGTCACGAAGTGATCCCCTGAAAAATGTTTGTTCAGCGATATGTTCGCCAATTGTTAACCGATTTGGATGATTGTTTTTTTGTTTGGAAGAGTATTTTCTCGGCCTGGTCCCATTTAAATTTGGTGAAAATCTGATGAAGAACTTCGGAGGTAGACAACGGAACTCTTCAATATATTATAGCAAATGGATCGCGATTTCTGTAATCGCATGTCTGTTGATTGTTTACACCAGTTCATAACATAATATCACGCCGGCACGCTGTGCTTGTGCAAAAAAAAACTTTTTAACAAAAAAATATAACCGACTTCCAAAAACAAAACACTACAAAGTAAAAAATAATTTTAACTTTGTTCTTGGAAGTCTGTTTTATTTTTTTGTCAAATAGTTTTTTTTTGTCTATATCGATAGTAAACAGAGGATTTTACCTATCCGAGAATATTTGTAGCTCGCTTTTGCATCCTCAATTATGCAATTTTATGGTAAAGTCAGCTTCAAAGATTGTTTGTATAGGAAAAACAAGCGCCATTTTGTTTTTTATTTTATTTTGATATACCCAGTGTCACTCTTACAGTAAATACGAATCGAACGACACCTCTCAGTCCATTGAGCCGTTTAAACTCTGGGGCGTGCCAAAGTGCATACATACATACGAGAAAAAACGTAACCCTCCTTATTTCGCAGTCGGACAAAAAATCAATGTAACCTATCTATCTACACCTATATTCCGAGGCGGGATGCTAATATTTTCGAGCTCACTTCACTAGCTGTAACATCCATAGTTTTCAAAGAAACATTTGTCTGTATGATAGAAAAGATAATATAGCGTAGGTATCCGCGACAGTTAACTAATTTTTATTTTCGGACCCGCTTCGCCCGCTCTAGTATCATTTAGCTCACCAGTTTACGCTTAAATCGTCAGCAAAAAACATCTTGACAATGTAGAAATCTTAACAATAAGAAGAAAAACTAGTGTTTCTGAGTCAAATACTTAATATTTTTCGGGCTCGCTTCGCACGTCCTAGCATCCGTAGCTGTTCGGTTTTCACTTAACTTGATATAAAAACATGTGTATGGATGTGCGATAAGAAGAAAATGAACGTTTCTGAGTCAAGAAACTAAAATTTTTCGGGCTCGCTTCGCTCGCCCTAGCATTCGTGCTTGTCCCGTAGTTGCTTAAATTGACATAAAAGCAAATGAATGGATGTAAGATAACAAGAAAATTAGAATTTCTGAGTCATGGAACTAAAATTTTTCCGGCTCGCTCTGCTCGCCCTAGCATTTGCTAGTCCGCTTTTTGGTTACATTGACGTAACACGTGAATAATTTTAAGATAACAAGAACATTAGCATTTCTGAGTCATGTTGCTACTTGGGCTCGCTTCGCTCGCCCTAGCATCCTCAGCTGTCCAGTTTTCACTTAAGTTGACATAAAAACATGTGTACGGATGTAAGATAGAAGAAAATTAGCGTTTCTGAGTCAAGGAAGTAAAACTTTTCGAGCATCCTTAGCTCTCCAGTTTATCTACACTTAAATCGACAAAAAACATATGTGGATGATAAAAAGAAAATCTAACCTCTCCGAAACACATTTTTTCTTCTTCTTCGTAATAGTCTTTTATGGTGTAGGTATACTGTATGTCTGTTTTCTTTAATTTTATTTTTTTTCGTGAATTCGTGGACAATGGTGTGGGTTACATGTGTAGTAACATAAACATGGAATAGGTTATGCATAATTTTATTTCTAAGGTTAATTTAAGACTCTTTTGTTATTCCTGGCATGTAACTGTTTTTTGTCCCAAACAAATAAAATAAACTAAAATAAAAAATAAAACAAGGATTCGTGCTAAAAATTTTCGAGCTCGCTTCGTTTGCTCCAGCATTCGTACTTCTCCAACTTAAGCTTAAGGTGGATGCTCCAGGGTAGCCCGCGAAATTCAAATATTTTTATGTTTTTTGCAATTTTCCGGTCAGTGTGAAGCTGTATGTGGACCAAATGCGATCCGCGACCGTAACGCGTATTTATCTAAAGAATTATAACCATTTTAATCATCAATATAGCCCTCTAAGTTCATGTAGTTCGAAAGAATAAATATTTGAATTTCGCGGGCTACCCTGGAGCATTCACCTTAGTCGAACAATAATCATCTGTGTTGTGAAAACGATCGAAACAAGATCTCCCCCCCCCCCCAAAAAAAAAATGGCTGCGACCGCGCCTGGTTGAATTGCCAAATAAATAAATCTGTGGGGCCAAACCTGGCTGGTTTCTGGTTACGCTACAATGACGATATCATGTAGGTTACTTACGTTACGTAAATTAAATTGGAATCGTTATTTAATTGGCAAATAGGATTACTTATATGGATTTAATAACATGGTTTTAACTTGAATTTAATAAATAAAATAGTAATTCTAAAGTGTGTAAAAATATCTCTTTCTCTCTTACTCTTCTAGACTCTGTGCAAGTTAGAACGAGACAGCAAAAACTAAAATAACTAATTATGTCAAAACTGATGGCAGCCTCACCCCTGCCATCAGTTTGCTGCAGGGACAACGAAAGCTTAGAAAAAAGTTCGAACCCCTTTATAAAGTTTTTTATTTTAATACTAGTTGATCCGCGCAATTTCGTCTGCGTCATAATTTTCATTACTGCTCCGCTCCTATTGGTCTTAGCGTGATGATATAGCCTATAGTCTTCCTCGATAAATGGGCTATCTAACACTGAGAGAATTTTTCAAATGAGACCAATAGTTCCTTAGATTAGCGCGTTCAAGTAAACAAACAAACAAACTTTTCAGCTTTATATATTAGTATAGATAAGATTAATTTTTTACTATATAGCCGATACAGAACAAGTAACAACGCTTAAACATGAGCACGTACTTCTGGAACACGCTGTACGTTATGTGACTGATCAAACAAAATTTGTATAATCAAAGTATTGTATGTATGATAGCATAAACATTTACTTACGTCAAATAATTGAAAGAATATCATCGGTGCAGTACGGTGCAGTACCTAAGTATAGATTTAATAAACACATACTTTTTTTTATGGATTTGCTCTTGACTCTAGTCTATGTCAGAGATGACAGAGACAAAGTCTACGATGGAGCGAGCCTACCCAGAAGGAGTCTGTTCACTCTAACTTTGAAGAGATTAGGGTTGTAAGCTTTTGGAAACACAGAAGTTGGACGTTTAATAAAAATGCCCCGTCACATTATTGTTTTTTTTAGGTTTCCGAACAAAAAACGGATCCCTTATAGGATCACTCGGGTGTCTGTCTGTCTGTCCGTCTGTTCAGCCAGTTTTCTCCGGATCCACTGGACCGATTCCGTTGAAATTTGGCACACATATGGACTTCTGCGACTTTTTTTTAGTGTGAGGGTCACTTTTGGGGTCAAACTAAAAAGATACAAAAAAAAGTTTTAAATAAAAAAAATATCGTGTGACAATGAAAAAAAATGAAAGGGCTTACTGTGAGGGTTTAAAATATATTTTTTTCATAATTTTAAAATAAATGGTTTTTAAATTATTCAAGAAATTAGACGATCTATAAGAATTCTATAGTATTAAAATAACATGTTCAAAAAAGAAATTCGTTTGGAACACTTTGCACGTGAGTCCGACTCGCACTTGGCCAGTTTTTTTGAACAAACAAGCTCAAAAAAACTGGCCAAGTGCGATGCGCAATGTTACTCTATCTCTAGGATAGGATCGGCAAACCGATAACGAGTCAAGGTTTGTTTTGTTGCTGAAGTGGGTGTAGCTAGCTACAGGCTGTCTACATGACAGCCTCGGAAGGGCGAGTCCTAATACCTTGGAGACACGTAATTTGTGATTGTTTATTTTGGTGAGGAATCCCAAGTAGGGCAAACGATCTCAGAATTTTATTGTACCATTGTTTAAAATGCAGAATAGAACGTTGGTTTTATAATAATTGCACATCGAGTTGTACGCAACTGTGCAGTGTGCAGTAAGTAGGTAATGGCTGTATGTCATGTATGGTAGTGGCGGCCGCGCTCTGCCGGTGTGCACGTGCGACCGCCGGGGGCGAGAGGGGCGCGGCGCCAGCTGAGCGCGTCTCGCGAGTGGCCGCTGGCGCTCGCTACCCGCTAGTACCGCGCCAGCTCTCCGCGAGGAAGCTCGCGTCCGTTGCGGCCTGGACTATTCTACACGTGTTTAATATCGTGTTCGCGAACTCATTGTTTTTTTTTTTGCAACTATTTGAAAATCAACTATTTACTGGGAATCTACAGTTTCATAGTGGTTGTTTATTCTCAAAATTACGAATAAGTGAGTAGGGCTGCGATGCAGGACCAGCGGCCGTCTCGTCGTCTGTGCGACCGGTGAACTGTAGCGAGATGTCAGCTGCGGTCGGCTTCCTGGCAGCATGGAGCTTGCTGTGGGCGAGCTCGGTGGCGGCGCTGAGCCCGGTGACGGTGCTGCACTGCTGCCCGCCCGGCCAGGCGCTCGGCGACGAGGCGCTGCAGGCCAGCGAGCTGAGCCCGGCGGCCGTCGCCGCGGCCTGTGCGCCTGTCGTCGGGAACGTCACCCGGGCCACGAGGATTTACTCGCTCCAGTACAAAAAAATCGTTTACGAAGAGCCCAAACACTGGAGAAATAAAACAGGCATACCCGAATGTGAGTCACTGCGCTTGTTGCCGGAGCACGCGGCGCCGTACGCGCTTCGCGGCGTGGACGGGCTGATGATGGTGCGCGGCGCGCCCGGCTCGCCGCTGCCGCCCGGCCGCTACTGCACCGACGTGCAGGCCGCGCTGGCGTGCGCCGCCGACGTGCTGTGGCAGCCCGCCAAGTGCTGCGCCGAGGGCCGCGCCTTCGACGGCAAGCAGTGCGTGCAGGGCGACGAGGAGAAGGCGCGTGCGCAGGAGGCGCTGGACGAGCTGCGCGCGCTCAGCAACCGCAGCGAGGCGGGCGGCGCCGTGGGTTCCGGCTGGCCGGCGTGCCCGCTGGAGTCGCGCTACTCGGTGGCGGGCACGCTGGCGGGCGCGCGGCTGGCGGCGCGCGGCGCGCTGCTGCTGAGCGCGGCGGGCGGCAGCGGCGAGCGGCTGGCGGGCGGCGCGTGGTGCGCGGACGCCGTGCGGGGCCAGGCGGGCGCGCGCGTGCTGGCGTGCGAGGCGGCGGCGCGCGCGCGTGGCGCGCAGGCCCCGCGCCACCTGCTCTACGGCGCGGGGCTGGCCGTGGGCGCCGCGTTCCTGGCCGCCACGCTGGCGGCGGGCTGCGCGCTGCCGGCGGCTCACCACGCGCTGCACTGGCGCTGCCAGACACACTACGTGGCGGCGCTGATGCTGGGCGACGTGCTGCTGGCGGCCACGCAGCTGGCGGGCGACGTGGTGCCGCCGGGCCTGTGCCGCGCGCTGGGTGAGCACTGCGACGTGTGTGTGTGTGTGTGTGTGTGTGTGTGCGGCCGAGCTGCTGGGTGCTGACGTGATCGTTTGTTTCATGTGCTGCAGCGGTGTGCATGCATTTCCTGTTCCTGTCGGCGTTCTTCTGGCTCAATACGATGTGTTTCAACATCTGGTGGACTTTCCGGTACGTAAACATTTCTTATGTACCTTATGTATGCTTAGTGCTTACATACCTATGTATGTAAGCACTTTTATCACAAACATATTATTATAGTGTCTCTTCATCTAACGTTAATGCCGCATTTACACAATCGTGTTCGCTATTCGCCTCGGCATTCTACGAAACATTCGACGAACCATTCGTACGAGAGTCGTCGCGAACTACTGTTCACACATTCGCGGGGTGAATTATTTTGACATTCGCACACGAACATGGAGGAGTTGACAATAATTGCAGCATGCGCGCTACATCTAATGAGTTTATACAATCCTTACTAATATTATATATACGAAAGTAACTCTGTCTGTCTGTCGCGCTTTCACGCCAAAGCTACTGAACCGATTTAAATGAAATTTGGTTCACAGATAGTCTCGAGCCTGAGAAAGGACATAAGCATTTTTATCCCGGGAGCATGGTCCCTAGGGACCGCGCGAGCGAAGCCGCTGGCAGAAGCTAGTTATTTATACATATATCCTGCGTAGAAAAGTAAAAAAACTGGCCAAGTGCGAGTCGGACTCGCGTACAAAGGGTTCCGAACGAATAATTTTTTAACGTGTTATTTTACCACCATAGGTTTCTTATAGGTTTTCCTGTAATGTATAAGTAAAGATCTATTATCTCCATTGTTATCAAAATTTTAAGAGATATGGGGGGAATGGTCTTTTTTCGTCTAATTTCTTGAATAACTTCAAAACCACTTATTTTAAAATTACGAAAAAACTTCACAGTTAGCCCTTTCATTTTGTCTACACGTCTTGTTGGATCGGGCGCTAGCTGTCAACTGAATGCATGCAGGCGAATGTGTAAACAGTAAGTTCGTGTTCGCCATTCGTGCCCTTTGATTCGCGTCCGAAAAACCGCTCCCAACGCCAACACTCGAATCGCGAGGCGAATAACGAACACGCATATGTAAACAGTCCACTCGCTATTCGCCTCGGCTTCACCCGGTTGGTCCCTAGGGAGCATACTCGCGGGATAAAAATGCTGCTTGTATCCTTTCTCAGGCTCTAGACTATTTGTGTACCATATTTCATTTAAATCGGTTCAGTAGCTTTGGCGTGAAAGCGCGACAGACATACAGACAGAGTTATTTTCGCATTTATAATATTAGTAAGGATTGTATAACTCATTAGATGTAGCGCGCATGCTGCAATTATTGTCACCTCATCCATGTTTGTGTGCGAATGTCATAATAATTCACCCCACGAATGTGTGAACAGTAGTTCGCGACGACACTCGTATAGGTACGTATTATGTAAATGCGGCATAAATGCAGTATAAGACTCGTATGAGCTGACATTCGCACATGAAGCCCGTCCGCGCACGCTCGCGCTCGCGGTCAATACTCGCAGATTAAACCGACAACTGTACATCAATCTGTCCAACAGACTACAGACTTGATACCCACTTGAAAACTAGCACTCTGTTAACTTTAAATTTATTGCGGGAACAGTCAATCGTTTTTTCCAACACGAGCCAAAACTGGTTACCTACTGGTAACTATTTTAGAAAGCATATAATGCCGGAGCCACACGCTTGGCACTTGCTGCAAACTACAAACTCAAACGTTTTACAATCATACTTGTTGGTACATCGCAAGCTTTTGCGGCATATTCCTTTGAATTGTACAAAAAATCAACAGTCGGCTACAACTGCTACAAGTGCTTGCAAGCCTACACAAGCCAAGTCTAACTCTTTCTCCATACGGTTGGATTTGTAATGGTGGAGAATCAGTCCAGTAGATTCGGAGAAAATTGGCTGTCACGGACAGATAGATACCCGAAAGACAAACGGACTCCTACTCTGGTATCTGTCTGTATGTCTTTCTGTAAGGGTTCTGTTTTTTACGGATGTTCGGAACCCTAATATCGGTTTTGCTACACAAAACGACGGAGCCCAATTACAAAGCCTCTGCTTTCCCCGTCCGTCCGTCGGTTTGTCTGTCAGCGGGCTGTATCTTAAGAAATGTAATAGTTATACAGTTGAAATTTTCCCAGATTGTGTATTTCTATTGCTGCTATAACAACAAATAATAATAATTAAATTAAAACGAAAAAGTAACCGAGCTCCCATACAAGAAACATGTTTTGTTTTTCGGTTTATGGTACGGAATCCTTCGTGTAAGAGTCCTACTCGCACTTGGCCGGTTTTTAACGGATGTTCGGAATCCTAATGAGTTTGAAGTTTGCGGCGAGTGCCAAGCGTGTGGATCCGGCATTAACCAAGAAAGTGTCTCCTGTAGTTTGTACGTCACGTAGTAAGTAGTAAATAGTGTCATATAAGTACACGAATGTCGAGTAACCTGCCTCAATAACCAAAAGCAGTTTAAAAAAACATGAGTTTATCTTTACGACGACGACGCTTTATTTCAAAAATGTGTCGTGTTTAAAATGAACGTTTTCGTTTACTTGGCCGTTATTGTTATATTACTTCCCAAAATTTGATCCGTATGAGCGAAACTTTCGCGCGCATATGAAAGATTCACTCTGTATAAAACGTCATGGTTAATCGGTTCCTATTTGGTAAAATTCATTTATTTAATTTGTTTGTATTACCTGATTCATGAAGTTCTCGATATCAAAATGGCGAAGACTTCTTATTTTAGCCAGAATGCTTCCGAATATAATTCGAGATAAAGTTCGAAGCTTTAAAAAATAACGCAATAAACGTAAGAGTCGGGCTGTCGGACACCCTGCTAACTAAATTAAAGATGTACGAGGTCCATCTGGAATCAAAATCTCTTTTAAATCGTTTCTAGCCTCTCTGGCTGAAGTCCAAATCGATGACAGTTCTTTGGCAAGCAATCACCGACCCGTCAGCAAGGGTTAATGATTGGGTAGCTGATGTGCTGTTGCACGAGTAAGTTACGTAGCGCGCGGTGCCTATCAAGGTAGCACATAAGTTACGTAGCGCGTGGTGCCTATCAAGGCAGAACATAAGTTACGTAGCGCGTGGTGCCTATCAAGGTAGCACATAATTTACGTAGCGCGTGGTGCCTATCAAGGAGGCACATAAGTTACGTAGCGCGTGGTGCCTATCAAGGCAGCACATAAGTTACGTAGCGCGTAGTGCCTATCAAGGTAGCACATAAGTTACGTAGCGCGTGGTGCCTATCAAGGCAGAACATAAGTTACGTAGCGCGTGGTGCCTATCAAGGTAGCACATAAGTTACGTAGCGCGTGGTGCCTATCAAGGAGGCACATAAGTTACGTAGCGCGTGGTGCCTATCAAGGCAGCACATAAGTTACGTAGCGCGTGATGCCTATCAAGGCAGCACAAAAGTTACGTAGCGCGTGGTGTCTATCAATGCAGCACATAAGTTACGTAGCGCGTGGTGCCTATCAAGGCAGCACATAAGTTACGTAGCGCGTGGTGCCTATCAAGGAGGCACATAAGTTACGTAGCGCGTGGTACCTATCAAGGCAGCACATAAGTTACGTAGCGCGTGGTGCCTATCAAGGCAGCACATAAGTTACGTAGCGCGTGGTGCCTATCAAGGAGGCACATAAGTTACGTAGCGCGTGGTGCCTATCATGGCAGCACATAAGTTACGTAGCGCGTGGTGCCTATCAAGGAGGCACATAAGTTACGTAGCGCGTGGTGCCTATCAAGGCAGCACATAAGTTACGTAGCGCGTGGTGCCTATCAAGGAGGGACATAAGTTACGTAGCGCGTGGTGCCTATCATGGCATGGCAGCACATAAGTTACGTAGCGCGTGGTGACTATCAAGGCAGCACATAAGTTACGTAGCGCGTGGTGCCTATCAAGGCAGCACTTAAGAAGCTGCCGATGCGTTTGTAAAAACATTCTTATTTAATGTTACACAATTTATTGAAAAGGACAGAGAAACAAAGACGAAAGAGAAAATAGATTACTGATGGATGAGTTATGACATCTAGTAGAAACGGAAAATCAATATAGAGATAGGAAATGGTCATTAGCTAGGTTTGAAAGAAGCTAGTGACGGGCTTGCCTAACCGTTAACGTCTTGTGGTAAAACTTGGTAGAACGCGAGGGCTTCACAAGTTTCAAATTCCCCGATGATCTGTGACATGGTCATGTCGAATGCGTATCATGAACTCATGAAGGAACTTAAAACGTCCTTTGAGATAACAGGATATTGCAGGAACAAATAGAACACTAAAAAGTAATGATGAAACATGGGCCTTCCAGCGAACAACGACGGCGGATTAGCCTCCCCTTGGTCTTAAAACGATATTCTTTAACATTGTTCATACCATTTTCGAGTCAATTAAAGCTACTCGTACTCGTAGCAGTAAAAATTCAAAAAATCCAAAAATATGTTTTTTCCTAAGATTATGTTTGCAAGTATGAGTTTCTATTGAATCTGACTTAGCATTAAGATTAAGGTTCTTCCATACAAACAATTTTAAATATTTTTGTAGATTTTTATTCGTTCACTAAAATGTGCTAAGACGCAAGCGTTTCTTTTTCCCGCTAAAAGGAGCCAATTCTACCCAACTCCATCCTTCCGAGGTGTAGCCGTGCCGATAACCGACCGACTTGAGTTTCTTGGTGTTACGAAAACATCTACCCTCAGTTTTGAGCCTTTCATAGATGCATACGAGTACTGCTCTCCTCTTGAGACGGATCTGCCAGATACCAGCTCGATGCTCTTTAGTCAATTAAGAAACGAGCCAAGAGCACCATCGGCAATGATAAGCTCGTCGAGTCGAAGCTCCAAAGTCTTGAGCACCGACGACGAGTTGCTGGCCGGTCGGTGTTCTGTCGGTTGCATTTTGGGGAGTGTGCGACGGCATAATTTAATTACGCCAAGCACGGCGTCACATCATTGTACCTCAAGACGTACGGTGATGCGCCACCGGTACATGGTGGACATCCCACCCTGAACCCCGAACACATTCATAGTGCGTACAGCTAAAGAGTGGAATTCCCTGCCAGAGTCTATGTTTTCTGATAGCTACACCTGGGAGTCTTTAAGTCAAGAGTAAATAGGTTATTTCTAGGAAAGCCTGCTACATTTTCGAACGCATCATCGCCTACCATCAGGTGAGATAGTGGACAAACATATGCCTATCAATAGTAAAAAAATAGCATTCTATTGCTGAAAGAATGTTTTTAATGTAATCAGTATTTTTTGAGCCTATAAAAAAAGCACACAAAAAGGTTTTTTTTTTATGCCTTAAAATATTAGTATCAAGGAGAAGTATCTCAAGCTGACTGAAGTGGCAGGGTATACGCTGACCGCGAGATTTAAAATAATAATGCAAATGAAATGAATTTCAACAATTCGTTCTGCCTATAATATTATGTAAGAAATCCAATAAATTAGTGGATTTAATGTCAACACAGATCGCCAAGTTACAGATGAAAAAGATAAAATAAGATAATGGTGTATATTGAATAGAACCATCCATTTTACTCGATGAGTTGTTGCTGTAGCGGCGAAGTGACGCGGTGTTTGTGCGCGCAGGGACTTCCGGCCGACGTCGCTGGAGCGCGGGCAGGAGCTGTGGCGGCTGCGCGTGTACATGGTGTACGCGTGGGGCGGGCCGCTGCTGCTGGCGGGCGCGGCGGCGGCGCTGGACGCGCTGCCCGCTGCCGCCGCCGCGCCCTTCCTGCGCCCGCGCTTCGCCGTGCAGCGCTGCTGGTTCTACGGTGACATGGAGATCCTTGTCTACTTCTTCGGGCCCGTGGGCGTGCTGCTGCTAGTCAACCTAGCGCTGTTCGTGTCCACCACGCGCCAGCTCACGTGCGGCCTGTGGCGCCGCGACGAGGTCAAGTCCACTTCCGAGCGGTAGGTCACCACGGCACTGCTTGGTAATCATCTGCGAAGTAAGGTTTCTGATTGCGCCTCGTGTTGCAGGGCGGCTCTGGGGCGCGTATGCGCCAAGCTGGTGGTGGTGATGGGCGTGACATGGGGCGCCGACGTGGTGTCGTGGGCGGCGGGTGGGCCCGACTACGTGTGGTACGCCACGGACCTGCTGAACGCGCTGCAAGGCGTGTTCATCTTCCTGGTGGTGGGCTGCCAGCCGCACGCGTGGGCGGCGCTGAAGCGCGCGGCGGCGGCGTGCTGCGCGCGCGGTGCGGGCGGCGCCGGGGGGCGCAACACGCACTCGTCCACGCACCTGCCATCGTGCGGCGAGTCGCTCACGCACACCACGCCCGCGCCGCCCGCGCCGCAGCCCGCGCCCCCTGCGCCCCCCGCGCCCCCCCGCATCCCCATGGAGACGGTGTGCTGAGAAACTCTGGCACGTGCGACTGTGAGACTGTGAGACTGTGCGACTGTGCGCCACTAGTGACGTGACACTTTGCCTCTGAGGCTCGAGCTTTAATGTACTTGAACGTACTTAGTCATAGTGAATATTTATTCTTCAGTATTATTTTGTATTCCCGTAACGATTACGATCGGTGTTGTCGTATGATTGACCGCTGATGACGGACCGAACTGTGCCTGATGTGTATTGTATACGTGTTTATTATGATTACGGCGTACATATTGTACGATCCGTGTACTGAATCGAACGATGAAAGCTCCTTATAGCTTTGGTAAACTCTTGCCCTGTTAGATTGGCTGTTGAACAAAAAATAAATGTTAAAAGCATAACATGTCGTTTTACTGAGCCGCGAGGACGCGACACTGCGTCGAGTCCGCGCGTTGATGTCTTTTGTTGGCGTGAGATGCCCGATCGCAGACATGAATATTCGACGTCATCTAAACAACGTGTAGTCAATATTTAATTAAAGGTTACTCAAAATATTAATCCCTTGGGATTTGTGCACATATTGGTAACTTTATTGGACCCCATGGATTTAAAACTGATCGAGCTGATGACGGAACCCAACACCTCGAGGCGGCGACTCACAGCTTCTGAATGATATTTATTTTGTAAGTATGTTGAACATTTGAACACTTTTACACGTCAATCTGATTTGTTCATTTTAAGCTAGATGAGGCCGTGCCTTCGCTTTAGTTATTTGGTGTAGTTTTCAGTAGTTTGCGCGTAGAATTCCATAGTCTTATGATAGATCTTTGATTTGCCTTTATTCGATCTTTTTCAGGTTAGAATAAGAGGCTTTATTGTAGGGGTTTACGTACGCGTGGCGTGGAGAGCGTGCCCCCACGCCGCTTACGCCCAGTGCCACGCCGCTCACGCCCAGTGCCACGCCCGTCTCGTTCCTCGGACAGACTGGATACCCATGCCGTCAATATGTAATGAAAGCTAGTGTACCATACAATGATAATGATGTCATGACTCATGCATGTGTAACTCATTTGTAATGTATTGTCTTTGATTTTAGACACCAAAAAATGGTAAGGTATTAGGTTGAAGGAGCTGCTGGCTGCAGTCGAACGAGTCGGCTCCGAACTTGTATATGTCGATTACTCTCCTTAGAACACTATTGTTATCATTACAAGTACAAATTAGTTTATTGTGATAAATAGAAAATTACATCACATTTGAACGTGTTTGGAGCCTCCCTCGCAACAACTGTATATACTACTCTGTCAAGAAAGTACCGGGAAAAGATCAATAATACATAAAATGTCTGTTATTCATCCAAATTTATTTTATCACCTTCAAAGTATGCTCCTTTAGAAACGATACACTTGCGCCAACGAATAATCCATTCATCAAAACATTTCATAAACGCTGCTTCCGGAATTGAGTTCAGTTCTCGCCGCGAATTCTCCTTTATGTCTTCTATCGATTGAAAACGGGTGCCACGAAGTGGTAATTTGAGTTTAGGAAAAAGAAAAAAGTCAGCAGGAGCCATATCTGGTGAATATGGTGGTTGCTGGATGCTATTTGTTGAGTGTTTGGTTAAAAATTCGTTCACAATGATAGCCTTGTGCGAAGGCGCATTGTCGTGGTGCAAAATCCAAGAATTTTCTTTCCACAAATCTGGCCTTTTTCGTCGAATTTGCTCTCTTAAACGCCGCATAACGCTCAAATAATATTCTTTATTTACCGTTAGACCTTCCGGTAAGAATTCAGAGTGCACAACACCGCGATAGTCAAAGAAAACAGTCAACATGACTTTGACTTTTGATCGACTTTGGCGTGGTTTTTTCGGTTTCGGTTCAGTTAGAAGGCGCCACTCCGAAGCTTGTTGACTAGTTTGCATGTCAAACTCGTAAACCCACGTCTCGTCACCAGTAACAATGCGTTTCATGAATGTTGGGTCCGAACTGACTCGTTCTAGCATGTCCTCAGCGACTTTCATGCGATTGAGTTTTTGGAGAAAATTCAGATCTTTTGGGACTAGCCGAGCAGCAACATGTTTCATACCCAAATGATTAGTTAAAATGGTACGGATCGACTCGTGAGATACAAAAAGTTCGGCGGCTATCTCTCTCAGAGTTGAATGGGGATTTTCAGTCACTATTTCCTTCACTTTTGCGATGTTAACTTCAGTTGCAGACGTTGACGGCCTACCAGAGCGAGGCAAATCTTCCATCACATCTCGACCGCTTTTGAACGCTTTGAACCACTCATAAGCACGAGTTTTTGATAAAGTCGATTCACCGTAAGCCTTCTGTAACATTTTCAGTGACTCCGAACACGAAATTCCATTGGCGATGCAAAATTTAAGACAAACTCTTTGTTCGATATTTTTGTCCATTATGAAATTCGCAATACACACTATATATGATATTACTAAAACAAGCACTGTATTTAATATAAATAACAGATGCAACTCAAACTCCGCGCCAAAATGGAACAGTTGTGCCAATCTAACAACTACAAAAAAAAACAAAAATTTGAATTTGGAACCATAAACAAATCATCCATTCCCGATACTTTTTTGACTGAATGTACATATAATATGTATTATATTTTGGCAGTTTACTTAGATTGAGTAGTTCAATAGGCGTATATATTAAGGCAGGGCCATCAAAATTTGCTTCAGTTTCACAATAAATCGTAACTCTGTAGGTTAAATACGGGGGCGGGACAAGCCGCAAGACAGGCGATCGGTGGGCTAGGGGTAGGTAGGGCTGCCATCCGTCTGGGTTTTCTTAGTTTGAAGGGCGTCCGGAGAGCGTCCGGGCGGGGTTTTCAAATAGGTTGTTTTGCGTCCGGGAAGCTCCATTGATTGAAAGGTTAAAGGTAGAAATAAAGTAAAACAAAACTTAGTTATTAACTAATTCGTAATTATTGGCTTTTTCGTTCCTCATACTAAGAGTTTTTGTTAACACTAGTCGGCAAGCGCTTGTAGTAACAAAATCTAATCTACTCAAGCGTCGCTGTAAACATTTTCGAGCTCGCTCCGCTTGCTCTTACGTAATTTTTCTCACACTTTAGGCATAAGTTCAGAAAAAGTTTTATCGAACTAGATATGATTGGTTAATAGAAATTGTCTATCTGATCCGAGCCGGGGTACTAAAATTAGCGAGCTTACTTCGCTCGCCCTCGATTTCGAGTTGGCTTAATTTTCCCTCTCCGCCTAATCCGCATTTCTGTGCAAATGTTCAAAAAAACTATGGTATTTATGAACCTACGAGTTCCTAAAATTTTCGCGCTCGCTACGCTCGCGTTAATGACGTTTCATTAGGTAATTTTTCTGAAAACACGGTTAAACAATTATGAAAGTGTCTGATACGTTATCTTTTATTTACATATAAAAAAATCTAATGTAATGGAGATGGAGTGATAAAAAATTTTAGCTAGCTTCTCTAACTCTTGAATTTTAAAATCTCTTAGTTCTTAATTTTTCCTGTTTGTGGCAAAAAGTTACTTTTAAGTTACTTTTTATTAAGGCAGAAAATCAAACTATCCGATAAAGGGTACAAAAACTTTCTGACTTTTAGAGTTTTTCTGTTTCCGTCAACAAAGTGATTTACATCGTCCGGGCCGTTACTTAGAAAACTATGACTGGCCTAAAATTCCATTTTTTATCGTGCATACCGCAACGATTTTTCTTGACGTGTAAATGTGTTATGTTTAACTTATTTACAAAACATTTGTCATTGGGCGTCGCATCTCATTTTGAGGACAAGGCCCGCCCTAGAAAAAAATCCCTAGATACGCCAATGAGTAGTAGTACCTACTCGCACATATGTAGGTAGTTCGCATGCAAATTAGTCAATGGTGAATCGAAAGTGTAGTGCGCACACGTGGAGCGGGCGAACGGGGGTGTTTGCGGGGCGCGGGGTACGAGGCGGACTGGACCTGCTTTCTCCGAAACCCGAAGGCGTCCGACTGCACCCGAGCGCTGCGCGGGCGCTCGGTTCCGAAAACGCGCCACAATGCACCTCGGCATGAATGCGCCTCACAGCCGTGTCGTCGTGTCCACTACTCGTACCTGCAGTACCGCACTATACTACGTACTCAACATTCCTCGCCTTATTGTTTAAAGTAAATTTAGCAGAAGTACCGCTGGCCAGGCGCTGGCCGGGTACTGCCACAGTACTCGAAACATAAACAATCGGCGACAATCCGCCCTGCTATGTGCTGAGAATTGGCCGTAGGTACTATTTTACCTGATCATGGAAGAGCAAGGATAGTTATTAATGTTACCAGTACGCGCTTAATTCTTAACTAAACAATATTGTGCGTATTTCAATATCTTTAGAGGATTTTGATCCAGAACGTTTCTTAATAACTGAAATTGTTTTCGTTCCCTTTTTTAAGAATGGGATATCAAATGATTTCTCCCGCTCTGGGTGGAGTAGAATGGAGTGTCACACTAACTGACTAAAACCCATCCGTGTTCCTCCTAATGCCCTTAGCGTTTTGCGCCGCGGTGACTCTATCGAACAGATCCCGCGACCCTGGCAGGCCCGCCTTCTACGCTGACGTCTCTTTGAGGTGCGTGTGGAACACAACGCGCTGTCGTCCCGGGCTGGGGCCTAACCCCCATGGTTCTGATCGGACGGCGACCCACCCCACCCTCGCCTTCCGCAGGCTCACTAGTTATGTATGTACCTACATGATCTTAATCTTCACCTTCTCATGGCTATCTGTACGACTCGCCCCTGCTTCCAATATAATTATGATTTGGCGATTAGACAAAACTTCCGGAATAAATTCTTGACATTATGGTGAGAACCGTTTCAAAGTATACGAGTAGTGAGAACAACAGCGTGTACACACTATTTCCAAATGCGATTTAATTATAGTCTATAACGTTACCGCATCTCCAATAGCGACAAGTGCTTGTGATTCATGTGCAATGATTTGAGGCTGCTGGATGCGAGCCCCAGTGCTCCGTGCTACCCATATGCTAAAGATGCTACGACATTTTGTGTGTCAAAAATTCCGAAATGCTATAATATGCCTTATTCAACAGTAAGGATTTAAGCCTTTTCTTAAACAGCGTGTCGAGCCTTCCACCTTCCGCCAGCTCACTGCGAGCCTTCCACGTTCCGCCAGCTCACTGCGAGCCTTCCACCTTCCGCCAGCTCACTGCGAGCCTTCCACGTTCCGCCAGCTCACTGCGAGCCTTCCACGTTCCGCCAGCTCACTGCGAGCCTTCCACCTTCCGCCAGCTCACTGCGAGCCTTCCACCTTCCGCCAGCTCACTGCGAGCCTTCCACGTTCCGCCAGCTCACTGCGAGCCTTCCACGTTCCGCCAGCTCACTGCGAGCCTTCCACGTTCCGCCAGCTCACTGCGAGCCTTCCACGTTCCGCCAGCTCATTGCGAGCCCCGCCAGCTCACTGCGAGCCTTCCACGTTCCGCCAGCTCACTGCGAGCCTTCCACGTTCCGCCAGCTCACTGCGAGCCTTCCACCTTCCGCCAGCTCACTGCGAGCCTTCCACCTTCCGCCAGCTCACTGCGAGCCTTCCACGTTCCGCCAGCTCACTGCGAGCCTTCCACGTTCCGCCAGCTCACTGCGAGCCTTCCACCTTCCGCCAGCTCACTGCGAGCCTTCCACCTTCCGCCAGCTCACTGCGAGCCTTCCACGTTCCGCCAGCTCACTGCGAGCCTTCCACGTTCCGCCAGCTCACTGCGAGCCTTCCACGTTCCGCCGACGGACGCGACGAGGCGACGGACACTGCTGGTGTTACCCATATTAGCTACAGTCTGTTTGTCAGGAATGTTCGTTATTGTCGATATATTCGAATCTCTAGTGCAAACGCAAAATACCACAAGGTTCGAGGAACATGAGGTATTTATGTAATGTAATAATGGCAATTGTTAATTAAGTATATCACGCAGATTTTTTTTACTTTAGCTTCGACACAAACTCGTCTCGTGATGCCCTTCACGTCACTGTTGTGAGCGCCATTAGTGCAGCCAAGAAATAGATAAGGTGTGCACGTGCCCGGGACGTGATCATGAGAGCGGCAAACAGATACCGCTCAGTTAACGTTTGTTCTGTTTGGAGCACAGCCATGAGTGCCATGACACTTGGAGATTTGAAAATAGTTCATAGTTTGTTATCATTTAGGCTAAGCGAGAGGCGAGCAGGCCGTCCTGTGCGCATTATTATCGCGGCGCCATGAGCTGCTGACGTCACTATCCCAGCGCGATAGTGCGCCGGCCGCCGGCGCACTATCGCGCTGAGGAGGGCGCGCGCAGCTCGGAGCCTGAACACAGCGTCACTTAGTTTGTATTTCATAATAAATTAATATAATCAAAAAGATGATTCCGTGCTTCGGAAGGCACGTATAAGCCAGCTGGCGGTCCCGGCCGCCTAACTAGGGTGTGTGGGGTCGTTAGACCATACTGCCCACACGAGAAGAAGAAGAAATGAATACAATCGAAAATCTCCAAGTTTACCGCTAGCAGCGCAACCCACGTGCGAACGCTGACCAGCGAACCGGGCCAGCTCACACGCCAGACACGCCAACTAGTCCTGAACTGATAGTGTTTGCCCCGACTCACCCTATTAACATGAATTGTAAATTGTACCACAGTTGAATGAAATTGCTACAACT
This sequence comes from Lacanobia oleracea, assembly GCA_950371165.1. Taxonomy (NCBI): domain Eukaryota; kingdom Metazoa; phylum Arthropoda; class Insecta; order Lepidoptera; family Noctuidae; genus Lacanobia; species Lacanobia oleracea. Next base: position 478,674 of record OX493400.1, read on the forward strand.
AAGTACTTAGAAATACCATTATCAAATTGGTTCCTTAGCTTAATTAGTTAGTTTAATAGTAGGCAACAATCGAAAACTGGTTCTACTATGTACTTAGGCCTACCTTAGCAGTTTTCGATTGGACTCGCGCATTCAGAAGAGGGGGTAACAGTTGGTAGTCAAATTAGTGATAGATATAATTTTAATACTAGAAATAAAGATAAATTAGATCAACCATTTTATAGATTAGCTAAAGTACACACATCTTTCATGGGGTACATAAATGTTACAATAAAATACCTTGTGACATATTAGAACTAAATGAAAGACAATTTAAAGCGTATGTAAAATAAAACGTACGTAAAGCACACTTTGTAAACAAGCTTAATACAAATTAGAAGATTACATTCAGGATAAGAATGCAGGGAAGCATGCTGGTCCTGCTCCATAGGACAGTCAATGTTGTGGACAAAATCAAACTGGTTGCTTTATGTATTAACTTTATAGATATTCTGTTTCTTTTGTGTTTGTATTTTTCTGGTAACTCACACACTGTTAATTAGTAATTCCAATATTTGTAAATGTGTGAGTATCATGTACCTACTTATTTAGAAAATTGATAAGTCTACCTCTGCATACCCTTGGTGCATGATCCTCACATATTACTAAATTTTTGTATACTTACCAAATATTATAAAGATTTATTTGAAAAGAGAGTAACTATGGAGTTTCTTGTCCATTCTTCTCCAAAAGAATCTACCTTTCCGAATGGACAGTAGAGTCACTTCAGAATTTTTATATATTTGAAATGTGAATGACGTTCAAAAGTGCCGTTTAATGGCCTAATTGGAATAAACGTTTTGACTTTGAATTTGACTTTGGTACTGTGAGAGCTGATCGTTTTCATCGGGACCTCTTTAGTAGTTTAGGAAGTTGCTCACGGCATCTAAAACAACTGTTCCAAATTTCAAATTGATAGCATTAGTGTTCTTGAGATATCCAGCTATGACATACGGACAGACTAAGTCACACCATAAGAGCTCCTTTTTACCAATTTGGTACGGAACCCTAAAAATAAAAATAAAATTGGCTGCACACAGATACACACAATGCAGGAACAAATTTTTAAACAACAATATGATTGTGTGCCCCACCCGCACGGCTGCGCCAAATGGTTCCAGTTCGGCCCCGTCACTGTCGTCCAGACGTCCACCGACAGATAATAATATACGTCGGTCGTGCTTGCTACGGGCTACGGCGTGTGCAACATCCCAGCGGAAAAGTGTCGTTTTTTTTTTGTTTCAGTTCAGCAGATATTTAGTGTATTACGTCCTGCAAATGTGTATGATAAGTACGAATTTGTGCATCCAACCATTAGGGAGTTATTAAACAAAAACAGTTTCGGAACTTTTTTTTCCTATTGACGTACATGAAAAAATATTCAAACAATAATTAGTGTGTATTTATCTTTTGATTTTGTGGGTCGATTTTGATGTAATAAACGCTAAATGTTACTCGTGTTATCACTCAATATTTTCAAGTACCTACGTTTGGAACCCAATCTGTGGTTTATACGTGATGCTCCCTCAAACACACAGACAAACAGACGCAATTTTCAAAAATTGCATTTTTGTGTTTTATATCTTTTTCTTAACTTTTCTATGTAATCTTTATGGTGTACCCTTGTTTGGTAGACAGAAATTTCATAGAATATCGTTTCGCAGAAATTGTTTCACATAATGTTTGGTTGTTGTAATTTTACGTCAAATATTATTATTTAAATGACTATTTACTTGAGTGAAACTTATTTCACAGAAACACAATTCAATGAATTTCATGATCACATTTTTTTATTTAACAAACTTATCAAACAGTACAATTATTTTTTAACGAATATTGTTTATCCGGTGTTTTTTTCCACAGTATTTTATACTTCAGTGACATGTAATTATAATTAAATATTATTGTTTTATAATATGTCCATCGCATACTTTTAAGATGGCAGAATTTTATTCGGAATAATTTAACTACACATATTGCCCTTTTTATAAAATAGCATTCAACTAAAATAAAATATGATCTTAAAAAATCAACGTGTGCTAAAAAATTTTTTGACAGAAATGAATCGCTGTAAAACCGACCCCACGTAGTCTTATCTGCCCTACCCCTAGAGTGTAATTTAAGCCCGCGTAGGTGCGGAGGGCTGAGGCGGCCCGCGAGCTGAGTAGCAGGTGTGCAATTTCGGCTTGCTGGCCGGCTCTGCCGGCCAGCCTCAGCCGCGGTGGCGGGTTATAACCATCTCGTAAGTTGGCGTGGGATCGCCGGAGCGCCGGAGCCGTGACAGAAACCATGCCTGCTGCATGTTGCATGCTTTCCTGCAAACTGTGTTGCTTGCTTGCATTCTGCATGTTGCCTGCTCGTTTGCGTGCTACATGATTGCTTGCTTGCATGCTGCATGTTGCATTGCAAGCCGCATGCTTGCTGCATGTTGCATGCCGCATGCTTGCCATATGCTGCATGTTGCTTGCCGCATGCTTGCTACTTGCTGCATTTTGCATACCGCAAGCTTGCTGCATGCTGCATGTTGCATGCTGCATGATTGCTGCATGTTTGCTGCATTCATATTGCATGCTTACCTGCATACTTGCTTGCATTATGCATGTTGCATGCTCTTTTATGTGCTGTATGCTTGCTTACTTACATGCTGCATGTCGTTTGTTTGCTGCATGCTTGCTGTGTGCTTGATGCATGCTAGCTGTATGCTTGCTGCATTAATGGTTATGCTTGTTTGCATAGTTTTGTCTTTTATTCCCATCGCCATTTGCCACCATTGCCGCTTCGCGGGGTTCCGTCGAGCGGGCCCGAATGAAAAGTTTTGCTTGAGTAGAATTTATCCGCATTTTTTTTGTGACTGCGATGTTGTAATTTTATAGGAGATCCTTCTATAAAATTACAACATGCATTTTGTCAAACGTTTAGAAACTGTCAGTTGATAAAATGTTTTTCTTGGTAACAAGTTTTATGTTAACTAATCATTATGCGGATAAAGAATATTTGATTTGTAATTCTATGATATCATAAATATCGAAACAAAGTTTATTTGTAACAAAAATCTATGATTTAAATTTATTCAAAGTAAGTTCATTGATTATTCTATGAAATGATAATACGAGAAATTTTTTATGTGAAACGAAATTCTATGAAACATATTTTTATGCAAAAATATTCAATGTACAGACACAGCTAATCTACGTTTTATTATATGTATAGAAGATATAGATAATGATGTTGTTTTTATTTTTATTCTAATTGGTCAATAGATAAGTAATAAGTACTTTTAAGAGTACAAAGTTAATTCAGTTGTTTCTTTTCTGCTATACTATTGTATACACACCTGTACGAAACTATTAAACACAACAACGATATTATTCTAGAAATTTTAGAACGTTAGCTCTTTATACTAAACGGGCGCCTAATAACCATTCAAACTTGGTTGGATTATCCATGTATTGTGGTGGTTCTGGTATTTTTATTTATATCTATTTAGTTGTTTAGTGTTATGAGCTGAAATTTAACATGTGAATAGTTGCATTAATAAACAAAATATTGGAATATGTTTAATTTTGCTTTTCTTTTAAATAGTACTTCAATCGGATGTCGTAAAACATAGTGGTTCAGTCCTAGTAAATTATGCCATTGCTCTTTAATTACAAAGAGCACATAATTTAAACTTGGCAGGACATTGTAGACCTTTAAAAGGTACAAATAAACGTCATAAGTTAGGCTCTAGAATCCCTATTTTAAGTACTAGGAACTAATAACCTTATTTTACTTTTACGGATATAATATCTTCTGAACGGTATGCTTTTTTCAAATTCTGTTTTCGCAAACATTACACACAAATTCAAATCTTGCATCCAACGATTAGGGAGTTATTCAACAAAAACAGTCCTATGAACGTACAAGAAAAAAAATACACACAATAATATTTGTATTTGTGTGTAAATGTGTATGTTAAAATGAAATTTGTGTGTCATGAAACTGCGGAGATATTTTAGCATACGCAATTTACACACAAATACTAATATTATTGTGTGTATTTTTTTTTCTTGTACGTTCATAGGACTGTTTTTGTTAAATAACTCCCTAATCGTTGGATGCAAAAATTCGTACTTACCATACACATTTACGGGACGTCATACACTAAATATCTGCTGAACTGAAATTAAAAAAAACGACACTTCCGCTGGGATGACGCACACGGCTACGGCTCGCAGGGGCGCGGTAGTCCGGCGCGCTGGCATGCCCCGCCGGGCTATTGTCCATCACCCGCTGCTGATAACGATAAGCCTAGTAAAGTGATTGCCTCCCACGACGAGTCGTGCGACGATAGTAGCAGGTTCGTCATGGGAAAATCTCCTGAATTGTTTAAAAACTATCCAAAACATCTAGATCACGGTTTCCCAAACTTGGGTCCAAAGATTTTTATTTGAGGGTCCGCAAATAAAAGAAAAATAAATTAAAAAAATATTGGCGCGACCGAGCGTTTGACAAAACATGACAGAAACGTTTCTGTCATGTTTTGTCAAACAATAACACAATACGCGAAGATTGGACGGTGAAATAGATAAATGTCATAGTAATACATGTGAGTTTTTCAAATAAAAGTGTGATAGCGATTATTTTTTGTTTTATTCATAAGGGTCCCCGATCATAGTAAGGTGGCGTTAGAGGCTAGGGGTCCGCACTTGAGAAAGATTGGGAAACCCTGATGTAGATCAAAGGTTTTACGATGTAACCAGTGTGTAGCCGTGTACGTAAGTATTATTTAGATTATCTACTAACAGATAAGATATTAGTTAGGTACTATTTACATGGTCATGGTCAGGTTTCATGTATGTGCTAAATAAATACTATTCTTTCTTTCTTTCTATTCACTGCTGACGGGTTGAATGTTCAGAGTCACCTTGTACATAAGTGGTTGGAAAGCAACCGGGTCACAGGGGCAGGGCACAGGATATGGTCCCTAGTTGCGCGAGGCGATTGATTGGCTCAATGCTGCCGACACAGCCGACACAGCCGACACAGTGGCCGACAGCGCTCCTTGTCAGCTCGTTACACGGACACCGGCGCATTGTGTACAGATAACGCGCGGCTTGACCTCTCACCTCGTATATCACACTAACTCTTTGTCGCAGCGCGTCGCTCTCGCTTCACGCCATCACAACAATGAGGAATGACTGTATGAGTGCTCGGACTCGGAATAACAACAGTTTACTTGTGTAATCAAAAACGAATTAGTGATCGAGGTCAGTGCACGTGTAGTAGTGCTGTGCGAGTGAGAGGTGAGACTGCCGCACGGCCGCGCTGTCCTGTGTGCAAGCGCAAAACAAACAGGAACCTAAGACAATATTAAAACACGGTCAGCGAAATTAATCAACACCAGCATTGCGCTGGTGAGCGGCATTCAGTCTGTCTGTACCGGTATTTGGTATAGATATAAAATGCACAAAGCATTGAAACATAAAATATCTACACAATAATAAAATTGAAATCAGCCCAGCCGATCACTGAGTCGGCAGGGCTGCGTCCTGCAGGACGTATAGTGGATGGCGCCGGGCACTGCCGGAACACTGCCTGGCTGAATACTCCTTGGACTTGCACGAAATTATCTCGTTCATACCTACAAATTTCATGTTATTCTTTTTAGGGTTCCGTACCTCAGTCGGTAAAAACGGAACCCTTATAGGAAATCCAAACATCATCTTTTATTTTGAAGAACAAGAGAAATAGTGATTTAAAAAAGTTGTTGTCTGTAAAGTCGGTTTACGGACGACAATTTTACGTGATAACGTATTAAGAAAACAATTGAATTCCTTATGCCGATCGTGCCTCTCTATCGCTTGTTCCGCGCTCTCGCCCTCGGAACGTGACACTATTTCGCGCGTGCAGCCGGCGTTCATTGATTTAAAAGACGTTATCACGTCCAAAATATTGGTTCGTTAATACTTATTACTATAATGCAAGTTCTAATATGTCGCAGTTCGACCACTGTCATATTCGCGATGTAAGAGTCTATCATAAGTGGACTAAAAAATTATCAATGAACAAATACGTTTTTGAGCTCTAAAAATTGTCAAAAATCACTACCTTTCTCTTTGATCGTTTTCACTTGGGCTTTTTTTTATTTTTATTTGTTACATAATTAATAATTGTATATATTTATCTATTATGTATTTATTTATATAAATCGTACACCTAAGACTACCTACAGTACTGTCTTTCCATTATCTTTGCAATCCATCCAAAGCTTGTCTTGAAAAGATCGCTTTTAGCGATAAGACCGCCCATTGTGTCACCCTATGGAATGTTTTCTTCATCTATCTTTTCTGTAACTTATATGGTGAAATAAAGAGTATTTTATTCTATTCTAAAAATGCTTATAAAGGAATGTTTTTTGTTAAACAATCATCATTTGCATCAAAGATTAGGATTGTAAAAAAAATCGACTGTCTTATAACCAACGCATTTATTTATAACAATTTTTAAACAATAAGAGATTTAATTTTTTTAAAAATCATTTTCACACAACTTTGAAAAATAAAAAAACGAATCGTTAAAAATATATTTTTGAATGATTAATCCAAGTTTTTAATTTTTGAACCAAGACAATTTGTTAAAAAAGAAACTGAAAAATATTTTTTTCCAAAGCTTCAGAATATATCCCATATTCTGAAGCTTTTTAAAAATATCTCCATTGAAGGAAAAAATATCAGATTTATAGTTTAACAATACAATTATTATTGTCACATTTGCAATGTTCATGCTTAAGCAGAAAAAAACTGTTCGTTAACTGCTATTTGAAAAATCACGATAAAACAAAACTGCTATTGAATTTAATGATTATTGTGCATTCATCTATTTAGTAAGTTCCTGATTTAATACGTTTAAATCCATTTTATAAGTAGTTAAAGTGGCCGAAGCGAGCATGGCTTGCGACAGCCAGAGTACCCGTTTTCACCCCTTTGGGAAAGTTATAAATATTGGTCTTTTAGTTCCGGAAGGACAGACTTTGTTTTAGGAAATTTCCTCCTTTTTAGGGTTCCGTACCCAGCGGGCTCTATCTCAAGAACCGTAATAGGGAGACAGTTGAAATTTTCACAGATTGTGTATACCTATTGCCGCTATAACAACAAATAATAAAAATTAAGGTTTATGGCATGGAACCCTTCGTGTGCGAGTCCGACTCGCACTTGGCCGGTTTTTTTCAGTAAATTGTTTAGGTATAACTTTTGCAGTTTTTTCGAGCGGTACTTTACTTTATTTCAAACATCATCTACATGCTCTTCCAAATCAAATGACCCCTCATTCATATTTTTCCGAGACTGCTGAACAAAGTTGATCAAAGAAGCACTTGTTGACTAGACTATCTACTAGTACTAGACTCGACTGTAGTGGACAGCAGCAATAAGAACTGGCGATTTTGTAGAGGGACTTCTCCTTAGTGTACGCACCTTTTTTAAACGACTTCTTTAAAAAGGAGGAGGTACTATGTTCGGCTGTATATTTCTTTTTTTTATGTATGTTCACCGATTTCTCCGCCAATTGTGGACCGATTTTAAAAATTCTTTTTTTATTCGAAAGCCTATACTCCTGAGGTGGTCCCATTGTCACCAAGTCAGAATCTGATGATGGGATCCCATGAAAATCGAGGGAAACCCTCAATTTTTATAAGCACATACACTGCTTTTCATAAAGTTTATAACGAAATTCAGATATTTTTGTATTGTTAAACTATAAATCATCATCTTATGTTGCTGCGCTGATGATGGAAGGTATAAGTCAGAATCTGATGATGGGATCCCATGAAAAATGTTTGTTCAGCGATATTTTCGCCAATTGTTAACCGATTTGGATGATTCTTTTTTGTTTGGAAGAGTATTTTCTCGGACTGGTCCCATTTAAATTTGGTGAAGATCTGATGAAGAACTTCGGAGATAGGCAACGTAACTCTTCAATAAATGATAGCAAATGGATCGGGATTTCTGTAATCGCATGTCTGTTGATTGTTTACACCAGTTCAAAACATAATATCACACTGGCACGCTGTGCTTGTGGTTTCACTTTTTAGTGGTACCTGCGTATCAATAAAAAGTGAAAAATAAAAAACTTTTAAACAAAAAAATAACTTTAACTACTTTTTTTGGAAGTCGGTTATATTTTTTAGTTAAAAAGTTTTTTTTTTCTGAGATGAGAACTTTGACATGTCACAGCAGCCGTTGCGGGCGGCCATGTTGCGCAGACTGATTGTAAAGTGCTCAGTTAATCGTAGTCGTCGCCACCTTTTTTTGTATTATATTCATAATTTTAATATTGGACGAGACATGTTTGCGAATGGTTCTTGTGCATGCCGCAAGGTCGAGGTTACTCGAGAAGTCGAGATATACCGTTGTTGTACTGACAGCGACGGCAGCGTGCGAGCCAGACGGCGCGCCGCCACACTTTGTACCTCCCTGCCGACTGGACGCGGTGAAGCGTCGCATTACAATCCCGCAATAGCTATCTTAAAACTATTCACATAATATACAGTGTAAACTCTATAACATAACGACAATTAACGGACTGAACATTTTTTGGAGTTGGAGAGTGGTTGTTAAATGGAGTGAAATAAAAAATATAATTTTACTATTCTGTAATATTAAAATTTACTAATTTAGTACACATTTTCCAAACGAATATTAATATTCATACAAATAAGAACGATAAATAAGAAGAGTCTGTTATCTTCGTCTGTTTTTTTTTGCTGCTCCAATATTTGAATAGTCAAACGAACTTACCTGTAAGTGAAGTTCGACGGTAATTATACGAAGTTATTGCCTCGTCCGAAGATAATCATTCATTTCAAAATGCAAAAAAGTAAACACGTAAATTTAGAAATAACTTTTAATAATCAACCAGTAGAGCAGATTAACAATACTAAATTTTTAAGCATTATAATTGACGAACATCTCACGTGGAATGAACATATTCATAATATTTGTAAAAAAAATAATAAGTTTGTATTCGCGTTAAAGAAAGTCAAAGAAACAACTTCTCAACGTACCGCATTATTGGTTTACCACGCGTACCTATGTATCTTCTACTTAAAATACGTTATGGTATATAATAGTCGTATGGGGATACACAGCAGAGTTATCGAGAGTACTAATAGCCCAAAAGAAATGCTTACGTGCGATATTCAACATGCGGTCGACTGATTCTTGCCGACCTGTTTTCAAATCTGCGAACCTTTTAACCGCTCCGAGCATATACATTTTTGAAATAGCTAAATTTGTTAAGTGCAATATGAAACTCTTTCAACATTAAAATAACTCAAACAAACGCAAAGTTAATCTTTCGTATTTAGAAGTACCCATAACTGAATTGTTTAGACACAGCTGCTTATATATGGAACCATTAGTTTATAACTCGCTGCCTAAGGGAATAGTTGACCTACCCTTCCGCAAATTTTGTTTTTACTTAAAAAATGGCTAATAAAAGAGAATTTTTAAAGTGTCAATGAATTTCTAAAAAAGCACTTCTGATTCCTACCATTTTAGAAATGTATTATGAGCTGACACTTTTCTTTTTCTACAAATTCGATACATAGCAGAAGACCCCGAGATAGAGGCCCTGCGACTGTTTGCTCCTGGGTGTCGCCCCTCCTCGGCGAGCTTTGCGGCTCGCTGGGTAGCCTCCTGGGTAACGAGCCCCCTCCCCTTGCCTCCGTCTCGGCCTCTACCCCGCGCACTAGTGGGGATCTTACGGGCTGAGACCGCCTCTCCGTTGGATGACGACCTCTGGTCATCCTCCGGCCTGGGCCGCTTACGGAAAAACTTGGAGTTCTCCGAAGCAGCCCCGGTTCCCTCACGTCCAGAGCTCGCCAAGCTGATGCCAGACGCAGAGTCGGAGTCTGACCCCGCATCTCCTCGGCGCTAAAGCGAGCTCTTCCTCCAAAGATTGGAGGGAGCCTCCGCGCTACACCTTGTCGGGCGTACTTAGATTAAAACCGATCATCTCCTTACAGGACGTTGCGGATCGGGAGCCTCCTCGGCTCTTGTTGCCACTGGCAAGCGGTTTAAGACAACCGTTGCCCCCCCTGGAATACGAGGAGCATGACGCCTCCGAAGGAGACGTGGTGGATTCTCCAGCTGCTGAGCAGCTGGTACCGCCCTGGGGTGTAGTGTTTTTCCGTGTGTCTTTTTCATCATGTTTGTTCCTTTTAAAGGGTGTGGTCCCTATATTCTCCTCCCTTTTCTTGCTTGCTCACTGCCCTCACAGTCACGTCTGATGAGCAGACGCGTACCAGAGAACAGTGAGCAAGATTCCTTCCTATGAAACGCACACCGTCCGAAAACCCGAACATTGCTCAAGTCTCCGAACGGTGTGCCCTTCTGGTGTCCATCTTTGTCTGGTCTCTCACTTGAACCTTTCCGGCATGAGTAACTCTACCGGCAGAGCTCCAAGATCACTGAGACACGCAAGCCCCACCACGACGGCAACGTGGGGACACTCTCGGTGGGGATACTCCCCACCCTGTGGAGGAGGCATCTGTAAATAATCCAACTCAAAAAATGTTCTTTGTAATGGGATTGCCCCATTGTAGTTCAATGGGGCACTTACAAAGAATGTGTTTAGCTCACCATTCTTGTATACATGCAGCAATTCATTTAGTGTTTAGTTTATAATTGTCATTGTTATCTTTTAAAGTAAGATATTTATGTCGCTCAAGTTCTTTAGTATAAAGAATACCATGCTTAATAGCTGGGCAAACAGATGTTAAGGTTCCAATAACCTGAGCTCGAAACCTATTTGACTTTTAGAAAGTAATTCTTTTAATAACTTCAGACAGTTATTTATTTTTCTTCAGTGATTTTCAATGGTATTAAATATTAAACCTAGAAACTTACACCGTTGTTTTGGTATAAAATCACATTTTTCTTTGTTAATAATTATAAATCCTAATTTTTCTATATTATCATGCAAATATGTAACTAATGTAAAACCTTTTTTTCTTAAGTATGCTATCACTGGTTTCGTTAGTCTTGTAAATGTTAATGGGGCCGTACATAGGCCAAAAGGTAAAACATTAATTTCATAGTATATTCTTTGAAAAATAAATCTTGAGTATTTCTTACTATAAGTACTTGTTTATGCTAATCATATAAGTAAGCATCTTTTAAATAGAATAAATCAAGAAAATCATATTTTTGTAACTGTTTACATAAGTACTGCTCTATATAGTCTTCCAACTTAAAATTATCAGTTTTAACAAATCATTTAACTTTTTCAAATTTAAAGTGAAAGGAAAAGTTCCATTGGGCTTTTCAACAAGGAAAAATTGGTGAGCAAAAAAAACTAATTTTCTATAGGTTGACAAATTTGTATTGCCTTTAAAAAAAGTAATTTGTTAATTATGAGATTTTATCTGTGAGGACTCCAGGTTGGAAATTTTGCCATTAACCGAGTTTAACTCTGGTGTGGCTTAGTATGAAATGGAATTATATACAATCCCTACAATCCAGTTAAGAATAAAAGGACCTGTGGTGATTAGTTTTAGACAAAAAATCATAACCCTTCCTTTTGGCCTTGCCGTAGTCGGGTAAAAAATTAGATTTATGTCTGCCTACCTGTGAGTTTACTAGAAACGCTGATGGTTTCTCCTGTCCTCCCACTGTCTATCCACAGCTGGTGCTGTGGGTGCTGCCCCCTCCCCGCCCTCCACTTCTGTGTGTTCAGAAGGCCCCACCAGTTTAAAGCTTAGTTTCCGCTAACTTCAGCTCCTGGCCTGATGTTTTCACTGATGTTGCTGCTCTTATTTTCTTAGTGAGGTTTCACCAAAGAAGTAGATTTTTGATTCTTTATGTCTATATTTATGACCGATGATAAGAGGGATGTAGGTCCTCTTGTATCTAGAAATATTGAGTCACATAATAACCTTGAAGCATCATTTAGCTTTTTATTATGTTAATCTTCTGTTCTTAAGCATCCTTTAGGCACATTTGAAGGCCCGAGCCCAAACATGACATGGCTGTGGCAATTTGCTGTTGTCTTTTTTGTATGATTTGGTCTTATTTTTGAGATATTTCTTTGATTGCAGACCTAGCCTCGCGGTTTAATTTAGCTGGTTTTTCATTTTCAATATTGTCTTTCTCTGGCTGAGCATCCACACCTAATATTTCCAAAACCTGGTCATCTAATGACTCTTCCTGAGGCAGTTCTACTTCCACCATTTCATTTATCAACTCTGTGTTCTCATACTCCACATTTAGAGGAACATCTTTTACCAACTCCGGAGATTCAGTTTTAACCAACTCCTTAGAGATATTTTCACTATAGGCCTGTATATCAGGTGAATTGTTTTCAGGACTTGTTACAGTATCTGCAAAAGTATAATGCATGATGTAAAGGCAACAAACGTTGCACCATATAACCACGTAAGTTCCCACAGAACTTCCCATTAAGGTTACAGGAAAAAAGTCAACGATATCCACCGTGTACCGGTGGCGCATTGCCGTTCGTCTTGTGGTCCGATGATAGAACGGGCTTGGCGGAATTAAATTATGCAATTCCGTCGCACATTTCCCAAAATGCAACCGGTAAAAAACCGACAGGCTAGCAACTCGTCGTCGATGTTCAAGATTTTGGAGCTTCGTCGCGACAAGCCTCTCATTGCCGATGCTCCTCTTGGCTCGTTTCTCAATTGACTCAAGGGCATCAAGTTGGTATCTGGCAGATCCATCCCAAAGATGAGAGCAGTATTCAATACACGATCGAACTTGCGCTTGATAGAGTTCACCTTTGCTAGAATCCCCAACTTCCTTGCAGCCACTTGAGCTTTTGCCTCTATATAAGGGCCAAAATTGAGAGTAGATGTTAATGTAACCCCAAGAAGCTCAAGTTGGTCAGATATCGGCACCGTTAAACCTCGGAAAGATGGAGCTGGGTGGAATTGGCTCCTTTTGGCGGAAAATAGACACGCTTGGGTCTTAGCAGCATTGATCTTGACCAGATTTGCATCACAGAGACAGCCTATAAGGACACGTTCAAGCGCTCAACCATTGCCTCCCGGAAAGACCGGATCTGCGACCCACCAGCTCGTGCGTCGGACACGTATCTCTCAGCAACAGTGCTGTCGTCTGCATACCCAAAGATACTGGGTTTAAGCAGATCATTAATATGCAGCAAGAACAGTGTTGCCGAAAGCACCGACCCCTGAGGAACCCCGGCATTAATATCCAGCAGTCCAGACGAGCAGCCATCTATGACCACTCGGATAGACCGATCCCTCAGGAAATCTGCGATCCAATCACACAAACCGGCGGGCAGACCGAAGGAAGGAAGCTTAAAAATAAGGCTATCGTGCCAGACCCTGTCAAAGGCCTTCGAGATGTCAAGGGAGACCGCTAGTGCCTCCCCGTGCTTCTCTATGGCCTCACTCCAGATGTGAATGGCATACGCTAGAAGATCCCCAGTTGACCGATTTCGGTGGAACCCGTATTGACGGTCACTAAGAATATCATTCGCTTCTAGGTACGCCAGAAGCTTATGATTCAGCACGCGTTTCATAGTCTTACAGAGTATGGACGTTACCGAGATGGGTATATAATTCGACGGGTCAGCTCAACTACCCTTCTTGGGCACGGGCTGCACGTTAGCTTGCTTCCAAGCCTTCGGCACTTTTCCAATCTCAAACGAAAGTCGAAATAGGTGTGTCAAGATCGGAGACAACTCAGGCGCACAAGTCTTCAGAACAATTGCCGGTATCCCGTCGGGACCACTAGCCTTGTTCACGTCTAGGTTACGCAGTACCCTACGGACGTCCTTCTGATGAATGCGAATGTTCGACATACTCGACTCGCATCCACCAGGAGAAGCAGGGTGCGTCGCACCACCAGGATCCAGACGTGAAGATTTCGCAAACAAAGAAGCAAACAAGTTCGCTTTCTCCTCAGCGGAGTGGGCCAGCGTCCCGTCGGGTCTCAGCAGTGGTGGTAGTGAGGGGCGGCAGAAGTTCGATTCGACCGAATTAGCCAGGGACCAAAAAGCCTTACTACCTGCTGGGTATGAAGCAAGTTTGTTCCCTATTCGGCTAATGTGGTCAAACCGAGCCCTCCGCAACACTTTCTTGCAGGACTTGGCGGCCCTCTATGACTACTCGGATAGACAGATCCCTCAGGAAATCTGCGATCTAATCACACAAACCGGCGGCCAGACCGAAGGAAGGAAGCTTAGCCAGACCCTGTCGAAGGCCTTCGAGATGTCAAGGGAGACTGCTATTGCCTCCCCGTGCTTGTCTATGGCTTCACTCCAGATGTGAATAGCATACGCTAGAAGATCCCCATTTGACCGATTTCGGCGGAACCCTTATTGTCGGTCACTAAGGATATCATTCGCTTCTAATTATGCCAGGAGCTAATGATTCAGCACGCGTTCCATAGTCTTACAGAGCATGGACGTTACCGATATAGGTCTATAATTCGACGGGTCAGCTCGACTACCCTTCTTGGGCACGGGCTGCACGTTAGCTTGCTTCCAAGCCTTCAGCACTTTTCCAGTCTCAAACGACAGACGAAATAGGCGTGTCAAAATCGGAGAAAACTCAGACACACGAGTCTTCAGAACAATTGCCGGTATCCCGTCGGGGCCACTAGCCTTGTTCACGTCTAGGTTACGCAGTACCCTACGGACGTCCTTCTGATGAATGCGAATGTTCGACATACTCGACTCGCATCCACCAGGAGAAGCAGGGGGCCTCGCGCCACCTGGATGTAGACTGAAGATTCCGCAAACATACATATAAGTAAACAAGTTCACTTTCTCCTCAGCGGAGTGGGCCAGCGTCCCGTCGGGTCTCAGCAGTGGTGGTAGTGAGGGGCGGCAGAAGTTCGATTCGACCGACTTAGCCAGGGACCAAAAAGCCTTACTACCTGCTGGGTATGAAGCAAGTTTGTTCCCTATTCGGCTAATGTGGTCAAACCGAGCCCTCCGCAACATTTTCTTGCAGGACTTGGCAGCCCTGTTGAAGGCTCTCTGCTTCTGACTCACGTCATTTGCTTTGCGCGTACGAGCGTCGACCCATGCTAGGTACGCCGCGTGCTTAAGCGCATCAGCGCGATTGCACTCGGCACCAAACCAAGGATGAGTTTCGCCAGATTTCGCTATGTCAGAGACCGGAATGTAGTCCTCCATTCCCCTCCGCAACACATCCGACACGGCGTCCGCGCACGACGAAGCATCAGTGGAAGAAAAGCAAGTAGGCTGCCAAGGATAACATGCGAAAAAAGATCGCATGCCATCCCAATCTGCTGACCTGTATCGCCATACCCGCCGGGTGCCTCTTAGGCTAGGATCGGGCGGGGAGTAGACGGATACAGACTTCACCAGACAGTGGTTGGAACTACTCAGTGGTGAAGAAATCGACACCGAATATCGGTCTGGATCTGTTGTCAGCAAAAGATCCAAGCAATTGGCAGTGTGCGAATCAACATCGGGCACCCTCGTTGCTCCCTGGACCAGCTGGGTAAGATTTAACGCAAGCGCTAGCTTTCGCGTCTCTCGTCCAGCATGATCTGTGCACTGGTATGGGAAGAGCCACTCCTGATGGTGGGCATTGAAGTCCCCCAGTAACACCAATTGGGCGGAAGGGTACTGCTGCTGAGCCGCATCCGCCGCCTTACTCAGGTGCTGCGTAAGCTCAGTTGTCTCCAAATCACTGCTGTGCGAACGGTAGACGCATGCGTAAACAATTTTGTCTAGGCCTGTGTCCACTATAGCCCACAGCGTCGAGAACCTGGAGTCTTCAAGGTAACGGAAACGCCGCGCCGATAGCAGATGTCATCCCGGGCGTACATGCATACGCCCGCGCGTGGTCTGAAGTGGTGCTCCAGGGTAAACCCTGGGTAAGACAGGTATCCGATCTGCGTCTCCGACAGGAACAAGAGCGCTGGTTTCTCGGTCTAAAGGTGGTGATAGACTGCAGCGAGATTTGAGTGCAGACCTCGTATGTTAGAGACGTGCACTTTATGCGAAAGGGCGTGCTGCCGCTGTACAACTTTTCTCTTTTTTTCCCTGTTCATATAAAAAGTGATTGAGGTTGAGGAGAAGGAAGTGAAATGAGGTTCCATGCTGCTAACCCTCAGGCACGCCCAGACAGGACGACATCTTTGGGGGACTTATAGTCTGGAGACTGCGGGGACGCCGAGCCCCCCCGGGAATGATCATCGGGCCCTTTCATCTGGTCGCCAACCAGCACGATGGTGCATTCTGGGATTTTTCGTCAGTTGGTGGGGCAGCCTTTCATGTGTGGCTATCACACTACTTAAGCCCCCAACTACCTGCGATCGGCCAGCGGCGCACCGTGCCTTGGATCCCGCTACCCTCCGCGACTAGTCTCCCGATACGCCCATGCCAGGGCAAGCCTGGTTGATCTGCCTGCATTGGAACAACTATTTCGACCCAGCTCCTCTGAATTGGCTACACTGAGCATCGTACCGGAACGCAGCTAAGCCGCTTGGCGGTACGTCTTTAAAAGGCAAAAAGATCAGGCAATATGCTCACAAAAAATAGCCAATATAGATCTACGTGTGTTCCCACAGAACGCCCCAAAAGATCAGGCAAGTTACCGTGTCCCAATAGACATTAGGTAAATTATTTAACCACATGCGGTCGTAGATCGCAAATATATCTAAAGCATCTGAAACAAAACACGGTTTTCGGCGGCATTTTTACACACAGTTCGTTGTAAAATTAGGCGGCCATTTTCTTCTGTCACTATGGATCGGAACTTCAGTATTTTATTAGTTTTTCTAGTTTTCTGATCTTTTTCGGTAGATCTGACCTCTTTCTCTACTCCTCTGACTTTCTTTTACCCATTTTTATGTTACTGAGTTTTTTACAGAAAGAACAAAACAATTTTTAGTAAAAAACGTGACGCCGTTATTAGACATAAAATCCGAATGATGATTGTTACAGATGGCAACACACGCCCGTATAGGGTTGTGATTCTGATTTTATTTAATGCTTCTAAATTATGTGACGCCACAGACTATAAATACGAGACTACACTAGTTTTCCATCATCATAGAGGACGAGGCAATAACGAGTATAATTTAATTGTAAAAGTCTAGTTACCAGGGCAAACATGTGCAAGTTCGTCATACAAAACAAAAGACAAAACTTCTTAGAATTTCCGGTACGACAGTCGAAGTAAACACGTGCTAGGTAATAAAACAACAAAACAGCAAACAAAAGAACATACACAGCTGCAGTCTTATCAACTTTGGCAACTTAGAAAGTTCTGCTTAATGATTTATAATGCCGTATTGGTGTCGTTAAATACAGTGCGCGTGACGCTATTTAGAGTGTACTATTGCATAGAAAATAAGGTAAACCAACCAAAGTTGAGCAATTTCGATGTTTTAAGGAGTTTGTCGTTAAATCGAGTGACTTTATAAAGAGACTGTATTTCGAAGTATGTATCTATGTTATTAATTGATCTAGACTGCAAAACTTCGCCCTTTTCTTTCCTAATTGAAACTTTTTTTATTACTTGGGTTAATAGAGGGTCAGGAGAAAAGTGGTCCGTGTACAGTCACAGTCGCTACAATAGTGCAATTAAAGGTGGTACAGTCGCCTCGTCGTTTTGTCATCTATTAGAGAGGAGCGGCGCTTTGTGTGACGTTGCAACTCGAAATGCTGGTGAGCGAGTGAATGTAGCGAGTCACTGTGTATCCACGATACCAAGATAAACGACCGGTGAACTATAGAAAATGATCCGCCAATAACCCCGCGCCAGAGCTATCGATTTCAATCTCTTATAAGAGTTTCTATTCGTTCAACATTCAGTCAACACTTTACAGGAGAGGACACAATAAAGCTAAGTGCAGCAGCGCGGGTCGGAGGCTCTCTCATATCCTCCTGCACGGGGCTGCATCTTCGACTGTGGACGCAGATGAACCGATGTGTTCCTCAACTTCAATGCTTTAACTTGTGAAAGTAGAGTGGTCTAGTTGGTAACGTCGTCAGTCATCACGTCGGAGTGGTTGGTTGGCGGAATGGCGGCTGTTGCCGTAGGAAGCTCATGCTCACTGTGGTGAGTAGTCGTGATCGCGAGCTAGCGGCGACATTCTTCTCGTAGGCCTTTGTCCTGACTGCGTACGTATACTAGGTAGTCAAATTATGGGTATCTAACTGAATTGCTTGCCTTAAGGGAGCGCAATTTTTATACAGTGCTACGATCAAGCTTGCTGCACGCGTTCACCACTGGAATAGCAACCGATCCTTAACACAATTATAACAATAATCATATAAGTGACTGGAAGACGCGTACGCGATTCAAAAACTGTACGTGAAAGTGATCAGCGCGAAATTTTTGTGATTTGAACGCGCCCTAAAAAGCGCCACTGTAATGTAAACACGACCCGCTGTTTTTTTGTTTCTTTGAGACGCGCAGCTTGCCAATGAGGAGTTGATACTATTTACACTAGGATCCTATCGAGGAGCGCGTGGCTAAAGAATAACAGCCGCACAGGTCGATCTTCAAGGTTAAGCAAAGCTTGAAAAGGTTGGTCTGGGTGACCATCTTAACATACCGAGTTTCCTCCGTGCCTTGGAAAGCACGTTAAGCTGTTGGTCTGGCTGTCATTTGTAGAACTTTGGCAGTTATTACGGATTGTCAGAAGTCAGTAAATCTGACTCCTGTCTTGGCAAGAAATACCGTGTTACCCATTTAATGGGTTGTGGAGGTCTGGTAGGCAGCCGCTTCACTTAAAATACTGGTATTCAGCTGAATCCGATTGTACTGGAAGCCGACCCCAATTTAGTTGGGAAAAGGCTAGGCAGATGAGATGATGATGAGACGCGCTGTTTGACGCAGTACGTACCACTCGCGCACGAGAAACGGTTTTCAGTGTACAACATCAGTATACAAAAAATTGCAAAAAGTAAGTTTTTCCCCAAAATTTTGATTGCATATACAGAGTTGATACGACAGAGGGGCATTAAATTACACCATATACTATACGTGTTTAGTATTATTTCGATACGGTACAAAAATAAAAAGCGATAAAAATGAGAAAGTATTTTTTCAAACAAACTACTAGCTTAAAAATCAGAATAATACGCAACCACCCTTTGTAAATAAATTAGACTGACCGTAGACTATACCTAGGTAAACACACACACAGTGGCAAAGTCGCGCGCGCGCCGGAGCGCGGTGTGCGTTATCTCGTGTCGCCGGCGACTTAGGTCTCCGCTCGCGCTGGCTTTTATGTTAATATAATCCCAAGTTACGTGTCCTGTCACATTAAAAATAAGAAATACTGTCATAAACTTATTTAGTGTCCTATCACAATAACAAAACAAAATCACAATTGTCAGCGCGCGAATTTGACAAATCGTACGTTCCGAAAGGATAGCGTCGGAGCATTGAAAAAACAAGATTTTTAGAGGCCCCACTTACCGATCGCAAAAAACTAGGATGCAACAAACTGACCTATTTTTATTTCTCTTTCTATGTTTGTCACTCTCGTAGTGAAAGTGCAAGTGTGTGTGTATTTATTGCTTCCTTGTTTGCATTGCCAACTTTTTAGTGAATGTACTTACGAAATGCGCAGAACGGCAACAACGTATCGTAGATTTATCGTTGTAAGGTGCATGACCTATGCTTAGACATAATCAGCTGTTAGGAAAGATACATCGTGTTCAAACGGTACAAAAACTTTAAAAATCATTTGCGACTAAACTACTGCTACTATTTAATTTATTTTTGGTACAGAGCTTAAAAATGGTACCTAGTATAGGCAGTTTAAAGGAAAGCCCCTCTGTCGTATTAACTTTGTATATCGTTACGTATTATGTTTGCATTGTTATGATATTTTTTCTCATATGCTTTAGTTATTCAAGTTTTATAGCGTTATATTGTTTTTTGGTATTGACATCGTGTTTAGAAATTACAAATTATTATTATTTGACCGCTTTGCGACAAGGCAAGTTGTGACAGGTTGTCACAACTCTCCTATTGTAGAACTTCTGCTGTTCTGGCAAGGTTTCTTTGAATTGTGGTGTGATATTGCATGCTTTATTTCTATGCCATTGTTTCAGAATGCCAAGTAAATATATATGAAAGACTGATAGAGGCATGGGTAGTGTCGATGAACTGGTTTTTGTAGAAGGATTTGCATTTCATGTGGCGATCACTATAAGGAATATAAGTGCTGGTTTTGATGCAACAGGAACAAAACCAGCACTTATGACGAAGAGGGTGAAGATGAAGAACATGCAGAAAATAATTGTTTTTGCTTGTATTGCCTTGAGCACTTTGCATTAGCAAATCAAAAGAGAAGTGGGTTCCGTGCCTCGAATGCCAAGGCTGGTCTCACCATAATGGTGCCTCGTCTGCTATAATAGTTTGTCAGATAATATTTTGATTTTAGACTTACTTTATTAAAATTGATCTCAAACGATGCCATACTTTAGTGTTTATGATATTTTTATGTCGTTGTAACACGTTATTGTACTCCGTAGAGGTAGCCGTAGCCGCCGAATGTTGATTTAAGTACTTTTTAACCGACTTCCCAAAAAGGAGGAGGTTCTCAATTCGGTTGTATTTTTATTCTTTTTTATGTTTGTCAACTCCGTCATTTATGAACCGATTTGAAAAATTCTTATTTCTTATTTACCAAGTCAGAATATGATGATGGGATCCCATGAAAATCGAGGGCAACCCTCAAATTTTATAGACACCTACTATGTTTTTCATTAACTTTCTAACGCAATTCAGATATTGGTGCCTGGTTATCATTATCTCATGTTGCTGAGCTGATGATGGAAGGTATTAATTAGGATCTGATGATGAGATCCCATGAAATATGTTTGTTCAGCGATATTTTCGCCAATTGTCAGCCGATTTGGATGATTATGTTTTGTTTAGAAGAGTATTTTCAATTTGGTGAAAATCTGACGAAGAACGAGGTAGGCAACGGATGGAACTCTTAAATAAAATAAAATAAAAAAATAAAAAAGCCTTATATTTCCAGTTTAACAAATTAACTTACAAATTATGTTGTTTCTTACCTAAACTTAATTAACAAAGGAATAAAAAAAAACAAAAAAATTGAGAAACTATATCGATTTCACTTAAAAAACAAAAAATATTATAAGTAGGTACATTTTCAGTAGGATTTTACTGTACTGGAACCCCTCTCAGGTAAAGGCCTCCTCCAAAGCTTTCCATTTCTCTCTGTCTTGGGCTATTTGTTGCCATTCTGGTCCAGCAATTTTTTTAATATCGTCGTCCCATCTAGTGAACGGTCTTCCTCTACATCGTTTGCCCAGTGGGCCTTTCCATGACGTAACTTTTTTAGTCCATCTACTATCTTTAAGGCGAGCTACATGACCGGCCCATTTCCACTTCAACGTTTGGCTGTATTTGAGAGCATCTATTGCTTTTGTTTTTGACCGTATTTTATTGTGGTTTATTTTTTGTATTTTATTGATATTTAACATACTGCGTTCCATTCCTCGCTGACATGTGTTTATTTTATTCTTTACTTTGTTGGTATACTTCCATGTTTGACATGCATATGTCAGACAAGGAATGAGACACGAGTCCATGACTTTTTTCTTCAATTTGATAGGCATTTTGCTTTTAAATATTTCCTTATAACTCCAATACTTTTTCCAAGTTTGTTTCACTCTTCTCTCTACTTCCAGTTCATTGTTTTCTCTGTGGAATCCAATTTGTTTTCCTAAATATATATACTGATCCACATAATCTAATGGTACATTTTCGATAGTTACTTTTGATTTTTTGAAGTTGGTCATGAGTTTGGTCTTTGTGATATTCATTTCTAATCCCACTTTGCAGCTCGCTGTATGTAGAGTACCTATCTATCATATATTGCAACTGTAGGCTCGATTCAGATAATAAAACCAAGTCATCCGCAAATCGTAAATGGTTTAGGTATGTACCCTGGATACATAAACCACAATTTTTCCAGTCTAATTTGCTTATGATAGATTCCAATATCGCAATGAAAATTTTTGGGGATAAGGGATCTCCTTGCCGGACTCCTCTCTTGACTGGAAACATTGGGCCAATGGTTTCCAGCTTGACTCTACTTGAGCAATTACTATATAGGTGTTTGAGTATCGTTATGTATTGTTGCTCTACATTTTTGTTAAATGTAGAGCAACTCTTAAATAAATGATAGCAAATCGGATCGGGATTGCTGAAATTGCATGTTTTTTTAGTGTTTACACCAGTTCATAGCATAACATTGCGCCGGTACGCTGTTAATGGGTACGCAGGTAGGTACCACTAAAAAGTGAAAAATAAAATACCGACTTCCAAAAACAAAACACTATGTAGGTACAAGGTAAAAATAACTGAAATTATAACTAAACTTTAATTTCGGAAGTCGGAGTCAAAAAACGTAACAACAACGTAAAAAGTAACCAAAAACACCGACTCACGTCACATACACAGTGACAGTCCAATGACAACAATGCGATATGTTTTATTGCTCCCCTATTACACCATAAGCACCCTTTGCACTCGTGCATCATACGAACTTTGGTAATTGTGCAAATTCAACCAACACCTGCCTATGAAATCGGCACACCGCAACCACTAGCCAGTGCTCACTAACCAGTCCAGGATGCTAGGGACTGACGGTTCACTGAGGTGAGGTCCAGGATGCTAGGGACTGACGGTTCACTGAGATGAGGTCCAGGTTGCTAGGGACTGACAGTTCACTGAGGTGAGGTCGAGGATGCTAGAGACTGACGGTTCACTGAGGTGAGGTCCAGGATGCTAGGGACTGACAGTTCACTGAGGTGTGGTCGAGGATGCTAGGGACTGACGGTTCACTGAGGTGAGGTCGAGGATGCAAGGGACTGACGGTTCACTGAGGTGAGGTCGAGGATGCTAGGGACTGACGGTTCACAGAGGTGAGTCGAGGATGCTAGGGGCTGACGGTTCACTGAGGTGAGGTCGAGGATGCTAGGGACTGACGGTTCACAGAGGTGAGGTCGAGGATGCTAGGGACTGACTGTTCACTGAGGTGAGGTCGAGGATGCTAGGGACTGACTGTTCACAGAGGTGTGGTCGAGGATGCTAGGGACTGACGGTTCACTGAGGTGAGGTCGAGGATGCTAGGGACTGACGGTTCACAGAGGTGTGGTCGAGGATGCTAGGGACTGACGGTTCACTGAGGTGTGGTCGAGGATGCTAGGGACTGACGGTTCACAGAGGTGAGGTCGAGGATGCTAGGGACTGACGGTTCACAGAGGTGAGGTCGAGGATGCTAGGGACTGACTGTTCACTGAGGTGAGGTCGAGGATGCTAGGGACTGACTGTTCACAGAGGTGTGGTCGAGGATGCTAGGGACTGACGGTTCACTGAGGTGAGGTCGAGGATGCAAGGGACTGACGGTTCACTGAGGTGAGGTCGAGGATGTTAGGGACTGACGGTTCACAGAGGTGAGGTCGAGGATGCTAGGGGCTGACGGTTCACAGAGGTGAGTCGAGGATGCTAGGGGCTGACGGTTCACTGAGGTGAGGTCGAGGATGCTAGGGACTGACGGTTCACAGAGGTGAGGTCGAGGATGCTAGGGACTGACGGTTCACAGAGGTGAGGTCGAGGATGCTAGGGACTGACTGTTCACTGAGGTGAGGTCGAGGATGCTAGGGGCTGACGGTTCACTGAGGTGAGGTCGAGGATGCTAGGGACTGACGGTTCACAGAGGTGAGGTCGAGGATGCTAGGGACTGACGGTTCACAGAGGTGAGGTCGAGGATGCTAGGGGCTGACGGTTCACAGAGGTGAGGTCGAGGATGCTAGGGGCTGACGGTTCACTGAGGTGAGGTCTAGGATGCTAGGGACTGACAGTTCACTGAGGTGTGGTCTAGGATGCTAGGGACTGACTGTTCACTGAGGTGAGGTCGAGGATGCTAGGGACTGACGGTTCACTGAAGTGAGGTCTAGGATGCTAGGGGCTGACAGTTCACTTCACCTAAGTTTTATCATTTTACTCAATATCCCTATTGACTGTCCTGGGAGGTGCGACAGGGCCAACAGGGCCAACAGGGTCGATAGGGCTGACAGGCCGACAGGACTACACGACTAAGGCGACATGTTACCAGTCTCGTATGCGTTGGTGCTCGATACCGCTGCCACCAATACTCTCGAAAGGTCGAATTAATATTATGCGTGGAATAAGAATGCTGTTTGAAATCAAACGGCGGAATTATATCTACTATTTCAAACAGGCAGTGGCTTGTCTCGTAGTGGCAGGCTGGCGGGGGCTGTGCGTGCGCCGGCTACGGTCACGAACCGCTTGACTCTGGGGGCACCCCGCACCCCGCACCTCGCCCGCCCGTCACACAAAAACATTCCGATTTCTTTTCCGTTACTAAGCAGCGTCACCGTCGACTTGATGTATGTACCTCTACAAATTGTCACTTTGCTCTATTCTTGGTGGCACAGTCATTACCAGAGAATGGACGCTTGACATGCAACGCACTCTCACTCCTCGCTGCGGTGAGTAGAACTCAACGTTTGATACAGTGTATGTGTACTAAAAATATTCACAGTCAAGTTAAGCTGAACCTGACCTAAATATCGAATATTGTAATATCTATTAGCAAATTAGGCATGCAAATGAGAGGCAATCCATTAATAAATAAAACGCAGCCGGGAGCAAGCGCTGAAGTACACGAATATTATCTGAGTTGTTGAAGTAATTCTCTGGTGCTGGCGATGAAACATCGTGTCCTGGCGCCCTCTCCCCTGACACCTCGAGTGTCGTGTGTGTGAGCGTGACATGTCAATACTGCTGCCCAAAATAAAACGTTTGACTTTTTTACAAGCACGTGTAACAAATGGAAGTGTCAATCACAGAACAGATATCAAAGCAAATGTTTTGTTCAAATAACATTTGTACAAAGGTTTTATAGAAAGGTGTAAGGTAAAGGGGAGCTCATGAATAAGTTATCAAAATCAAAACAGTGACACACACAGAAATATTGTGACACACGTCGATCTTCAAGGTTAAGTAGCGCTAGGTGAGGTCAATCTTGGAAGGATGAGAGAGACTTTTTTTTTAAATTGATTCGCGTTTTGGGGTGTCATTGGTAGGCGATCCATGTAAAATACTGGTATTCAGCTGCATCCGGTTCGACTCGAACGTCTGGAAGCCAACATCGCTGGGAAAATGCTACGCAGATTGATTGATTTTATAGATAGGTATGGGCTTTGTAAAGTCAGCCGCAGTACACACGTGCGGGAGGGTGACGGCAGCATGCTGCAGACCCGCCCAAACAAACAAACAGGCCACATTCACATGGCGCATGTTCTGCGCTCACTGCCGCACGAAAGACGAGACGGGCGCCGCCACCGCCGCCGCGGAAGAAGTGGACGGTAGGACATAACATAACGAATGGTCCTAGCCAGTCTTAGCAGTCGTCATATAAGTGGTAGTCCTAATTGTAAGATAATGCTTGTAACCCACCACCCACCCACTGCTTATAACAAAGTTTTTAGGTAATCATAAAGTTGTGTATCTTCCTGCAAATAAATTGCTTTAATTTCCTATTCACATCTTCGTGCAGATCTGTACTGGAGGGAAGAAAACTTGTTCTCTTCACATTTGTTGTATTTTGCTCGTGACACAGTTGCATTATAGCTGGGTCGCTCCGCGCTCGGCAGGTCAGGCGCACGTGTCGCTCGGGATGCGCCCGCGCCGTCGCGCGCTGGTGTCGGGTGGCGGCCGCCACACACGTGTGCTGGCTGCGCTCGCACATGTCGCCTCATCGCCTGCGGGCCGGCTGTGAACCGCAATGACCACAAGCTATTTGGGTTCACGTGGTCCATAAATGTTAAAGTTGTGGAAGAAATAAAGGTTCTTCTTCAAAAGGTCGTTATAAACTTTAGGGACTTCTCACATTTATTCAGTTCCATTCGCGTTTCGCTGAACGATTCTGGTCACACTTATACAGCTCTGCTTCTATCAGCCGCGTACAGCGTCGTAAGAATGAGAAAGGTGCTGAAGACGCGGCAAAGACGGTAAGATGTCCGTGACTACCGCAGGACCACCGATGCCAATCGCTTCCATATTTGGTAAATAATTACTTAGTACTAGGCGCGACGGGTGGCCGACAGTGATGCCGTGTAAATGATCATCAGAGTTTAAAAATCATCAGAATTTAAAAAGCATTGGATTTTAGTGTTGTACGAAGTGCAACTGAACAACTGGCTAATGTGCCTGCGATGTCGCGGCGGTGATGACTTTGCTTCTAATGTTGAAGCCTGCTGCCAGGAGCGGCGCGTATTGTTCATGTCACGTGAGTCGTGACTTGACATGAACAGACGCACCGAACAGACTGATCGACGCGGCGGCAGATGACGTTTCAATTAAATCGTAATGTTCGGGCGGCGGCGAAGTGAATCGAGTATTTTTGTAATACGAGTCGTGCGCGGCGCGTGCCAGGAAATTAAATTGTCCTGGTAGAGCGGCGAGCGGCGTCACACTGACACACAGCTCACGGTACGAGTGTACCTACCGCATACATCGTACTGCAACTAGTGCGCAGAGCAACGGTGAAGCTGTCCAACCTTTATATTTGACTACTCCACGATTTCTGGTTTTATATTTACGACTTGTTCCTGCATACCTGCTGTTTTCAAAAGATAGTTTTGTTTGAAAGTTTTCTTGATCTTTTATTCGATTCGTACACTAATGTATCCATCGGTTCATGATAGCTGCTGTTAGTGCATAAGACAACATTTTGACCAATATTAGGTATCCATGTGGAGTGTTTACGTTATGTGTGTAGATATAGCTAACAGGTTGCGTATGAACAGACTGCCATCTTAAACTGCTCTTGTGGACGAGGGTCACAAGAGCTGTTTAAGATGGCAGTTGAAGCCAACGATAGCGAGGGCTACCGTTGGCTTCGAACATTATGCACCCCCTCGTAGGTAAGCGGATGTTTGTGGCGAGACCTACCAAGTCAGGTCGTTAAATCTGCAAATCTTTTAGCCGACTGCGCCAGAGGAATTAAAGAAATCTCCAAATGGTTCGCTCGAGTATGTGTGGGCGTGTCGCGGCTATTTCAGCCATACCACACCACACACAGCGCACGCTTTCAGCACGTCACACTGACGGGCGCTTCGCCAGCCCCAGCGACGCAGCCTGAATAATACAGCAGCCGCATATACCCCCCCTCCCCCACTGGAACACCTCCCGTCCCTCAATGCACACACAGCAGAAGGACTGCACCCCATTCCTCATATCGCTATCTTATGCTGCGCGGGGGATGAGCAAAAAGTCATGGTTCAGCTCAGCTTACAATTGGTGCATACAGCAGAACGCATGACACTACACTTTTCGTTTCATCTTGACCTGTATTCAAGTTGTTCCGGTCCGTTTGTGATAGCTAGACACTGTCATGAGCCTGCAGCAGTTCACTGCTGATCTTTCCTCTCCAATCGATAGCCATTCATATCAGCTAAGAGTCAGTCTAATTGAGCTGCTACACTCTACATCCACCGTACGAAGATAGTGTCACCAGACACATCGCGTTGGTTTAAATGAGTGGTCTTTCTGAAGCGCTTGCCTCGCGACATTTCCGTTCCTGATCTCAGTGACGATTTTCGTGCGGATGTATTCAGTCGATAAATTATTATTTGTTCATTCCGTATTCAAATAAATAAATATCCAAACATTTTTGTTTAGAATGAATCTCAAATTACAGATTTGAGAGAATGTTTTAGGATACGCGTCTTAAATAATGTATTTTGAAGATCGAGATAGTTGTAATAAATGTTAAGTTTAAATTAGCAGAATCAACTTGGGAATATAAACAAGCAAAAGTTAAGCTTTTCCGCGATGCTCGGTTGTTTGGAGCGCAAATCAAGTAAAACGAGCTTATTTAAATACAGGTACATTGAGAAAAAAATACTGAGCATCGTGCAGCGCCGCGTTGTGACTTGTTGGTAATGAGCGGCAGATATTAAAGTTATGAATCTTGCAATTCAGTCGACATCGCCTCGTCCTGATTAGCGGGAGCCTCCACTACGTTGGTGGAAGGGTCGCGTTAAGATCTCCGCGAGCGGCTACCACCCGCCGCCGCCGCCGCCACCGCCGCCGGGAGACTCGTGTACTCGTGTCCCTCTCCTGTTTTTATTAATATGGAAATCCTTCACATCTTATAACAAATAGTTGTAATAGTTATAAATATACTTTTCAAAACTGTTAATCATCTTCAAGTCATGAGTCGTGCTGAGCATCAATTGGCAGTGTCAAACATGCCATGCTCAACTGTGTAGAAGCAGGATGATTCCGAGGGCAATTGTTTATCATTCAAATGTAATAACATTTTCCGTTGTCTAGGTTTCGTCTATATTGGTTAGTTTTATGTTATAAATATGAATATGAGAAATCAGAAATCATTTATTTTGCGATTAATGTGGGTACAAAATGAGATGTCGATATTATAATAAATAACAGTTCCAACACACTCTACCTTTCGGCACGCAAAAGTAAAAAACTTACAGCAATTCAAACTAATAAAAGTAAAATAAAATATAAAAATAAATCATATGTTTGGATTTTAACAAACACATGTACATTATTAACACAAAAAAACAACAATCTTAGATCATATTGACTATTTTGCTTCCATTACAAATACAAAAACCAAATTACATAAAATTACATTATTAAACAACATTACATTAAATTTGAAATAAAATATAATTAAATAATATAACATTATAATCTTTTATCATTAGAAAAACTAAACTAAACGCAGCCCAGGGAACTCATCACTTTGCTTTCACAGGTAAATTTCCAACTATGTACAAACATTTGAAGTACTTCTAGATTCTCTAGAATCTAGACTACTAGAGCTAAAAGGTCGTTTGAACCGAGCACTCGTACATAGGCGCAGACCTATGTACGAGCGCTCGGTTCAAACAGCAGCTGGCATGAGACGCGCGGCGCGGGCGCACGAACAGGTTCCGCACGTTCGGCGTCGCGCGCAGCCCCGAGCTCACACGCGCTCTGCACCCGCCTTAGCGCTGTGCCTGACGCCAC
This sequence comes from Lacanobia oleracea, assembly GCA_950371165.1. Lineage (NCBI taxonomy): Eukaryota > Metazoa > Arthropoda > Insecta > Lepidoptera > Noctuidae > Lacanobia > Lacanobia oleracea. The sequence continues at coordinate 507,793 of OX493400.1, forward strand.
GGTTGTTTACTCGATATATTGTTAACATTTTAGCTTATGCATGCAGGCATCGTAGAGGTGTCGTAGCAAATGCGTCGAGGTTTCGTAGCAAATGCGTACATCTATGCTTCTGAGCTAATGCGTAGAGGGATCGTGAAGGATTCGTAGCTAAAGCGTAGAGGTATTGTAGAGGTTTCGTAGCAAATGCCTAGAAATTTTGTAGCAAATGTGTAGAGGCATCGTTGAGGTTCCATGTTACTCGTATGTTCGAAAAGGAAGAAGTTTCTCGTCATCATCACTTCATCTATGAGTTTCCCCGAAATGGAGTTAATTTGTTTTACGTACATTGCTCACAGGTAAATAGATACATATTTCACTTTTATGTTAGATATCTAAAGTCAAAATAATAATCAAATTGAATATGTAATTTATTTACACTTTCCGTGAAGATCGTCCCACAGTCGCGACGAGACAGTATTCATAACGTGATGTTTTAGTTTCTTTCTGCGAAGTGCTGAAACTGTAAAACTTCCTGTTTACGCTACTCACATTAGCAACGTGTATCTTTAGAGACTGGATTCATAAAAATGTTTTATATGATGTGTTCCACCCACGCTAAGTGGCCGGTACATGTTTTCTGGACATGATTATAAAATAGTGTTGTGGAGATAATGAGGGACACTCAATAAACTGTAACGAGCCACTAATTGACGGCACACGACGGCGGCGGCGAGGCGCGGGGCGCGGGGGCACGGGGCGGCGTACATCATGTGCCGTCACAACACGGAGATGTGAGCACGCGACACCGCCATCCTCGAATATCTCGAGCGAATGTTTTGTTTTCTATTCTTCCATCAGGATCACAGCGCGGCTGCAGTATCACCCGAGGCGCCGGTGCCACTCTATGTCAAGGCGTCGAGGCGCGTGACGTAGACGTGTCCTACGCGCATAATGTAATGAGACAGGAGGCAGCCCTGCATCCTCCACCGACAACACCACCATACAATGTAACCTTTCTAAATCCATTTAAACCCTTTGATTTATCATCGCAGCCAATAAATTCATTGTTTCATTTACTTGGAAAGTTTTTGTAACTTTGTGGAAGCTTTTACCGGCACCGGCCGCTGTCAGAAGTCATGTCACGTCATGACGTCTTTACGTCCCGGCGCACGGTGAGCCGATAAGTTTCCCCATTGGGTTCCGTCGCCACGTGAAATACTTTTTGCGGTGGGTAGTTTGGCAGAAACCGCGGGCACACACAAACACACATACATAACGACGCGCGTGGCGGGTGACTGTCCCCACTAAATGTTTAATCAAACTCGACTTTGTGGGTAACTCGACGCATAGAATCATATTTTACTGTTTTGATGTAACTAAGTATATAACATACCTACTCATCTGTCTACTTATTTACGTCTGATTGGAAGTACGTTAGTCCTCGTAAATTCTCAGGTAGAACTGGGCGCGTAGCTCGTATCACAGAGGTATGCAATTATCTGTTCACCGCTGAAACAAAGGGCGCTCGTTTCGGGTGTAATCAATGTGTCAGTAATCGTAGCGCAAACCCGCGCATAGCACGCATAGCACGCATGGCGCAACATAACTCACATGCTCGGCGCAACGAGGAACAAACAAAATTGAGATTTTTGTGTGAGAGCTAATTATCTTGCGAGCTTCTTCATCTGTCTAGAAGGCTTCTCCTGACAACGTTGGGGTCGGCTTCCAGTCAAACAGATTCAGCTGAATATGAATCTTGTGAGGATCTGTGCAGTGTGCAGGTGCACTAAATAATAAAGTGCTTAGGTATGCTTCATAAAAACGTACAGAAGAATTGAAAACATTATTTGTAACCTATTATGGTTCTCGAGATACAGCCCGCTGACAGATAGACGGACGGATGGGCGGACGGACAGCGTAGGCTTAGTAATAGGGTTCCGTTGGTTACCCTTTGGGTACGGAACCCTAAAAATCACGTTTATTTCAATTGCATAAACCACATCTAGTACATAGGAAATACAATGATGTTACGAGTAGGTACTGGCGCCCGCTCATCGGTGGTGAGACATTGACCTAAGTTGGGCTAGCGTAGTACAGAGTTTCAGTAGAGCATGAGGTCAGCCACCGCCACCGGAACGCACAAAGACTTAATGCAACTAAGTGATAATAACATAATTTTAAGTTTTTTACTAACAAATTTTTTATTATAATTATGTGTAAGTACTTAGGTTAAGGTATAAATTATCTATGGGTCATTGTAACCTGAAATAAATGTTTTATTATTATTATTTCCTTTACTTATTTATTTATATATTTTTAAACATTTTTATACAATATATATAAAAAAAAATATAAAAATAGTAGCCCACCGATATCGGGAACAGGGTCCAAGCTACCGGTGGTCAGGGCTCCAGAGAAAGGAATCTCTGAAAGGAGCTTCCTGAATCAAGCCCTTGATCCAGCTTCTCAACGAGAGCCTCCTAAGGTGTTGGTCGAGGCTTGTGGCTATTAAGCCATTGGCCGACACGACTATCGGTACAATAATTGCGGAGTCCACTTCCCACATGTCGACAACCTCGCGAGCCAAGGCAAAATACTTCATTTGCTTGTCTTTTTTATTATTATTATTTCGTTTATTTATTCTTATTTACATACAAATTATATTTTTAAATATATCTCTAAAAAACCATTAAAAAATACATTTAAAAAATATAAAAAAGTAGTAGTCCGCCGGTGTCGGGAGCAGGGTCCAAGCCGCCGGTGGTTAAGGCTCCAGAGAAAGGAACCTCCTCACAATACGAGCCGTATCGAGGAGTACTGCCTTCTGTATCAGGCCCTTTACCCAACCGCGTAACGCCAGCTTCGACAGATGTTCGTCGAAGCTTTTGGCCGTTAGGCACAATGAAAGCTGAGTCCACATTCCACATGTCGACAACCTCGTGCGCTAAGTCGAGATACTTGATTTGTTTCTCTTTCTCGGCCTTCACGAGGTTCTCGTCATGCGGGATGGTAACATCAATTATCATTGTGCGGCGCGCTAATCGGTCTTTCACCACTATACGAGTATCAGGCTTATTGGCAATCAATAGTTCTATCAGTGATGATAGACCGATCCCAGTACAACGTGACATGGTCATTTTCGAAAACGGGGTCGGGCACATAGGTACTTGTAATACGGTACCTCAGAATCCACAAGTTTGTATTTCATAGCAAGTTGCTGATGGATAATCCTGGCCAATTGGTTGTGCCTATGCAAGTACTCGCCATTAGCCAGACGAGAACAACCAGAGATAATATGTCTGATGGACTCACCCGGACGGTGGCATGCCCGACACACGTCCACCGTCCCGTCCTTCATAATATGCCTCCAGTAGTTATTCGTCAAGATAACTTCGTCCATAATCGCACAGACAAAACCTTCAGTTTCCCCAAAGAGATCACTGAAACGTAGCCAGGCCACGGACGCTGAAAAATCTACATCGGATCCATGCAGAGCCCGATAGAAGCGCACGTGAAGCTCCTTGCTTTTCCATACCTCCTTGCGGTCATCTGTGGTAAGTATCACAGGTTTGCGCCAGTTCTCTTTAGCCATGGACAACGTGAGACCCTTGTCCACTGCGACCACATCTCGGTGCATACCCACATCAGCTTTGAGAAAATATTCGCTAAGACTGCACATCTCGCGGTTGTGGAGAGTCTTGGCGTTTAAAAAGCCTCGACCTCCACACTTCCGCGGGATGTACAGTCTCATCACCGACGATCGTGGGTGATGCATCCGGTTTGCAGTCAGCAGTGCTCGGACCCTCCTATCCAGGGCGTCGAGTTCGGTTTGAGTCCATTTGAGTATGCCGAAAGAGTACGTGACCCAACCGTTGAAGGCGCGCACCTTATTTCCGCCCGACAAATGCTATTCAAAACCTTTTTCAGGCGGCCAAAGAAGCGCGTTCCTTCAACGATTGCTTCATGTCAGTAGCATTAATGCCCAATTCTTAGAGATTAAATAAATAAATAAATAAACAATAAATACTTATAGGTTTCGGTTGAGCTGAGGGATCTAACCTATATGGAATCCGAGAGTTGAATTCTCTCCGATTCCATAATCTCCCCTGTCTTAAATTTAAAAGCGTTTATTTAACTTGCAATGTTTGCATGTATGTTTGTTCAGGAGGAATCTTGCTACTCAATTTTGAAGCAGATATCTTCAACCGATTGAGCTGAAATTTTGTATACACGTTTAGTTTGGATGACAATACACGATAAGCTATGTGACGTAAAGTAAAGTAAAAGTAAAGTAAAAATTCATTTATTTTCCACAATAATGAAAAACACAGTACAGACATTAAAATAAATGGAGTGGACTGGAGCCTAAACTAGGGCAGCCCTGTATTTCAGGACTCCAGGTCTTCCTCCCGCGGCGAGTAAGTTGGTACAATTTATTAATGAATGAGTGTATTTGTGTGAGCGCGTGTTAGTGATGTGTGTATGTTATGGTGTGTGTCTTGTGTGTGTGCGTGCGTGTGTGTCTTATGTGTGTGCGACCTGTGCGTGCATGTATGTGATATGTGAGAGAGTACAGTTGCGCGCATCTGTGTTTTGTGGGAGTATGTATGTATGTGTGCATGGTTGTGTATGAGTGTGCTTTGACTGCTCTTTATTTACTACAATAGAACAGAAAAGTTATTTAGAAATTACAATTAAAGATTCCGTGTTATTATAATTTAAATTCAGAAGATAATTTTGGATAATAGATTTACATTCATGCATGATTTTTAGGAATATATTTAAGAGAGAATTAAGTTTGTTATATAAATAAGGTGCAAGGAAACATGAGTGTCTCCTGAAGAAAGCAGTTTTGTGTTTAGTTGCCTTGCATATTCTGTTATTTCTTCTTCCAGGATAAGATAAGTTAGCATCGTAGGTTAGTTCTTTATGCTTGCTAAGTGTGGTGTGAAGGATGAATAGTTGCCTCACGGTCAATACATTGCAGTCCTTGTATAGGCTCATTGTGGGGTAACGAAAGGGTTTTCTAAGCATTACTTTGAGTAATGACCTTTGTGCGCGTTCAACTTTTATGATTTATGTCTTGCAGGAACCACCCCATACCGGAATACAATAACCTAAGATTGACTGAACCAGGGCAAAGTAAACCGTTTTTAACATCCTCAATTTGAGTACGTTTCTGAGCTTTTTAAAAATCCATATCATTTTCCGCGTACGTGTAGACAGAATATCTAGTTGTGCTTGCCATGAAAGGGTATCATCTATTTGAGTGCCGAGATATCTGATATTGGTGGTTTTTATTAGTGGTGCGCAGGAGCATGTTAATGACTGGGTATTTTCACATTTATGTGCTTTTAAAGTGAAGTTTTTTAAAGTGAAGTTATTTGGTTGTGTTTTTTTATTTACAGAAAATGTTATATATTTCGTTTTATTGACATTTAATGTTAGGAGATTTTTATTTAACCACAGTGATGTCTGATGAAGTCCCTTTTCTGCAAGGTACTTTGCCTCAGCCCAGGAATCTCCCTGAAATATGAGCCATTCTACATACATGACGTCATTCTAAATCCAATTAGGTGGCCATCCAAGATAGCGGAATAGTTATTTTTAACGCATTTCTACAATATGGGTATCAACGCTATGGGCTTTAGTGGACACAGGTCTGTACAATATTGTCTACGCCTCACAGTGTTTGATCGGACCCAAAAAATGTGTCTATGCTGTTTATTATGTAAACTGATCAAGAAATGCATTTAAAATGCAAGACTAGAACACCCAAATGTCTATTTCATATACTTTTTATAATATAAAATAATAAAACTTACATGAACTTTAACCTGAAAATGTTAAATATTTTATAATGTTTTAATGTATTTAATAATGTTTTCAAATGAATACAGTCTAATGAAGAATCTTTAGGCGCATGTTTCTTAGTTTTTATTTTTAGAAAATCACCTCTAGATAGCAAGAAGATTTTTTTTTACATATTTTCGTTTTTATTTCTTTTTCTCCATAAAAACTCAAAAGTGCGACTTGTGACTAGCATAGAAATATTCCTCGTAATAAGGCCTATCACTGATAAGCATCGTTATATATCGTTGCAAAATTGCGGCCTTTGGGAATTATGTGCCATTTAGTTCAAAGGTCAAATGGTACGAAATAGGGTTTTCGCTTAAAGGTCAAACAAATATAGGTATATTTTTTGTAAATAATAAATAAATTTCAACATGGTACTGACACTAAATTACTTTAAAACATCATTGGTTAATAAACTTTTTATTTTAGAACCACATCCAATAAATAGCCTACTCATACAAATCAATTTCGTTGCTTAATATTAACGTGCAGCAATCATCATCTGCATTATCATAATCCAATGAAACAGATCCATCCAATGATGAGTCTTCGTCTTCATCTTCGCCTCCTGCTAATTGTAAATTTTCTTCGTGAATTGGTTTTAAAAGTTCGCGTACAGCTTCTGGCAGACAAAGCCGCTTGTATGAACTTCGGTGTGACATAGAAATCAATGGGTCTGATTATTCTAATGCACGGTGAAAGAGGTCGACCATGGTTTGTATCCTGTTTACTTCCCAGTGCACGCAGTGACGTTCCCTATCAGACCGCCAGAATTTGTTGCGTGATTCGGCCGCTTGCTCTGAGAGCATCCCGACAGGAAGTGAACTGGATTCAATAATCTCTTCTCCGTGCACTAGAATTTTGTGAATAGTGACAGTCATCGGGTGCCAATTATACAATTGGACGTACTTTTCTGCGAGCGTGCGGCAAAAATTGCCAAACTTTTTTGCGTCTATAGGATAGTCACAAGATATTGTGACAAGGATAATATGCAATCTGTCGACTAACCATGCATCCAGACCTAAAATCTCAGTAAATGTGCCTCGGTATTTATCTGATAGTGCTTTCCGGGCTGAATTGCCATCATTTGTCGTTTAGCATTTGTTCGCATTAGGTTTCACTACGTCCACTAATAATCCAATCCTCTTTCATCTGAATGCGTTTCTTCCGTTGCTCAACTATTTGGCTTTCAGGGCTACTCTTACTGATTCTCCATTTTTGTACCAACGGATCATTTTTATAGCTAAGATGCAACAAAACTCAAAAACACGTATCCACGCATGAAGTGGATTGATACCGTGTCGCATATTTTCTTTTATGGTTGGTTTTTGATAAGAAATTTCCAAATCATTGAAATTACTAGCCGTAAGCTTACAAAATGGGCATCTTAACTGTGAAGATGTTCCAGTAATGATATTGAGGACCTTACCATCAATAACGCTTAATGTCAAGTCACAATCAAATGTTATGTTCTGAAGTTGGTGTAGTTATTGGTGTCAAACTTCTGATCTGTTCTTCTACAAATGTTTTTTTCGGAAAGTATAAGATCACCTGATTCTTTTTTGTACTGGATGTGCAGCGGTCGACAAAATCGATACGATTGAAATCGGGCCATGAAAGGCTATGGTCTCCGACTTGTTGAGGGTCCCCGCCCGGTCCTAGACCAAGAGGCACCCGGCGGGTATGGCGAAACAGGTCAGCAGATTGGGATGGCATGCGATATTTCTTCACATGTTATCCTTGGCAGCCTACTTGCTTTTCTTCGACTGATGATTCGTCGTGCGCGGACGCTGTGACGGATGTGTTGCGGAGGGGAATGGAGTACTACATTCCTTTCTCTGACGTAACAATGTCTGGCGAAGCTCGTCCATGGTTTGTTGCCGAGTACAAATGTAAACACGCAGCGTACCTAGGCATTGGTCGACGCTCGTACGCGCAAAGCAAATGACGTGAGTCAGAAGAAGAGAGCCTTCAATAGGGCTGCCAAGTCCTGCAAGAAAATGTTGCGGAGGGCTCGGTTTGACCACTTAGTCGAATAGGGAACAAACTTACCCAACATACCCAGCAGGTAGTAAGGCTTTTTGGTCCCTGGCTAAGTCGATCGAATCGAACTTCTGCCGCCTCTCATTACTGAGACGCTGAGCCACTCCGCTGAGGAGAAAGCGAACTTTTGCTCGTATGTATGTTTGCGGAATCTTCACGTCTGGATCCTGGTGGCGCGAGGCCCCCTGCTTCTCCTGATGGATGCGAGTCGAGTATGTCGAACATTCGCATTCATCAGAAGGACGTCCGTAGGGTACTGCGTAACCTAGACGTGAACAAGGCTAGTAGTGGCCCCGACGGGATATCGGCAATTGTTCTGAAGACTCGTGCACCTGAGTTGTCTCCGATCTTGACACGCCTATTTCGTCTGTCGTTTGAGACTGGAAAAGTGCCGAAGGCTTGGAAGCAAGCTAACGTGCAGCCCGTGCCCAAGAAGGGTAGTCAAGCTGACCCGTCGAATTATAGACCCATCTCGGTAAAAGGAAGAAAATCAAATTTTCCTTTAAAATTGATCATAAAAGCTTGTCGCTAAGTATTTAATTAATCAAACCTCACGACTTTTTGCTTTTAATTTTTTCCAATGACGTCTTCGTCTGCTGGAATATGTAGGTATCGAGTTGTGGACCTGCTTGACAGCAAATTGCAAACACAGTGAAGTGCGGTAAGACGCGGCGCGGTGCAGCCGAGCGGCAAAGCAAACCTTCTGTGCGTCCGGCGCGCCGCTGCCGCTGCCGCTTGCGTCACCGGTATGCGATATAATCGCATTATGTTTACTAGTGTCGCGAAAATGTAAGTATAATTTGAACGATCACCTGTTCGAGTTGCGTGGTGCGTCGTAGAGTCGTGTCTGAATCAACTGACATTGACTGAAGTTACAACTGTATCAGATTGTGCCCTACTTTTAGGGTTTTAAAGATATAACACTTTTTGTCTTAGCAGAGTATCAAGAGCATTCCCCCCCGCCCCGCCGCGCCGCGCCGCTCTCCCCGCGAGGGAGTGTGTGGAGTCCGTCCAGCGCACGTCGCGGTACTCCTAGTTCGTCAATCTTGATTAATTAGCTCCAAGCGATGAGCTCCACTCTCGGCCACTATGTCCATACCAGGGCTGTCCATACCATTTTACGATCGCGGGCCAATGCAAGTCACTTTTATAGATAGGAGAGCCGCGGAAACAAATACCTAGGTACGTTATGAAAAATACGCCGATTATGTTATACCTACTAGCTCTGCGCTAACAATTCAGCCCCGGAAATACTTTGATATGTTTCTGGTCTCCTGGTACTTGTGAATCTGAAGTACTTAGGCAGCAGCAGCTCTGGATTTCCACTTCCTCCTCATTCTCCAGAATAAAAAGTAGCCTGTAGGACAGTAGGATTTAGTTTTATTTATTTTTCACTCATTTATCTTTTACAATTCTAAGACTTGTTTAAACCATCGTTTTAATTAAATATGGAATCTTTGTGTAAATAATGTGAAGTGTAATTGTGAATTTTAGTTTGTATTTTTATCTAACAAACCAAAGTAAAATTTGTGTAACATGTTGCGGGCCGTATAAGTATTAGCCGCGGGCCGTGCTTTGGAAAGCCCTGCGTTAGACGATCACTTAATGTTCCGCTTATCTTGCACTTACGAACGTCGAATAGTGTGCTTCTAATGATCTGCGTTGCAATAACATTGATTCATGAGAATGTAGTAGTATTTCATTAAGTTTACTATTGAGCAAGTCCGCACCAAGCTGTGTGTTACGAACTAGGGTCACCTCGGCCTGATGCCGAACGTGTGAGAGAGAGGGAAACCTCACGCCCCAGCCACCGCAATAGAAGAAGACGTCCCAGGCGTCGGGAGTCGCAGGACGATTCCCGGCCACCGAAGGCGCGGGCCTGCGGAAAGCGAGCATTGGGTGGCTCGCCGTCTGATCAGAACCAAGTCCGGGTCGACGGCGCGCTGTGATTCCCGCGCGCCTCAAAGAGCAAGTGCCAGCTGGGGCTGCAGAATCAGTTCGACGAAAGAGGTACCGTAGCCCTGGAACCCAAAGGAGGCACAAGGAGGAACACGGATGGGTTTTAGTCAGTAAGAGTCTGACACTCCCTCCTGCTTTATCCAGAGCGGGATTTGATGATTTCCCATCCCCTAACTCGACCACTAGTCCATAACTACGGCTTCTATACCCGTTCTGCGAGCTACAACTAAACCACTCGTACAATAACGATGCTTGTCAAATTGCCGCGCGTTAATTTTATCTGCTTGCTCCGTAGGGATACAATGACAAGACCACTCTCTGACCCTAAGTCCCCACACATACCTACGCCATTATTCATCAAAACAGGAATATTTTGTGTAAACAGATAGCCGAAGAACGACGCCTGCCTTGTCAAGTCAACTTAAAACGCATTCAATGATTAGTTATCGGCAGACGCGACTATTAGCATAGTTCGGTAATGTGTGTCTTATCGGTGCGCTGTGGCATTGTTTGCGACAAACAACGAGCTTGTTCCGGAGCCCGCGTGTGCCGCGTGCGGCGCGTGCCCTCTTTGCGCTGCTACTTGATTGATAACAATACTGGATGAGCACACTATGGCAGGCTTTATGTGGAGATTTCAGTAAGGTTCAATAACTGATTAACCGCAAAAAGAAGTTAAGTAAACAAGATTTGTGGTAACTAAAACGTACGACATGAAAACATTTACATGAATATGATCTACGAGTATATCAAGTAACGAGTGCAGAATGATGCAGTACTTGTTCCCGCGGTGTGCAGTCCTGTCAGTGTGTCAGATGCGGCGCGTGACGTCACGGGCACGGGTCCCGGGTCGGGGTCGCCCGTTCTTCACGCTATCTGCAAGCGTCGAGTTGAGGCAGGCCACTCACCCCCGCTGCACTTGAGCTCGCTGAGTCGCGGCCGCGCCTCGCACTCATCAATGCGTGTTTTATTACTCGTCTGATATCAATATCATTGACTGATCTGACGTGATCTCGTAAAGAACATCGCTACAAAGTAAACAAGAAAGTGTTTACGATATCTTCTTGATAGTTTCTGAATGAGCTACTTTTCAGAATTAGAGTAAGTCAGTGAGCTTTGAGTACCGCGAAGTGACCGCTGGGTGGCAGGGTTCAATAAGACTTAAAAGTTATAAACATGTACCTACGTGAAGTGTTACGAGAGCGTCGCCAATCTGTGACGTACCTAGCTATTACGTTCTAGCTCTGATTGGATCCATCGCTGGTAGCCGCTCGCGAGTAGCGCCATTAGAGCAAGCCTAGTTTATGAGTTAGGTAGCTCTCATAAAATTAATTCGGCTAAAACAGCCTTCTTCTTCGTATCAAACAATTAGTTGTTGCGGACAATTCTGAAGAGAGCGAGAACCAGAGGCGTAACTAGGGTGTTGCAGGTAAGGCACGAGCCCTGGGCGCCAATCGAAAGGGGCGCAAAATCGCCAATTATTAAGTTTAAAAATCTAAATTGACCATATTTATTTTCATAATTTACCGTAAACCACCACAACACTGTAATTTTATAATTGGTTAATATTTATTTTGTTTCCTGATTTCAAATCACCGAGAGAAAATGAGTGATTTGCTCCGGTGGGTGCGTAAACTGAGGTCCAGATTTCTTCTAGATGTGAAGAGATACTTATAGTTGCGATGTTAACTAACGGAGCACAGTTTTACGAAGACTGTCTTCGTATAACTGTTTTCGGTTAGTTCGACATGGCCATACATTCGAGGCGGCGTTTGGCCAGACTGGTTCTGGATTGCGGCGCTTATCGCATGCCAAGTGGTAAGTAGGGTTAGGGAACCCGCGCAGCCTAGGGCCCGACTCTTACCGAAGATAGTTCATGCAGGATGCGACTATTTTCAAGCTCATCTGTCTAGGTTTTTGAGCTTTCCTGGGTTAGTCAAAATTGATTTTTCTATTAAGTATTAATGGTAAGAAAATTAAACCAATCCGAGGTAGGATGAAAAATTTTTCGAGCTTGCTTCGCTCGCTCTGGAATTCTGCGGTCTATCGTCCTTTGACATTTCCTATATGACTCAAAAAGTCCCTTCATGAACGGCTAAAAGAAAATTTAACTATCTGAGATAGGGTGCGAATGCAACTTTTTAAATGCAGGTCATATGTTTTACGGACTTACTTTACTTTCGTTGTAAAAGGTACAAATTTGTATTTTATGTTTTAACTTTTTAAGTAAGATTTATAACAGTTTTTTATTGTATTTGTTTTTTTTTTAATTTTAAGATAATTTACGAAGGAGCGCAACAATGATGCATTCCCCAGGCACCACTTTCTGTAGCTACGCCCCTGGCGAGAAAATTGCGAAGATTCCAAGAACACGCGACCAAACATTAATCTCAGGCAAACAAATATTGAAATAGCAGCGTGAGAATAGCGCGCACTCAATATTTGCGGACTAGATATGATAATAATATATTCCTGGCGAGTAGCAGCGAGGTGCACGACGGCGACGCACGTGTGTGCGCGGCGCGGAGTTAATTCCGTCGGGGGTCGTCGCCTGACACTCGTGCTGCGAGTCTTCCAGCCTTCGCGCCGCACAGCGCCTATCTGCCCGAGCTCCAGTCTGCAGACCTGCCGAGCCCTGCAGACACCAGGCGCAGCCGCGACACGTCCGCGGAACAGTTAGGCCACCAGCTAGCACCGCAGTGGGACTGTAGGACCCACTCTGATGGTCTCCAGCCGGCTACTTTCTGCCGACGAAGCTATCACGGCTAAATGAGACAACAGGTGTATTCGGTGTACCTATCTGTTTCACTGAAGAAGACAGTGTTCACCAGTACGTTGCCACTAAATGCGGAATTCAATCTATAGTTGATTGTATCTCACGCTCACTCGACCTTCTATTTAATTTGTCGTCGTCTTCGTTCATTAGAGAGCTCTCCATCTCCACGCGGTAAGTTAATGGCAATGCTCCTCGTATCGGATGGACGTAATCGGCATGGCACAGGGCAGGGCGCTCCATGACGAAAATTCTTTAAACTACTTCACAAGCCTCCGCAGAGCAGCGTGGAGGCTGCGACTAGGTAAACAGTAGGAACTAAAGCGTGTAATGAGTATTATGTTGTTTATTAAACAACCACAAGTAATATTCACCTGCTAAATTATTTATTAGCTCATTTCGAAGCCTCCTACGGTGTCTCCATCATTACCTGAGGACAACAAATATTAGGCGACACCTACGCGTTATCTTTGTGAGAACTATATGAGAACTACATGAGAATTACATCAGGTACAGTTCGCGTCAGCGTGGCTTGCCCCTCGGAAGTTAGGTTTGAGTGAAGTCCGCGCAGGTGCAATCGCGTAAAAAAGTGTTACGTTCCTAAAATACTTATTTTTTTTATACTTATTATACTATAAACAAGTAACAAAGACAACCAGTAACAATAAAATATCAAAAAGTAACACAACAAACACTTACACCACAAGAACACAAATCAGACTGTAAGAAATAACCTAAATAAATCATTAAAAACAATAACAACGTGTAATACTTTTCGCATCCACAGTCGTATTGCATTGAGCAAGCGGGACACGCTTATGCATCGAACGTATACGAGCGAGTGAGATGCCATTACACCCGCGCGTCTGTGCTAATCCACGCATGCGCGAGCTACCCGCGCATGCGCGGTTGTATGTTTGTTCGCAAATTGACGCCCTGCGCAGCCGATTGCGGCATACTTTGCGGAGGCAAGCTCACAGAGTACATTTGTATATAGTGGCAAGCTTGCGTGACGGGAACTGTACTTACGGATGATGTTAATGATTGAAACAGAGAAATGAAACGTCGGTTGTTTTTTCTCTAATATATTGTATACACCAATAATATAATAATACTAGTTGACCCACGCAACTTCGTCTGCCCATCTCCTATTGGTCTTAGCGTGATGATATATAGTCTATAGCCTTCCTCGATAAACGGGCTATCTAACACTGAAAGAATTTTTGAAATCGGACTAGTAGGTCCTGAGATTAGCGCGTTCAAGCAAACAAACAAACTCTTCACCCCTATTCTGTAACAACATTTTCGTGTCTCGACAGCGGAATCCGAGGTGAGTATCAAATTACGTCAAAATAAAGCTCACTTTATGAGGTTTGTCACTCAGGTGTAGCTCGATATTGAAATGGTTATTTACAGAATATACTAGCTGCTGCATGCTGCCGGACAAGAGGTGACACACTTGGTGCACTGTTCGATTCGTTCGACCGAGATGACTGATTTGTAGGTATGTATGAATCTTGCATAGTACCGGGACAGTAGAAGTATTAATGCAAGTTTACACTTTTGTAGGTATTTAGTACACTTTTCACGTAGGTTGGCACTAGACGTCGCGACTGGCGGTCGCGTTTTGCTGGGTTGTTTGCATACAAGCAAACAACCCAGCAAAACGCTGCAAAACGTACAAACAGTCCCCGCTGTTTGCCGAGCCCGCGCAGTGAGCGTCCGCGGTTATCGCGCGCCCACACGTGGCACACGCCGCTCGCGCTGCTAGTCTGTTACGGCACTAACTTACGTGAGTTATGTATGTAAATAACACTTTTTCTACTTTATTAAAAGTGCCGCTGTTAACTGTTATTAGTGTGTGTGCGTTAAGCTGTGTGCTCGAGCTCGTGTGGACGGGGCAGGGTAGCTCAGCCGTACCAGACGGCTCCAACAACTGTAGTGACTTGATGATTTCTCATGATCGGCGCCGGATTAAGCCAGCGCGGGGCTGTAGCAAATATAATCAAGGGGCCAAGTTCGATACGTTTGGTGTACGCGAGGGGTGTGTGTTTAAGTAGTTCCAGTGCAAATAGTGGCGTATTTGCGCGCATTGTAGTTAGGAGGGCACACAGTGGCGCGTGGCTGTGCACACAGTGGCCGCACAAACAAACAAGTGCAGTTGTCGGGCGACCTGCGACACACAAATCACACACCCTTCTGACTTATAGGTAGCTTAAGCGACTTAACCTGAATTACTTTAGAATTTGGGTTCTTAACAGACTTGTGATCAGCATTAAGACAGGTGCAAATCTGGTCTTCTAATTACTATTAGAAGATCCGATCCAGAGATTGGAACTGGAATCCCTGTATCGGCCAGAGTTCCATGAAAAAGCTGTAGCAGACGACCTGTAGGTGGCTAGGTGGTCGGTACTTCAAGAGCTACTTCCAAAGTCAAAGTCAAAGTCAAAAAACGTTTATTTCAATTAGGCCATTAAACGGCACTTTTGAACGTCATCATTACATTTAAAATAACATAGTGACTCTACTGTCCATTTGGAAGGGTAGATAATATTCTTATGGAGAAGAACGGACAAGAAACTCCATAGTTACTCTTTTCAAATCAATGTTTTACATGTGCTGTGGTATACAAAACTTCTGTTAATATATGTGAGGACCATGAACCTAGAGTATGCAGAGGTAGACTTATTATATTTTTAAATAAGTAGGTACATGGTACTCACATTTCTACATAAGTACATGGTACTCACATATTTACAAATATTGGAACAATTAATTAGCAGAGTGAGTGAACAGAAAAATAAAAACCCAAAAATGAAAAAGTAGGTACAAAAGTAAATACATAAACCAACCAGTTTGATCTTGTCTCCACCATTGATTGTCCTATGGAGCAGGACCAGCATGTTTCCAAGCATTCTTATCCTGAATGTAATCTTCTAATTTGTAATATGCTTGTTTACAAAGTGTGCTTTTAATGTAGGTTTTAAATTTTCTTTCAGTTAGTTCTAATATGTCACAAGGTATTTTATTGTAACATTTAACACAGTACCCCATGAAAGATGTGTGTACTTTAGCTAATCTATAAAATGGTTGATCTAATTTATCTTTATTTCTAGTATTAATATTATGTCTATCACTAAATTTACTAAAAAGATGACGATTTTTGCGTACATACATAATATTTTCATATATGAATTGGCAAGGGACTGTCATAATATTAATCTTTTTAAAAAGTTCCCTTAGAGAATCGCGACGACGCAGATTATAAAGGGCTCTGACAGCTCTCTTTTGTAAAATAAATATGGATACAATGTCAGCAGCCCGACCCCACAGCAAAATACCGTACGACATAATGCTGTGGAAGTAGCTAAAATAGACCAAACGTGCGGTTTCTACGTCTGTTCCCTATTGTTTATCAGAGGTGAACCGTGTCATTAGCTAGCTTGCTTGAGCATGCTATTTAAATCGGGACAGCGGAGTGTACCGCTCTCATAGCGCACTAGGTGCACGCCTAATTATAGTGCACCAGGAAGTGTGGCCGTACCGTACCGCGCGGCGTGCCAGGCCGTCTATTGCGTCGGTTGCGGTGCAGAGGATGCCTGAACTATACGTACCGATAAACCTACTACATTCCGTGCGCCATAAACAGTTACACTAGACAGGTGCAGGTACTGCTGTCTGCGCCACAGAATGATGCCAGCCCTCAGTCACGTCACCGCCTGCACTCTCCGCCGCAATATTC
This sequence comes from Lacanobia oleracea, assembly GCA_950371165.1. Classification (NCBI taxonomy): domain Eukaryota; kingdom Metazoa; phylum Arthropoda; class Insecta; order Lepidoptera; family Noctuidae; genus Lacanobia; species Lacanobia oleracea. The sequence goes on from OX493400.1 coordinate 524,145, forward strand.
GTTTCCATTGTTTGTCGCTCTGTCTGCAGCAAGCACACTGAGCGAGGTAGAGCTCGACGGCGTTTATTAGACGCTCCCTTCATTTGGCGCGTGAGTTTGTCTGCGTGCTGTCGTGACGTTCAGCGAGCTCGCCGACCGCCGCCCGGCGTCCCACTGGCGCGTGTTTGTTTGTTGGTGGTGTATTGCATTGTGCAGAGTGGACGCGCAGACCGGCAAAGGAAATTAAACTCGAACAAAACTAGTTGGACGACTTACCAAGAAAGACAAAATGGAAGTCTTAGATAAACGGTACGTAGCGAGCGACTATTTATATCAAAGCTAAGTTATATTACGTCCGCAATTGAGGAAAAGCAAAGCATTCAACAAGTGAATTTTATTCTATTCTATTCTGAATAGCGAAACTATTTCAGTGGCGGCCGGCGACGGCGGCGCGCTGGTGAGCGGTGAGCCGGTGACAGATGCGGGTCGCGACAGTTTGAGCGGCGCCTCGCGATGCAACAAGACCGTCAGGCTCACGCCTCGCGTACGACGACGAGTGGCCGAGTGAGTGTTACCTGCGCCCTGCGCGTGAGTCGGCGTGAGTGAGTGCGTGCGAGTGATTGCGTCTGACGCCGCAAGGACGCGCGGTCGGGCGGTGACGTCACGCGATACATTTCGCGATGCTAATAACTGCCGGAAGGTAGAAAGCGGGCGTAATGATTACTTCATACCGTAATAATTTTACTACGACGGCTACGAAACTTTCAATTGCGTATGTACAAGTCATTAGGTATAATGATTATGCAACAGAAGTTTAAATGTGTTGCTTGAGAGGAAGAGAGATTTAATATGCTAAGTACTGAACTGAGTTTTATAAAAAGTTATTTCACTATGAAACTAGACAATCTAGACTAATCTAGAGGTACATGTGACAGTTCAGTTTTGCTGTCTAAAAATCCATTTGTACTCCTAAAGTGCGCGTCTAGCCTGTAAATCAAAGTTTCCATAATTAATAAGTCAGATTCACAGCCAGTGCCACAACAGTGGCGGACAGTAGGAGCACAGGCACTCGGCGCAGCTGCCCCTCGCGGCTGCACGCGGCTGCTCGCGGTGCAGGTAGCGACACTCATATTGCACTAGAACCAGCACACCCACTGCTCGTTTTTGCAACCGGAGTGAGCTCGCGACGCGACGCGACGCGACGACGGAAATACACTCGGATGGAATGACATAATTTGACTACTCATGCAACATAGTGTTGCCTGGCTGGCAAACAGCCGTTTTCTTTAGTATCACATAACATTATGAAAGGGAAACAAGGGCTAACTTTTTCACCCTGCACATCGTATGCAGAGGGTGCATTCTCGTAACTGTTCAAAAGGGGTTAGTTAGGTACATCAGCGTGAGTTGATCTTTAACAGGTCTGAGGTTCCTCGACGACGTCATAATATAGCTAGCGGATTTATGAAAATGCCATGACTATAGTGTAGGTACGTCGGGTGTATAAGATTTATGAAAATGCCATGACTGTAGTGTAGGTACGTCGGGTGTATAAGATTTATGAAAATGCCATGACTGTAGTGTAGGTACGTCGGGTGTATAAGATTTATGAAAATGCCATGACTATAGTGTAGGTACGTCGGGTGTATAAGATTTATGAAAATGCCATGACTGTAGTGTAGGTACGTCGGGTGTATAAGATTTATGAAAATGCCATGACTATAGTGTAGGTACGTCGGGTGTATAAGATTTATGAAAATGCCATGACTGTAGTGTAGGTACGTCGGGTGTATAAGATTTATGAAAATGCCATGACTATAGTGTAGAGGTGTACGTCGGGTGTATAAGATTTATGAAAATGCCATGACTGTAGTGTAGGTACGTCGGGTGTATAAGATTTATGAAAATGCCATGACTATAGTGTAGGTACGTCGGGTGTATAAGATTTATGAAAATGCCATGACTGTAGTGTAGGTACGTCGGGTGTATAAGATTTATGAAAATGTCATGACTATAGTGTAGGTACGTCGGGTGTATAAGATTTCAAGTATGAAAAAGGTATTTATACAAACCAGGAAATGGCGTTGTGAAAATATATATAAAAAGGTAAACTCTAAAATAACCAACGCTGAAATTCACCATTTTAATGTTTAGTTTTATGTTTTAATGTTTGTTATAGTTCATAGCTATCTATGCCTATTGCCAAGTGTGCTACTTTTAATAACAACACAATTTTGAGTGCTCATATCCTGTTTGTGTGGCAAGGTGGTAACTGTTTCGCTCATGGGACAGAGCCTTGGTCAACAGTCAAATAACTGTAATGGTAGGCTTAATATGTATCGTCATCCTGTGGGCGGCACTCTGCGCACTCTGCCAAAGTCATGTGTCTGGTTGGCAATCGCCGGCCGCCGCGCGCCTCCCTTCCCACTTCCCACACTATGCAGCTGCAGCGGTGCCAGGCTCACACACAATACTCCAGCTACAGTGACAACTGACAATCTCCAGAGCTGACCGCTTCAGCGCATAGCTGACGTGATCGGAAAACACTACTTCACACTTTCCTATTTTTTGAGTCACCGAGTTGTTTTCCAATGTGTGCCAATATGAGCCAAGTTGGAAGTGATAATTGTCAGGAGATTTCTGCAAAGCGTCAGTTAATATGTGGTCCAGTCCAATCCAGTCACTGCTCACAGCGATGTGTTCCGCTGTAACAGTGGCCGGATGATTCGCAACTATTCCAGTTATGTTTGATTAAATCAGTTCTCGTATCCCTCCTCCCTCGCCACATACCGCCACACAGAGCCGTTTACACACGAATATTTGCGAAAAGACTTGAAAGTTTCCGTATCTTTGTGTCCGTGCCAATAAACCGGCTGAATTGCTTTTTACAAGAGCGTAGGTAAGTTGCAAAGCTTATCTTTAAACGAAGTTTTACAGCTCAAAAGTTTCCGCCTCTTGTTGGGAGTTGGAGGCAAACAATATTAAAGAAAAGCCGCCTAGCCAGGGAGCCTGGCAGGGAGCCAGGCAGGGAGCCGGGCAAAGAGCCGGGCAGGGAGCCGGGCAGGGAGCCGGCAGAGGCATAGGGGGTGCATATGTAGACAAGTAACGAAATAAAAATTATTATTGTATAAAAATAAAAAAGAAATTATTTAGCTATGCTTTTTCAACTATGTACGAACTACAAAAATATTGTTCAATAGTTGGAGGAAACTCCACTAGCGGCCATTTCCCCGGCGCCGGCGGTCCGGTTTATCAGTGACTATGCATGTTTAATCTCAATGACATATACATAATGTTTTTTCGTTGATAAACAAAACAATCAATCAATTTATTTATTCAGACAAAAAGTCCATTTGTGACTGATTCTTTGTTTCTTTTCTGTGTCTGATTTGTTGACTGTTAGTGCTGCCCTGCACTCTGCTCAGTAGGAAGGCGAATCAACCCGAGCCTCCACAAACATACCCGAAGCGCTACAAAAGCGGGGCAGCCCTACAGGACGCGCAAGGCATGGCTCGACCTTTGAGTATTGCTGACCCACAGGCTACTTGTGTGAAAAGTGCAGTGAGGTTTCAAAAGCGTAACCTTTACTAATAAATTGGAATTTATAACCAAAAAACAAAATGCGTCTAGTCGACGATGTCCCAACCGTCAGCCGGGGCACGTCCGCACAAATCACGCACCACACATTAAGGAGCTGAAATATTCAAACGTGCGCAATGTACCCCCCTCCCCCCACTCTAGACTTACGCAACGGAGCCATTTCCGTCTGTTACCTGTGAGCTTTTTATTCCCAAATCATTCTGAGGCTGTTTTAATGTTTTCACTTCGTAAGTTGCTTAGTTTGTATTTCCATGATACACGAGTATTTACTGTGTATTTGTGTCCGCGACAAAAATAAAACAGTAAGTATTATTTGTGGTGAGTACGAGGCGGATATATTCGTTGAGTGCTGGTTGCGGCAGGTCGTGACGACACGGGCGCGCGCCAGGTAACCGTCCGCGTGTCGGGCCGTGTCGGGTTACCCGCCGCTCTTCATTATATTACTCAATTAAGGCGACGGCTTCGAGCGGCTCTAAGCGCTAACCTTATCTTCTAAATCAACCTGATGATACTAAAATTAGGTACTTTTTTGTAGGATTGCTGAGGGTCTATAAAGTGGCATAGAACGATACATACTACAAACTACATACTACATACGGCGGAGCACGGCATCGTAAATCTATGTGACAGACTGAAAACGACAAATACACCTTTCATAGAGCAAATAAAACACGTTAATTGAGAATATCCTTTGAGGGGAAGTTCATGAAAATGATGAAGAAACCCGCCGATCAGTCTGGCTCGCTAGTCTAGCGGCTGTTGACGCATGCCACGAGTTATTAGAAACGGTCCTTGGAGCCGCGCGACACCGCGACACCGCGACACAGCGAAACGCGTGCGGAATGCGGCGCGTTATTTATCGCCGCGTGGCTATTTGTGTCCACGTCAACCGTCCACCGCATGATCAGCTCTAGTAGCATTAGCGTCCAGCTCTACTGCGACACATCGGTGACAAACGTACCAACACATCGGTGTCTGTGGGCCCCGAACGATTGCCGGACACGAGCAACATTTAGTTGGCACATTCGCTGGCAATATTATCACTGATAAAACGTAGCAGAGAGCCGTGCTCGTGGTCATGGTCAGATCGTCGCGCCGCAGCCCCCCGCGGCCGCGCCCTTGACTATGAAGAATTATTTATTTGCGACGCATCTATTTTGAACGCCACGACCTTTGACGACAAGTTCTTTGCCGCTAACTCGTGGAAACCGTGGTTTAAAATAAACAGGAAAATATTGAATGATTCCTATAAACAAGAAGGCGACGCGGCGACGACGTAGTCTGTCGGTCGGTGAAGCTAAGTACAATCGTATGGGTACATTCTGTGCAGAATTCTGTGTTTATATCGTCTTTGTGACTGCTCAATTAGTTAAGTGAGAATTAATCTGATGGAATCAAATACTTTTTTAGAACTTGAGATTTTTTCTCCCACCCTCCTGAAATACATGACTGCCTTATGTGATGATGAACGGCTTAATATTTTCGTAAATAGGTATGTGTTAGTTTCGCCATATAGTCGGATCCGGTTGCTTAGTCGAGATCAGCCTCACCAAGCGTCTGTCATGATCTTGGTCCGAGATCGTGTACCTGGTAATGACTGCTGTCCTTAATGGCAGCTTCTCCGTGATCTGTAACCACCACACTGGTCGCGCTACGTGCTAGTCTCGCCACTTCCTCGTCGCGAGTGCATTCTCTCACGAACACTATTAATTCCGCGTCCGCCGCTCCACAATAATTATGATTAATAGCAGCGCCCGCGCAACTAAACATCCACAAATAACAGGAATTTATACCTCAAGCTAATTCCCTCGCAACTTGCCCCAGTCTGGACGGGGATCTGGTAACGTTCGTGATGAAGTGGTGATCAGTGTCGTCATGTTGTCACAACTCACACGGTCGTGTACTTTACGGACATTACCGGAGTAACGGCCGCGTATCCTGTCGTTTATAAGGTTGACGGAATTTTATGAAGCATCACGAGATTTCGTGTCTACGTGTTGTGAAACACGTAGCAGCATGTTGTAGACTCGACAATTTGCTTGAACACCGATCCACCGGACGTGGCATTTTATAAAACTTTACAAAAACCTGACTTCCTGCTCTTTTTCGTGCATTATCTCTTAAAGGGTTTTATCTGTAAAAGTTGTATTATACAAATACTAGCGACCCGCCCCGGCTTCGCACGGGTGCAAATTATATACTGAAACCTTCCTTGAGACCACTCTATGTATTAAAAAAAAATCCGCATCAAAACCGTATCGTAGTTTTAAAGATCTGAGCATACATCGGGACGGACACTCAGCGGAAGCGACTTTGTTTTATATTAGGTATGTATGACAATGGTGCTGTTTATTAAAATCCTTACGTTATGTTTTCCCCGTGGAGTCACGTCTCCCGCACTCCCGCACTCCCGCACTCAGGAGAATGTGTCCGATGAGTGACTCCGCGCTCGTGACGCGAAGACTCAGGCGAACTAGAGCTCTTGCTATGTACGAACTTTAAACCTGCATTGTTACGATTTGGTGGAGTGGAGGAGTCCAGACCTACTTTAATAGTCGAGGAGTCCAGACCTACTTTAATAGTGGAGGAGTCCAGACCTACTTTAATAGCCAATTTTTTTATAAGTTTATTAAATCTATTTATTTTTATTAATTCGTCGGCAATTGACGTCGTTGCGTGTTCAATTTCGTTTGACGTCTATATTTAATACAGCCGTTGGTGTGCCCTAGTAGTTAGTTTACCAAAATAATTGAAAATATATTTTGTGGTTTACAGTAAAACTATTTGTAGGTATACTTAATATTATTTATCTTTGCTTCCTGGTAGTTAAGTACTTAACTATTTCGATGTTAAAGTATAATAGGTGAGTTTTGCGGTGGTGAACTGATGATAGATGTCGCACTAACATCGTGGCTCAGTTTCCTTCCACCATTTCTATTATTGTTTAGGTATTGCTGTTACGACCCAATGAATAGTTATCTATCTAAATATATACCTACTTGCAGCTAGCACGTGTCTCACATAGTTTTTTTAATGCTATAAAACTTACAGTACCGAATAAACGGCTCTGATTTAGATTCAAATGATATATGATATGTCAATATGTTAAATATGCCTAGTTAAGTACCTACAGTAATCTCTGCGGGTGTGTGACTGAGAGGCTCGCCCGGTCAGCCGCTAGCTGGTCAGACATCGCCGGTCCGAGTACATTTGTTATTGTGATATCATATGTACTCGGAGCATTTACTCTAATGAATGTGCAGCGATCCTTACTATTGTAATAATTTCAATGAACGCGTCCTTCTGTCAACGCGGACGCAACAACGCATTCGGCGCGACACAATGATGTCCCGTTTGCTAAACGATATGATTTTGATTGCAGTAATGCGTTGAGAATGTTGAGATTGAGACCGTTGAGCTGATGCGTGCTGCTCTCGTGGGCCGTCTCAATCAGAGCTAGTTAGCGCGCCGCGGCCGACTCGCACTGATTCTTGCATTGTGCGACAATTTGCCAATTGACGGACTGAAACTGGCTTTCAGAATATTGTGTTGCCCAGTTTGAATTAAGTAACGTTTCTCATTCTTTTTGTGAACAAAAGTCTTTCACTAGGAAGCAGAACGATTCAGTGCAATAACCTTACAGACATTTTGCTTACTAGATACTAATATTCTGTATTTAGGTCAAAAAGTTGGTAAAAGTCTCTTTAGTAAACTTGTCTGCCTTGAACACTATACGCGCATCGATCACTTTTAAAATGGTACCCACTCGCCAGCATTAGAGAGCGCTGAGGGCATAGATATGGGCCTCGACTACCTTGGTTTTCTCCTTCTTATCTGATTTCAGTAATTTAATTCATTTGGCCTGCCCACAGTTACGAAATACCGCTCTACCAATAATCGTCTTCTACGATGTCCCTCACGCTCACCAAGATCCATAAAGTTCGTTTTCACTCATAACATTGTGGCTGTTTATAATTCCATGGAGGCGATATAATTACGTCTGTGTCGTATAATGTGGCACACCATGAATGTTTCATGCCGTGGACGCCGTCGAATGCCGTGAGTGTGACGTGGAACTCAACTAGCCACCACTCCACGCGCCGCCGCGCGCCGCGCCGCAGGACGCTCGCCACAGTCACCACCTCACCACGCAGATGACGCAGGTCGCGGACGACGTGAGTGGGCACACGCGGTAGGTACACTCGCCTTACTGTTCTATTGACATAGCGTCGCTTAATGATGATGTTCTGTATCTGAATAGATAACTACACACACAAACACATACACATACATTACATATATTACTTTAATGTAAAGTAGGCAACTATTTGCAACACGTACATAAGCAAAACATTTCAAAATAAAGTAAAATATGAAGTGAAGAGCTTATTATTTGCAAATAGTGCATTGAGTGGAGCACAAAGCCGTTGGCAGTTATTGTGGACAATAAGCAGTGGCGGTGCAGGCAGGTGGAGCCGAGCCCGATGCCAGCCGGCAGCGCCACATAGCACACGTGCACAGAAGGGTCACGTGTTAGCGCGGTATGAAACAGTCGCAGATAGGACGCGTATTGTTGTGCTGGAGCTAGCGTGCTCGTGTGTACTGAACCTTTTGTGTCCGGCTATTGTGTGGGCAGGACGAGACTCCCCCTCCCTATCCCCCCTCCCCCTCCCCCCGCTCCACCGCCAGTCAGTCGCTCGACTAGCGCACTGTGCACTCGGAGGAGGCCGCGAGCGCGAGGACGTGCCGCCTGCAAGTTACAGGAGCAGCGCTCCGGACACCATGCCCGACCATTCAGGAATTCAGGATAATATTTATTATTAAGAAGAACAATTATTCAAAGTCAAAGTCAAAAACGTTTATTTCAATTAGGCCATTAAACGGCACTTTTGAACGTCATCATTACATATAAAATAACATAGTGACTCTACTGTCCATTCGGAAGGGTAGATAATATTCTTATGGAGAAGAACGGACAAGAAACTCCATAGTTACTCTTTTCAAATCAATGTTTTACATGTGCTGTGGTATACAAAACTTCTGGTAATATATGTGAGGACCACATGAACCTAGAGTGTGCAGAGGTAGAATTATTTTTTTTTGAAATAAGTACATGGTACTCACATATTTACAAATATTGGAACCATTATTTAGCAGAGTGAACAGAAAAATAAAAACCCAAAAATGAAACAGTAGGTACAAAAGTAAATACATAAACCAACCAGTTTGATCTTGTCTCCACCATTGATTGTCCTATGGAGCAGGACCAGCATGTTTCCAAGTATTCTTATCCTGAATGTAATCTTCTAATTTGTAATATGCTTGTTTACAAAGTGTGCTTTTAATGTAGGTTTTAAATTTTCTTTTATTTAGTTCTAATATGTTACAAGGTATTTTATTGTAACATTTAACACAGTACCCCATGTAAGATGTGTTACTTTAGCTAATCTATAAAATGGTTGATCTAATTTATCTTTATTTCTAGTATTAATATTATGTCTATCACTAACTTTACTGTAATGTTCCTTTTCAGGTCTTAGTAACAAACTAGGAATACAGCTTCTTTCCACTGCTACGTGGAAACGTTAACAAACGGGCTGAAAATGTCATTTAAACTAAATATTTAGTTTCTTTATAAAAAGAAAACGTTTCTCAGCTTATACTCGAATGAAGAAAATAATGTCAAATACTTTTAGCGAGGGACCGTGAAAGCCTCTCAACTCAACCTCAGCCGAGAGTCGCGATACTTGCGCTACTTTAATCTTTATTGTACTTACGCTAAGACGATTCTTCACGAAAATAATTGCTTTAATGTCTTTGTTATTTACGTGAACGTTTGTTATCACCTACTAGAAAGCATAATTATGTAATCCACTATTATGGAGTAGGTACCTATTTTGACTCTAAAGCTAATATATCCTGTTCAATTATTAACGTGGATTGGCAGCTGGAGCACTGGTAGCGGTTAAATTATGCATAGAAGTAAAATGTATGAACGAACAAAACAAACTTTTCTGTAAATAAATGGTAAACCTCGATACTTATTTTTATTGTGCTTGACAGTCTCTCTCTCTCTCTCTGATCTCTGACCCCATCATCAATATTGGATACATTCATTTCCTGAATAAAGTCACTTCACGTATTTTGAGACTGCTCTTGGAGCACAAGTCCTTGAGAATAGTTTCCTGTTTATTTCAGGCATGGTCACCTGAATGTTCGCAATGCGGCTATTTTTGAAGTTTAATGCGGAAAAAGGACAATGCAGTGAATGTAGTGAGCGCAGTGTGGCAGGATAATGGACCGACGACTGTTTAATAAATAAGCTGTGACTATGTGCAGCCCTGCGCGGCGAGCGGATCTCGGCCACAGCGGCCACCGCGGCCACAGCGGCCACAGCGCGGACATGTTGGAATGTCACTGGTCCTTTATTTTTGATGAGCCTCTTGGCGATGATTGGATAATGATGTACTATATAGGTGGCCGATATCTGTGCCACTACGTGGATCAGCATCCGACCGTAAATGTTCATACGAAATGGCACTTTATTTCAAAACTCAATATCCCGTATTTACCAGGACGAGTAGCACAAATTACTGACAATCGTCAGGATTTTCAGTAATCTGTTTAAACGTAAACGTAAACCTGCATGGTAACTGTTCTTCACATAATCATCATATTCTGCTCATTATACAAAGTGTAATGTGCTTATTTCGATCAAGAGAAGGTGCAGTTTAATAGATATTCATCAGTAACTAGGTAAATTATGAACGTTCATTTTTGAGTACATGTGTTGTAGGTACATTCGTGTGGGCATGTGGACAGTTGCTGCGGAGTGCAGGGTGGAGCGGAACCCGGCGGCCTCGAGCGCGGCGCCCAAAGGTCGGCCACTTACCTCTCAGACAGATTCAACTACATCGCGATAAAGCCAGCCGGACCACATCGTCAACTGTGCTGCAGGCAGGAATTAAAGTACCTATTGAATGTAGGTTGGACCTTAGGACTTGATCGTCTGGTGGGGAGCACAAATGAGTCCAGTTGATTGACGACCTGTTGCGAGAGTGAGTGACATGGCCGTGACTCCGAGAGCCGGCAACGTTGTAATAAAACTTTAACGGCCGGTATAAAGACAGCCGTAATACAGTCCCGTACCGCGCCCGTCGCGCACTCGTAGCGCTGTCATCCCTTGCCCGCTTCTGTTTGATGGATCCAACGCCGGTTTACGATAATTGTGCGCGCAAACAAATAAACAGCGTTGATTAATACGTCGTTAAACGTTGTTTAATGAAGAATTCGTGGAAAGCTAGAAACAACAAACCGAAGTAACGCTCTGTGTACACTAATTGATGATTCCTCGCGTATTGAGTTGTTTCTCCGTGTGAATTACGAAGAGTGCCGGCTAGGCTCGCGGCAGTAAGTTTGTCGATAGAGTGAGTGATGCTTACCGTCAGTCGGACAGTAACAGTGCTCATGTGCTGGAGGTACCAGCGCCGGTGAGTTATTGAAGGGGCGGCTATAAGTATACGCAAGTATCGATGAGGTGGGGCATCGCTTGCACGGTGTTATTGGAGTGGTTGTGAGCGGTCATCTCTCACAAGATACGAGAATCCTGAGAATACTGCAAGCTGCAGTTCAAACAGCTTAAACGTCAAGTTTTTCTCAAATATAAAAATAATTGATTTTTTCTCCCAATCAAGATCCATACAGGAATAACCTCTCATCCTTATTCAATTACCTAAATCTCGTCCTTTGAGAATGAATGATCGCACGTTTATCGCCTAATATTCGTGGCGGCAGTTCTCCGGTGCTAAAAGGATCAGTAATAAGTATTTTTCCGTTACTATAATAGTCGTCTTAATTGCTATAACCTCTGAACCCTGTAACTTGCAATTTCTGAAATTAAATCTTGAGTTACAATCGACGGCATCGGTCCGTCCACACTCCGCACGGAGCCGGCGGCGGCGGCCCGCTCCGACGACGGACATGTTATGGTTAGGCAGATTGTTGGGCCACCTGCTCAGTGTAACGAGCGGCCGGTGCTTCGCGGACGGGAGCGGACGGGCCGCGCCGGGCCGCGCCGGGCCGGACGCTTACGAGACAACGTCTGCTACTTATCTGGTTCTAGCAGCGGTGCTCAAACTTGTATTCGAGAGCAACCAGATCGAACAGACCACATTGTCTAGTGACTCGACTAAAGCTGATCGAACAGACCACATTGTCTAGTGACTCGACTAAAGCTGATCGAACAGACCACATTGTCTAGTGACTCGACTAAAGCTGATCGAACAGACCACATTGTCTAGTGACTCGACTAAAGCTGATCGAACAGACCACATTGTCTAGTGACTCGACTAAAGCTGATCGAACAGACCACATTGTCTAGTGACTCGACTAAAGCTGATCGAACAGACCACATTGTCTAGTGACTCGACTAAAGCTGATCGAACAGACCACATTGTCTAGTGACTCGACTAAAGCTGATCGAACAGACCACATTGTCTAGTGACTCGACTAAAGCTGATCGAACAGACCACATTGTCTAGTGACTCGACTAAAGCTGATCGAACAGACCACATTGTCTAGTGACTCGACTAAAGCTGATCGAACAGACCACATTGTCTAGTGACTCGACTAAAGCTGATCGAACAGACCACATTGTCTAGTGACTCGACTAAAGCTGATCGAACAGACCACATTGTCTAGTGACTCGACTAAAGCTGATCGAACAGACCACATTGTCTAGTGACTCGACTAAAGCTGATCGAACAGACCACATTGTCTAGTGACTCGACTAAAGCTGATCGAACAGACCACATTGTCGAGTGACTCGACTAAAGCTGATCGAACAGACCACATTGTCGAGTGACTCGACTAAAGCTGATCGAACAGACCACATTGTCTAGTGACTCGACTAAAGCTGATCGAACAGACCACATTGTCTAGTGACTCGACTAAAGCTCGACTGTGGCCTAATCATCTTATCATTCTGCATGTACACAGGGTAATAATCGGTACATTGATTAAGAAGGAACAAGGAGGGATAAATATTATTATCACAATGGTTGGCAAACTCACTAGATGCTGCTGCGCCAATTATTGATACATTTTCAAGACATACCAATCTATCAAAATACACATATCAATCTTCAGATAACGTAGCGTTGGCGTAAAGTTTGGACATCCCTGAATAAGCCTAGTTCTGCAGTATATCTGACTAGCGCTAACATTTCTAGCTGGTCCAGACAGATGTTTGCGCCGGGGAGGAGTTACGAGCCACGCGGGCTTTAATTGTATAAATATGACCTGAATTATTAGTTGCACCAAGATTTATTTTATTTGCAAGTAATCTTACTTTATGTGTTCAGAGAGATTAAATACTACATTTGTATTTAAGAGATACTTATTGGACGAAAATAAACTAGGATAGGTACCAATAGTGTGTGGTGCCGTCAATTCAGACTGGCTGATATCAATCGTTTGTTAAACTTGTTTGGACTTAACTAATACAAATACTTAATAAATTATTTTTGAGGTTTTCTATGTCTTGCAACATAGGTACGAGTAGTAATAGATGCATAATGATGCTAGCATAGCGTGGGAGAAAACTCTTGTGCGATCTTTCTGTTGGCCACACGTTCTCCTCAACCGAACACCACAGAACTACAGGATATTTACACTACTCATGCGCATAGAATTTACAACAGAAACATGAAATATAAACTAGAAATATTAAATTTATCTTAGCTCAGTACCCAAAATGCTGTTTTCATTCATCTATTCGGTTGCTCCTCTGACATCATGGCTATTGATGCCGCAGTTCATCAGGGTTCTGATCTCTCTGTCTTTTCCTGCTGCAATGACCTATTTCAGCCTGGTCTTGTTGGGTACGCAGATGACAGTACGGTTTCAGAAAGCTACTTGCCCAGCGCAACAACCGGTGGGGTTGAAGTTCGTTCCTTGAGAGAGGCCATGGTAGAGCAGAAAAATTTGACCTTAAGCCTTGTCTCCCAGTGGGGTGATGACAATCTGGTCAATTTTAACGCCACCAAAACACAGGCGTGTCTTTTACCGCAAAAAGGAGTCGTTTTGACCAAACTCCTACTTTTCGGGGTGCATCTATTCCTGTGACTGATCGGCTCGAGCTCCTAAGCATGGAGTTGACATCCAATCTCAACTTCGGCGCCATCATCGAGTACAAAGCCCAAACTACGGCCAAAAAGCTGGACAGCTTTTAAACCTATATAAATCACAAGTCCGATCCTGCATGGAGTATTGTAACCACCTTTTTGATGGCTCAGCTAAGTATCGGCTTGCCGCGCTTGACTCGGTGGAACGCAGAGCTAAGAGGCTCATCGGCGACGTAAAACTGGTACCAAGCAACATAGCTTGGCTCATCGCCGTAAGGTTTTCTTTGTCTGCTTGTCGGTCTTCTACAGATTGTACTTCGGTGAGTGTGCCCAAGAACTCCACGACCTCATCCCACCGGCCCTCTTCTACCATTGGACATCCAGACGCACTGTATCTGACCATCCCTACCTTGTTGCATAAAATACGCCGTAGGAAGCACTAAGAGAGGATTTCTCCGGAACTGAGTGATTGCCAGAGAACGCGCCGCCGAAACTACTGGTCGTGGAAAGCTGAAATTTGGCATGTAGGATCCTTAGGGAGTGAAGGATCCTTAGGGAGTGAAGGATCCTTAGGGAGTGAAGGATCCTTAGGGGGTGAAGGATCCTCAGGGAGTGAAGGATCCTTAGGGAGTGAAGGATCCTTAGGGAGTGAAGGATCCTTAGGGAGTGAAGGATCCTTAGGGAGTGAAGGCGAGCACTAAGAGAGAATTTCCCGAAATTTCTACAGGAACGGGAAAAAACGGTATATGCGCGTACGAAGTCGCGGGCAGAAGCTAGTAAAATAATATATTTTATTGATTCCTCGGCGAGAGAGTAGTAGAGTAAGTAGTAGTAGTAAAGTAGACTAGCTCACATTCCTAATGACATTATTGGTTATTTATTTACCGCTTCAAATATGGTAGGTATAAGTTCTTATATACAATACTAGCTGACCCGGCAAACGTTGTTTTGCCCCATAAATAAACCCAAAATAATCATAAAAATCGGTCAAGTTCGATAACAAACACTGTGATTATGATACATTAGAATATTAGAAAAAGATGCATGCGACTTCATTTGCGTGTATGTCGTATAGTAAAATGATGCTAGGTAAGATCGCTAAAATAAGATTATCTTCATATCAGCCGAAAGACCTCCATTGCTGGAAATAGGCCTCCCTCATGCGTTGCCACAACGACCGGCATCACACTCACACATCCATCGGCTACCCGCGACCTTCATCGGTCCACCTTGTGGGCTTTCCAACGTTGCGTCTTCCGGTACCCGGTTGCCACTCCAGAACTTTTCAGCACCATCGACCATCTTATCGTTCTGCGACGAATATGCCTTGCCCACTGCCACTTTAGTTTGGCGATCCTTCATCATCATTCCTGATTTGATCACGCAAGAAAACTCCAAGCATTACCTTCTCCATTGCCCTTGAGTGACTTTAAGCCTTCTGATGAGGCCCATTGTGAGCGACCAGAAACCATTGTGACATAAGATATACGAACAGTCAACTTCTAGCATTGCTTGACCCCCTTAGAATGCAAGGCATTGGCTGTATCGCCTCTTCTATTTAAAAAGCTGACCGACCTTCGTAATTTTTCGTAATGAGAAACGTTTTAATGATAAAGCTTTTCTGTACACGATGTTCAAGAAAGTTGCTAGGGTTGTAAACACGCAATAGAGCTGACACTCTATCCGGAAGAAAAGACTAACCCCGCAACGGATAGAGTACAGTTGAGATTCCGTTATCAACACTTAGACTCTCATTCGCACCGTTGTGCTTAGGAGTCCTGGCTAGGTTAGCCAGGGAAGCTACGCACATAGGTTTTGCTGTGCGTCCTCATTCTTCCGGGGATTATTGCACGTCGGGTAGCCCAGGCCTCATTTCCAGAATAAAGTCGGCGACTCATTTCTCGGTATCGAAGCAACCTCTGTACATTGGGCTGTCAAAAAGCCAACCATCCCGGTCTTGTGCAGTCCACGTCCATCCACTGTCAGCCAACTTTTTTAAATCATCGATCCATCGTGCTGACTGCACGATGACCCCTAAAAAATATCTTTTATATAAGATATTTTTTTAGGGGGCAATGACCCGTTATTATACCTATTATTATTCGGAGGGTATTTATACTTGGGTTGAGAAGTCGCGTAGTTAAGCGCATGTATATGCTGCACTGTAATTTGTTGACCATGATCATCTGTTGTCTTGAAGTTAAGTTGATCTCTGGTAAATTCATGTACAAATCAGTGAGAAAGGTAAAGGGAGAAGTGGGTACAGGTCCAGCAGTACCGTCTCGGAAACTCTCTACGCAAAGTTCGTCTCTGGCATCATTGCCTGGGGATTTACAGTTTCCCATGATCCACTGGAGGGTGAAACCCGCAACGGATAGTTTTTGGCCCTGAGCTGTTGCTTCACTTGGGATTGAACAGTTCTAAGCTTCATGCTGGAGCAATCAACCGAAATCTTATTTCAGCATCTATGACAGTTTGTTAGATACATGTGACTTTCAACCAAGTGCCTTTGCAAAGTTTTTTAGAAATTAATTATTTAAATAGAAATCATAAAATGTAATCGGATGGTAATATCATTTTCTTCCTTTGCGTTTTCATGGAAATATTTTCCTCCTTTTTCCCACAAACATTTGTCAATATTATCCGTATTAATGATCTGCCTGGTCGGTGGATTCCCCGTTCACAGAAGTAATGAATTAATGTTGAAGAAACGGACAACATAGGCTTATCTTCTAAAATAACCTAACCATCTCTAGATTGTGGTGTATGCCATCGGACATTTTTTACATTATTCGTAAAATAATTCGCATTTGAATGGCCTTCTTATTTATCATGTTCGCATTTTTCTTCTTCTCCGTCATTGCTTCAATGCTGAAGATCGCGACCACACACGACGCATATCCATGCGGTCTTCTGCAGCGTGGACCGCTCTGTGCATGGTGCCTTTACCTGTCTTCTTTACGGCGTCGGGCCATAAAAAAGGTCATTAGTTTGCATATTTGATATTTAGTATGCTAATATTATTTTGCGCTGTATGAATGGCGCTATTCTTCAAACAACTAAGTTAAAAAACTACTTGATGAATCAAGTTAATTCTTAATTTATTTCGAATCGCAAACGCAAATCGAAACGATTTAAGTTTTTAGAACACAGTTAGACATCTGTTTAACCAATCTATTTCAACGCGCCAGCTGCTCGTGGGTAGTATGATATGACCCCAGGCCCTAGGCCCGTAAAGAATCATTTTTGAGCAACTCAAGTTAAGCTTAGCAAATATAGTACACGTCTGTTGACGATACAAAAAATGAGATCAAATACGTAACACCATCTATGGAATCTGTCTAAATATTAGTTCGGAGTTTGTTTTATTTTTATTAATAGGAATTCATTCTGAACGATATTTTTAAGGTATTAAAAGAATCCCTTTTTTCAGACGTCTTAAAAGTAGCACTAATAACTAAAAAATATGTTTTGATGTGTTTCTCATGCTGTCTTGAGGTCAATAGACGGCATTATGGGTATCTGCATTATGTGATGTTGATTTCAAGTAAATTGCCACAATACCGTTTTTTTTATTTCTAATGGGTTTGCTCTTGACTCTAGTCTATGTCAGATGACAGAGACAAAGTGCACGATGGAGCGAGCCGGTTTATGTGTAAAAGTTATCTACATTAGTTTTGTACGTGATGCGTTCTGTTAATTATCATTTAACATGTGGGCGATTATATTTTGGCAAAGATAAAAGCCAAAAACAAAGACACAAAATAGTTACAATAATAACATGTTATCAATGTATAAAAATATTAGCAAAAATAAAAAAGAAAGGAAATGAATGATTTAAAAATATGTATAGAATTTAAAAAAAGTCATGACTTTGGATTCGAACCCACACTAAGTCGTCAGAAAGGAAATCTCTAAATCGATGGTCTATGATTACTGTCGACAAATTATTGAAATAGCCGATCTTATTTATGACATGGTTTTTCGCTGCTCAGCTCCTTGAAAGTATAGCGTGATGATAAACATTGCTAAGGTTAGACGCTTAAGTATCTGCAAAGTTGTATTAAGTTGTGGTTTTTATAACAATTCCCCACTAAACTGTTTGACAAAATGTAAAATATAAATTTAAATGTTATTTTAAGTGCAAAAAAAACATTTTATTATTTTTTTGACAATACTTTGGTGTAAAAATAAAGTTCAAAAGATAAAATATATACAAAAATAATATCTGTTGCTGGCCGGGGATCGAACCTTGTGCCTGTCGTTAAAACGGACATTTTTGAACATTGCTCATCCTCCAAAGCACACAGCGTGATAATATATAGCCTAAAACCTTCTCGTGACCAGAATGCACACAACAAAAAAAGAATAATCGAAATCGGTCCAGCCGTTCAAGCGTGATGCGATGACCAAGGGAAATAGGGATTCATTTTTATATACTACTCTGTCAAGAAAGTACCGGGAAAAGATCAATAATACACAAAATGTCTGTTATTCATCCAAATTTATTTTATCACCTTCAAAGTATGCTCCTTTAGAAACGATACACTTGCGCCAACGAATAATCCATTCATCAAAACATTTTTTAAACGCTGCTTCCGGAATTGAGTTCAGTAGTGCTATTCTGTAACAACATTTTCGTGTCTCGACAGCGGAATCCGAGGTGAGTATAAACGTAACACCTTTATGTTATGTGTTATAAAGTTCACTTTGTGAGCTATCTCACTCAGCTGAAGCTCGAAATCGAAATGGTTACTTACAGAATAGACTAGCAGTTCTCGCCGCGAATTCTCCTTTATGTCTTCTATCGATTGAAAACGGGTGCCAAGAAGTGGTAATTTGAGTTTAGGAAAAAGAAAAAAGTCAGCAGGAGCCATATCTGGTGAATATGGTGGTTGCTGGATGGTATTTGGTTAAAAATTCGTTCACAATGATAGCCTTGTGCGAAGGCGCATTGTCGTGGTGCAAAATCCAAGAATTTTCTTTCCACAAATCTGGCCTTTTTCGTCGAATTTGCTCTCTTAAACGCCGCATAACGCTCAAATAATATTCTTTATTTACCGTTAGACCTTCCGGTAAGAATTCAGAGTGCACACACCGCGATAGTCAAAGAAAACAGTCAACATGACTTTGACTTTTGATCGACTTTGGCGTGGTTTTTTCGGTTTCGGTTCAGTTGGAAGGCGCCACTCCGAAGCTTGTTGACTAGTTTGCATGTCAAACTCGTAAACCCACGTCTCGTCACCAGTAACAATGCGTTTCATGAATGTTGGGTCCGAACTGACTCGTTCTAGCATGTTCTCAGCGACTTTCATGCGATTGAGTTTTTGGATAAAATTCAGATCTTTTGGGACTAGCCGAGCAGCAACATGTTTCATACCCAAATGATTAGTTAAAATGGTACGGATCGACTCGTGAGATACTGAAAGTTCGGCGGCTATCTCTCTCAGAGTTGAATGGGGATTTTTAGTCACTATTTCCTTCACTTTTGCGATGTTAACTTCAGTTGCAGACGTTGACGGCCTACCAGAGCAAGGCAAATCTTCCATCACATCTCGACCGCTTTTGAACGCTTTGAACCACTCATAAGCACGAGTTTTTGATAAAGTCGATTCACCGGAAGCCTTCTGTAACATTTTCAGTGACTCCGAACACGAAATTCCATTGGCGATGCAAAATTTAAGACAAACTCTTTGTTCGATATTTTTGTCCATTATGAAATTGGCAATACACACTATATATGATATTACTAAAACCAGCACTGTATTTAATATAAATAACAGATGCAACTCAAACTCCGCGCCAAAATGGAAAACAGTTGTGCCAATTTAACAACTACAAAAAAAACAAAAATTTGAATTTGGAACCATAAACAAATCATCCATTCCCGATACTCTTTTGTCTGAATGTATATAGATTACTGCTCCGCTCTTATTAGTCTTAGCGTGATGATATATAGCCTATAGCCTTCCTCGATAAATAGGCTATCTAACACTGAAAGAATTTTTTAAATCGGACCAGTAGTTCCTGAGATTAGCGCGTTCAAGTAAACAAACAAACAAACATACAAACAAACTCTTCAGCTTTATATATTAGTATAGATTAAGTAACACACATTTGGCCAATATATGTATATATAGCATGCAATAGTAGGTACAATTGTTTACAAAAAATATTGATTACTATTACTTATCAATTAAATATATCTGTGCTTTATTGTATAGAATTTACAGGGACACTTTTGAAAGCACTCATCAATCGAATAAAACACTCCTGTAACAACCACTTCCGCAACGTAACACAAAACTTACTGAAGGGTAGTTGAGCCATATAAACGCAGCTCCGCCGAAAAATTTCTAGCTTTGGAACGGGTATTTCAAAATCTAAATGTGTAGGTTTCCTTTTATTTGTGTTATCTTTCCGCTCAAACAGCTCAAGATTGGACCTCACAAACCTGGCAACTTCGTAAATATAAATGCATGGGACCGTCAATAGATTGTTCGACTTAAATAATTATAGGCCTGCATGAAGATTTTCGCCAGTTCGGAAGAGTTTTCCCACACAACTATACCATATCGTATTACTGAGCAGACGTATGCGTGATACACCATTATGGCGGTACTTCACGATTATTTTTCATTCGATAATGACTTGTACAGCAAGCTAACATAAGGTTGACTGCACCAGTTACTGGTGAAGTTTCGTTAAGTGCGGTCACATGGTAAAGGAATAGCACCAACGGGTCATTGACCTCGGAAGCTTGGGCTCTTTTTGATAAAATATTATTAAAAATTAGTGGTTGTTTTTCTTTGCCTCCCAGCTTAGCAGGCCGAGCGTGGGCGAGAGCCGCCAGATGTGGAAATTATTTTTCCTTGTACTTGTCCTGGGGGACCTACATGTGTTGTGTTGGGATTATTTTCATCAATCTGTAACACAATACCATTTTTGATATAAAAAACAAACAATATAAAAACATACATAAATAGAGCTCGGTATAAGCTTTAGTTAAACAAGCTTAGGTTTATAACCTAAGGTTCAGAATCTACAGATGAGAAGTGCCCGCACCGCACCGCACTGCACCGCACCGCACCGCACCGCACTGCACCGCACTGCACCGCACCGCACCGCATCGCACTGCACCGCACCGCACCGCACCTCACCGCATCGCACTCCACCGCACTGCATCGCACTGCACAGTACCGCATCGCACGACGGCGACGTCGCAGACGAACTTTCCACAAAGCGGTACGAGAAAGTCTCGCGAGCCCTAACTCGATTAGCTTTAAACCACCACGCAGACATATTCAGCAAGCCTACTGTGCGCGACTGCTTTGCTGTTGCTGCTGATAATGCCTGAAATGCGGGATCCTTGTAGTGATGGTTTACAAATCTTCCGCATGGTAACGAATAGTAATTACGCCAGTTAGCTAGTTAGGCGGGTACCGACCCGCCAGCTCTCAATCTCAACCCCTAACGTTTGTTCCCTCACACAGTGCTCACGGTGGTACCCTCTGTTTGGTCTGTTTCCTTCATTATCTCGGTCATTATGCGCGAGCTCTGAGTGGGTTTACTGCCTCTTCCTCGGCGCTCTAAGTTCTGCGGCTGTGTGGGTAACTTCGTTTGACGTCGTCAGCGCGCCGCCGCCGCGTCGCAGGCTCGCTCTCACCCAATTACTGCACAAAAGGGCCCATTACGAGTTATGGAGGGATATCTACTCAAAATGACCTGCTGCAGTAGAAATCAGTTTATAGTAGCGTAACTATTGTTTAATTACATAGTTGTTTCTCTCACACAATAGGAAACCGTCATGATCATTATGTCAAATGGTATTTATTGACTGTTTGGTGTGTTCTCTAAAATATAATTGTTGTTCGCTCCCTTCGAATTCATCGGGAAGCGATTGATACAAACACATTTGACTAGCTATTATAAGATTTGCCTTTCTTCGCGCCGGCATTTTATTTTGATATTTTAATATTTGTTTTATGATTGAGTGCCGGGACAAGGGGTCACGCCGCCCCGGCTGCCCGCGCGTGATGTCTGCCATCGAGTTGCGATAGTATCCAGTTATGTGCGGTATTAAATAAAAGATTCGCGTAGACAACTACGCTACGCTAAGTTGTCTACGCGAATCTTTTATTTAACTTGCAATGTATGTATGTATGTTTGTTCGGGTGGAATCTTGCTACTCAATTTTGAATATCTTCAACCGAAAGCAGCTGAAATTTTATATACACGTTCAGTTTGGATGACAATACACGATAAGCTGTGTGACGTCATTCTAAATCTAATATGGCGGACCATCCAAGATGGCGGAATAGTTATTTTTAATGCATTTCTACAATATGGATATTAAATGAAAGGGCTTGTTGAGAGTAACTCGAAAAATAATGTGACGTCATTCTAAATCTGATGGCGGATTAGTTATTTTTTCTGCACTTCTACAATATGGGTATCAAAAAAAGGGCTCGTTGAGAGTAACTCGAAATAACTAAAAAGTAAAAAATAAATATTTATTTTTCCTTTAAAATTGATCATAAAAGCTTGTCGCGAGGTTTGCGTAAGTACCTATAAGTATTTAATTAATTAAACCTCGCGACAAGCTTTTATGATCAATATTAAAGGAAAAAAATATTTTCTTCTTTTTAGAGCATTTAAATAAAAGGTTTTTTTTAAAAAAAGGTTATTTTTTTTTTAATTTAATGTATTGAGGTCATTTGCAAAGTTTCGTCTGATAGAAGTCACGTAAAAATACTTTGCGTGTTGTCTTTAGTAAGTGTGCTCCAACCATTTTCTAGTATAAACCAAATAGCAATATTTAAAAAGAAACTCAACGAAAAACTAAGATTTATGTATTATTTAGTCTACAAAGAAAAGTTACAAAAAGCACAGAACGTGTTAAAAACATTGAACGATTTCTTCAATTTGTCTTCGTATCGTGTTAGGTAGTTTTATAAATTGCATTCCTCGCGGAAAATAAATAAAACGGAGTCAAAGAGTGTGGTGGTGAATGGCGCCCCCTGGTGGCGGACAGCGATGCGGCGTGATTGAGGAGACTCAGTTATTGGCGGATGGAGCCGCCGCCGCCGCACTGCCAGCCGCACACAATGCTGACCTGTGCTCTGTGCTCTGTGCCACTTGCTATTACAATTAATCAATTGATCGGGTTGTTGATGGAGTAGACACAATACGAACTTGTTTATTTATCCGAGACAAATATAGGATGTCTGCGTATGTACATACATCAAAAAAAGTTTGTGATCACTAGCATAAGCTGTTATATTTTTTTTTAATTTAACTTTATCAATAAAAAATCTTTGTTGTTTGTTTTCTTTAAATAGAAAAACCCTGTTTGAAATTAAAAATTAAACTATTTTTTATTAAAAAACATGTGTAATTAATCCCCGCTTAAGATGTCCCACGCGTGCTCTTTTGGTCTAAGTCGGGTGAGCCGGCATGGCCAGTCTAACCTTGTGATGTCGTATTCTTGGAGAGCTGCATTGGATCGTTGAGCTCGATGATTTCATCGCCCAGTACAAATTGGTGCCCATGGTTTACACGGAATGGTCTGACAATTAATCAATCATCAATAGCAACTGCTTTATACATGTCTGCTGTCATGAAGCCACGATACGGGATCAAAGGCGTTCTAGCTCCAATCATAATACCACCCCAAAAGGACACCGATTTCCCGCCTTGCTAAACTGTTCCAGTGGCACTTCTTTGCCTTTCACGGTTTCCTGGTCTTCTCCAGACACGGACACGTCGGTTACCTGGATGAGTATTGATCCGCGATTCGTCAACGAAGAGACAGTTTTGCCAAATGTTTTCTTCTTCATTTTGTCGTTGACGTTGCCGGGAATTCAGAGGCGCTCGCCAAAACCTCCGTGCTCATAATCCAGCCTGGTGCAAGCAATTCCGAATGGTCTGAGTGCTAACTTCAAGCTCAGAGGCTTTGTTGTGTGTTTTCTATTTAAAGAAACAAAGACACAACAAAGAGTTTTTCTTGATAAAGTTAAATTAAAAAAATATAACAGCTTATGCTGGTGATCGCAAACTTTTGTTGGCATGTGTATGGCTATAGCCTTCAATAACGCATCGAATCTATAACAATACCGATAAGGTGATTAATGTCCAAGTTTCGTTTATTCATTCTTATTTACATACACAATATATTTTTAAATATATCTCTAAAAAACCTTAGTTGTTCTTTTATGTCACATTGCATATCGTACATTAGGTATCGTAGTACCATTTTTTAAATTTCTGTGAGTAGTACTGCTTCGAATTCACTTCAAGTCCTTGTACAGACGTTGTTTTGGCTCAATCAATGTTTCACGCTGTTTGTTTCTCGTACCTACACATAAAAAAATTTATTACGCATAAATCTGTTAGTGTGACTTTGTGTATTGTATGGAATTATAGCACGCTTACACACACGACGCGAACAATATAATAAATCCCCGATAGTGTTCCGTGGCTCCCACGAGGACTGTCACAGGCACCGCGGGCCCGGGGCCCCTGCGACAAGTTTGCAATCTCTTGTGTGAAAATAATTAATAAGTTAAGGGTTGTCCCCTTAATAAACATACCTACCCTAATATAATTCGATACGTGTGCAGATTGCAGGGCGAGAGAAGGGGGGGAGGGGGGGGGGAGGTGGAGACAGGGGAGAGGGCGCGGGGAAGGTGAGGGTCGGGTCTTCAATTCATTCCAGTCCATTTTATATGCAGATTTGGCGCGCTTGTTCCTACAAAGCGCAACGACCCCGGAAAGGAATGCGCCACACTGAGCGCCCTGAGTTATTCTGCAACCGGCAAGTGTAGCCGTTCATTGTAAATTTACGAGAAATTCCTCGACAGCCACGAATTTTTGATTTGAACTGCCGCTAGATAGGTAGATACTATGTATTTAATAAACTGTCATTTTAATTTAATCTAATATATCGGAATTAGTTTTATTGAAACGTAATCAGGCGGAGCTTTCTGAACTTTCTAAACAATATACGGCGCTGAGCGGCTCTCAATCAGATGATATCGACGAACTAGCGCGCGACTAGTTTGCGCGGTGGCGCCGCCCGTGCTCGGCTGATTTACGGCACTTTTACCGCAGATGTAGATAGTAGTGAAAGTACGTAATAGCAGTCCTCGATCAAACGCACCTACATTAAGATCATTACAGAACAGCGCCTTTCTCCGCAAACCGACTCGTTATTTGTTATCTTACGTAACAAGAGAGCAACAAGTCACTTGCAGAACCAGAACCAGCCTCCTCGTGCTTGTGAGCTTGCTGCTAACATGAACGTGTTTATGACAAGGTGTCATCTACTTAGAAATTAGGGTACATGGATTTTCTATTTTAATTATTGTATAAGATTGGACTTTTGAAGTATGTCGGGCACCATTAACTATGTACAAGTTAAACAAATCAATTGAAAGCTGTTAGCGGAGTACTTACATACATCAAAACGCATCAAGTGATATGCAAGTAGCGGGGGGCGCGGCGCGGACGAGGCACGGTGACGGCACTCAGCGGATAGGGACAGAAGGCTCACACTCATGACGCAACGAGTGAGAAATATGAAAATACACACACACATGACTTGCTGCGGGTCTACATCCTCTACAAGTCTACATACATCTCAGCAGGTACATACGAGTACATACGAGAGCACTTGCGACTGGTATTCGCACGAACATCTGAGGGCCTGCACGAATATTTTTGACGTACTTATGGTAAAATTTTACCATAGCTACAATACTCGTTTCGCACATATTTTTTTTTTGATTTAGACACTTTATTCATATTTTTTAATGATATAAATTATGTATGTTCCATTAAATTAAATCAAAATTCTATAGGGTTGTAGATTTTCACATTCAAAATTCACTTACGTTAACGTTACTATACTTCAAAATATTCGTGCTAGGCCCTCTGTACGTATTCGTTTATCGCGTTTGTGTGACGCTTGTTTTCTTTTGTTGCATGGAGTCGGACTTCTTTGTTATGTAGTTAGTGGCAGACTGGCAACGTGGCGGCGGCAATGCACAGCGGCGGCGGTGCACGGCGGCGGCGATGCACGGCGGCGGCGGTGCACGGCGGCGGGTGGCGCGCGGGATTAGTTTAATTTGTAGACAAAACGTGCTTCCGAGCCCGACACGCTGCGTCGCTGACACTCTGCACGAGATACGTCGTCGTCGTCTGACGCCCACATAACGTATTCCATTAATATGATAGAGGAGACTTGCTTCAGATCAAGTTTAATACCTACGTGATCCTTCTTGATACAGCCAAGTTCCACGCTACTCAATCCTAAATGAGCTTGTACATATTCTGAATTATGAAGCAGTAACTGACATTTTTGGTCCAGTTAGGTACCCGAAGATGAATGTCCAAGCGTTTAGTTAAATAAGCCATTAGGCCACGGACGCGAACTCAAGGGCGGCGGCAGCGGCGGCGCGCGCAGTTCCATATAAATCTATGCATTTGAATGCGCCGCCGTTCATATGCATAGATTGATATGGAACTGCGCGCGCCGCCGCCACCGTTCATATGCATAGATTGATATGGAACTGCGCGCGCCGCCGCCACCGTTCATATGCATAGATTGATATGGAACTGCGCGCCGCCGCCGCCGCCACCGTTCATATGCATAGATTGATATGGAACTGCGCGCGCCGCCGCCGCCACCGTTCATATGCATAGATTGATATGGAACTGCGCGCGCCGCCGCCACCGTTCATATGCATAGATTGATATGGAACTGCGCGCGCCGCCGCCACCGTTCATATGCATAGATTGATATGGAACTGCGCGCCGCCGCCGCCGCCACCGTTCATATGCATAGATTGATATGGAACTGCGCGCGCCGCCGCCGCCACCGTTCATATGCATAGATTGATATGGAACTGCGCGCGCCGCCGCCACCGTTCATATGCATAGATTGATATGGAACTGCGCGCCGCCGCCGCCGCCACCGTTCATATGCATAGATTGATATGGAACTGCGCGCGCCGCCGCCACCGTTCATATGCATAGATTGATATGGAACTGCGCGCCGCCGCCGCCACCGTTCATATGCATAGATTGATATGGAACTGCGCGCCGCCGCCGCCACCGTTCATATGCATAGATTGATATGGAACTGCGCGCGCCGCCGCCACCGTTCATATGCATAGATTGATATGGAACTGCGCGCCGCCGCCGCCGCCACCGTTCATATGCATAGATTGATATGGAACTGCGCGCGCCGCCGCCGCCGCCGCCGTTCATATGCATAGATTGATATAGAACTGCGCGCCGCCGCCGCCGCCACCGTTCATATGCATAGATTGATATAGAACTGCGCGCCGCCGCCGCCACCGTTCATATGCATAGATTGATATGGAACTGCGCGCCGCCGCCGCCACCGTTCATATGCATAGATTGATATGGAACTGCGCGCGCCGCCGCCACCGTTCATATGCATAGATTGATATGGAACTGCGCGCCGCCGCCGCCGCCACCGTTCATATGCATAGATTGATATGGAACTGCGCGCGCCGCCGCCGCCGCCGCCGTTCATATGCATAGATTGATATAGAACTGCGCGCCGCCGCCGCCGCCACCGTTCATATGCATAGATTGATATGGAACTGCGCGCCGCCGCCGCCGCCACCGTTCATATGCATAGATTGATATGGAACTGCGCGCCGCCGCCGCCACCGTTCATATGCATAGATTGATATGGAACTGCGCGCCGCCGCCGCCACCGTTCATATGCATAGATTGATATGGAACTGCGCGCGCCGCCGCCACCGTTCATATGCATAGATTGATATGGAACTGCGCGCGCCGCCGCCACCGTTTATATGCATAGATTGATATGGAACTGCGCGCGCCGCCGCCACCGTTCATTTGCATAGATTGATATGGAACTGCGCGCCGCCGCCGCCGCCACCGTTCATATGCATAGATTGATATGGAACTGCGCGCGCCGCCGCCGCCACCGTTCATATGCATAGATTGATATGGAACTGCGCGCGCCGCCGCCACCGTTCATATGCATAGATTGATATGGAACTGCGCGCGCCGCCGCCGCCACCGTTCATATGCATAGATTGATATGGAACTGCGCGCGCCGCCGCCACCGTTCATATGCATAGATTGATATGGAACTGCGCGCCGCCGCCGCCGCCACCGTTCATATGCATAGATTGATATGGAACTGCGCGCGCCGCCGCCGCCGCCGCCGTTCATATGCATAGATTGATATAGAACTGCGCGCCGCCGCCGCCGCCACCGTTCATATGCATAGATTGATATGGAACTGCGCGCCGCCGCCGCCGCCACCGTTCATATGCATAGATTGATATGGAACTGCGCGCCGCCGCCGCCGCCACCGTTCATATGCATAGATTGATATGGCACTGCGCGCCGCCGCCGCCACCGTTCATATGCATAGATTGATATGGAACTGCGCGCCGCCGCCGCCGCCACCGTTCATATGCATAGATTGATATGGAACTGCGCGCCGCCGCCGCCACCGTTCATATGCATAGATTGATATGGAACTGCGCGCCGCCGCCGCCGCCACCGTTCATATGCATAGATTGATATGGAACTGCGCGCCGCCGCCGCCACCGTTCATA
This sequence comes from Lacanobia oleracea, assembly GCA_950371165.1. Classification (NCBI taxonomy): domain Eukaryota; kingdom Metazoa; phylum Arthropoda; class Insecta; order Lepidoptera; family Noctuidae; genus Lacanobia; species Lacanobia oleracea. Next base: position 552,478 of record OX493400.1, read on the forward strand.
TGCATAGATTGATATGGAACTGCGCGCCGCCGCCGCCGCCACCGTTCATATGCATAGATTGATATGGAACTGCGCGCCGCCGCCGCCGCCACCGTTCATATGCATAGATTGATATGGAACTGCGCGCCGCCGCCGCCACCGTTCATATGCATAGATTGATATGGAACTGCGCGCCGCCGCCGCCGCCACCGTTCATATGCATAGATTGATATGGAACTGCGCGCCGCCGCCGCCACCGTTCATATGCATAGATTGATATGGAACTGCGCGCGCCGCCGCCACCGTTCATTTGCATAGATTGATATTGAACTGCGCGCGCCGCCGCCACCGTTCATATGCATAGATTGATATGGAACTGCGCGCCGCCGCCGCCACCGTTCATATGCATAGATTGATATGGAACTGCGCGCGCCGCCGCCACCGTTCATTTGCATAGATTGATATGGAACTGCGCGCGCCGCCGCCACCGTTTATATGCATAGATTGATATGGAACTGCGCGCGCCGCCGCCGCCACCGTTCATATGCATAGATTGATATGGAACTGCGCGCGCCGCCGCCACCGTTCATATGCATAGATTGATATGGAACTGCGCGCGCCGCCGCCACCGTTCATATGCATAGATTGATATGGAACTGCGCGCGCCGCCGCCACCGTTCATATGCATAGATTGATATGGAACTGCGCGCGCCGCCGCGCCGCCGCCACCGTTCATATGCATAGATTGATATGGAACTGCGCGCGCCGCCGCCACCGTTCATATGCATAGATTGATATGGAACTGCGCGCGCCGCCGCCACCGTTCATATGCATAGATTGATATGGAACTGCGCGCGCCGCCGCGCCGCCGCCACCGTTCATATGCATAGATTGATATGGAACTGCGCGCGCCGCCGCGCCGCCGCCACCGTTCATATGCATAGATTGATATGGAACTGCGCGCGCCGCCGCCACCGTTCATATGCATAGATTGATATGGAACTGCGCGCGCCGCCGCCGCCACCGTTCATATGCATAGATTGATATGGAACTGCGCGCGCCGCCGCGCCGCCGTTCATATGCATAGATTGATATGGAACTGCGCGCGCCGCCGCCGCCACCGTTCATATGCATAGATTGATATGGAACTGCGCGCGCCGCCGCGCCGCCGTTCATATGCATAGATTGATATGGAACTGCGCGCGCCGCCGCCGCCACCGTTCATATGCATAGATTGATATGGAACTGCGCGCGCCGCCGCCACCGTTCATATGCATAGATTGATATGGAACTGCGCGCGCCGCCGCCACCGTTCATATGCATAGATTGATATGGAACTGCGCGCGCCGCCGCGCCGCCGCCACCGTTCATATGCATAGATTGATATGGAACTGCGCGCGCCGCCGCCACCGTTCATATGCATAGATTGATATGGAACTGCGCGCGCCGCCGCCGCCACCGTTCATATGCATAGATTGATATGGAACTGCGCACGCCGCCGCGCCGCCGTTCATATGCATAGATTGATATGGAACTGCGCGCGCCGCCGCGCCGCCGCCGCCATCGCTCCTTGCCCGCTGATTTTGTGTCCGTGGCTTAAGAGGTTTATCTCGGAAAAAATATTTTTCAAACAAGTCATTCATCGTTGAAACTTGCGACAAAGACAAAGACATAGCTTGTATTCCGCGCATCCGCAGCGCAGCGCACAAATAATGCAGTGCACTAACAGTGTCAGGTCGCGATGAATGGCGTACAGACAGAACTACAGATGGGCTCAGCCGCGACTAGCCGCCCGCGCCGCCCGCGCCGCTCCGGCCGCCCGCGCCGCCCGCGCTGAGGCTGGGATACGCTCGTAGTTGTTAGCGCAGTCAATAGAACAGCCCCGTTGCAGATGACGGCACACTGACGACGTCACCACCACGCAGGCGGGACAGAAGAGTCATACCTTCTAAGGAGCTCAATGAGACTACTGAAAACTAAAATCCCCAGCAATTTGCGATGACTGATAAAATATTGCTCATCTAATAAAAGAAGACACACATTTGAGTTCGTTGCCCAAGTCGCAGTTTATTTAAGTTCCGATCTAAGTCTTCTGTCATGGCTCGGGAAGTGTCGCTAATGGCGCCGGCCCTCATGTGGCGCTCCGTCAGCCTCGAGCCGCGCGTACTCGCGCGTACTCGCGCGTACTCGCGGATGTCTCGCGTCGCGACTGACGCTTACTTTAATATTACATTTTTGAGAAATAAAAAAACGAATTTCAGGGATCTAAATACATGTTATAAAAGAAAGTCGAAAAAGTTCTAAAACAAATGCCGACTCAGTGCAGTGTGTACACGTTACTCGGCGCATATAGTCGGCGCCGGGTGTCCGCAGTCCCAGTAGGAATGCTCCACATTCCGGCTGGCCGCCCTGGTGAATATCGACATGCATACAGAGGAGCAGCCCTCGGGCGCGCGCCATCAGCTCGCGAGTCCCGAGCGCTCAGCTCGTTAGCATAGCGCCGCCGCCGCCGCCGCCGGTGCGTTGTAACGCTATGCTTCAGTGCCCTCAAATATTCCTAGTGACATGCCGGAGAGAGCATGGAGATTGCTTGACACTTCACAGTCATAGTGTTTAGAGTTTCAAGAGTTTCTCTCTAGAGAAGACTAACTATATATTTACCTATTAAGATTTTTAAACGCAAAAAGTGTCTGATGTATATCGGGTAGCACCGACGTGACAGCTTCCAGCTTCCTTCCAAGTACTATTTTTGAAGCAACGCTCGCATTCGCAATCTGTCAAAAATGTCTAGACATAGACAAAGAGGCTTTTTCGACAGATTACGACTGAGATGAGAATGCGAACGTCGCTTAAATATTAGTGGTATTGGCTCACGGGATATACCTCATCTATTCACACATTGTGTGACTTTATGCGAGCGAGAAGGCGTTGAACTGGACATACAGGCCTGAGTTCACCGTTTCTAACTTACAACAACACTATGTGAGAGCTTCCCGATATACCAAAAAGCTTTTAGACAAGGGTCCTCGTAATTCAGTCTGACTGTACAAAAATGTCCGCAATTCTTTAGTGAAAGTTCGACATGACCTTTGGTTGATTAATTAAACTTCCAGGTTTTATTTCACAAAGTTTTGCAATCTGCCGACCGTAGCGTATGGGAGGCGGGAGGGGGGGGGGAAGAATGCACGTCGGAGATGCCGCCAAAGTACCTGCTCACATAGAAAGAAGGTGGTGGGGCAGGAAAGAGACGCTATTTCCGAGCTGGCAACGTAACTTTTATGGCAAAAATAGTAATGAACGTGGCTTAAGGGTGCTCTCTCGAAAAGGCTTAAAAATAGCGCGCAGATGAAGCAGTTTTTCGTCGGCACTTACTAAGAAATTACATCTGAAAAAAATATGTAGTAATCTACATGATATTGCACGTAACTTGGTTTAGCCAGAATTTATGTAATGGTATCACATAATAGGAAAAAAAATCACCAAATGCCCTCCAAATCGTTGAGATGAAACCATTTTACTCCTTCATTAACAAAAGACAAAAAAAAATATCTACTGCTGTGCAATATAAACGAAAATAACTTGGTTTTGTTACTTTTTTTAAATATGTTTTTGTTTTATTATAAAAAAATAAAAACACGGGTAGCGGAGTGGCGCGCCGAGGTGTAGTTAGCTCCGTTTGTATGCACAAGGTCATTGGCAAATATACAAGCCTTAAGACATTCGGCGGATAATTTATTTGCAAATGGATAAAACTGATATAGAGACTATTAATCTCACTGAGTTGGGACACCTTCGGCAATCAATCTCGTCGCGAGTGAATTGATCCCGGCTGTTGTCGCCACCCGCACCGCGCGGCCTGCCCGGGCCTCCTTCTGATTACCCCGTCTGTTCCGAGACGCCGATCGATGTGCTCCAACGGATTGACTTATTGAGCCTTAATGGATTTATCGAAAACTATTAATCTTATTATTTCCATTGATTGATATTGTGATGATAGCTTTCATCTGTCATCCGCTCGCTCAGGATCGTGATGAATGTAACATCTCTTTAGCAACGGATCCGTACGTCCGCGTCACTCCGGTCGGAAGAGCCTTAGTGTTGGAAACTGAATGAACAGCTGTCAGTCAACGTCAGTGCGTAGAATAAGATGGGGGGGAGCAACTATCGTAATATGTTAATTTAAAAAGTTCTATTTTGAATCAAGAGATAAGAAAGATGGTTTAAAACTCCATTTTAATCTTCACGATGTAGGTTACAAGAATGTACCGTGACATAATCCTTACGATAAGGCGGGGCCCGGCTAATATTGTAGGTTACAAGAATGTACCGTGACATAATCCTTACGATAAGGCGGGGCCCGGCTAATATTGTAGGTTACAAGAATGTACCGTGACATAATCCTTACGATAAGGCGGGGCCCGGCTAATATTGTAGGTTACAAGAATGTACCGTGACATAATCCTTATGATAAGGCGGGGCCCGGCTAATATTGTAGGTTACAAGAATGTACCGTGACATAATCCTTACGATAAGGCGAGGCCCGGCTAATATTGTAGGTTACAAGAATGTACCGTGACATAATCCTTACGATAAGGCGGGGCCCGGCTAATATTGAAGCAAGCAGCTATGTTAGGTATTTCAAACAGCACGGTATTGTGTGTAGATAGTGATCTCAGCGCTATCTGCTAGATTTATTGTAGGAACCTAGCGCGGAATACGCGCTGTACACACTGAACACGTAGTATCGACTATCGCGGAATGCGAGGCCGAGCTTATCTCTGCCGCTCGGCTGGCTGCCACTACGACTTGTACCTACGAACTACGACAGGTTCCGGGGTTCTGGTAGAGTGCTGACTCAGAAGGCATTTAGTCGATTTGGTCGCTATGTGAGGCCGAACGGACCTATGGGCTGATGAATCTAGATAAACGTTTAGTTAGTATTAAATACTTTAGAAATTCGGCCAGAGTGAATAATGTGGTTCAGGCCGAGATTTATCTGAAATAGTGTAAGCTGAATTGTTTGTTGAGACTGCCCGTAAACAGTTTACACGAAGTGAATAGTTGAGAGATAGCTGTTATCCAAACATTCAGGTATACAGTATAAGCTGTTCTGTGAAACTAACAAATAGGTGTAAATTAGTAACAGGCTGAACAGAGACTAGATTTGCGAACGATCCGCGTTATAGTCGCTGTGCGGGGCGCGCGGAGCGTAGCGGTAGTTCGGCGATAGCGTAACAACGTCATAGTAACAACGTAACAGAAGCGTAGCAAGAGCATAGTGTAGCTGTAGCTTGGCTATAATGTAGCGCTCTCGGAGCGGCCACGCGGCGGCTGCGTAGCAACAGCGTAGCGGGTATCGTAGCGGCTTCGTAGCGGCTACCCGTCTGTCAAGGATATCTCTACATGCAGCACATTGGTCTGGTTGGCAACAAGTGAGACATGCACTACACCTTTAGGATAAATATATCTCACTGAGTTCTGCTATAATTAAAGCGATATAATTCCTAATAGAATACTTTGAACGTTGTCTTTATAGAAAGTGAGATTAATGGTACATAACATTAATGATCAGCGGAAGATACAAATCATTTGTAAAACCATTTAAATAACGATATTTTTATGTTAATTTGGAAATGATCGTTAGTTAATATTATAATAAGTTGGAGAAGAGTACGTTGACCCCGCGTGTTGACATCAGACGGTCACACTAGTTTGCACATACTCGAGACATTCTGCTGTTTGAAGGTAATTAATTCTGCACGTTATGCATTAAAACATGCAACATTAGTGTAAATAGTAATATTGCAAATAGTTTAGTTTTCTGCAAACGTGTGAATTAGGTATCTATGTACGTTTAATGTGTATGTAGGTAAACAAAGATTTTCTGAAGTGTGAGAAGTCCAATATTAAAATATAATGGAAAATATTGTGTAAACCAAAGTCTTCGGTGGTTAATGGCGCGTATCTTCGTTCTCATGTTAATAGAATTTATCCAAATGTAGTCAAGTCATGAATAATTTAGTAAGTTGGCAGATTTCTTAGTGGGTTACGTACCTAAGCTACGTTGCACGCTAGTGATTAGTCAGACCGGACGTGCGCACACACGGCCATCAGCTTTTTCGGAAGTGTTCGGAAGCAATCGGAAGCCATGTGGATTATTGAGAGAACATCAATGAACCTGTGGCACTATCACAACACGAGATTCGTAACATTCACAGTTGAATGTAGTACTAAAGTCACTATAATTCACACTGATAACACATTAATTCATGATCTTAGAGAAAATAGATACCTACTGTAGAGATAGCTATTTGACCGTCGTCGCGTGCTTAATACATCGTGCATAGTTATACACTATGGAAGTCAGAATTAAAATAAAATTCATAGATAAGGTTGTCAGGGTCAGAACCTTGTTAGTTTTTACGGGGCCGCGGGGTGACTGAGTGCGTTAACATCAGCTGGGCAGCAAATGCAGACCTACTGCTACTGAGAAATCATCATCATCATACCAGCCGAAAGATGTCCGCTGCTGGACATAGGCCTCCCCTAAGCGTCGCCACAACGACCGGTCCTGCGCGTCTCGCATCCATTATCGCACTGAGATATACCAGATAAAAAATCCAATCCATTTTCGGAACTAAAGCTCCGCAGTAACGCTTGCGGCCACAACACCAATGCAACCATTCAGGCAGCCGCTAGCCGGGAGTGAGTAACTACAGCAGTTTAGCGCACCGCACTCGCGTTCGTAGACCACAGAGCGCCACACATTCCTCCACGTACTTACATACGAACACATTGTAGCGTTAGGAACTATGTCGCCATTATAATAAAATCCTTTGTCCCGAGAATTCTATTATGAAACCGCGGAATGAAGCTGAAGGTTCAGGTAAATGTTTTCATAGACGTGTATCGCACAAGAGGTTCGCATGGCAACACGGGCAAACTCATTAACTAAATAACTTTGCAATATTTATTGTTGCGTAATTTACGAGTGGTCTTTTTCGTATTACATCCGTACCGTACCTATACTATGAATTGAGTAAATAAAAATATTATAGCTTTATTGGCGCCACGATCCAGATGTATGTGCGGTTATTATACCGCACACATTATATGTATGTGGTCACAGTTTAAATGATTCCTAGGAATGTTATGTGAGTTGCGTGCTCTGATCATTTAGCGTACTGCGTATCATAGTGTTTTTCCAGTGACCTAGGTAGGTATCTACCTAGATCTAGGTATCTGGCGTGCTTGAGTGCACATCGATCTTGTTCATAGATAAGTGAGTGTACGACATGTAGCGGCCGCACAAGAGAAAGTTATTTAAGTAATAGCATCAGACACCACTACGCCAGTAATGCGCTGCTAACAACTTTTTACTTTCATTCGGTACGGACTCTGCGACCTTACACATCCAATAATTGCATGATATTTAAAGAGTGTACTAATAAAAAATCGCGACTAATGTACCTAACCGTGTTCAACATTGAGTGAGCGATGACCGCATAGCGTGAGTGTATTGTTACGAGTAACTGCCGTAGTTCAGCATCGTAGATTCGTGGCACATGAGCGTGGCGTAACGTTGTGTCTGTGGAGAAAAATTGCGTAGCTACAGTGTCTCAGAGGGAGACGTGTCTGATCCACTCTTTAGTATCAGAGCATCGGTCTGTATGTCTTGTCAAGGTCGCGGCGACGGTATTCTCATACATCTCTGGTATTATTGTGTGCTATTGACGATTCTATTCGCGAGGGATTTCTTCCTTCTGTATACATCAAGGTGCTTCAAGCTTACCTACTTACATCATAATACGAAACCGACACGCACGTCCGATTCTTGTTAGCGGAATGACTGTGTTAGAAAAAACATGGTAGGTAGTGTAGCTACAATACCCAAAGCAAAGTCTGATATCAGATGAGTGACAATTATGAAGGCTCCAAATATAATTGGAATGGGAATTTCCCGTAATAGTGGCAAAGTGAACATGTTGTTGTTGCCATGCTCCGCTCAAGCAGGTCTCGCATCAACACGGCGCCGCCGCCGTCGGCTCTGGTGAGGAGGTGCTAATCCCTCCAGGGGTCGCTGTCCTTGTTATACACACAACACTTTCCTAATTACGACAGCAGGAACACGACACTGTAGGATAACGATCTTTCCGTCATTAATTTTGAGGCTTGGCTTCAGTGTGTTCGAGTTCCAGTATTTGGTCTAATCCTCCATCATAATTTCTCATAGAAAATAAAGTATAAATAATTTAAAAGATACTAAAGCTAATTTAGTAGTTAAAAAATAAAAATTTAAAATCTACTCTCTCTTTCATTGATGAGCTACTTCAGTTAACTTCATCATATCAGCTGAAAGACGTCCACTGCTGAACATACCCAAATAACATTTTGGTGTCAGTTACAGGTTTTTTATGACTTTTAGTGAAATAACAAGATTATAATGATCTCAGTTATAACTAAAGACGAGTTAACAAACAAGTCCATTAAAGTTTTAGTGCCCCAATTGCGGCACTAAAACTTTAATGGACGACGCAATACAGATTTGAGAGTTATAATGGAGCTAGTAGCAGCAAATATACTTAAGACGGTATAGTCTTAACCTTTCTGTGACACCCAAGTCTTTATAAAAGTGTTCGCTGACTCCTTTTAACACTTATTGTTGTATAGTTATTGCAAACAAGGGTATTATACCACTTAAGGTTTTATATTGACTATTATTGCAGACATCGGTTATAAAATAGAGTTTTTCGAGAGTTTAGTAACACGAGATACCAAAAGTGTCAAACAACTCCTCTATCTAGGTTTAACCTGTAATAAAGGATTTAATTAAAGCTTATTGTGTCAGGCAGTACTCTTTTAAAGACGTTCTACAGATATTGGTGTTAAACAACACAAGTATGGGTCGTTATTAACACTAACCTCACTTTTGTAAAGTTCGCCATTGTTTTGGTAACCTATCAATTAATATTATTTCGAGTTATTCAACATTTGTCTACAATATACTAAATGTCTTACATTATTAGAAGCTTTCCATGAATGCCACTTAATTTTACATACCACTGCTCAGGAAGCAGGAATGAAAAATAATGTTTAGCTTGAGGTACCTATTTTATTATCATAACTTTTCTTTTAAATCTTTAATAAATCCTAGGCGCGTTAAAATTGAGATGAGAAACATGGTATACATTTACCGTAAAATCATAAGGGCAGTAATTTTTCACTTCACATACTTAAATATCTTAATATTCCATAATATTATTCTGCTGTGTTGAATAATGGATGACATAACACTTCCACTACGAACAGATTTAATTTTAGTAAGGTTACAGGCTTTTTCAATCTTGACGTACGCTAAAAGTTATACAGTTGATACATAATGTACTCAAGAAGATTTTAGTGGAAAAGCATTCTTATCCGACGCTTTCCTACCACCTGTAGAGTTTACCAACCCGGTATTACAACGGTAATACCGGTTAAATTAGTAGCTGACGATGAATAAACGCTCCTGTGCAGCTTTAATATATTTCTAACACCGTACTATAGGATTTCTACCACCTGTGGAGTTTACCAACACGTTATTACAACGGTAATACCGGTTAAAATAATAGCTGACGATGAATAAACGCTCTTGTGCAGCTTTAATAACTTTGCAACACCGTACTATAGGCTTTCTATAACTTTTACCTGTAAAACTCTGGGCCTCTTTCGTGGTTATAAGTAAGTTAGAGCATGCTCTAACTCAGTTGCACAGGTATACCTTAACACTTTTATACTCAAATTTAACTGATATACGAGTCTTATATAGGTTTTTTAACGCTTTAGTGTTAGTTGGGTAGGCCTCCCCCAAACGTCACCACAACGATCGGTAATGCGCGTCTCGCATCCATCGGCTACCTTCACCAGGTCATACCATTTGTTTTGCGAGTAATGTGCCCTGCCCACTGCCTCGTTAGTTTGGCGATCCTTCGGGCTATGTAACTTCAGTTAACTTGCTTTTATAAATTATACAAATCTTTCTGAGACAGAAAATATGTTTTATTTTCTGTCTTAGAAAGATTTGTATAATTTATATCTCAGCCGATGCCTCTGCACACTACCAATTACATTAGGGAGCTCACTGAAGGAGACGGGCGCCATTCGTCGGTCGCGGCGATCAACACATTCCCCCGCGCCTCCGAGCGAGACCTGCAGGGAGTAAACAAGATGTTGAGCTGCCTGAAGTTATTGGTTGGCGGTGTTATGTAAACACATCTGTGAGGTGAGATACCTGCCGGTAACATTTCGGTAGGTCACGGAGTGTCAAAGATTTGGGAAGCTGTAATCTGATCTAATAATTCAAAGAAATAAGTATAGTAGTAATAGTGGAAAAAACTGAAGGCATGTGCGGTCACTATTCCATTATTTATTTAAAAAAATAAATGAATTGGTTAACTTGATGACATGATATTTCGCAGCATTCGCTGTATCCAAACATGCACAGATTGCATAATATTCAGTCCAAATGGTTGCGAAATTATAAACTTCCTTGTTTTGAGGCATGATGATTAACTAAGCATGACGAGGAGTTAATCGACAAATTATTTAATGAGTTGACAAATTCTGCGAAGCAAAGTGAATGTCGTGTTAAAACTTTAGAATTCAATTAGTTATCTGTAGTCGTTTTGTTTACCGGATGTGCTCGTATTATTGCAAAAAGGACTGGTTGGAATAGACTAGTTAGTTTACTCATTTGAATGAAATGTCCGGAATGCGGCACAAGGTCGCTGGTCGCCTCTGCGAGAGGACGCTAAGTTCACTGACCCACTGCTCGGCTACTATCGTTACTATGAGGTAACCGCGCCGCAGCCACGCCGACGTTTGTCTACTTTAGTGTGACAGACAACTGTGTGAGCACTGGACAGTTATTATTTCTAGACTGAATGTAGGTCAGCTTGAATGCGTATGGTGTAAAATATGGTGTACCTCAGGGCAGCGTTCTGGGACCCCGTTATTTTTGATATACATTAATGGTCTACCGAAAATGACAAGGCAAGAAATGGTACTATTTGCTGATGACGGCACGGCTATTATAAAATGCAATAATCCAAATAATTACCAACCTGACATTAATAATACTCTTAATAAAATAATTAATTGGCTAAATGATAACAATCTAGTGATTAATCTCAATAAAACCAAAGTTATGAACTTCCATCAGCGACTTGAAAATGCCCCAATTGATATCACCTATGGTAATTCTAGAATAGAAGAAGCCAACAACGCAAAATTTTAGGTATTACCATAGACAACAAATTGACTTGGAAACCACACCTAGAAGAAGTTTGCATGCGATTAAGCAAGTCAGCATATCTTCTATTTCAACTGTCAAAAAAAGTGAACATGGAGACACTATTAATGGCGTATCATGGACTGGTATCATCAACATCATTTCTGGGGACAGTCAACAAACCGATAACTCGTATTTAAGATGCAAAAGAGATGTGTTCGATCGATGTGTGGATTGAAAAAGACAGACAGTTGCGTTCCATATTTTAAAAAACTTTTATTTTACCTCTCCCGGCTTTGTACATCTTCGAAACTTCATTGTTCATAAAAAATAATTCCCATTTATTTAAAAAACTGGCTACAGTAAAGAAAATGCCAGTACACACTCAATATCTAAACACACTGAGCCATGTGAAATGTAAAACAGCATTAATGAAGAAAAGTTTCTTTGTTATTGCTCCTCGAGTCTATAACAAAATACCTGACGCAATACAATGCTTGCCAGTAAATAAATTTAAAACTACCCTACACCAGCTGCTGCTTCACAAATGCTATTATACATTGGACGAGTTCTTGAATGACAATTTTTAATTATCCCCAATATTGTAAAAATAAATTAATTTACTAATTTTAATCTGTAACAATTTATTAATATTGTAATTACATTTCTTTCTTTATTTTTTCATGTATAATAATTATTCAAAAATGTATATTACCCTTATAACACAAATATTTGTATGTCTTAACTGACAAAACATAGAGCACTTAACACTATTTACCATAAGATCTTATAATGTTACCCTATGTTGTATGTTGTATGTTGACCTATGTTTGACAAATAAATAATGATTCTGATTCTGATTCTGACTGCTTGAAAGCCAGCCGTTCAACAAAACTACGTCCTGGCAGTTGGTCAAGCTTGCTCCGAGTATTTTCTCTCCAAGTCGAAGTGGTCGGTGTGCACATAGACCGAGTCTATTTGACAAACACTAGCGCTAACGTGACTGAATGCGGCCGCTCAGAGCTCACGCCGAGCTGCCGAGAGGCGAGGTCAAGGATACGTTCCGTAGACCTCCAGTTAGAGTACCTATATAGGCACGCCATATGCGTGCCAATATAGGTACTATTGTATGTGATATTGTGAGTGCAATATGAGTGTCTTTATTGTTACGAGTTTTAGTGCGTTTTGTTGTAGACTCAGTATGCATAGAAGTGAGAGATATAAACCTAAGCTATCTACTAGACGTTGCTTACGACAACCATGAATGTATGAATGTAAAATCTTCTCAGCTGACCGCGGAAGCAGCGCCGCGTCTCCATCGTAAACTCATGCAAACACAAACATCCACATTTAGATGCAACGAATTTGAATAATCAATATTGTACTAGAACTTATGTTTACTTTAATAAGCACTCATTCATGTCAGATTCTATCAAAGTTTTCTTATAAATAACAAACAAAAGAGATCTTATTTTTAACCGACTTCAAAAAAGGGGAAGTTTCTCAAATCGGTTGTATTTTTTTTAATGTTTCGAAAAAATCTTGTTTTATCTGAAAAGGTATACTTTCCGATTGGTCTCGTAGTCACCAAGTCAAAATCTGATGATGGGATTCCATGGAAATCGAGGGAAACTCTCAAATTTTATAGGCACATACAATGTTTTTTATAAACTTTCTGACGTAATTCAGTTATTTGTGCCTGGTAATCATCATCTCATGTTGCTGAGCTGATGATGGAAGGTATAAATTAGGATCTGATGATGAGATCCCATATAAAATGTTTGTTCAGCGATAATTTGCCAATTGTCAACCGATTTGGATGATTATTTTTTGTTTGGTTGACTGATTTTTCTAGATTGGTCCCTTCCGAAGTTATTTTATACTTTGTGGTGTTTTGTTTTTGAAAGTCGGTTGTATTTTTTGTAAAAAAGTTTTTCATAAGATGTGTCATTTTCGTAGATGTTAGCAATATGTAGGTGGGCCACATACACGTGTGTCAGAAGATCACTAGAGCGTGACGAGAGGTTCGTGGAGGACACTCGTGTGTGGCACGCCTATAGTCTCGACCGGAATGAATCGCCTCCAATAAATAACTTGATTGTTTAACGGTCTTATTGATGTGTCAGTTCCAAGCAACGAGCTGCCCTTGTAGGTTACAAGTTGTTTTTGTTCTTAAATACGCCTACTTTTAAATAATGTTCTTAGAGCCATACATTTTTATTATATTTTTAATAGTTTGATAAATAACTCACACCTGTCTCTCTCCATTCTCCATTAGTTAGTTATGGTAAGACTATGCAGACGTAGACAGCTGCATCATCTATAGGGTTTGGATGCGTTATAACAAACCTTATAAAAAGACAAAAAGTCACACTTCTTAGTCGGAGTTTCTTAGAAAGAATTAGAATTAAAAACGAGGATATGCCAAGTCATTTCCTGTTGATTCATGAATGAAAATGGAAAGGATTAAACACAATATGATTTAATTGAGGAAAACCGTTGGCCATAGAGTCGAGTGCGGCACTCTTTTCTAGTAGATGAGGCACTTGACATCATTCCTGAACTGTGAACTATTCAGTCGCGGCTCAAGGGTCACTCGAGGAGAGCTCTCGTATCGCATGGTGTCTCTCGCCATCGCCTTGTTACAAGCGCCCCCCTTGGGCGCTTGTAATCACATCGTAAACCAGATAACAGACGTCTTGTTTAATCTCCTGCTGTCGGAGAGGCGTTTCCCTTTCTTAATGCAAGCTCTGGCACTTGGCAGCTGGCACTCCGACTTCGGTTACCAAACAGGAACATACAGAAGGTTCGAGCTACTGTACTAGTTACTGAGCCTTCAAAGTACAAACACACTTTGGAAGTTAGGGGGAAAAGATATCCTGAAGCGCTCTATGGCTAAAGATGGGATAAGAAATTTGTTACCCTCAAGACACTGTTATTGGAAGTTTAAAAGTTCGTGTCCTGATACCGATCTAGCAGTTGATCTTCTGTGCTAGTCCAGATGTGCGCGGCGCGCAGTGGTGCATGCTAACAAGGCTGGGGGGTGACGTCACGCGGTGGCGCGGGCGTCCTTGAACCGCGACGTCACCGGGACGCAAGGTCGCGCACAACAAGTGACTGCTCTTCGCCGGCAGCGCTGCGCATGCGCCAGCACCACGCTGCCACTGCTCGCTCATAACACGCGTGTGAGACGCGGTTGTTTTGCAGACTATTTGTATGCGCTCGTACTAATAAGTAGAACTGAGCTCCACATGGGAACCGTTTTATTGAGGGAAGTAGCCAGGTCAACTTATAGCCTTGTCAAAAATGAGAAACTTGAATGTGTCATTGAAACGTATTTTAGAATAGGAAAGTAACTTAGTAGTCGTAATAACTTGAGTGTAGGTCACGCGAGTGCGAGACGGTTGGCAATCAATAAGCAGTTATGATTGTGGAGGGAATTCAATTTTAAGTTGTTATTGTTATAGGCGACGAGACGGTGGGGCGAGCGCAAGCTGCGCGACTGTTGCGCAACCTGCGTTACTTGTAACAAAACGATCTGCTCATTGACTTGACAACGTGAAATTCATCTGCCTTACGAAGAAACATTTTGCACTAATGTGACTTCTTAGTGAACCAGTGGTGACCACTGAGTGACGGACATCGGTTGGCACTGGTCAGTGCCACCACTGTACTGTATGAAGAACTTGACCTCATACGCGGAACCACTTGCGTAATCAACTGTATTCATTTGCAATGTACAACCTTCAGTAGGTATCTCTGTATTCACGCTGTAATGCAAATGTCGTCGTATTTAGAACAATAGCGTTTATATGTAACGAGCCGATCATTTTTCATTTCCCACATTTCTTTCTTTTGTGCAATATTTTGTGTGTCACCATTTTATCGACCGTGTAATAAATTCGTTTTGACGGATCTCAAGTATGTCACAGTAATTACTCGTCGGTACCTACATGCGAAGTTTGTGCGAACTGCTAACTGTCCGGAGAATGGGGACTTTCTCTGTTTACTTCAACGGCCGCTTTCGCTGCAGCTATCCACGGCCCACGGCATACTTAGTGCTTATTCTTATAGCTGAGCCCTAGCTAGAGCCGGCCGACTGGCTCCCGGACATACTACACAATCAACTTTGAGTGCAGCTTTCACTAAGATTCTGACGCAGAAATGTTAATGGTGAACGTTGTTGTTACAATTGACGACGAAGCCTCGCGGTGAAAGATACTATACATAATATATCTCGAAATAAAGGATAAATATCTTATCATCTAATAAATTTTTTGACGTATCGATACCTACTCGATTGTTTTCCAAATCGGGAAGCAGATGGCGGGAAATACGAGTGGGTACGTGTCGGGACACGTCCGCGAAGCACGAGGTCACCGTCCCAGTTGGCAAGCGGCGGCAACTCGCACTAATGTCTTTATTTTGATGATTCATGTCACGCAGCGAGATCGCTCGCTAATGGTCGCAGCTTTTCGTAAAAGTCAGTAAACAAACCACTTATCTTTGGTATTAAAGTGGAGGTCGCGGCGTGCGGCCGGCGGCGGTGGTGCGAGCGCGCACGGTATGCAGGTGAAAGTGCGCGCGAGCATCCCACACGCTTCGACTGCACACTGCACAGGCACCATGCACTGTATCTATACAAAGGCTCGTAGAACTTTAATTTACACTTTTAGGCGGCGGACACGAACTCAGCGACGCGCCGCTGCAGTGCTGGTCGCGTCAGATGCAGAGATATTACATATAATGTAACTTGCCGCGCCACCAGCCGTGCCGCCCGCCGCGTCGCCCGCCGCGCCGCTGAGTTCGTGTCCGCGGCCTTAAGAGGATCATGGGCGGCGAGACTTTGTCATAATTCGAGGTTTGACTTTCCTCCAATATTGGACCGATTTAAGAGAAATTTCACAAACCGAATAAGAAGGTTAATAATTATATAAGTACTGTGTCTCTATGTTTTCCTTTTTTGATTAGGTAATAGTTGCTAAATTTGTACACTAGAGCTCTGTTAACAGCGATTTATCGGACAATTTTAAGCAATTTGTGAGGGTTCTAGTGCTTATAGTGTTAATAAATCATCAAAAATAAACCGACCAAGTGCGAGTCGGACTCGCACACGAAGGGTTCTGCATAAACCTTATTTTTTTTGTTACAGCAATAGAAATACATAATCTGTGAAAATTTCAGGTCTCTACCTATTACGGTTCTTGAGATACAGCCCGCTGACAGACAGACAGACGGACGGACGGACGGACAGCGGAGGCTTAGTAATAGGGTTCGGGGTTCGGGTACGGAACCCTAGAAAGGAAAACATAGCGACATAGTTTACCTATACCCTTTTTATTTGTGATTTGATTTGTGAAATATCTCTTAAATAGGTCCAATGTTGGAGGAGAAAACAGTTATGACTTTTTACATACAAAGTCTCGCCGCCCATGTTTCCATTTATGAAGGGCTTGCAGACGCTATGCTCGGATATCGCCTACTCATGTGCCTCGGATGGATCTTCCGTGGTATCCATGTTACGAGTGTTCTCGCAACACATTGCATTACTTATATGTTACTCGAAATGTCACCGAGTGCATCCGACTCGTGTACTTATAAACATTTTATGTGAAAGTACACTCGCTGGGAAAGTACACACCACTGTAATTACACGCTTGTTGAATGTCTGCAGTTGTACTGTGTACACTCAAAACATAAATCTATGCTTGACAAACTGTCGCCCTTGCCACTTACTGAACAAGAAGAACACGCGCGGCGCGGCGCGGCGCGGCGCGGCGGTGGTGCGGCGCTGAGTTTATCTAAAGTACGAGACAGCCTCTATCTCCGGCACGCTAATATCACGTAATATATGGAGCGATCGTCCTGTGACTTGTGAGTCGACCGTGCGTTGATCACGACTCACGACTGTCATAAAGTATGGCGATCCGTTTGTAAACATGTTTAGCAGTTAATAGGCTTACTGATCGGAGATTCCGGCGCAGGAATGTTGTAATGAGCGCTTCAGGAGACATCGTCACGGTAATCGTTCTGTCACAAATAAATCGAGCATGCAGCTGTGAGCTGGCGGAGATTAGCGCAGCGCTTGGTCCTTGTTGATTTGAATGGCGGCAGAAAGTGTGGCTTTTTGGTGGATCGATTGCCTCCTCCCGCTCTGGGCGGAGTGCAAACTACTTATTGGCTACAACCCACCCGTGTTTTTTCAAATGCCCTTAGCGGTCCAGGGCCGCAGTAACTCATTGGAACAATTTCGTAATCCTGGCAGAGAAAGCGTGGCTGGGCCCAGCCGAGGTGGCTAAAGAGTTTTTATTTTTATTTTTGCCATAATATTATCTGTGCTCAAACATAAACTTGGTCCTATGAGCACACACGACCCTCTATGACAAGTCACGATCACAAGTCACACACATAATATATGACAGGCACTCGCTCATCAGGAATGTGGCTGCCATTAGCACATATTGTAATTTGGAAATGGCGCGATGTATAATGTACGTTGTGTGGTGCTTACATAAACCATCCGTGAGTGCGGGGCCCGCGCCCAGGGCAGGGGCCCGGCGCGGCGGGGCCCGGGGCGGGCCCTGCATACTAAGCGAACATTACGGAACGAGGCACAAACACTCCTGGCAAGTTATTTATATCGTCTTGACTCGCTGCAACGACTGAATGGGCACTGGGATTAGCATAAGACAGACTACTGCAGTCATCATTCATGAACGGATTCTGGTAACAATACCTTCCTTTTAGGTTTATACTGTTTGTGTTCGTGACTGTGTTCATATTCATGTTTAATGTCGTTAGGAGTTGGGACGGCCATCATGGTTCCCAGTGGAAATCAACTGGCTGATATTATGATGATTTTGTTTGACAAATGAACGTGCGCTCAGTCCGGAGTATTGTATCACAGCTGTCATTAGCGACGATTGTTCAATGAGTGCGCGACGGTTGTCGGTCGTGAGTCGCGATTTGCGTTGTTGTTGTGTATGATAACTATAAGCTCCTCGCGTCGCTGACCGCTGACCGCTGACCGCCGTGCGCCCGCGCCGCTACTATAAAAGGAGTCGTTTATCAGCAAGTCACTGTTCTTAATATAGCTGGAGATAACGTGTTTGTGCGCAGGCGCAGGCTTGATACGACGCCCTGATAAGTGACTGCACCCGGTAGAGAATACTTGTTTGTCGAGAGTCAAGACAAGACATAAAGTAGCAAGAAATAGTTCAAATATTTTCGTGTTTTCAGTGAAATCAGATACAAGCGCGCATCACCCCGATCTGTCTGCCTGTCCGTCCGTCGGTTGCTTCAGAACGTGCTGCAGACATCTGGCAGACAGTCGGAGTTTTGGCACGGTTCTGTTTAGCTTTGGCACGAATAATGGAAATACTAACGACATCAGCAATTGAGCAACAGTTGTATGTTTACGTAAATATAGACAGTACAGGCCCTAGTCTGCAGGTATTTTAGGCAGAGAAAGATGGCGATGTGAACTTATCTTAAGTTGACATCGAAATCTGAAAATTCGGATGTGCTTTGACTTTAAAGTACATTGAGTATAAATAACTTTCAGAGACGAATTAGTTTTTGTGGTAAGAGCGGACAAAGGATAGGAAAGATGCGGACCTGTGTTAATCAACACTCCTTGCTATGCGATGCTGATGTTATAGATCATCGGCGGTACCTAAACATAGACAAAAGATAGGCCACGTTACGACGGGAGTGAACAATGCGCGGCTGTCAATAGCGGCGTGTTGTGACGGGAAGAATCGACGCTTCCCATGCGCTCGTCACCCGGTGACCCGTCACCCGGCCTCCGTCACCCGCGCTCTGTGTCAGTGGCGCGGGTGACGTGTCAGCGTGTCAGGCAGTCGCACTCGTGTAAAAGTGGAAAAGATCATTACGGATTAGTTTAAAGTCACAAAGATGTTGCAAAAGAACGATAATGCGATGATCTATTAAGATTAACAGCTTATTTAAAGCTGTTTGTTTGTTTAAAGGTAGGCCTACTTACATAATTTGTGGAACTGCACCGTCTGGCTAGTCCTTGATAACGTCCGAAGACTAATTTACAATCATCTGTTGTTTAATTTGTGACTCTGTGGTTTTCGCGGTGCGCATTTGATCTCCTTCACGTTTTCGCTTGGCAGTCGAGACACTTGTCGCACATTATTAATGCCACTCTGTGCCGACTTCATTAATTAGATTATTGTATAATGTATCAGCACAATTGACAATGCCGGGCGGCACTTCAAAGTGTTCGCTAGAGGAGTATCTCAGCGCACTTTATAGTCGTGTAGCTCGTAGGAGCGGCTTATCGGCGCCTGTCGCCATGTCGGTGGCGAACTGGCGAGTCCTTTCTGCAGTATATTTAGACGATGTTATCAGCTCCCAGTCGGTCGTGCTGCTGTTTATGTTCCACTAGTGCAGACTAGCGCTCTGTTGACTATTACTGTTTACTACTTTTTGCTATTGCTTTAAGCCAAAAGCAGCTTAATTGTATGAGTCTGTACGAAATAGTTTTTGCTAGGATTTGAAAAGTGAGCCAGTTCAAGTAAATGGTGTCAATTCACGGGGTTTAAAAGTCAAAATGGGGGTACCACAAGGCTCTATTTTGGGTCCTTTCCTCTTTCTAGTATATATTAATGATCTACTCCATCTTTTAAAAAATCAACCTCATATGGACCTCATATATATTTGCTGACGATACGTCCTTAATTTTTAACTTTTGATTGGCCAAAGTACACACTTCTTTTATGGGGACTGTGTTATATTTTATAATAAAATACCAGTTGATATTCTCGAACTGAATGAGAGAAAATTTAAAGCATGCATAAAACGCACACTATGTAGACAAGCGTATTATAAACTGGAAGATTATATCCTCGATAAAAACGCTTGGCTAAATGCTGGTCCTTCTCCACAGTCACAGCTGTTTGGGTCCACTTGTTAGGTTTTTATATTTGGAAGAGATACTCACTCTCTATTTTTTTATAGGTACTTACATAATTATTATAATTAATATTTATTATTTTTGATGTAAGAACTTAATCGTTGTTTTTATTAATTTATTTTTCATTATTTGGTCATTGACAACCATAGTTTTGTGTAAAGTAGAAGCATATTTTTCAAATTTTGTAAATGTGAGTAGCATGAAGCCATTTACATTTTATATGATTAGTTATAGTTTTACTTCTTGGACATGAACGAGCATGGTGGTTGAGAGCATGTTATGCTCACTCAATATCTCGCTGATGGCGGCGCGTGGGTTGGATCATTCGGTTCCCTTCGAAATGGTTGAGCTGAAAGGTGCCGATACACGCGTTATGTTCGTGAACGGGCGCCGTCGGTTGAGACTGGTCATGTCTTAACTGCCATTGGCTCAATTTAATCTTTATATTTTAAATTCTTTTAATAAGCCTTTTTTTTCCTTTGCATTGTCCTCACACGCAGAAGCAACAAGTATATGTAACTTAGAATTTTGTAAAACAGAACATGTTTTAAAAGAGTGTCCGTGGAGTTTCTTGCACGTTCTTCTCCATAGAGATCTACGCTTTGGAACGTGCAAATAGTTTTTTTCCATGTTTTTGACTGACCGACCTTGACGTTTCAAAAGTGCCTGTGAATGGTTTATTTGAAATAAAATGATTTGAATTTGAATTTGATCCTTGGGAATCCACTATTCCTTGGTAAAAATTTGCTAAAAATACATCACGTGATTAATGTCCCTTATTGAATGGTAGGCATTGGTTAAAACTTGCATTGTTTCTTCTATTAACAGTGGAGCTGATTTAAGAAGGGTGATGGACTCTTGGCTCACGGAGCCACGGCCACAGATAACGGCGCACGCGGCGCCGCCGCCGCCGCCGCGGTTAGCTTTACCAACAACTGTGAAATTAAATAGTGAGGAGAGATAAACAAGCGGACCACCCGGTGAGGTGAGGTGAGGTGAGGTGAGGTGAGGCTGCTCGCGGCTGGAGGCGCTCGCGTGCGTCACCTTGACTCACGCTGGTGCTGTGCTGTGTAACGACATTATAATTGACTCGAGCTTTTGTTGATGATGTTGATAATGTTGTGAAAAAAACCTTGATGACTTAAGATTAAAATACTTATTATAGAAAATTACCTATGTACCGACGTTAATCTAGCTTAACCTTCCAAGAAATCATTCCCGTTTAATATCTTATGGTATTGAAGTGTTGATTGGCATATTTGACCGCGATTACTTCATCAATTAGCACCTTGCGCTGCTAATTAGCGATTTTTTTATCTTCTGCTGCGGGAATGTTCGTGATATACCGGATATACGTGGAGCTGTTAGCCGACGTTACGCAATAGAAAGCGTCCGTGAGGCAACCTCATAGGAGCGTCGCTCACTACTCGAGGTGAGCTGAGTCGAGTGATAAGTGGAGCTAGGAACGGTATCGACAGATCCGTTACCGCCGCATCCGCGTCACCAGCGCGCAGGTAGGGCAGAAGGTTAGCGGGGTCAAGTGCACGGAGTCACGGGAGTACGTACTGTACTTCATAACGTAGATCTTAGTAACTTAGCTCCTTGGTAAATTGTAGTAGTTTACGTCATGATTCCAGTCGTCAATCCAGTGAGATTGTAGAGTTAATGAAGTTGTTGTAGTGTAGGACTGAAAAAATTAGCTTTCACTTCCTATAGAGATCAGTTTTAACACGTGCAGTGTCTCATTAAGCATGGAACTCATTTCATGCCCAATTCATAGCTTGTTTGCACTGATTGCATCAGTCACTTTTATCGCGAATTGGTTTGTTAGCACTAGACCTTCTGTTGTTGTCCGATGGTGTCAGTCTTTAATGGGGTTTAAAGGTTACGGTATTTGAATAGCGCGACGATGGCAGACGAGTGCTGAGCGATCTGTGACGTCACGCGCTGGGCGACGCGCGCCCGGCGGCGTCTGACTGTGTGCTCGCGTTGTGTGGGACGGTCAGCCGTGAACACTGGGTTATGTGTGGAGTGGAGTGCAATATTTACTGAACCAACGAAATGCCTGGAGCTCGTGTATCCCAAAATAGTTATTTTTAGGTAATAAATAACAAAAACTAAACATAGCAAATTTATTCTAAAACTGATTGAAAATTCAGACCAACATCGGCAGTATTTAAAAGAATTTCTTCAAGAACTTATAATTACAGAACACGAGAGCGGTTTATTTGGAATCTTGTAAATATTTCTTACATTTATTTAGAAATGTTTCTCTGTTTAACCTCAAGACAGCGCACATAAAATGTTCTGTGTTTATACAAAAAGTTGGTCTGATCCAGACCGCAGCGCTCGAGCAGTTCGCCGCACTGCTGAACATCGTACGTTGTGGTTACAACGAAATCTGCGAATTTTACAAACAACGTTATTACAGACACATACCTACATACCGTTTTCCTTTTGGTACTTCAAATGGCGAAGTCGCAACGAAATGTAAACAGAAATAAGATCTCTTTATACGCCCTGGTCGCCTGGTGCCCGCTGCTCGGCACTTGCGGAAAATAAAATCAACTAACTCGAGACGCTACAGCTACAAGTGCATTCAACTGAGAACAGAGATATCTTGTCTTAGCTTGCGCGACGCGTCTGCCAACTTGAGCGGATGAGCGGATCTGCATGCATGTCCATTTCGTACTACTGAGTACGTGTACGTATTCGTAGGTCCGTAACCTCATTAGTAAACAAACTGCTCATGAATGCATTACTGTTGCGGAGGCGGCCGAGAAAAATTAGTTACGACTGAGCGTAGACGAACACTACATCAATAAACACGTTACTATCAATCGAGCAGTGGTGGTGATGTGGAGATGGATGCTGCTCGCCTCTCAGTTATTTCTGACCGTGGCTGAAAATTATCACTCGGTTTAAAAACTATATTTAAAGCATGACGCACTGAAGATATTAAAAGAATTAGATACCTACTTGATTTGAACGCACCGGAGTGGTCCAACGTTCATAATCATGAATTTCAGATATTTTATGATGATGTAGGTCGTCCTCGACAGTTCGCTCGTGAAACGTTAATATAACGCACAAATCACGCGTTGTTCATGATAATACCGGATTTTTGTTGATGTCCGTGCTCCAAACATTGTGTTGTAGCTACGTACGTCGCGCGGGCTTGTCGGGTCGCGATCGACAATGTAAACAATAACACGCTACCCGGAACTATCAAACTAATAGCTTCATACCAAATTATGATTTCTTTGGAACGAGTTATAAGGGGTTTAACGCACATGTTTAACGTGTAAACTGACATAAACAACTGTTTGTATCAGTTTACCGCACAGATGGCGGCGGGTGGGCTCGCCTAGTATTGCTCGCCTTATGCGCCGTGCGATCGTTTGTAACTGGAGTACGAAAGCAGCGAGAATCAACCGCAGTACGAGTACACTATGCTCTCCTGGTACAAAGCTCAAAGATGCATTACGTAAGGTCAAGCTCGCTTTCACATTTAGCACTGAAAGCAACCTTGCAGTATACGTCACCATCGTAAGCAGTTGTGTCGCCGACCTGAGAGTGATTGTGAATTACCAGAAATGCATCATGAAACTCGCAACATTAAAAAATGTAACTTCAGCTCAGATTACTTACCTACTAAGTACCCGTACTTTATTATAAAGTATTGTACGTTATTTCGGGTACTCTATATTTTAAGAGAAAAATAAAATACGGGAAAATACTTTATTTCGCATCATTTGGTTTCTCAGGGATTCATTTCACATAAGTAATTAAAAAAAAGGTTGGTTGTAAGTATTTTTGCGTAAAACAGAACGACATGATACATAGTAGGTACTAAAGGTTTTGCGGAATTGTCTATTGCACAAAAAATATACCAGTAAGTACTAAAATAAGATTGATTGACTAATTTTCCAAATATGTACAAAGTAATTTTATTTTCTGTCGATTCCTGCCACGTCAGCATTCACAGAGTTTTTTTTTCTGTGATAAATAGCAAATGACAAGATGACAGAAACAAATCGTCTCTGAATCTGATAAAAAAACAGACCAAGTTCGAGTCAAACTCTCACACGAAGGGTTCCGTACACGTTTCTTGTATGGCAGCCCCCTTTAATTTTTAGGTTAATTAATTTTCATTGTTTGTTGTTATAGCGGCAATAAAATACACACTGTGAATTTCAACTGTCTACGGTGTCTACTTATTAAGGTACAAGTACTGTAATGTATCTCAAGAGATACAGCCCGCTGACTGATGAAGAGAATGAGTGAATTATTTGTTAAAAGTTGCTAGAAGTAATGATATGTTTTTAAGGAAAACAATGAAATAATAAAATAAGTCGTACTTTACTTTTCATAACCAATGTACCTACTTTATTTGCGCATAAAAAAGGTGGCAACCCTAACTCAGATGTTTCTGAATTTTTTCACCTTCCTTAGTATTTTGTAATGACGTTTATTCGTTCTCGTAGCTACAGTTGCTTCAGGATGAGGCCTCGTCTGCCACACTGTGATTGCGGCTTACTGAGTTATGCAACTTGGACTTCATCGTCATCTCTATTTACTGCTTGCAAGAAGAAGCAACATATCTATTCAGGTTTATGGAAGCATAGTAATAATTTGCGGAACTTTTAGTTTATTACTTCTGTCGTCACTTTCGTCTTGCGTAGTTCTACGAGTATGCACTTCTTTATAACTTTTGTTTTATGGAAGCACATAACATGTTGATTGTCTCCTGGGTGGCGAGTGTCGTCAGCGGTGTTTGTGTAGCGATAGCGTCAGACAGACACAGTCGCGCGGCGCGCGGGCGACACGCGCTGCAGGTAATGATAACACCTGGATTATCCGCAAAGCCAGGGCTGCCACTCAAGGTAAAAGAAAAGAGTTATGGCTCTTTCTGAGTTAGTATAACAAGCCGTAAGACTACAGGGAGCGATGGGCCACCTACATGTGTGCGTGGGCGGCCGAGCCTGGACTTCGGCTACGCCAATAAGTAAGCGAGTTTTATCATCGTCGGGGGATGCTACCCTCGTTGTATCTTAGCGTGAACTTGCCATCCTTAGTGGCGTGCCATAACGTGCACAATCACGACAGTTTGTGTTCGTTTATGACACAATAAACCAGTCCCGAGGCTCGAACCCACGCACTCGTTTATGTTACCGTCATAAATGTGATATTATGTTGTACGGAGACATGACAGCAGCACTAATATTGACATATATTATACAAATATTTTTAAGTAGTTTATCTGATCTGCTGTTACAACATCAGATCCTTGTATCTTATCGCAGAGTCCTATCCACGATACTTCCCCTATGTTTCCATTCCATCCTATGCCATTATGATCGCGTAGAAATTCGTGATTTGATCTAAACACAACCGAGTGTTTCTGTAAGCTGCATCGATATAATCGATTATTACAAGAAATGGGCCCTCAAATGCAATGTCGACAAGACAGAACGTATCATGTTGTCTTACAAGAGACCCACACTCAATAATCTGAATTAAGACTACCGCAACTACGTTTAAATTCGTGGCGAACGCATCCCATTCAAACAAGAAATAAACTACCTCGCAGTCTGGCTGGACAACAGGCTCTCGATGAATAAACATGTCAAAGAAAACATCACAATGGCCAAGAAAGGCAAAGGAGCGCTAAACCCGAATATCGGCTCCGCTCGCAGCAGAGCGTTGACGCCAAGCTGCTAGTCGTTCAAGTGTGTTTATTGCCTGTGATAGACTACGGAGTAACACAACAACTACCGAGGTACAGACAATCAAACCTGCTCACAATTGAGAGATAATATAAAATGGCATTAAAGAGACACAGATACCAAGACGCACCGATACCAATCTACTCTGGGAAATGGAAATACTGTAACAAGACCCAAAGACTATTAACGAGGAAGGCAACGGAACTCCTCAATAAATGATAGCAAATGGATCGGGATTTCGATAATCACTTGTCTGTTGATTGTTTACACCAGTTCATAACACAACACGCCGGTACGCTGTGAATGGGTACGCAGGTACCATTAAAAAGAGAAAAATAAAAAAACCACTACAGTAGGTGAAATTCAGTATCAAGCAAGGACAAGCCACTCGCGCTCTTTAAACGACTGGCCCCCTTCCGCCAGTGTCGGCTATGACCGTGGTGTCACACCTAAGTAATAGACGCTGCACTCTGGGGCTAATCCCCGTTGCTTCATCGTTATACTCACCTAGACAAGTGACATGTTATATTACAACTAGAGAAATAAAAGCATTCTGATTTCGCTTCTGAAAGCTTCATGAGATTATACATTTTCAAACAAAACAATAATTACGCGCATTTACTGCCTTTAAAATAATACATTGAGAAAATCTTTGCAAGTGACCTTATTAAGGGGCTTTCCGTTCGTCCCTGAACTTCCTCAGCTTCCCCGTGCTTCCTCAAGCTTTCACGATCTTTTCCGAGCCCCGACACAAATATGACTTATTATTTCAAACTATCTTAAGTCCTTTGAAGGACAACGCTCGCGTTAAAGCCTTTAGAGAATTCGCGGTGAACTATTGAAACCAACGGGGACTTTTGTTTGTTTAGATTTCAGTGACGCGTCAAGCAGTTTTAATGCGTTGGGATTATTTTACATTTCGGCCGTATTATATACACGTGATCAAAGTCCTGAGGGGACTTGCAGGGTACCTGTCCCAGAGAAACCTTCTCATACAAAACTGTGTTGACTTAGGCGAGCTATTAAAGAAGTTTTCACCCTCAGAATGATAAGTTTTCAACAGAGTAGCAACTGTAGATAAAGTCTAACTTACTGCTGCAATTATTATCTTTACAACAGATATAAGCTAGCTCACAAGTAAGCTGCAGCTAGAAAGGTCACGAGCACGAGCACACTGGGGGACTGACGCCCCAACATTTGATAACTTAAAGTTGGTAATTTATGAAAATGTTACTGTACTTAATAAATTTTATAACTCTGATTGCGGTCTCTTGTTGGAGGTAAGTGGTTTACAGCTGCAATTATGGAAAATTTAACTCTTTCGACCATAAAGTCAATTAAAGTTAGTTGTAGGTACCTACATAACTAAAGCCAAAATACTACCAGTCTTGTGTTTCATTGTTAATATTTACAGATTCCTTTTTAACATCGAATGGATTAAAAGCTCATCTAATAAATGTTGAAATCAAAAATGTTGAATATTTACATGTAAGAATATAAAGTTATTTCCATAAGAACCTTGATCCGGTAGCTGTGCGTCTGCTCCAGATTAGATTTAACATTGTGTGAGCCACATTGTACCTGCCGGGCCGCGCCCGGTGGGAGGTGGGACGCAGGTTCGTTTCCGCGGGGATTTCATCGGATTTTCATCTCATCCGGTATTGGAAGAGTTCTAAAGATATTTTATATTTTTCCAAGAGCTTTCGTGAAAAACAACGCGAGAAATAACTCGCTGCTTTCTCGTACTTGTTTACTTTAATAACTTTGTTTATTATTCATGTTTGTTGTTGTGTTCGACTATCAGAGTGCTACACGTAAAGCCTCTTTGCTGTTGAGGCTCAATGTGTTAGCGACATTGACAATTCGGTGAGCGATAATGCTATAATCCTAATGCTGTGTATCAGAAAAAATATGCAATAAGTGCAGCCTGAGCAGCTCGTGGTCGCAGCAGACGAACTTCAAGAGTAAGCAACACTCGCCGAGGTCCATGCATGGATGGGATCACTCCTCCGTGCCTCGGAAAGCACGTTAAGTCGTTTTCCATACTGACACCAGTCTAGCCAAAGCGCTCGCTCGCTCCATTTAAAATTCTGAAACTTGGATGCATGCGGTTATATGGTTTTATAGCATGAAACACCGGCTGGTTAGACTGCAAACCGCCACCAATATAGTTGGGAAAGGCTTGGCAGGCGGGCAGCAGTTAACTACAGTCTGCACATACGCAATTGCAACATATCTGGCACAGCCTTAAGATGAAGGCCAAAGGCCAATGGTTCCATTCCGTTGATTACCAAAACATCCTACATTGTATAATATGTGCACTTTTAGGTTAAAACTATCGCTTTACCTCAAAACTCGAAACACGCGCAATATTTTGGAGTGGTCTGGATTTAGAATTGCCGATAAAAAGATTATCCCCGCGCGGGTGAAGCCTGACCGAGCGTGGACGAATGTGCCCGAATATGTCCGAGTGTCCGATATAGCGCCTCACTCGCTAAGTGGTGTAGCCACGTCGCGTTAGTCGCGCGATCATAACGTGCGACTGACGCGGCCGCGGCCGTCGCAACAAACTGAACGGTCCCACGCAAATAAGATTAACGTTTTGAGTTTTAAATTCTGCTACAATATTTATGGGATGTCATTCCAATAGATTGCCCAGCGACTAATTTATTGATAATGTTAGTTAAAGAGTAATATCTAATAGTTTGTCTATGAATGCTCGCTATTTAGCTCTCAATAATTGACCAAGTGACTTGTCGCATTCTTCTCTTAGATGGAAATTAAACTAGCTTTCAAACGAACCGCGAGACACCTTCATCAATAATTCAGAAGTGCCTGTAAATGGTGTTGTTAAAATAAATGCTTTGTCTACGAGTCAGTCCAATCTTGACGGAACACTTACTTTAATGAGCTGAAGTTTTCGACGTCCGAGGTCCAGACCGAGGTCCAGTCCGAGGTCCAGACCGAGGTCCAGTCCGAGGTCCAGTCCGAGGTCCAGACCGAGGGACACATAGAAACATTTTTGCTGTTGGCTTTTATTGACTGTGAAAGTGACAGTCATTTTATCTTTACCATCATCGTTTGCTTCATACGCGTAAATGCGAAAGTTGTGAAGATATCTCACGTCCTCCGAAAGACAGTTTTTCATAATTCCTTGCGATGTTTGATGTCTGAAGTTCTGTGAAGCGACGAGGGCTTAAATATTTCAGTGCGTGTAACAACTTTTGAGCTAACATGTATTAACCACGAATGGTAAATAATTTAGCCGTCCCAGGTCGTTACACTGTCACAATTATAATGAGAACTTTCTCGAACTTCGTACATTAGGCGGGTAGTTAGGAGTCAGTCGGGCGGCTTGGAGTAACGATACACAATTATGATGTTATTAATAATACACTAGATGAGACTCAGGCAATTTATTACTTTAATATACTTCACACAGTCCCGCAGGTCTTAAGAACATCCTGTAAGTAACATTAAATTTCTGTCTCAAGAATCTTAGACAGCTTTCAAAATAATATCACTGACCAAAGTTTGTCAGTTGAATCTTAGCATATCTTCAATTTTTATATAGATTCTAAAATAAGCTCAAATCTCTTAGTGTGACAGTCAACTGTCAACAGAGCGCTATATTATTTAAATTCAATGGAGGATCCCAAATTTTCCTTTGCCCCCAATTTGCGTTGAGCTATTGTCATCACAATGCTTTCAGCTTCCTGTTTCCGGCCTTATTTCCACTAAGGACATCGAGGGTTAACATAATATTATGTAATACGTAAATGTGATCGTTTTGTACAAACCCACATTTACATTGTGTGTGAGTATAAAGGAAGATAATCTGCGGCGACTGGCGCGAGCAAATCATTTAGTTAAGCATTACAATTG
This sequence comes from Lacanobia oleracea, assembly GCA_950371165.1. Classification (NCBI taxonomy): domain Eukaryota; kingdom Metazoa; phylum Arthropoda; class Insecta; order Lepidoptera; family Noctuidae; genus Lacanobia; species Lacanobia oleracea. The sequence goes on from OX493400.1 coordinate 582,284, forward strand.
AATTATTTGCCGAAGACAACCGAAGCCGCGCGACGTTAGCCGAGCACGTCGGTTTAATGAATGGGTATGAGTACCTAATGCGTGCTCATTACAAGGAGAGATTAATGTATGATTTATAATGTATGTACTCTGCTTAGTTTTAGTGCTACCGCTGTCATGTGTGTGTGAAGTTTATTAATACAGATTTAAGAGATACAACTTATGCCTTTTTACTTCAGCGTATGGCCATGGCTTACCAATCCTAATCCTAATTGAACCTACAAAATTAAATGATACTTATTAATAAAACTAGGGCGGCTCTCAGGAAGTGCATTAGGTATAGCTTTGACTCAGACGCTGGAAACTGATTTAAAATGGAAAATCTATTAGAAATCCTTCCGAGACTTTTTCTTGTCACAAATAGTTCGCACTCAGAGAGAGAGCTGCGCTTTTGTGCGAATAAAACTACGACCCGGACGGAAATAAATTCTGAGAGGAAAAAGAAGTGGTTTATAAAATATCTGCGGTTTCTCGGGAAATATAAAGCTATGTTTTAAATAAGTAAGCTATTTTAGCCTGACTTCGCAATCGCATTAAGTAAGATCTTATGATCGCGTCAAACTGATTCGTTCCGTCAGAGGAGCGGCTCGTCAAGGTCGGTGCCGGGCACATGATGACAAGACATGCGACCGAGCGCCGAGCCACACACCGCCGTACGTACTGACAATCATCGCCTCGACCCACTGCAACTATGACTTACTTTTGATAAAGTACCTGCATGGCAAAAGACACGGTGGGACAAAAAACGTAGGATGAATTCGTTCTCGAATGAGAATGATAGAAAGTTGAAGAACATTACATATTACATGAGATTGGCATGAGTAAAAAATAACGTTATTAATTTTATTAACGTTAACATCGGTGTTTTTTCCGGATCGCTGCTTGCTTCCGAAGAGCTCCGATCACTTCCGATCAATACGCATTTCCTTGTGCCGGATATGTTCTACTTTTATCTCATTGTGTGAGTGAAACCTTTTGGAAGTTTTCCCATCCTACGAATTCCTTGGAAAACGGATATAGGCGGTAGGGATTTGAAGAGTATTCATGTATTTTAGAGTATTATTTTGTTATTGTACGATCTCAATGGGCATTCCAGCATAGTGGTCTATAGAAAGTAAAGTAGACTACAATATATAAGTATAGTTAAATGTCACGCAACGACCGACCGACCTCATTCTTACGCTTTGATGCCTCAAACTTTTGTTACACATTATTTAGGATCAAAGCGCTCCATCTTTGTACAGACTATTGTCCGTACATCACTAGTTTCCACATTGAAAAGGACCTCAAGTTACTACACAGACAGATAGGCCACAATACAGTGTTGTGTTGATAGCAAAACATGTTGTTTGCAGGACGAAGTTGCCGCGAGTCGGGAGAGCTCGGCAAAGTTCGGCAGTGTTCGGGACAGGCGGAAGCGCTGTTGCGCTGATACCAACTTCGATGTCAGCCAACAGTGCCTACCAGCTCAGTTGCAGCTTGCTGACAAGCAGCTTTTAGTACCTATTTCAACGTCATAACGACTTAACGAGGGATTACCACGAAACTCGAAAGTAATCTTCCTACCTAAGACAGCCACATCCACTTCGAACCACAATTATTATAGCTATGATTGTAACAGCCGGCCGCGCGTAATCGATTCTTAATTAAAGCAGAGATAATAGCGAGCCTAAAGTAGTGTGTGTTAATAATGGGACGCGATACATGTGTTCCTTCAAGTGGGAGGTTTAACAGTTAATATGCAACGGTTTTGACGCCAATAATTTGCGTCCAAAATGTTTTCGCGTACCTAAACGAACTTTTTAAGATTTTTTTAAGTTGTCTACTTTGAAAATTGCTTATGTGACATTGTGAGAAATGTCCTCCATTCGTGGAAGCGCCAGGGTAGCCCGCGAAATTCAAATATTTTTATGTTTTATGCAATTTACCGGTCGGTGTGAAGCTGTATTTTTTTTTAGAAGTAACCTATTCACCTATTTTGTTCAACCTGTATGTTGAACAAAATACGATTCTCGGCCGAAACGCCTATTTATCTAAAGAATTAAAACCATTTTTAACCGACTTCAAAAAAAGGAGGAGGTTCTCAATTCGGTTGTATTTGGATCAATCTCCAAAACGGGCGTATTCGTGTGATCGCTCTGGTGCTTTTTAGATATTGATATTTAATGGTAATTATGTATCTCATTAAAAAGAATGATATTCAAATAGTACATTTTTACAATTGGCCTTCAATTTACATAAACAGTTATGTAAATATTTAAGTTCAAAAATTTCGCGACCAGAGCAATCATAATTGGTGCCAGAGCGATCATAAATGGTGAAATCAGTGAAACAAAAAATTAAATTTTGATAAAATATTATTTATTTAGCCGTTTTCAGTCTTATTCAGTGTACATGTAACAAGATTATATGTAAGAGAAATGTATTATTTTAGAAAAAGGTCAAGGCATATTATCAGTCACACATATCAAAAACACGGAATATTTTATATAAAACTATTGCTAAAATAACATAATTATAAAAATCAACCTTTGGCCTAGTTTCATATATTTGGACTTAATTAAATCACTTCTAGGTAAATGAGACAAAATTAAAAACCTTTTAAAATCAACCATTAATACCTGCAGTCTTTTATAGTTATAAAATGACTTAGACTCATTAAATATTCTAAAGAAACCCAGGAAAGGTTATAAATTAAAGGTTATAAGCATAGTTCATCGTTTGTCATTGTTACAGTCCGGTACTACTACTTAAAATAGATTAATAACTTACAATTAATGCAAAATATCATCGCTCTGGTCTTTTTGGACAGAGCAATCACAGCCATAGCGATCAGAAAAAGTCACAAAATCATAAATATAGCCGAATTTAAAAGCAGTAGAAAGTTGTGATTACGTCTCATAAAAAAACATCATAACGATCAGTTAATTCACATAACAAACACATTCACAAGTTTACTATTTAATTTAAATAACGTGCCATAGTAATCATAAAATTCGAGAACCAAATCCAGAGCAATCATAAACTTACCTTCGTAATGTTGGAGCGCGGGAACGTGGCACACAGGTATCTTCCTTGGCGGTTGGACCACTACTGGCGTTGCCCCGCGGGTGGGGAATAGAGTGTCTATAACGCGTAACTAGGGATGAGCGCGGTGTTTTACGTCAGCGCAGAGCGATGAGATAAAATGCCCGGTCTCTATTTTAAATTCAAATTGTGGCAAAAATATTGTTAATATAACTAAAAATATTTTATTACTATGAAGATTAACTATTTGTTATGTAATCTAAAAAGTTGTTTCAATATGAACTTTCTCATTAAAAAGTTAAAGACTATTTTTTTCATTCAATCGGGAGTTGGGTCAACCCAGAGCGATCAGGATTTTAGGGTTTAAGATTTTTTTTTAAATTCTTAAAAAACTTATTCATAATACTAGCCTTGTTTCACGTAGATTAAACACCAAACTGTACATAAAAAAATATTTTGAAAACGTTTTTCTATTTTAAAATGGGTTTATCCAGCCCGACACGAAAAAAACTGCCTCTGGAGATCGACCCATTTTTTTTTATGTTTTTACCTCATAACTCCGTCATTTATGAACCGATTTGAAATTTTTTTATTTCATCTGAAAGGGTATACTTCTCGATTGGTCACATTGTCACCATGCCAGAATCTGATGATGGGATCCCACGAAAATCGAGGGCAACCCTCAAATTTTATAGGCACATACAATGTTTTTCATGAAATTTCTAACGCAATTTAGATATTTGTACCTGGTAATCATCATCTCATGTTGCTGAGCTGATGATGAAAGGTATAAATTAGGATCTGATGATGAGATCCCATGAAAAATGTTTGTTCAGCGATACTTAAGCCAATTGTCAGCCGATTTGGATGATTCTTTTTTGTTTGAAAGTGTATTTTCCTGGACGGGTCCCGTTTCAATTTGGTGAAGATCTGATGAAGAACTTCGAAGGTAGGCAACGGAACTCTTCAATAAATGATAGCAAAGGGATCGGGATTGCTGAAATCGCAGGTTTTTTTAGTGTTTACCAGTTCTTAACATAACATTGCGCCGGTACGCTGTTAATGGGTACGCAGGTACCACTAAACATGTCAAAACACGAAAAAAAAAACCCAAAAACACCGACTTCAGAAATTAAAGTTTTTTTCTTTTTTCCGAAGTTATTACCTTGTAGTGTTTTGTTTTTGGAAGTCGGTTGTATTTCTTGTAAAAAAGTTTTTTTAATCATCAATATTGCCCTCTAAGTTCATTAAGCCCTATTGAATGCCTTTATCATGAAGTGGCTCGTGAGCGCGACTCGCTGTTCGCTAATTTACCGCCGCGTTCTTTGCCTCGGTTCAGAGTTTCAGACAGGTCTCGGCAAAAGGAATAACGAATACAGCACAAAACGAATGTTTCCACAGCTGTCGTATGCAGGTACATTATACTATGTAACACTGGTGAAGTAGTGATACGTACCTGCTAGTCTATTCTGTAAGTAACCATTTCGATATCGAGCTTCAGCTGAGTGAGATAGCTCACAAAGTGAACTTTATAACACATAACATAAAGGTGTTACGTTTATACTCACCTCGGATTCCGCTGTCGAGACACGAAAATGTTGTTACAGAATAGCACTACAGTACATACGAAATGAATACGTTTGGCATACGTACGCGTTGAAAACTCCAAATATTTGTATATTGTAGCTTTCAAACAGTTGAACTGCATCCTTCGTTATCTTTTTTGAATCCTCAGAGCAATGGATAGGATTTCACATTTTGGGACCCACCAGGGGGCAAGTGGGTTCCTAATAGATGCACTTTTATAACTAAGCGAAGCAATACTTACAGGCCCTTCACTAGGCAGTTAACAGTTTATTTCAGGCTGATCGAATATTTTGTAATTGTAGGTATCTTGTGTGCAACGAACGAGAAATTATAAAAAAACGATACTTCATACATAAATCAACAAGACAGACGACACGGTCGGCGCAGTGGTTGAGAGATAGACTGCTGCGCTGCGTGTCGCGGCTTCGATTCCCGCACGGAACAAATATTTGTATGGCCTACAGATAGTTGTTCCGGGTCTGGCTGTGTGTGTATGTGACATTGTATGTTTGTAAACCAACCCACGATACAGGAGAAATTTCTAGTGTGGGCAACGCGTTTATTTTATAAAAAAATAAAAATACGCAAAAAAGTCCATCGGAAATATTCTGATTGAGTTCAGCCCAAAATAATTGAACGGAGTGCTGTTAAATGATATTTTTGCATCAGCGTGCAATGAACTAAAAACATAACCAGAGGCGATTGGTGAATCTTATGTTATCAAGTTAAAAATAATAAGACTGTAATATATCCTTAAACTGGCGTAGAGCGGGGTAGTACCCGGGCGGTAATGTTACTCATTATATTTCGGAATAATTACGCGTCTCGCTCTCTACGTAAAGTTAAAATGCTAGGTAAGCAACGCAAATGGCGGGGCTCGCCGGTCGTCGTGTGTAACATGTCATTACCGTTGTAACACATACTCGTACGTACCAAACACATACATTAGCAGCTCTCTTTTATTCGATCGTTTGTGATCGTCCAGTAATGACAGCTCTCAGGTCGATCGGCACCGTTATCGATCCCGTACTTGTAGAGGACCTTAATGGTACCTCTAGGTAATTGCTATGTATCATGTTTATGTTAAGTGCAATTACTTAGCCAAGATACGTGTGTCCCGCATTATCGGTTACATGGTGTTCCACTGCTGGATACCTTCTGGGTTGTTGACCCAGTTTAATAATTAGCTCGGCAATGGTTGGGATACTAGGTGGAATAGTAGCGTGGTGCGGTGCAGTGGTGCACAGACGGGCTGGGTCCCGCTAGTCTGTGTAACGGCACGTCGCTTCGCGTCGGGTGCGCGCGCGCAGATATAATAACGCGATGATCGCTGCGATTGTCGCGCAGCGATGCGACTGCGCTCGTACTGCGACACAGTCGGGCTGCCAAGCACAGCCGTGATCAACGTGCCCAGCACTGTGAAATTGTTGTGCCGTCACATCAAACACCCGTTACTTATACAGGTACACAAAACTTCCGCAGAAAAATATACTTAATAAGAATAGTCAGTGAGCATGGAAAAGTAACTCTTGTTTTGAAACTTATTTATTTATTTATTTATTAGGACTGCCAACATCGCATACACCGTACTTAAAGCTAATAACATAAAAAGGAAAACAAAATATTCTAGTGCCGCAACACTTACAGACAACCACAACATTACTAAACACAATTGCAGGAGAAGGTGTTAACTAAAGATATGAGAAGGTTAAAATAAGTGTGAGTGCAATTTAAAAAAAAAGATTAAAATTAAATAGAATAAATTACAATTTCAGATTGAAAATTAATTAAAAATGTCAGAGGTATTGAAAAAAAAAAAACAAAAACTAAAAAACAAAGTACATAAATTTGTTGACCATTGAGGTGGAAGTGTGTAGGTTCCCTAAGAGAAATACTCTATTACAAAAATAAGTCTGGCCTAACATACATTGTCATGACAGACTACTTGTATTAAGAAGAAATACTTATTACTGCAATAAACATTTTATCGAATGAATTTGATTTTAGGCAGATGTGACAGGTGTAAAGCGGCACACCCACACACCAATAACAAAAGTATTATGAAGGAAATATCCAACGTAAAGTTAACAAAGCTGAATTATGTCAGACGAGGTAACGTTGTTCATTTGTTACACTTTTATCTTGTTTAGTAGATTTTGTTTGAAAATTGTGTTTCAATTAGCATCAGTCTCATTTGTTTACTCCGCAGGGTCGCAGTATCGAATTTTTCCATAATGTTTTCGTAAAACATGCGGTTCGTGAAACAAGAACTATAACTGACCCGTGTGTTTTCATAACATTTCAATTGTCGTATCTCTAATGGACGATGTTCTTAATTTACACATTGGATGATTTGTATAGCTACAAATTGGTACGCCCGATGCCTTTAGTTGAAAAGTAAAAAAAAATATTGGCATAAAATGGAATTTCTCGATAGTTTTGAAAATAACTCATCCCGGGGTGTTTTGATACGTATAACTTTTGATGCAAATATGGCTGAACTATTTACTTAAAGTTATAGAACATTCAGGGATACTTCGCAGAACTGGTCCTAGGTCTGTTCATACAGGAGTGCTCTCCTTCTATCTCAGCATTCAGCAATCCTTACTTTAATACTAACTAATTCTGTAGGCTTTGAAAATATACTAACACCGCTACGCTTTTACTGTACTTACTGTGTACTACAAATAGGTGCTATGACGCATTTTGAATGTTATATGAGTAAGTACTTCTTCTTAGATAGATAGATCGTGACTCCAATTTTCGCACTTAAGACTCTCATTCGGTCCATTGTGCGTAGATGTCCTGGCTAAGTTAGCCAGCCTTTTTTTTTCGTTTTTAAGGATGGGACATCATCAAATGACTCCTTCCGCTCTAGGTGGAGAGGAAGGGAGTGTCAAACTCTTACTGACTAAAACCCATCCGTGTTCCTCCCAGTGCCCTTTGCGTTCCAGGGACGCGGCGTCTCTTTCGAACGGATTCCGCACCCCGGCAGGCACTGGCCCTAGCGGGCCCCGTCTCCCTTGCTGACAGCTCCTTGAGGCGCGCGTGGAACACAGCGCGCCGCCAACCCGGGCCTGGTACTGATCGGACGGCGAGCCGCCCAAAGCTCGCCGTCCGCAGGCCCGCGCCTACTGTGGCCGGAAATTGCCCTGCGACCCCCGACGCCCGGAACGTTTTCTTCTGTTGCGGCGGCTGGGTCGTGAGGTTTCCCTCTCTCTTACAATTTCGGCATCCTCCTTCGCTAGCATTACTGCTTCGCAGGAGGTCACCGCTTCCCATGCCTCCTTGCTCCAGACCATAGATTGAACCAGGGCCGGACGCGAGAGGTCGCCGCCGCCGATCGCCTCAACGAGGACCCGGCAAGCAGGGCAGACCTCCACCGTATGCTCCAACGTGTCCTCAGGGCGATTCTCGCAATGATGGCACCCGGGCGTGTCCTCCCGCCGAATCCGAAACAGGTATCTCCCGAAACAACCGTGTCCGGTAAGTACCTGCGTCAGTCGGAAGGTAAGGACGCCGCGCGTGACGCCGCTCCAGCCACTCCTCAAAGAGGGGACTAAGCGCCACTCGTAAATGAGCGTGAGGGCTCTCGCCTCCAGATCCCATGGCGGCAGTTCGGAAAGGAGGCTCGCCGCCTCGCCAGAGACCGTGCGGTATCCCCGGGCCAGCCGAATGGAGGGTCATCTCTGGGACGCGTTGAGGTAACGGGCAGGTCGCTTCCTCAAAGTAGGCGCCCACACTGGCGTCCCATAAAGGGCCATGGACCGCATGACCCCCGCGTAAAGCCTCCGGTAGGAGGCGTTTGGACCCCCTGGATTGGGCAGAAGCCGCTTGAAGGCAGCCCCGGCTCTCCCAAGTCTGGGAGCCAAACGACGGAAATGTTCGACGAAATTCCACCGGCTGTCAAGGACGAGACCCAGGTACGTCATCGTCGACCCGACACCGATGTGAACCCCTCCTACCTTTATTTGAGATCCCGATGGTGGCCTGTTCCGGGAACCATGGAAGCACATGGCTTCGGACTTGTGAAGGGCCACCTCGAGACCCAACTGCCGGATCCTCTCAACGACTATCGCAACACCGCGTGTCATAGCGTCAGCCACCGCCTGATGCGACCACCCCTACGCCAGGACTTGCATACCGTCAGCATAGCAGCCAACACTGACGCCACAAGGGAGGTCGGCACGCAGCACCCAGTCGTAGCCGATGTCCCACAGAAGCAGCCCCAGAACGGAACCCTGTGGAACACATCACGACATCTCTCGCCGGTTCCACTCTCCCAGGTGACCGGGGTAGATGACGGCTCTGGCCGTCAAGTAAGCTTCGACTTAAGTTAGCCAGCCTAGCTCCGCCCAGAAGCACAGAAGTTTCATGTTGTGTAGCCACGGCCTCGCATTCCAGGATTACGTAGGCGGCTGATTCTTTGGCGTCAAAGCAGCTCCTGCAGAGTGGGCTGTCCGTGGCGCCGATGTTAAGGAGATGTTTGTTTAAGGGGCAATGGCTTGTAATTGTCCCTATTATTGTTCTGAGGTTATTTCTATTTAGTAGATTTACTTACGAACGAACTTCTTCTTACGAACGTAAATATAGGCAAAACCTGAAAACGGTTTCTGGTAATCTTTGACATTGCACTAGTCTCGTGAGTCGGACCGGTCGTAAACAATGTTATTAAACAGATTATTTTATGATTTTATATGTCCTGCCACATTCGAATATTATAAAACTATCAAGTACTTATAATTTTAAATTGCGTTATAATAAACAAATGAAAGATGAAACTGCGATCAAAGTGGAATTTCAAAGGAGAATTATTTTACAGCATTTTTATTTAATCAACTTTTAAAATGTCATGGCGGCTTTACCCTGGGAAAAGCGGCGGCGACGTGGCGCCTCGACACCTGAAAAACTTCATAGTTAGGTGAACATTGAAAAACTACAAAGTTTCAGACTCAAAGAATGAAATCGATGGACCGAAGAAAATAATTAACGGAACTTGTTTTTGTTAAAGATGGCATTTTAAAAACTAATCCAATAAAATGTCAAATTGATGCTTGATTGAACGTGAACTCATAAAAATTGTCTTCATTTTTCGTAGCGGCCTCGTTAACGACAATTCATCAAAGTTATTCTAAACATTTCTTAACGAAAGCTCATGAATATTAATTCAGTTTCTCGCGTTCTGTACTAAAATAGTTCGGTTCTATCTGGTGGCATTTTTGATGAAATGACTGTTGCTTGGCGAGGACTCGAGGAGTTTATACAGGGGGACGATATTCGCGGTATTTTGTGTTGTTTACAATTTCTCTTTTGGTGCGAGTTTTTTACTATTTACTGAAAGTTGACACCCGCGCCCCGCGCCCCGCGCCCCGCGACCCGCGCCCCGCGCCCCGCGCCCCGCGCCCCGCGCCCCCTGCCGACCGGTAAGTACAAGTGTGTGTGTGATACAAGGGAAGTCTATGTCCGTACATCGAGTGTCACACCAGCTGGCTTTGTTTCAGAACTCCTCGACAAAAGTAGAGGGATACAAACAAACACATAATTCTACTTATAAAAATCTATTAATTTACAATCTTTACATTAGAATAGAAAAAATATAAATCTTTAAATGTATAAAGCTTTAAGTAAACATACCAGTCTGTACCAAATATAGCCGCTTATGGAACTACTATTGGGCAATAATGATCGGAAATGTAATTAAACTAAATTCATTAGATAACAGGGTCCGTCGAAATGATCTCTAGTGGCCTGGGCCCCCGCGGCCCCCGAGGCCCCCGGGGGCATGGCCGACGTAAATATAAAGTTTCTCGGAAATTCGAACGTATCTACAACTTGAAATTGATAATAGATACCTACTCAATGTTTCTGCGAAATTAGATAATTTTGGTAGTTACTCTATTCTACACAATTTAGATTGTTTTTTGAATATCTGTTGTGTTTAATTAAGTAAACATTTGTATGGCGACTAGATAAGGAGCCACCAACTGAAGATTTTTATTTTATATTTGTACTAAAATAAAATGTTTATTAATTCCATGACTCAGACCAATAAAAAAGTTTATATATAATTGGTCTGAGTTCCATGATAGCGTTTTGATCAAAACGAATATATTTGGTACCTATATGGTGTATTCTCGTTGAAAGTTATAATACTTATAAACACAAATAAAATACAGATAAAATTAGATCTTCATCAAAGGTAAGTAGGTAATGTTTGATTGTCTTCCTGCCAGTGCCATAACTGTTAGAAAGGTAAATTCGAATTTGAATGAAAGAAGCTTAAGTTTCTGACTTAACGCGAAGTATACAGTGACAAGGATCAGATTACCTAAGATCTAACTAAGTTAATCTGTTGAGGAATGCGACTACCCAGGCTTGTGCCTCGAGCCCTCGACCGCGGAGCTGTGGGCACGACACGAGGACGGGAATAACTTGTCTGAGTGTTGTTCGCAGCGGTAGGCTCTATTGTAAAACTGTTCTGTACCACATGAACTGCTGCGGCTACGGTTTGTTGTATTAACCCCGGTGGCAGACCAAGAGCTAAGCTTGAGCTTAGTTCGCATAGTTGAGGAGGCTTTTCATATCTGTTAGGCAGGTACATACCTAGTTGTTTGCGATCCGTACACAAGTACTATGCGACTTATGCAAGCAACGTATTAACTAAGTTAGCTTAGGAATTGGTCTGCAACTGAATTAGAGTTTATAAACTGAAAATCAGTGCCGTGCTTCGTGCTCCCCCATGGCACTGCATCATGCTGACTGCTGAGTGTCAGCCTTCCTCAGGAGGCCTGCCTGCTTTTCCTTTCTTTTGATATACCTTCAAAGTTTATCTTTATGTTTGTCTCTACTAAAAAAATTCAAGTACTTAGGATTTAAAGTTAAAGTTCTTAATTTATATGACAGTTCTGTGACATTAAATACCTACTTTTCTTTCTTTTTCTTTACTTGATGTTTTGTCATATGTTTTCCATTTGGGAATTTTTAGGTAGGCGTAAGAGAATCGCTCTTATGAGTTGGCCATAATAAGTCAAACCTCCATTTAAGTTAGTCGATGCAATTGTACTAAATGAGTATCTAGTGCAATGTATGTGTATTTAATTAATCAAGTAGGTACTTACTTTGATATCTATACAAAACTAATTTCTAATGAATCAAGTAGGTACTTACTTTGATATCTAAACAAAACTAACTTCTGATCAAACAAAATTTGCAAATTTTCAATCTGTTCACGGTTAGTGTTATGCATTTGTCAGTGAAATGCAATTCAGTTACGATGTGAATACTTTACAATGCCGATTGCCGGAACTACCTATCGATCGTTATATTTCGGTCACAGGTGGCGCTGTCCCGGCGGGGCGGGGGAGGCTGCTGTGAATACTTTATAATTTTCCACTACAGGATGGTCATTGCACGGTAATAATATCTATTCTGTGGTCATTGGCTTGTGAGTAGGTAGAGTAGTGAGGTGCGTACGGGCACTGGTTTATTATGTTGTTTATAACTTTTAACGGAAGATACCAAAAAGAAGGTAGCAGGTAGGTTTGAAGATTGAGATGAATGCAATCGCAATAGACAAGTAAACTGTCTTCTAATTCGAAGATTGAACCCGCAAACCCACATGGGTATACATACATAAAACTCTGGCCAAGGGTTCCGAACCAATTTAATTTTTTTAACATGTTATTTTAACACTACAGACTTCTTAAATATGTAATCTTTACGTATAGAACTATTATCTGATTTTTTTTTCAATTTTTTACGCTCTGTAGTTTCGGAGATAAGGGAGTGGAATGGTAATTTTTAACCGACTTCTTCAAAAAGGAGGAGGTTCTAGGTTGTATATATCTTTTTTTTTATGTATGTTCACCGATTTCTCCGCCAATTCTGGACCGATTTAAAAAATTCTTTTTCATTCGAAAGCCTATACTCCAGAAGTGGTCCTATTGTCACCAAGTTAGAATCTGATGATGGGATCCTATGATAATCGCAGGAAACCCTCAAATCTCTCATAAACTTTCTAACGCAATTCAGATATTTGTGCCTGGTAATCATCATCTCATGTTGCTGAGCTGATGATGGAAGGTATAAGTCAGGATCTGATGATGGGATCCCATGAAAAATGTTTGTTCAGCGATATTTTCGCCAATTGTTAACCGATTTGGATGATTCTTTTTTTGTTTGGAAGAGTATTTTTTCGGACTGGTCCCATTTAAATTTGGTGAAGATCTGATGAAGAACTTCGGAGGTAGGCAACAGAACTCTTCAATAAATGATAGCAGATGGATAGGGATTTCTGAAATCGCATGTTGATTACACCAGTTCATAACATAACATCACGCCGGCACGCTGTTTGTGGAACGCAGGTACCACTAATTAAAAAGTGAAAAATAAAAAAACGTTTATTAAAAAAAAAAACCGACTTCCAAAAACAAAACACTACAAAGTAAAAAATTACTTTAATTTCGGAAGTCGGTGTTCAAAAACGAAATAACCAAAAACACATGTTCAAAAAAAATCTTGAACATGTACCAATTTCAAGTTGTACTTGTCTAAGAATCTTTTAGTGGTTGTCGAACGTCTAAACTTAAACATAACCTTACACCCGTAAACTACAACTTAGGACTGGCTAGTGGTTTAAATCTTTTGTCAACTAATCAGCTAACATAAGATTAAAAAGGTATTTCCAGAGGTGGCTCAGGATCCGGGAAACATATTAAAGCTGGATTGTTACAATATTCTGTATTTTCAACTTCGCCATAATCTGTGGATAAGGAGATTATGTAATTAGCAGCGTAATACCAGCAATACTAGTAATAAATTGAGTGGATTCATTATTGGTGGAAAATGAAGTAAAGTCTTAAGTAGCTTGAGCCGTGGCAGCCACTGGGGATTACGGGTGAGAGCTAGCCAATACGCTTTCCTATTGATTACATCAAAATGTACTGTGACATCTGTGCTCGTCAGTACCTCTAAAAAGGTGGGTTTAAACGGCGCGCAAACACGCGAGCCGAGCCTGGCTCCGCTCGTGGTTCGCCGTGCCACGCGCTGTGTAAACAACTGCGCTCGGCGCGGCTCGGCAAAGTTCGCACGATCCATCACTTGTCGGTTTTTTCGACACAGATCAAAGGCGCGCGCGCCATCTGCGGCTCGGCTTGTGTTAATACCCGCCGTCTAAACAGATAACACAGAGCGCGCGACGAAGGAAGCGGACAGCTCGGTTCAACAGCGCGATGTGTAGCGGCGTTGCCACGGACGGCTCGGCTGGCGTAGGATCGTGCTACCCCGCGTCGTTTAAACGAGCAGGCTTGCGTCCGTATTTAGCCGAGCCGCATCTCCACGGACGGCTCGGCTCGCGTAGGATCGGGCTAGCCCGCGTCGTTTAATCGCGTCTTCACACAACTTTATTGTAGCTAACTCTACTATACAGTGGGTCGCATAATATGCGACCCACCACTTATATTATAACATAGTATTTAGTCAGAAAACTCGACGCAAGTGATGACTTCAGTTCAGTCAGGTTCAATCCTATTTGTAAGTAAATATGTTTCAGTATGGCATTTATTTCTATCGCTATAGGTAAGTAACTACTTAATTTTTTGTGGAAAGCTTTTTTGTACCAACTTAATGTTCCACGTGGGCTGTGCAGGTATGGTATCAACATGCAACAATATTTTTCAAGTCAAGCTCACACACGCAATGATATTATAAGTAACCTTTTTACTTATAATATCATTGCACACACGTGTATACTGGTTTACCGCGTACCTGGTCGCTAGCAACTTGTTTGTTTTCTTGGGAAAGTAACGCTTTTTTATTGGAAAAGTAACGAGATTAGACCGAGACCACAACTGAAGATAAGTTTGACAAACTACCTAACTAATTTGAGAAGTCAATGCTTTGTAATGTTTCAGTTTGATACATGAACAACAAACTTTTTTTATTTAAGTATGGTAATCATCAAATGACTCTTTCCGCTCTGGGCGGAGCGGAAGGGAGTGTCAGACTCTTACTGACTAAAACCCATCCGTGTTCCTCCTAATTCCCTTTGCGTTCCAGGGCCGCGGCATCTCTTTCGAATGGATTCCGCACCCCGGCAGGCACTGGCCCTAGCGGGGGCCCACTAGGGCCAGTGTCTCAAATGCTGACAGCTCCTTGAGGCGCGCCGCCGACCCGGGCCTGATTCTGATCGGACGGCGATTCACCCAATGCTCGCCGTCCGCAGGCCCGCGCCTACGGTGGCCGGAAATCGCCCTGCGACCCCCGACGCCTGGGGCGTTTTCTTCTGTTGCGGTGGCTGGGTCGTGAGGTTTCCCTCTCTCACACACGTCCGGCATTTTCCTTCGCTAGCATTACTGTTTCGCAGAAGGAAGTAACCGCTTCCCATGCCTCCTCGCTCCGGACCAGGTCGAGTGAACCAGGGTCGGTCGCGAGAGGTCGCCGCTGCCGATCGCGTCAACGAGGACCCGGCGGTTCTCCGCCCAAGTAGGGCAGACCTCCATCCACCGTATGCTCCACCGTGTCCTCCGGGCGATCCTCGCGAGTTGACACCCGGGCGTATGAACAACGAACCTAAGTCCTATGTTTGAAAAGCTTTGCAAAAGTAACCCAGTAAATTATCAACTTTGCTTGAACCTCAAAAGCAAATTACTTGGGTGGCAAAAATTATTATGGTTAATTGAAAGTTTATTACAATAAAACAAATTGAATAGTTAAAGTGCTCAAGCGGAGCAGCGCGGAGCAGTCCACTGACAGTCAGTTACAGATTTGCGCACGCACTAACAGAAGCCGTATTATCTAAAGTGATCCCTCCCTATCTCCGCAGTCCGCACAAGCACACAGCATCGACTGCAGAAGAGCGTTCGATCGTTTATTACGTTTTATGTGATGTTATGTCTGAATGCACTCCGAGTGGGTGATATGAATAACAGATTCCTCTCATTAAGCGCTGCTTCAAGCATAAACTTGTGCATCATGTGTCCGGACAGAGGCGCAGTGTGACGCAGCCCCGCGGACACGCACAAACGCACACACGCACTAGTGCGGCGCATACCAACGCTAGAGATGTACCGATTAGCGCCACTCTACCCGCTCATGAATAGCTGATCGCTTCAGACTACTTATACATACAAATGGATAATCAATCGGTGTTTAAAAAAGTTTCGAATTACAATGAAATGCTTAGCATAATCAACCTCTAATGTTCCCACTGTTGGGACATAGGGAACACTATCCTTTCTTTGAGAAGGAGTATTAATAATTCATCACCCGACTCGGTGCGGGTTGATCACAATTATGACTTTAAAATTTCGAATATCGAAATCAAATGTTTAGTTTGTTGAAATGAATCGCGTGTAACGTATGTACTATTATAATATGTCACCTCTGTAAACTGAATGATAGATTTGCAAATAGATTTAAAATA
This sequence comes from Lacanobia oleracea, assembly GCA_950371165.1. Lineage (NCBI taxonomy): Eukaryota > Metazoa > Arthropoda > Insecta > Lepidoptera > Noctuidae > Lacanobia > Lacanobia oleracea. Next base: position 598,359 of record OX493400.1, read on the forward strand.
GATTGGTTCGATGATCTAGAGGACGTTTACTTGTAAGTCTGTATTAAAATTGAAAACTGTCTATCGACCTCCGAACTGTCTGTCACACGGACGGTCCTGTTCACACACTACTGATTCCTAATCGCGATGGAGACAATTTAGTCTGTCTAGTCTACATAATACCGCCCACGACAGAAACCCAAGTCGTGGGCGACTTACGCAAAAATAATGTAAGTATTAATATTAATTGTTGCCTGTCAAAGGTTGCTTTTGATCGAGAAATACTAGTATTATCTGTTCTATTGTATCGACAAAAGGTCGGCGCTTGCATCTCTACTAGGACTACCAGGGAAACATAACATTATGTAGTTATAGGTGAGCGACGCCGGCGGCGGCGGCAGTGGGCGCCATCCACGAGATTGTAGTGACGGACGCACTCGTACATATACACGCATTGTATACCATATAGTAGTTAGGGGTAGAAGGTGAACTTCATGTGAAAAAGCTTCCATGAAAACTAAACCCATCGCTTTGTTTTGGATATTGTAGTAATGTGTCTATGTTTAGTGAAAATCCGTAAATTTTGCGAAAAATAATTTTACGTTAGCCTGTTCAAAGTTCTAATATTATCCCTGACGCGACGTGTGGCCGACTGTCATACAGCTGAATTGTGAAATTATTTCAATGACGATTCAATTCTGTGCGATGCTATTTACTTGGCATTGTGACTACAGAAATATTAAATAGAAAATAATAATAGGGTGTTTGCAGTGAAACACCATATTATTTTGACGCCATTCATGGCTATTTAAAACTGTCATTGCAGTTGACCTTCTGCACTTGTCTCCATCTCGCCCACTCATGCATATTAGATGCTTGATTGAATATCATTGAATAGTCAATGAGTCGCTGATCCGTGATATCAGTCCTCCTGACGAGCAGGGGACGGTGTCCGTACAGACACAGGACGGGGCAGCACCCTGCGGACACAGTCACGAACATGGGCGGCTTCATCAGTGCAGTGTCCGGTACCGGAATATGTGCTAAGACTTGATTGAATTTTGTACAACTCCATTTGATTTTATTGGTGTTATTGGTATGTGTTATCCTGAAATTCTAAGTCAAAGGAGCTTCTTGGACAACACACAGTATCCCCGAAATCGAATCTTCCCTTTGAAGGTTTTTTACAGCTTACGGTTATAGCAGTAAAATCATTTTCAATTTCAATTCAATTCAATTTACACGTTTTAAAAGAAATGTTTATCCCAGTTTTCAGTGTGCTGATCTAAGCATGCAGATCGTAATTCCTGAGCCACATTCACATATCTTTAAAGCCTTCCTATTGTTATATGTTCCAAAATCATCTTCTGCTGAATGTTACCTAAATGTCTTTTCCTGGAGTTTTATATCATCAATCTTATGAACCAATCGAAACTAATATAGAATGTAGAAACATCGTACTATTTTTCCTGAACAAATGATTGAGGAAAACAATTTACTTTATCCCTAGCAATACATAATGTGTCGCGATCACTTAAAATTCCACTCACCCTCGCTACGGAAAACTGAACACTGACACTTGACGGACATCCCTACGGCTGAGCATTCGTACCACAAGCTGCGTGCGAGTCGACTCGTTCCCAGGACCGGCACACGCTTAGCA